>JBBGZY010000675.1:497500-1697500 GCA_037952925.1 Lithobates clamitans
TTTATGTACCCAGGCTGTGGTACTACAAACAACTCCGTTTTCTTGATGACCAGAATGAAGCCAGGGCATCACTTTCAACCCTTCCCTCCACCCTTCCCTCCACCCTTCCCTCCACCCTTCCCTCCACCCCAGCAGAGGCTGATGAGGAGCAAGCTGGGTCTTCCATCCTGGATGAACCGGATATGACCATCTGGAGTCAGGTAAATTATTTTAACAAAGATTTACTGTACTAATATTAATGATGTTAACTGGATGTTATAATTGTCTCAAATAATTTAGCACTCCAAATTGTGTATACATATCAAATGATAGTAGTGACTAAATATGTTTGGCACCTGCTTGAAATAATTAGGGTGTCTGATTAGACTCTTTTATTAAAGAGATGTATTCACATTGAATTTGCTAGTCATGAGAAGCAAACTGTGTGTCATTGATGAACCCAAAAAAAGAAACTAAAACTATTGTCCTTTTTTTATACACAGGATGAGTCCATCCAGGAGGAATGTGGGGAAAGTGGCAGGCAGGAGGAGACCGGGCCCATGGACAGCCTGGAGGAGGCCGGATTCACCATCATCCTGGAGGAGGCTGGGCCCAGTGTCAGGCAGGAGGTGGCTGCTCCCAGTGAGGTGGCTGGGCCAAGTGAGGTGGCTGGGCCAAGTGAGGTGGCTGGGCCAAGTGAGGTGGCTGGGCCCAGTAGGAGCCTCACCCAATCCCAAGTGCCTCCCCTCCACCTTCCCAAAAAAAGGGCCAGGAAGGGGATGGTCACACAGGACGCGTCCCTGCGCCTCATGCAACAGGCCACCCGTTTTTTAACAAGCCCCCCCGAAGCGGAAGAAGCCTATGGCTGCTACTTAGCCAGCAGGCTTCTTCAGATGGATTGGGAGCAGCGCCTCATTTGTGAGCGCCTATTTGGGGAAACAATCCATAAGGGGCTGCAGGGCACGCTAACCAAAAACACCCAACTACATGAGGCAGCCCCCCCCCCTCCTCCTCCTCCTCCTCCTCCTCCTCCTCCTCCTCCTCCTGCCACAACTGAAACACCAGAGCCACAGCCTCAAAAGAAGGCTACAGGGAAGGCTAAAGGGAAGGCTGCAGGGAAGGCTGCAGGGAAGGCTGCAGGGCAGCGTGGAGGAAAGGCTGCAGGGAAGAGAAGAAAGTGATGACCTGGGTTCAGTCTGGTCTGACAGAAGACGCAGGCTGTTGTAGTACCACAGTCTGGGGACATCTAGATCATCTGCTGGTGCTGTTGATCTCTGGGATTCTTGGACCAGATTGTGCTCCCTCTTATATGGACTCCTCAAGATCCCAATTTTCTTGTACACCGACTTTTTCCAGCGTTGACTTCCTCTTTATTTTATTTTGACCATGAATAAATGGATCTTTTTTGAGTTTAGCAAAAGACTTTTATGTGTTTTCTTTTAAATCATTGATTTTACACACAATGTTAAATTAACAAGGGACAACAATCTCATTGAGTTTTAAAAAAACACACCAAAAATACATTACTAATGTTAAGAATGTTCAAGTGGTAAGTCTTGAAAAAAAAATATATACATAAACAAAAACGGTGCTTTGGGTTAACTTTATCTAAAAATTAAAAAATAATCACTAGAAAAAAAAAAAAAAAGAATAATGGGTTCTTTGTGGTAACTTTACAAACCTAAAAAAAAAAAAAAAAAAAAGGGAAAAAGTATTATTAGTATGGAAACATTGTTTATAAAAAGCATACTATATCATTCATGAGATCAAAGAGAAAAAGAATTCAGAAATCAGTTTGGGAGAACTCTGATTATGAACAGCAAAACACCTTCGTTCTTTAGAGCATTCGTAAAGAAGAAATAAAATGCGCTGCATTCAACGATCACAGATTTTGCAGCGTGATGAATGTGCTACCTACAATACGAACACTAGTTTTACTAGACCGAGTGCTTCCGTTTAGTTTTTGCTTATGAGCATGCGTCGTTTTTTTGTCCGTAGGACTAGCATACAGACGAGCGGACTTCGGGGTCCGTCGTAGTTACGACGTAAAGATTTGAAGCATGTTTCAAATCTAAAGTACGTCGGATTTGAGGCTAAAAAAGTACGTTGAAAGTCCGAAGCAGCCCACACACGATCGGATTACCAGCCAGCTTTAGTCCGTCAGCGTCCGTTGGACTTTTGTAGACGAAAAGTCCGACCGTGTGTACGCGGCATTAGAGTCTGCAAAACACTTGAGACTGGGGCGGAGGTTCACCTTCCAGCAGAAGAACTACCCTAAATATACAGCCAGAGCTACAATGGAATGGTTTAGATCAAAACATATTCACGTTTTAGAATGACCCAGTCAAAGTCCAGAACTAAATCCAATTCACAATCTGTGGCAAGACTTGAAAATTGCTGTTCACAGACGCTCTCCATCCAATCTGACAGAGCTTGAGCTATCTTCCAAAGAAGAGTGGGCAACAATGTCACTCTCTAGATGTGCAAAGCTGGTAGAGACATACCCAAAAAGACTTGCAGCTGTAACTTCAGTGAAAGGTGGTTCTACAAATGAATGATTCAGGGAAGCTGAATACAAATGCATGCCACAATTTTCAAATATTTATTAAAAAAAAAAAATTGAAAACCATTTATCATTTTCCTTTCACTTAACAATTATGTGCCACTTTGTGTTGGTCTATCACATACAATCCCAATAAAATACATTTACGTTTTTGGTTATAACATGACAAAATGTGGAGAGTTTCAAGGGGTATGAATACTTTTTCAAGGCACTGCAAATACGCCTCTTCTCCACACACTACTTTGCCAAATCTCCTTTCCCTCATGGGTAACTTCACGACCATATCGGATCTCCACATTAATCCATCCAAATCCCAGGCTCTCATTACCCAATACCCTTTACGATTCTTTGAGTGCGCAATTCCCATTTCAGTGGACGTCTTCGCTTCCGTATCTTTTCAATCTCTATATGTCGATAACTACCCCCCTCTTATATCTTTTTTGAAACGCCTGTTAGACACTTGAGATATCCCTCATATCTCATGGATGGGTCGTATCCATGCTATCAAAATGTCTTTTCTTCCTAAGCTATTATACCCTTTTAGGGTTCTCCCTATCCCTGTTCCCCCTTCACATATTACAATGTCGCATCTTAAAATTTATCTGGGGTAGGATCAGACCACGGCTTAATAGATCCCTTCTGTATACTCCAGAAGTTAGGGGTGGGTTGGGAGTCCCCAATATTGTCCATTAATATAAGGTGTCCCAGATCGCTCCCATCATCCAACTGCATGTAGGTAACTCAGCACCTTTATGGACCTATATAGATGTCTTGGATACCAACCCAATACCTCTTTCCTCTGTACCATGGATTCCTCCCGTGCACCATCCTAAACTTAAAAACCCGATTTTGGCCCATACTCTCTCGGTCTGGGATTCCATCAAATACTCCGCTTGCCTGATATCCCCTCACCTCCCTCACTTGCCTTTGCTCAACTGCCCCCCTGTTCCCACCTGGGTTGGAGAATCCCCATAGTTTCCAATGGTGGAAGCATAAAGGGTCTCAATACAGTTCCTTCTATGCTTACGGCTAGAGGAATCTGTTTGTACCGAGACTTACGGGACTCACATAAAATTCCTGAATCGGATTGTTTTCAATATCTACAAATTCATCACTTTTTAGGGTCTCTTACTAAACATCATGACCACCCACTATTGTCCACTGCCTTCGAGACCAGATGTTGAACCAACGCCACGATTCAGGGTCTGATCTCTTTGATCTTTTCCTCTATATTGAATAACAATGGACAGCAAATGCTTTTGTACCACGAAAAATGGCCAACTGACCTTGGTTCTACTCCGCAGCCAGGAGACTGGCACAAAACGTAGGAGGCCCTGTTTAAATCTTCTCGTAATGTTTTGGCCCTTGAAAACCCTTTCAGAGTCATGTCCCCGTTGGTACTTTACCCCAGCTAGGATCGCGAAATGTCTACCATCATATCCGTCCAACTGTTTCCGAGTTTGCTCGGATTTGGGCGACATGAAACACATATGGTGGACCTGTCCCAAGGTCCGGAGGTTAAAGATCAGGGCGGTGTTTCTCAACTCCAGTCCTCAAGGCGCCCCAACAGGTCATGTTTTCAGGATTTCTCTCAGATGAAACGGTTGTGGAAATTACTAAGGCAGTGAAACTGATCAAATCACCTGTGCAAAATAATGGAGAGCCTGAAAACATGACCTGTTGGGGTGCCTTGAGGACTGGAGTTGAGAAACACTGGATTAGGGTATACTCATGGGTCGATACAGTTCTTCATGTGAATTTACGAAAATATAAACAAACAATATAAACAAAACAAAAAAAAGGAAAATTTTGAAAAAAAAAAGACAATATTCTTTGACTTTCTGGTATAAAACCTATCCAATAAAAAAATAAAATTTCTTCATAAATGTAGGCCAAAATGTAATCTGCAACATGTCTTTGGTAAAAAAAAAAAACCCAATAGGTGTATGTTGATTGGTTTGCGCAAAAGTTATAGCGTCTACAAACTATGGTATTATTTTTATATATTGGATTTTTTTTTTATACTACTAATGGCAGTGATCAGCGACTGCGATAGTGATCAGGGACTGCAATAGTGCGGCAGGCAATCTGACACTAACGCTTGAGGGGGGGGCACACTAACTGCCACTGACATTGCCAGTGACACTAATACGGTGATCAGTGCTAATACTATGCACTGTCACTGTACTAATGACACTGGCTGGGAAAGGGTTAACTTCTAGGGTGCTCAAGGGGTTAACTGTATGCCTAACAATGTTTACTGTGTTTTACTAAGCCGGCACATTGCTGCTGACAGTAGAGAGCCTTCAGCCCTGTGTTGTCCACCCGGATCGACGGGAGCTTTGTGCAGGCGTCATCCGCCCATAAACCAGCCAGGAATATGTCAAAGTGTCACTTTAGTCAGACAATTAAGTCCTGCTAGATCACTTCATGCTGGTTCCTTTTGCAAGTGTAGCTATGTAAAAAAAAATAAGTGTCCATACTGTTTAAAATCCAGTAATACACTGTCTCACCCTTCTCTGCACATGCTCAGTTGCTCTCTATTTTTAGGCACTGCTGAGTTTGTAGAAGCCAATCACCTAACAGCATTAGGGCTCGTTTACACCACGCATTTCATGCGTTTCCAGATGCATTCCAGATGCTTTTTTTTCACTGTACTGGGGTCCGGTGAGTTTTTGATGCTTTTTCACATGTTCCAGTACAGTCCGTTACAGGTATAATGAAGCAGGTTATACTTTTTTTTTCTGGAACGGACAGAACTGGTGTGCACTATGCCATTGGAAACCATATAATCTACTTTCCATGCGTTTTTGATGCAGAAAAAAGAAAAACTCACTGGACTGCATGTGGTGTGAACTGGCCCTTAACCACTTAACCACTTGCCAACCGCCCTATAGCCAAATGACGGCTGCAGGGCGGCTGGATAACTCTGGGATCACGTCATATGACGTGATTCCAGAAAACTGCTCCCGCGCGCCCCCTGGGGCGCGCACACGGGAACATCCGTGACCGCCGGGTCCAGAGGACCCGGCGCATCACGGATCACGGTAAACGGCCGCTGATCGCGACCGTTTACCATGTGATCGCTCCGTCAAATGACGGAGCGATCACATGTAAACAAACCGGCGTCATGTCATGACGCCGGTTCCTCCCTCCCCTCTCTGTACCGATCGGTACAGAGGGGGAGAGATCGGATGTGAGCCGCGCTGTGGGCTGGATGTGTAGTGCCCACAGCGCAGCTCAGTGACATGTACAGTCACATCCATCCATCCCTCCATGCTCAGCCATCCCCCCCCCCCCTATGCTCTGCAATGACCCTGTGCAACCCTGTGAAATACTCTGTAACCCTGTGCAATACTCTGCAACCCTGTGCAATACTCTGCAACCTTGTGCAATACTCTGCAACCCTGTGCAATTCTCTGCAACCCTGTGCAATACTCTGCAACCCTGTGAAATACTCTGCAACCCTGTGCAATACTCTGCAACCCTGTGCAATACTCTGCAACCCTGTGAAATACTCTGCAACCCTGTGCAATACTCTGCAACCCTGTGCAATACTCTGCAACCCTGTGCAATACTCTGCAACCCTGTGAAATACTCTGCAACCCTGTGCAATACTCTGCAACCCTGTGCAATACTCTGCAATGATCCTGTGCAACCCTGTGCAATACTCTGCAATGATCCTGTGCAACCCTGTCCCATACTCCGCCATACCCCGCCATACCCCGCCATGCTCCGCCATGCCCCGCCATACTCCGCCATGCCCCGCCATACTCCGCCATGCCCCGCCATACTCCACCATATCCCGCCATACTTTGCCATGCTCAGCCATACTCGGCCATGCTCGGCTGTACTCGGCCTCTGTATGTGGCCAGGCTGTGGAAGTCTCACACATGTGGTATCGCCGTACTCAGGAGGAGCAGGAGAATCTATTTTGGGGGGTCATTTTTGGTATGTCGTCATACGACGTCCTTGACTTTGTGCGGGGATATCTGAATGATGGGTGCAGCTACAGGCATCATTCAGATATCATCTTTTTCAGCCAGCGATCCCCTACACCATAAGAATGATCATAGCGGCTTTTCCACTGCTTGATCATTCTTACGGGAGGCGAGAGGGGATGCCCCCCCCCTCTCGCCGCCCTCAGGTGCTTCTACCGACTCACCGCTACGATCGAAGCCAGGATCTTTTTTTTTTTTTTTTATTTCAGGCTTCGCAGCCTAGAGGTGAGATGTGGGGTCTTATTGACCCCATATCTCACTGTAAAGAGGACCTGTCATGCCATATTCCTATTACAGGGGATGTTTACATTCCTTGTAATAGAAATAAAAGTGATCAAAAAATTTATTTTTTGGAAAAAAGCCTCAAACTAAAATAAATAAAGTAAAATGAACAATAAAAAAAAAAATAAAAAAAAAAAATTCCCCGTGTCCCCGTGTGCTCGCAGTCAGAAGCGAACGCATACGTAAGTTGCGCCCACATATGAAAATGGTGTTCAAACCACACATGTGAGGTATCGCTGTGATCGGTAGAGCGAGAGCAATAATTTTGGCCCTAGACCTCCTCTGTAACTCACAACATGTAACCAGTAAAATTTTTTAAAGCGTCTCCTATGGGGATTTTTACGTAGCGAAGTTTGGCGCCATTCCACGAGCGTGTGCAATTTTGAAGGTTGACATGTTTGGTATCTATTTACTCGGGATAACTTCATTATTCACATTATGTAAAAACATTGGGCTAACTTTACTGTTTTGTTTTTTTTGAAAGCACAAAACTGTTTTTTTTTTCAAACAAAACGTGTTCGAAAAATTGCTGCGCAAATACAGTGCGAGATAAAAAGTTGCAACAACTGCCATTGTATTCTCTAGGGTCTTTGCTAAAAAAATATATATAATGTTTTGGGTTTCTATGTAATTTTCTAGCAAATAAATTATGATTTTTACATGTAGGAGAGAAATGTCAGAATTGGCCTGGGCACTCCAGAACGCCTGAAGGTGCTCCGTGCATGTTGGGCCTCTGTATGTGGCCACGCTGTGTAAAAGTCTCACACATGTGGTATCGCCGTACTCGGGAGTAATAGCAGAATGTGTTTTGGGGTGTAATTTGTGGTATGCATATGCGGTGTGTGAGAAATAACCTGCTAATATGACAATTTTGTGAAAAAAAAAAAAAAAGAAAAAAAAAATCTTGATTTTGCAAAGAATTGTGGGAAAAAATGACAACTTCAAAAAACTCACCATGCATCTCTTTCTAAATACCTTGGAATGTCTTCGTCCAAAAAGGGGTCATTTGGGGGGTATTTGTACTTTTCTGGCATGTTAGGGTCTCAAGAAATGAGATAGGCCGTCAGTACTTCAGGTGTGATCAATTTTCAGAGATTGGCACCATAGCTTGTGGACTCTATAACTTTCACAAAGACCAAATAATATTCACTAATTTGGGTTATTTTTACCAAAGATATGTAGCGGTATAAATTTTGGCTAAAATATATGAAGAAAAATTACTAATTTGCAAAATTTTATAACAGAAACGAAGAAAAATGCATTTTTTTTACAGAATTTTCGGTCTTTTTTCTTTTATAGCGCAAAAAATAAAGAACCCAGAGGTGATCAAATACCACCAAAAGAAAGCTCTATTTGTGTGAAAAAAATTCATGGGTACAGTGTTGCATGGCTGAGTAATTGTCATTCAAAGTGTGAGAGCACCGAAAGCTGAAAATAGGTCTGGTTAGGAAGGGGGTTTAAGTGCCCAGTTGTCAAGTGGTTAAGGACTGGAAGGATTTGCCCCCTTAATGACCAGGTCAGTTTTTTGCGATACGGCACTGCGTTGTTTTAACTGACAATTGTGCGATCGTGTGACGTTGTACCCAAACAAAATTGATGTCCTTTTTTCCCCACAAACAGAGCTTTCTTTTGGTAGTATTTGATCACCGATGCGGTTTTTATTTTTTGTGCTATAAACAAAAAAAACCCGACAATTTTGAAAAAATATATATTTTTATTTTTACTTTTTGCTATAATAATGTTGTAAAGTGCTGCGTAAACTGTCGGCGCTATATAAATCCTGTATAATAATAATAATAATAATAAATATCTAAAAAAAATATGTAAAAAAACAAATTTCTTCATCAGTTTAGGCCAATATGTATTCCTTTACATATTTTTCGTAAAAAAAAATTGCAATAAGCGTTTTTCATGTTTTTACTGGTAATGACGGTGATCTGCGATTTTTAGCAGGACTGCGACATTGCGGCAGACAAATCTGACCCCAAGTGACACTTTTTGGGGACCAGTGACATTATTACAGTGATCAGTGCTAAAAAAAATGCACTGATCAATGTATAAATGGCACTGGCAGGGAAGGGGTTAACACTGGGGGGGGGGGGGGTCAAGGGGTTAACTGTGTTCCCTGGGTGTGTTCTAACTGTGTGGGGGATGAGCTCTCTGGGACAACACAGAGATCGCTGTTCCCGATCACTAGGAACAGCAGATCTCCATGTTATCCCGTCAGAACGGGGATCCGCCTTGTTTATATAGGCAGATCCCTGCTCTGCCTCTCTGTACCGCGATCGCGGGTGGCCAGCGGACATCAAGTCTGCTGAGCGCACCCACAGTATCTACTGCATGAAACGACGTATAGGTAAGTCGTTTTGCGCAATAGAACTGAGCTGCCGCAGTATATGTACTATGGCTGGTCGGTAAATGGTTAAAATCCAGTAATACACTGTCTCACCCTGCTCTGCACATGCTCAGTTGCTCTCCATTTTTAGGCACCGCTGAGTTTGTAGAGGCCGATCTGCTGACAGCCTTAAAGGAGAATTAAACCAGAAGCTGCTTCTGTTTGATCTTCCATGGTGCTGCACATGTGATCAGTTATGACAGCAGTCATTTGACGGTTTGTTTGAGGACACAAGCAAATGTGACAGGAATCCCAGGAATGTAACAGTTTTTTGAAACCGATAAATTGATGGGTTCAAATCCACTTTATGATTTACTGCTGTTCAGGGGCTGTGGGCTTCAGCAAAATGGCCGCCTCCAGCATGAAGAAACAGGAGCAATGCTGGAGGCAATTTACAGCACACACTAATTTTGGTTGTGTAAATATTATGTGGAATGAATGTTCCTTGTTAAAGAACATTATTAACCACTTCAATACTGGGCATTTTCACCCCCTTCCTGCCCAAGCCGATTTTCAATTTTCAGCGCTGTCACATTTTGAATGACAATTGCGCGGTCATGCAACACTGTACCCAAATGAAATTGTTATTATTTTTTCCCTCACAAATAGAGCTTTCTTTTGGTGGTATTTTATCACCTCTGCGGTTTTTATTTTTTGCGCTATAAACAAAAGAGCGACAAGTTTGAAAAAAAAACACAATATTTTTTACTTTTTGCTATAATAATTATCCCAATTTTTTTAAAAGGAAAAAAAAACACATTTTTTCCTCAGTTTAGGCCGATACGTATTCTTCTACATATTTTTGGTAAAAAAAATCGTAATAAGCGTTTATTGATTGGTTTGCGCAAAAGTTATAGCGTCTACAAAATAGGGGATAGATTTATGGCATTTTTATTTTTTTTTTGCTAGTAATGGTGGCGATCTGCGATTTTTATCGTGACTGCGACACTGCGGTGGACACATTTCACACTATTTTGGGACCATTGTCATTTATACAGCGATCAGTGCTATAAAAATGCACTGATTACTGTATAAATGTCACTGGCAGGGAAGGGGTTGACACTTGGGGGCGATCAAGGGGTTAAATGTGTTACCTAGGGAGTGATTCTAACTGTAGGGGGAGGAGATCGATCAGTGTTCTGCTGTACTGAGAACACACGATCGGTCTCCTCTCCACTGACAGGACGTGGACCTGTGTACTTACACACACAGATCAACGTCCCGGCTGTTCTAGGTAATCGCAGGTGCCTGGCGGACATGGCGGCCACCAGGCACGCGCTCCCTAGACGGCCGGGAGGCCCAAGGCGTCATATAATGCCCGCCTGGGATGGGAGATCCCTCCTGCGGACGTCATTTGACTATGGGTGAGGTATGAAGTGGTTAAAATCAAGTTGTTATAGGTAAAGTTCCGCTTTAAATCGATGGGTTTAGTTCCTCTTTACGATTTACTGCTGTTCAGGGGCTGTGGGCTTCAGCAAAATGGCCGCCGCCAACAAGAAAAAACAGGAGCAATGCTGGAGACAATTTACAGCACAAACTCATTTTGGTCGCGTAATTATAAATTATATTATATATAAATTGTAATTATGTTTGTTCCTCGTTAAAGAACATTTTTTTTATGAAGTTGTTATGGTAAAGCTCCGCTTTAAAACACAGAATAATGACACAAGTGTGAAGGAGCCTTTACAGAATTCCGAGGTCCATAATCTGCCATCCTCCATACACAACAGCCAGGTCACAGGGATCTCTGCAGCCCCGAGAGTAGTTCGAAGCCTCCTACTCTCAGTATTTGTCGGAGAAGATTTTAGGAAGCGGAAGTAAAACAAATGTGCGCTCTCGGCCTCCCAGCACATCCTCATGCAGCCTATGTACAGTACAGTGTACCCAGCTCCCAGCAACCAGCGCTTCCTCTCTAGCCCCGCCCATCAACCAATGGTGGCTCTGGGGGAATCCCTGCCTGTAGTGACTCCGCCCCCCCGGCCCGGTCCAGCTCTGTCCCCGCCCAGTCCGGGTTACGTGGCAGCGCTGCCGTCAGCAGCAAATCGGCGGCGGACATATTACACCGGCCTGTGTGCGGGGAGCGGAGTGAGTGAGAGGGCCCCAGCCTCTGTTCCTGTACTAGACGGACATTGTGCAGGTGAGTGCATCCTCTGTGATAGTACAGAGGAGTAAGTACAGCTAGGTGTGTCACTCATCTCTCCTCCAGCTACACATTCCTCACACCCTGCACAGCACCGACACGGACGATCACACCATGCATTCCATTTTATATAGAGATAGGAAGGGGCACGTACACTGGGGAGATATCCACTCACTTCCCCTCAATGTGTTGTCACCCACACAGGAAGTCAGCTGAAAACTGCAACAGGGGTTGTAACACTTCCCCATTCAGCTATACATGACTATAGTTTCCCTGTGGTCACTGGGACAGGAAGTCAGGAGAATTAGATGTAGGGGACTAGAGCTAGAAAGTCTGCATTGCGAATTATTGAGATCATGTGCTACTAAGATCTATACAGCATTAGAGTGTTGTACTATTTGCAAAAAATAATAATAAATGCACCCGTATTGATTAAATGTGAACTCCAGACACAAGATTTCATATTCAAGTATATTCTTCAATAGTCACAAAAGATAGAAATTAATTTTCTGTGCACCAAGCCCAGATATGACTTTGTACATTGTAAAGCGCTGCATAAACTGTTGGCGCTATATAAATCGATGATGATGATGATAATAATAGCAGTGACATCACCACTTGGCTGAACAGGGCTGTGGGAGGGGCTCAGCAGGCTCCACCCACTACAGGCTGTCTACAGAGAACTATAGGAGGGGGCGGATGCAAGACCAGTCACCCTGCACAAGGTGATTGAGCAGCAGTGAGCGGTCTTTATTACAGGATCCCTGGTACAGAGGCAGCAACGTTTCACACTGAATTACTGCACAGATCTGGAAGAAATACACAAAGCGCACCAAGAGCCAAGGAAAAATGAACTCAGATGTTTGCTCATCCCAGTTCCATGTGCATTTATTATTTTATTGCATTTGAGCCTGGGATTGTGGGTGCAATGCTTCTGCAGATTCGTCCTCCAGGTACAGACCTTCAGTTACAGGGATGGAGGAAAATCAAGGCTGGCATCACTGCACTGCATTGTGCTCCATTGAGAACTAAAAGGCCCTGTGCCATGGTGGCTAATCTAAATGTGACAGGTGCTGGCGAGGAGAAGAACCCTCGGATTATGTGGGGGGGGGGGGCGCGTTCTGCAGCCTGATCGTGTATTTTAAATACGGGAGTAACCTTTTCATGGTGAGAAAGATGAACATATATTTTATGCCAGCCATGGTCTGATTTTCTGTTGTTCCACCCTGAGGCTGAAAGAGACAAGATCAGCCAGTTCCGTCATCCATGATAACTGTTCGGATGGAGGGATCTCCACTGCCAGGCATTGTATTCAAGTAGCCTGTGGCCAGCTGCATAAGATATCATTGATGACTGTATGTAATAGGACCCAGTCACTGTTTGGCCAATGATATTCAACCCGGCTCAGTTAATTATTAAATCCATTTGTCAAGCTAGGTGGTGATTGCAGGTGCCCCCCCCCCCCCCACTGCTCAAATGAGGGCCAATTCAGCAAGAATCAGATGAAATTCTAACCATCTATGGCCAATTAACGTGACTCTAAACTCTAGTTTTAGACCCCTTTCACACTGGGGCGGTTTGCAGGCGCTATTGTGCTAAAATAGCGCCTGCAGACCGACCCGAAACAGCCGCTGCTGTGTCTCCACAGGGCTTTCACACTGGAGCGGTGCGCTGGCAGGACGGTAAAAAAAGTCCTGCTAGCAGCATCTTTGGAGCGGTGTGTATACCGCTCCTGCCCATTAAAATCAATGGGGCACCAGGGCTATACCGCCAGCAGAGCGCCTCTGCAGAGGCGCTTTGTGGTGGTTTTTAACCCTTTCTCGGCCACTAGCGGGGGCAAAACCGCTAAAACGACGGTAAAGTGCCGCTAAAAATATCGGCGTTTTACCACTGACGCACCTTCCGCCCCAGTGTGAAAGGGGAATTGGAGTTCTAGTTTCTGCTCTCAGCCTCCTTCAAAGTCTATTTTTCATTTACTGCTGGGATCTGACTTCCTGTCTGGTGGTTACATTCCTTCTCCATGGTCCTCTGTATGAAGGATGGTAGCCACCCTCTATTGCTCTCTCCTGAGATGGACAATGGGATGTGTAGTGTGCCATCGGGAGATTTCTGGTCCCCGCCAGTGACTGTGCTGGGAGCAAGCAGGGCACGGGCTCTCAGAACAGTTTTGCGGTGGAGCATGCAGAAGAGGAGAAGCCCAGAATGCTGGAAGGGGGCCCCAGAAGAGGAGGTTTGAAGTTGCTCTGTGTAATACCATTGCATAGAGCGGTTAGGTATACCACGTTTTTTATTTTAAGAAAAATAAATGGGGGCCTTTACAACTGCTTAAAGGTTTATTAAAGTGATTTTTTTTTTCCCTTCATTTTTATGTAACAATATTGGACTTCATTCAACTTTACACTGCATTTTTACAAAACACACACCACTGCATTTGAATGAGGTGAACAGTGCACATAGAAAACAATTAACGTGTGCCCTTGAATTGAGCCTGCTTTGATCTATGCTATGCAGGTCAGTGTGGCTCTATGTTCATGGTGTGAATGAGCCTTTACATTGGTGAAGGGTGGTGTATGACCGGCAACCTAAAAAACTTTCAAGTATAAAGGGGGCATTTGTTAGAAACTTCTGGCCCCCACCTATGCAGCGACTGATACAGTGTGCTCATATGAGGACCAGCAATCATGGCGGGGGACAATTTTACCCACTGTGCCCCAATAATAGAAGCCACTAGATCAGGGATATGCAATTAGCAGACCTCCAGCTGTTGCAGAACTACAAGTCCCATGAGGCATAGCAAGACTCTGACAGCCACATGCATGACATCCAGAGGCAGAGGCATGATGGGACTTGTAGTTTTTGCAACAGCTGGAGGTCTGCTAATTGCATATCCCTGCACTAGATGATCTACTATATCCAGAGCCCATATGAAAAACATCTAATAGATTTTTTTAAGGCCCTAATTCAGTACTGTAAAAGTATGTTATAGTAATAATTAAACATGCCATCTGCTTACCCATGATGTTAGCTTGTCCTCCTTCTATGATTTTAGTTGTTTTGTCCATAATAGAGGCTAATATATTTACAGCTATACTATAGTTTACATTAGACTATCGCTTGTATATAATTTAAGTTATTGTATGCTGTACAAAAAAATGTAATTGTTAAACTGTTCAGTAAACTATTTTTACTACAGTGCCCCGTCACTGAAAATGATGGAAGAGAGTGGCATTGAGACAACACCTCCCGGTACCCCACCCCCCAGTACCTTGGGGACATCGATTGGTATTGCTACACCTGTGGCCACCCCAGTTCCACCAGGTAGGATTTGTTGCTTGGAAATGTAGTTGATCACTCTGGCTGCTCCTGTATCGGGGCTAAGAGGTATAGCCTACAGCTCCAAGACAGGCTAGTGACTGGAAAACATGGCTGCTGCAGAAAGGGTTTACATGAATTTTTATGCCCCTGAGGACAGATGGTGATGGAGAAATTGCCCCTGTAGATACACAGATGGCCATCTGACAGAGGCTCTAACTTTTCCAGCTCTGTCCAAAAAGAAATTAGTTTTGGCTGGAGTTGGGCTTTAAAATGGAACAATTTCGTTTTTTTTTTCACCAAAACTCTTGGAAATTGCAAGTTAAAACTGGTGCATGCATTTATAATTACAATTACAAACCTTTGTGTCTTGTGACTTTTTCAGAAGTGGCTGTGTAGGCAAAGCAATGGGACCTGGGAATCTTTATGACCCCTCGGCTTTATCTCTGCTAGCTGCTTGGCTTAGAGGTCATAGGCTTTACAGCCATTCCTCTTAATATGTCACACATAAGGGACAGACCACATCACTGCATAGAACAATGTGGCCCTGTAGAACGTAGAACAATGTGGACAAACAGTCCTGTCCCATTTTTCTTTTTTATCATTTGATTTACAGTTGGATTTAGGAAAACAAGTAACAATAAGTGGCTGATAGAAGAGTAGGAGAGAGCGAGAGGATTGTCCTATTGCACTCATATTTTCTTACAGTGTACAAAAGTGTGAACTACAAATGTGTTGAAAATAACTATTTGTTTCTGTTCTTTATTTCCAGTTTTATCGAGTCCTTTGGCTGGTCCATCCTTTCCACCTTCTCAGTCTTTCGCTCCTCCTACCTTCTCTTCCCCTCTTCCACCATCCTCTGTTCCTCCAATGAGAACCTCTGCTCCTCTGCCATTTGCAAGTCCACCTCCTGCCCCAGGGGTACTATCTGCTCCTCTCCACACATCTGCACCTGCAGTGTTCAGCAGTCCTTTGCCATCATTCTCCTCTCCTTCTTCTTTTCCACCTCCTCCTCTCAGCTCTACCCCTGCTCCAGGCTTAGCGGCACCACCACCTATGGGTCCTCCTGTCACGGGATTTTCAATGTCTTCTACCTACGATATCACAAAGGGTCATGCTGGACGAGCACCACAAACACCCCTGATGCCAACCTATTCTACACCCCCTGTCACAGGTTGTGTTCTTTCACATTTCTTCCTTTCTTCTCCCAAGTAACAGGCTCCTTTGTTGTTTCTGATTATTAATAATAATAATATTATTAATTTTTTTTTGTATATCAAAGTAAGAAAACGTACAGCTTTGCTGTGAATGTATGGTTTCCTATCACTGAAATATAAATGTGGCTTATTTTATCATGCCACTTTTATCAGTGTGCATGAAATAACACTATTCTATCCACTGTTAAATCAGTCACATAACTGGTGTTCTTGTCTATCATACGTTTGAATTTATTTGGTTACTATGGGGCAGCATAGACAACTGTTTCAGGGATACTGATATGAAGCTCAGTGTTTAACCGAATATGTATATTTTAAAATATCTTGCTTCACACCTGGATAAGATCTTTATATGCACCTGGTTCTGGCTATATTTTGTAATTCTTCTTTTTTTTTTTTTTATTCTTTTTGTAAAATGTAGTTCTTAAAGGACTCTGGTGGCTCGGTTCTCTCTCCTCCCCGAAAAGGAGAGCTGCTGACTGTCAGTCAGCAGCTCTCCTCTCTACTCCTCCACGCTCATTAGAGCGCTGAGCTGTGGAGGGGCGGGGAACTGCTGTCTCAGCAGCTTGCTGAGACTGCCATCAGTCAAGGCAGCTGGCGGATCCAGACTTTGGAAGTCGGGATAACGCGATGCCTCGACTGATCTGGTGATGTCAGCAGAGAGCGGACTTCAGACCACTCTCTACTGAAACCGGGTCACAGGAGTGCAAAACCAGGGACCCAGAGGAGAAGCCCACCCTAAAAAGCTCAGGCTGGACTTCTCCTTTTTAAGTGCAGGTTAGGAAATGAGACTGAGGCGGTTTTCAGGCGTTTTAGCGCTGGAAATAGCCTCTAACGCACGCCTGAAAACTGCTTCCCATTAATTTCAGTGTGACTTTTCACACTGGGGTGGTGCGCCTGCGGGACATTCGGAAAAGTCCTCCAAGCAGCATCTTTGGGGCGGTTTGTGTATACACTGCTCCCAAAAAGCCCTGTCCATTGAAAAGATTGGGCAGCGCTGCCGAGGCACCTGCAAAGCGCTTTGGCAGCGCTGCAACACGGGCGCTTTTTAACCCCTTTGGCCGCTAGCAGGGGTTAAAAGTGTCCCGCTAAAACAGCGGTAAAGCACCAAAGTGCTTTAGCTTGGAGCTGCTGCAGTGTGAAAGTAGCCTTACTCTTCTAGGTAAAGTAGCTACTTGACATGGAGTAAATGAATAAACAAAAATTGGCACACAAGGTCTACACCCTACAAACTCCACTGTATCACCCATGTGCTCTTCAAATATGGCAGTATGAGCTCTTGTGAATTTCAAGATTCTCCCAGCAGTTTCTCAAAATAAAATAGTCTTTGGGAAAGCATTGAGAGCTGTGCAAAATGCTCTTGTCTGATGCATGTAAATAAAGGTTTCATGTATCCCAATCATGTGACAATCCTTTTTATAATTTTTGAAAATGGTTAGCTGTGCAGAAAAATAAATATTTTAAAGGTAATGACTGTAATCATTGGTGGACAATTGTTTTTCATTTATTTTATTTTTTATGCACTAAGCCTACATATATAATGTAAAGCAGTTATAGTGTGTGTGTGTGTGTGTGTCTATCTTAGCAAGCTTATTCCCACAAGGCAGAGCATCAGGTGCTGTCAGAAATCACAGTGCCAAACCATTCTGGTCATGCTGAAAGTACACAATTATCATTATGGAACCAGATGCATCACAGCCTATTCATAACAAACAAACTAGAGATAGATTAGTATCATTACAGTTATAGAAATTTTGCTGTATGTCTGGACAAGAAAAAGAAAACATTCAGTACATCTCTGTAATACATGCTCATCTCCCTGTGTTTTGTCTTATCAATATTGCCAGGAATTTGGTTGGCTCCTAAGTTTCTGGCTGAGCTGACAACTTGTTGCTGCAGCTTCTTTTTGGTTAGTGTGTGTATCAATCGTGTGTGTATAGATAGATAGATAGAGAGATTCAAATCAGTCCCTGCCCTCAAGGAGCTTCCCCAATTCAAAATCATACATGTATTAGGGCCAGTTTACCTAGCAGCATGTCTTTGGCGTGTGGGAGAAAGCCAGAGTACCCGGAGGAAACCCACGCAGGCACAGGGAGAACATGTAAACTAATAGCAAGTAGTGCCATGGTAGAGATTCGAACAGATGACCCTAATGCTGCTAGGCAAAAAAGCTAAAAACTTGGGCACTGTTTATATATTCACTTTATAGTGGACCAAGAGCCATTTACAAGGTTAGGGTCACACTAGTTTGCACAGTACTACTGTGCAAGCTCCAGCATTTTAGCACATCACTTTGTTTTTGTCAACTTTAAAGTGTCATATTCATGTCTACACATAGTGTATTGTGTTGCTATGCAGTGTCATCCAGTGTGGTGCCGACAAATGTAGATATGCTGCATTTTTCCACACCGCACTTTTTAGAATTCAAATATGAATGATGATATACTGTATATGTTTTAGGTAGCTTATTTGTGACCGATGCCTTGTGTCAATGGGCAAATGCAGCTTATTTATAACCTTTTCTGACACATCGGATAATTCAATGAACACACACACCTGCTCTTTTTCAAGGTGGTCCTGTCTGGGAACCACCTACTTTGGGTATGAGGGAACATGACATTCATTCTGCCTCCCCACAATACAGTGATTGATGCCTGTTTATTCAACTGTTATATGGGGGAGAGTGAACAACACGCATATGTACACAACAAGTGGAACCTTTCTCTGAGTCTCGGTTCACACTTGTGCACTCTGCGAGATTGCATGTGATTCGCGCTGCAGTGAAAATCACATTCATGTCCATGCAATGCGATTTCAGCCATACAGATAGTATGGCTGATATCGCATTCGGACCAAACTCGCACAGGACCCTTTTTTGGTCCACACCAGAATCGGATTGCATGGATGTTCACACCCATGCGATCCGATTCATGTCCGAACTGTCAGATCGCAGTGCGATATGTAAGCTGAAATGGGGGTGTCATTAACATTGTATTCACACACGCGGCAGTTCGCATATGGTAGTGTGAACTGCCACGCGAGTCGGGTGCGATGCGGGAAACTGCAGTGGATTCGCAGGGTTCCCACATCGCACAAGTGTGAACTCGAACCTGAATCTTGTGCAGGCTGGTGGTGGATTGGATCAGTATAAAAAAGAGTGAATGGTAACTATGGCTACTTTATTCTCCTTACTGTATAGTGAACCTCTTAATTTACCCAATATAGAGGTTCACTTTAAACTTCTCCATAAAGCAATATTGATTTTTTTTTTTTTTTTTGCAGTAAGTGTTGGTAAAGTCTTTAAAAGCATGAGAGAAATATATACTGAATGCCTTCTAAAAGTGTTTGTTTTTAATACTGACCCTCTGACAGCTGTGCCTGCTGAATCACTGATCCAGACCCCAGAAATAAGTCCATACTCTGCATATGCTTGTTCCGAGACTGTGACTTAGGAAATACTGAAGCAATAGTTGGGAGGAGGTTCTAAATGGCAGTCTGCATATGTATAATGCATTTTTGTTTTAACCCATCAGTCTCCATTTCATTGGTCAGTGTTGAAGACCATCTATATTAGAAAATCGAATTTGGTGGGTTACAAATTGAATAGATTGGTTTGATAGACCCTCACATCACATAGTTTTGGAACACACAAAGGAGAATGTAGGCAATCATATTGTAACATGTATGGCTAGCTTAGGATGTGGAAAGCATGTTTCTAATACGTTTTCTCTGTATTGTAGTTCTGCCAAATCCTGTTATTCAACATGGTGCTAGTACTGCGGGATCATCCATTACCTTTCCAGAGGAGCCTGATGATCCCCGTGTGCACACACCACTTAATGAAGGACCTACTGGTGGGATATGGGGCTTTATTAAGGTGAGAAATAATAAATTGGAAGAAAACAAAACAAAAAAAAACAAACTTTCTTTTGTTTTATAGAACACAGTAACACAGTTAGACCCCTTTCACACTGGGGCGGTTTGCAGGTGGTATTGCGCTAAAAATACCGCCTGCAAACCGCCCCTAAACAGCCTCCGCTGTTTGTTCAGTGTGAAAGCCCGAGGGCTTTCACACTGAAGCGTTGCGCAGGCAGGACGGTGAAAAAAGTCCTGCAAACCGCTTTTTTGGAGCGGTGAAGGAGCGGTGTATTCACCGCTCCTGCCCATTGAAATCAATGGGACAGCGTGGCTATAGCCGCGCTGTACGAGGGATTTCTAACCCTTTTTCGGCCGCCAGCGGGGGTTAAAACCGCACCGCTAGCGGCCGAATACCGCTGCAAGAACGACGGTACAGCAGCGCTAAAAATAGCGCTGTTGTACCGCCGACGCCCCAGTGTGAAAGGGGTCTTATGCATGTATAAATTTACTTTTGTGTGTGTCTTGTTTATGTAAAATTCAAAGTAGGCAAATAATAATTTCCCATAGTCCAGAGGCAATAAATGATACATACTTGTGTCTTTACTAGCTTTTTCAAAGGGCCTGTTTAAAAGAAAAGCATGTTTTAGCTTTTTTTTTTTCTTTTTCTTCACAATCATACTTACCTAGGTGGATGCAGCATCGGTCCCCCACCGGCTCAAAGACTGAGAACTGAGCGATCAAACGCTGTTGATCGCTCAGTTCTCAGAGCTCCCTAAGCAGAGAGCTTGTGACTGTCAGTTTCTGCTGTCTGCTCTGCCACCCCCTCGCTCACTGGAGTGTTGGGCTGTGGAGGTGGCTGGAGAGGCCGGCTCAGGCTTTCAGCGGTTTGCTGAGAGGCTGAGCCGCGTACTGGTCCAGGCATGTGGGCGGATTCCGTCTTCATTGTCACGATCTTGCCTGAGCCTGGTTCGGCTCTGTGACATCAGCCGACAGTGGTCCACTGTCGGCTGAAAACGGGTCACGGGTGTGCAGAACGAACTGCACTCCTGTGATCCACAGGAGACGTACAGCCAAATGAGCTTTGGCTGTACTTCTCCTTTTAAGACCTATTAAGACAAAAGATGTAGGTGGTGTATTATTTTATGCTGCAATACAGTAATCGGGCTCCATTCCATGTTATGGTTTTATACACAAA
Organism: Lithobates clamitans; assembly: GCA_037952925.1. NCBI lineage: Eukaryota > Metazoa > Chordata > Amphibia > Anura > Ranidae > Lithobates > Lithobates clamitans. Next base: position 518,443 of record JBBGZY010000675.1, read on the forward strand.
TAAGACTGAATCGAATATACAAATTTATATACAGTCAGTGCAGAATAGGAGCCCCTTACTTGGGATCCTGAAACTGCAGCATGTACTAAATTTGTGTGACGCACCAATTTCTACAATTTTATTGAGACAACCTCCTGCCTGACTCGCCACAATCACACTTTTTTCCCCTACTTGTATGATACCATTTGTACATATTGCCACTTCTATCCTTTGCTCTAGCCCTGCCCACACATGATGCATAAGGGTAGCCAGAAAGGGGGAAATTCCTGTACATGTTTAGCCGAAATTTGGTATCAACAGTGACCAGCTTGCTATCTAGTGCTGCTTGGCAACTGAGTTTAAATGGCCTAGGCATCTTATTCTGTGCTTACCAAGCTACCTGAGGAAGTGGTGTCCAGCAAAGGTTGGGTGACCACACTGCATAGGCAAAAGCAATGCGGCATATTTATAAAGCAATAAATGTGACTGTTGCCAGACATTTACTGCTGGTGACTTAAAGTGATACTAAAGTCTCGTTTGTTATTTTTATAGGGGAAAAAAAAAAGTCATATCGATCCTCCTCTTCTTTGGCTCTCCTAGCCCCTCCCTCCTGAAGTGTACCCCCACAGCAAGCTGCCTGCTATGGGGGAACCCAAGCAGAGCCCTAATTCAGACATGGAGCCCCGGCTAGGCCACTCCCCCTCTCTCCTCATTGGCTCGCTGACTTTGACAGCAGCAGGAGCCAATGGCGCTCTGCTGCTGTCTCAGCCAATGAGGTGGAAAGTCCTGGGCAACCGAGTCTCTCGTGGAACATTGCTGGATAGAGGTGGGCTCAGGTAAGCATTAAGGGGGCTAAGGAGGCTGCTGCACACAGAAGGCTTTTTATCCTAATGCATAGAATGCATTAAGATAAAAAAACCTTTTGCCTTTACTATTAGAGGTCGACCGATATATCGGCCGGCCGATATATCGGCCGATATTTGGCTTTTTTTACTTAATCGGCATCGGCCGATTGTGCTGATATAAAAAAGCCGATTATAACTTCAGCGGGACTTGCAAATGACTTCTGTAATAGAAGTCAATTGCAAGCTGTTTAAAGTTTGTCTTCTCTCCTCCTCTGGGCAGCCTGCCAAATCTGATAAGAAGATACATTTGTATCTTTCAGGTTCTTTTTATCAATAGACTGAACTCCATGGAGAATTTCTCAGTTTAACCATTTAAAGACTAAATCTTTTTTGACATTTGTTGCTTACAAGTAAAAATCCTGTATTTTCTGCTAGAAAATCAATTGGAACCCCCAAACATTATATATATTTTTTTTAGCAGAGACCCTAGGGAATAAAATAGCGGTTGTTGCAATATTTTATGTCACACGGTATTTGCGCAGCGGTCTTTCAAACGCAATTTTTTTTTTAAAAATACACTAATTAAAAAAAATAAATAAACAGTAAAGTTAGCCCATTTTTTTTTTTCGTCCAAAAGTTTTGATTACCTGTTTTTGTGTATTTAAGATATAGTTATTTTTTTTAATCTAAATTATACATACAAGTGAACTGATTGGAGATCTGTTTTGTTCAATAAATGTTTAAATGTAAAAAATTTTCTGTATCACTTATTACTTAAGATTGCTTTCACACTGGAGCAGGCATGCGTTGACGGTAAAACGCTGTTAGTTTTAGCGGCGCTTTACCGTCATTTTAGCGGCGCTATTCGGCTGCTAGCGGGGCGCTTATAACCCAGCTAGCGGCCGAGGAAGGGGTTAAATGCGCCCCTGAAGTGCTGCTGCCAAAACGCTTTGCAGGTGCTTCGGCAGCGGTGCGCATTCATTTCAATGGGCAGGAGTGGTGGAGGAGCGGTATACACCGCTGCAAAGATGCTGCTTGCAGGACTTTTTTTTACATCCTGCCAGCGCATCGCCTCAGTGTGAGAGCACTCGGGATATCACACTGAGACTGCAGGGGAGCCGTTTTACTGGCACTTTACAGGTGCTATTTTTAGCCCAAAAGCGCCTAAAAAAATGCCCCAGTGTGAAAGGGGTCTAACTGTTAGATTTTATGAGATGAAGGGGGAAAAAAAAAAAGAAAAAAAGAAAAAAAAAAAAAAAATCGGCCTAATATATCGGCCCAAAAAAATCGGCATCATATATCGGCCATCGGCCACCGCGATTTCTAAATATCGGCATCGGCCAGAGAAAAACCCATATCGGTCGACCTCTATTTACTATCACTAATCTCTGTCTTTTAAAACACATGCACCTGGAAAATTCACTTTTCACTGGATTTTACTACCTTTTATAAATATGCCTATGGCTGTGCGTTATGTAGTTTGCACTGAGAGGAAAAAAGAATAGTTTAGCTGGTTCTATTCTAAAAAAAGAATAAAGCCCTTTAAAGGTTAAGTTTACCTTTCGTAACACATTGCACCCATGTTCAGGATGTAACATGTTAGCTGTCACAATTTAAAAAAACCTCTACACGAAAAACTACAAGTCCCAACATCCTTTGCATCTGTTGGCTTGTATTTTTTAATGAACTACCACGGCGCTCTGGAACACTGTGGTAGTTAATTCATGCTACCTGTCAGTTTGTATCTGCTTGCTTGCCAGATACACGGACAGGTCTGCAGGAGACCTACATGTACGTGAGTCATGGAGAATCAGCTTCTGTTCTAGGAAGGTTCTATAATAATACCAACTCAAATCAAAACTAAAATCTGGGCTGATCATAAAAGTATAGAAACTTGTAGTCCTAAACGGACAATCACTTAGATGGATAGGACATGTCTCCTTACATTTTAGCTTGGTTATGTCATTATTCCACCAATATGCATTATTTTTTTCACTAGCTTTATTGTCATTTTATTTATAATTATGTTTTTTGCAGGTATAATGAGGTGTTCTAATATGCTTTTCTGATCACTATAGGGAGTGGCTGGCAATCCTATGGTGAAGTCTGTGCTGGATAGGACCAAACATTCAGTAGAGAGTGTGATCACCACCCTGGACCCTGGCATGGCTCCTTATATCCGTAAGTGAAGAAATGCAGACACATACATGTAATGTTGTGTTTTTTTTTTTTTTTTTGTTTTTTTTTCAGCATACAACCTGGAAATGCTGTTTTGTAGTCCAGTGCAGTTTAGAAACAGTAGGCCTCATTATTTCTGTGCTACGTTCATGCTTGGTACAATGAACTATAGGCATTCAGAGACGTAAAAGAGATATAGGTATCTTGCGAGCCACAAATGGACTGATGCCTCCAAGGAGTAAGCTAATTAAGCTGCAAGCACTAAACCACGTTTCATTGCGTGTAATATGATGCGTAAATAATAATTGTGCCCGCGCTAATATAATGTCACATATAAAACTCTCACATATAAAAAAAGAGATGCCGTGTGAAAATATTTAAATGTAATAAATATATATGAATAAATATATATATATTTATTATATTTAAATATTTTCACACAGCATCTCTTTTTTTTATATGTGAGAGTTTTATATGTGACATTATATTAGCGCGGGCACAATTATTATTTACGCATTCAGAGACGTAAATCTGAAAACACAAAACTTGCTTAAATTGATTGTAAAGTCTTTGTTTGATTTATTTTAAATGACAAACATGTCATACTTGCCTCCTCTGTGCAGTTAGTTTTGCACAGGGCAGCTTGGATCTTCCTCTTCTCGGGTTTCTCTTCGGAGCTCTTGGCCCCTCCTTCCTGTCGAGTGCCCCCCACAGCAAGCAGCTTGCTATGGGGGAACCCAAGCAGAGTCACAGCTACATGTGTCCATGCAGACACGGAGCCCAATCCGGCCCCGCCCCCTCTCTCCTCTGATTGGCTAACTGACTTTGACAGCCACGGGAGCCAATGGCGCCACTGCTGTGTCTCAGCCAATCAGGGGGAGAGTCCAAGATGGCTAAGACACTTGTGGACACCACTGGACAGAGATGGGGCCCAGGTAAGTAATTAGGGGGTTGCTGGGGAGGCTGCCACACACAGTTTTTTTTTTTTTTTTTTTTTAATCTTAATGCATAGAATGCATTAAGATAAAAAAAAAAAAAAACACAGGTCTTTTCAACTCCTTTAATGATTGTGGGCAGTGTAGTTGTGTGTGGTCTGTTTTTTTACACTCCAGTGTTTTAGCCTGTAGTGCATTTAGATACCAATGCCCCGTACACGCGATTTGAAAATCGTATGACCAATATCGCTTTCATAGTGTTTGTACGATAATCTGTTAGTACACAGCATTCCATAGCCGATCACGACAGTTCATCCATTTTATTATCCAATCGGACAAGCGTGAAATTTTTTCTGGTACTGTGACGAAGTCCGGACACCCTGTTGGGTATTTCCGCCAAGAAGCTGCTTCCCAAGTCCTGGAACACGAGACCAATCGATCTGGCTATAGAAACCCCTAAGACCAGGCAACACCAATCTTGGAGTACACCAGAAAATGAACTGCTTTATTTTTAGAAACACACTGAATTTATACAGCAAACCATCAGATAAGGGCTACTCCCGTTATCTCAGACAAAGGTCACCTTACACAGTAGAGATGGTCTTATTATCATAACAATTACCTCCCTAGACAGTCTGGCTCCCCGGACTAACTTGCATAAGAAGCCGCAAGCAATTAGTGACCAGCTCTGGATAACTTAAGAACACATTATAACACAGAGTTCTCCAGACCATGGTTCTCCTGCAGCCCAAAGTCCGTGACAGGTACGATACCAGATCGTATGATTTTCGTTTAATCAGTACAGTTGTTCAAAAATACTAATACACTAAAGCACATTGCATCACTTTTTTATTTTGTCGTATGAGAATTTTCGTCAATTTAGTAACCTATTCAATTTTTTTTTTTTTTTGTTTTATAAAAGGGGTACATTTTTTCTTTGTTTGTATGTTGTGTACTGAAAATAAACAAACACACATGCATATGGAGCAAACAACGCTCAATCCATTACAAAACATGGAAAACTGGTATACATTTAGTGGATACATAGCAACCCTAAGGTCATATCTCTGTGTTGCTCAATTGAGACCATTTAGTGGTCAAAGGCTTCATTAGATCTTTTAAAAATCAGTTGGGATGGTACTCTCGGAGCTGACTCAAGAGCCCCAAATCTTTAGGAATTTTTTTTTGGGCATCCTCTGGCTTCATATGTCAACTTGTATAACGGTATAGCATGATTAATGGTAGTGAGCCAAAAGGCTATGGTGGGTGAGGGTTGAGACTTCCAATGAATGGTTATTGATTTCTTAGCATAAAACAATATTATACGCATAAAAGTTTGTACATTTTTGGATATACCATCATCATCGATATATCCCAGTAAACACCGCAGGGGATTACAGATATTGGGTATCTGAGTTAGGGAACTGATGAAGGCCGTGACCTCCAACCAGAACTTCCTAATCAGATTGCACTCCCACATCAGATGAAAGAATGTGCCATCAGCCATGCCGCATCTGGAGCATAATGCAGAGGGTAATCTATTTTAACTTAAACAGAAAACATGGTGTAAAGTAAGATCTGTATAGCAATTTAGTCTGTATGACCTTGTCACGGGAAGAGATGACAGGGAGAACCTGGAGGGGAAGAACATCTTGCCAGATGTCCTCTGTCAGTTCAGGAATGTCAACTCTCCATCTATTGGCCATGCTGCTAAGCCTACGAGTTGTAGAATGTAAGAGGGACCTATATGTTGAAACTAGTTTGGTGTGAGAAAGGTCCGTCAGTAATCGTTCTAGCGGAGAGAGTTGGACAATTATGTTATGCAGGCCAAACTGCGTAGCCACCGTTTGGCGTATCTGTAAATAAAGGAAGTAGGCCGTGCGTGGTAGATTATAGTCTCGACGAAATTCCTCAAAAGAGCGGAGAATATTGTCCGAAAATAGGTTTTTTAGACTAGAATCCCAGTCAGTCCTGCGGGAGAATTCCTGTAGATTTGGATTCCCCCATAGTGGAGTATTTGAGTATGTATTGTGTTCACTGGATGACAACATTTTAGTAAGCTTAAAAATCCATAGGGTCATTGCTAGGATGGTTGCACCATCTCTCCCTCTAAGGGATATGCGGTGAATCAGGTTTTGGAGGGACTCATAGGAGGTAAGTATAGTCGCCTCCAGGGCAGTGGCCGCATTGTTGGCTTCAGCATAAAACCATCAATGCACATGGGCCAATTGTGAGGCGATATAATAGGTTTGAAGGCAGGGTAATGCCAGCCCTCCCTCCATTACCGGCAACTGTAGGGTGTTTTTGGCAATCCTAAGTGCTCCCCCCTTCCAGATAAAGTGGTAAGAATTTAATCTATTTCCTTAAATTTGGCTTACGTGACATATGCTGGTGAATTATCCAAAAATCGTGGTAAGAAGATCATTTTAAAAAACGTTTATCCTCCCTAGTAGTGTCAGAGAGAGATTGGTCCACTTCTTTTATGTGGTTTTCATTCTTCCAATGAGAAGGTCTAGATTAATTTTGGTGTAGGAGCAGGGCCGGATTAGTCACAAGGCCACCGAGGCCAGGCCTCGGGGCGGCAGTGGTGTAGGGGCGGCGCCGCTCCTGCAGCGACTTCGCGGCCACCCCCCCTTTCGTGCTGCCCATTAGAGTATTATGGGCACCAGTGCCCATAGAAAAAATGGCCGCGAGCCGACCACGCAACTGTGCATGCGTCGTTCCGAAGCCGGCCGGGCTCGGGAAAGCTTGTAAGCGCTCGGCCGGGCGGCGCATGCGCAGTAGCGTGATCGCGCCGCTCTGCGCCATTTTTAAAAAAAATTGAGATTGGCTAGTAGTGTCAGCGGTGCGGCGGCGTGGGAGAAAGATGACATCTCCTATTGCCCGCACCGCTGTTCCGCCCTCCTCCTGATGGCAGGCAGCATGGCAACATTGGCAAGTGACATCCCCATGTGGTGGCAAGTGACATCCCCATGTGGTGGCAAGTGACATCCCCATGTGGTGGCAAGTGACATCCCCATGTGGTGGCAAGTGACATCTCCATCTGGTGGCAAGCAGCGTGGCAAGTGACATCCCCATCTGGTGGCAAGCAGCGTGGCAAGTGACATCCCCATCTGGTGGCAGGCAGCGTGGCAAGTGACATCCCCATCTGGTGGCAGGCAGCGTGGCAAGTGACATCCCCATCTGGTGGCAGGCAGCGTGGCAAGTGACATCTCCATCTGGTGGCAGGCAGCGTAGCAAGTGACATCTCCATCTGGTGGCAGGCAGCGTAGCAAGTGACATCTCCATCTGGTGGCAGGCAGCGTAGCAAGTGACATCTCCATCTGGCGGCAGGCAGCGTGGCAAGTGACATCCCCATCTGGCGGCAGGCAGCGTGGCAAGTGACATCCCCATCTGGCGGCAGGCAGCGTGGCAAGTGACATCCCCATCTGGTGGCAGGCAGCGTGGCAAGTGACATTCCCATCTGGCGGCAGGCAGCGTGGCAAGTGACATCCCCATCTGGTGGCAAGTGACATCCCCATGTGGTGGCAAGTGACATCCCCATGTGGTGGCAAGTGACATCCCCATGTGGTGGCAAGTGACATCCCCATGTGGTGGCAAGTGACATCCCCATGTGGTGGCAAGTGACATCCCCATGTGGTGGCAAGCAGCGTGGCAAGTGACATCTCCATCTGGCGGCAGGCAGCGTGGCAAGTGACATCCCCATCTGGCGGCAGGCAGCGTGGCAAGTGACATCCCCATCTGGCGGCAGGCAGCGTGGCAAGTGACATTCCCATCTGGCGGCAGGCAGCGTGGCAAGTGACATCCCCATCTGGTGCCAGGCAGCGTGGCAAGTGACATCCCCATCTGGTGCCAGGAATGGTGGCAAGTGACATCCCCATCTGGTGCCAGGAATGGTGGCAAGTGACATCCCCATCTGGTGGCAGGCAGCGTGGCAAGTGACATCCCCATCTGGTGGCAGGCAGCGTGGCAAGTGACATCTCCATCTGGTGGCAGGCAGCGTGGCAAGTGACATCCCCATCTGGTGGCAGGCAGCGTGGCAAGTGACATCCCCATCTGGTGGCAGGCATGGTGGCAAGTGACATCCCCATCTGGTGGCAGGCATGGTGGCAAGTGACATCCCCATCTGGTGGCAGGCATGGTGGCAAGTGACATCCCCATCTGGTGGCAGGCATGGTGGCAAGTGACATCCCCATCTGGTGGCAGGCATGGTGGCAAGTGACATCCCCATCTGGTGGCAGGCATAGTGGCAAGTGACAAGAGATGGTGGCAAGTGACACGCTCAGGGCTCCCAATGATTCTGCATTATGGTGAGTTGAACTATTTCAGTTTACATTACAATGTAATGATGGAAGTAATGTGTTTCAATCATCCTGACACCATAACAACCATGGTGCCGGGGATGATTGAAGCAGTAACACCAGCCATTGCCTTGAAAAATTGCCTGCGAAAAATCCTTACCCCTCGCGCGCTTACCCTGAAGTATTTTTAGTCTGTACAATTAAAGCCAGTTATTTTCAGTGTTCTCGTGTGTGGAGATGTTTTTAATTGATCTATTGTAGAAGTCATCGATAAAGGACTGTGTGTGTGTGTGTGTGTGTGTGTGTGTGTGTGTGTGTGTGGGGGGGGGGGCATTGAAGGACCCGGCCTTGGGGCGGCAAAGGGAGTAAATCCGGGCCTGTGTAGGAGGAGAGTGGATGTTGAATCATAACCCCTAAATCTCTAAAGGAGCTGACTATTTGTAGTGGGCAAGAGGGAGGTAACACTATCGATGTTGTCTGGTCTATCATAAATAAAAGAGATTTGTCCCTGTTAACCTGAAACCCAGAGAAGTGGCCGACAAGTATATTAACATGTCATCAGCGTATAGAGACACCTTCTCTTCCTGACCCCCAATCGTCAGTCCCACAACCTCCCCACTGGATCTTATCAGCGTCGCTAAAGGTTCTGTCGCCAACGCAAACAGCGGTAACAGGGGACATCCCTGTCTAGTACCCCTCTGTATCAGAAATGGACCCGACACTGATGCATTTACTCTCAATATAGCGGTGGGCTTCAGATAAAGCAGTTGAACCCATCTTATAAAGGTTTTGCCGAAACCAAATTTTGCTAACACTTCCAGCAGATATGGCCATTCGACCGAGTCGACTGCCTTGTGTGCGTCTAAGGCCAAAATGGCCCTAGATCCCATAGTATCATGAGTGGCTTGCATATTAATAAAAAGTTTTGCGTAAGTTAATAGAGGTCGATCGCCCAGGGATGAACCCAGTCTGGTCTGCACCAATAATAGTAGTAATAACTACTGTTGAGTCGCCGGGCGAGCACCTTGGCTAGAATCTTGACATCTGAATTAATGAGCGAGATCGGTCTATACGATTCTCAGAGTAGGTGATCCTTATGGGGGTTAGGAATGAGGACAATTGGTGCCTCTGATATAGAGGGTGGCAACAGTCCCATTTTTCATAGCAAAGTTATATACCCTCAATAGGTGAGGTATTAGTAGATCTCTGAATTGCATAAACCACTCGATAGGGAATCCATCCAATCCTGGCGGTTTTTATTACTGGCAAAAGATTGCATGGCTTTCTCCGATTTCCTCAGCTGTCAAAGCATCATTTAAGAGTGAAGCCTGTTGGTCCTGAAGTTTTGGTAGTGAGATTTCAGATAAGTAGTCATCCAATTCCACAATTGTGTAGTGAGCTCTAGTAGCGTACAATAAAGAATAAAATGTGACAAATGCGTCCATTATCTCCCTGTTTTGTTCTACCACTACTCCCTCTGAGTTCCTAATTCTTGGGACCCTGCATGGCTGATAGTCAGGTCTGGAGAGATAAGCCAGTAATCGACTATTTTTGTCACCAAACTCAGAGTCGCTGGTTCTGATACAGCAACTTCTTCTGGGTGCGCGCCAAAAGTACCAGGTCCAGTTCTCTAGCCCTGTGCTTCCAGGCAGCGCGTGTATCAGGGGTGGGGGCCACAGAATGAGCAGCTTCCGCCTCCCTAAGATCCCCTTCCACGTCCATCAGTCTGGACTGAGATGCCTTACGGGCCTGCCCAATTGCTGCAGCAAAAGTACTGCGTATGGTGGCCTTAAAATCATCCCAAACCACCGGGACGGAGGCACTCTGCTGGCTAGTTATCCAGTAGGATTTCATTTCGGCCACACTCTGATCCACAACTGCCTGATCAGCCAGCCACAAAGGGCTTAATCGCCATACCCGATAGGAGGAGGGGGTGCCCAGGGCGAGGTCCACCAGAAAAGGAGAATGATCAGACATCGCCCTAGGAGAGGTATTTGACCTCGCTCACCATAGTGAGCAGATCCAATGAGACCAGTGACAAATCAATCCGAGACAGAGTGCCGTGTGATTCAGACTGACACGAGTACTCTCTCCCATCCGCATGCTTCCACCTGCAAGCCTCCACTAGGTCAAATTGAGTCAGAAAAGAATTCAGTGGTGTGGGGGGTTGTGTAGCGCATCTAAACCTGTCGATGGAGTTGTCAAGTACTGTGTTATAGTCACCCGCTACCAATAAAGGGGCCTCTGCGATTGCCAATATGGAGCTCATTACACGTTCAAAGAATGATCTAGTGAAGGGTGGTGGAGCTTATAGACTAGTCACTATGTAGAGCTTACCCAAGAGTTCAAGCACAACCATTACAAAGCAAAGATTAGGACCAAGTTTGATGTGTTTATTACTGATGGGTGCTGATTTAGCTATGAGGATAGATGTGCCCCTGGCATATGTGGAGTATGTGGAATGAATAGCGTATGCAATTTTCGCTCTCTTTAGAGCTATGACCCTAGATCCATGGAGGTGGGTTTCCTGGAGGAGGATCACATGCGGATTATGTCCCGCCAGATATTCAAACATTAGTGATTGTTTAACCTTTGGAGTTAAGCCCCGGAACATTCCAGGAAACTAAGCGTAGTCTAGACATGAGTATGGATAAAGTATGACCAGTGAAACCCATTTCCCAGAGCCCACTGGAAACAACCATAGCATGGAGTCCAGCGCACTATGAGAAGTGTATAAGAGTGAGAGTAAACCAGACATGTGAGACAACAGCATGTCATTTAGGGATAGCGGCCATATACCAGAAATGTCTGCCTGACCGTTAGTCAGATGCACATATAATGGTGGATAACAATGTTGCAGGGAAAAAGCAACAACAGAAGAAACCATTAAAGTCCCCCCTGCATCCCAACCCTCCCGGCTCCCAAACCCAAACATATGAGAGCTTTGTTACCAAAACTGCAAGGCAGGAGGGCCATGGCACAGACCCCCAATCAAATCCCCCAATCAAAACCTGAGGAGCGTGCAAAGGTCCATAACCGCGGGCTTCCATCCGTGTATGTCCGCACAATACAAATATGTGTAGTAACCCTGAGTCTGGAAAAGACCATGTCAAAAATAACAGGACAGAATGTTCAAATAGGAAACAGGAGCATGGTGGTAAGTCATCCAGGATAAGTGATGGGCCTACATACATAGCAGAGGATTAAGGCTTAATATCCTATAGCAACTGTGAAGAGATGGGGGGATGAGGAGATCATGAGAACTAAAGCATCCTGGCTTTCTCCCACCCCCTTTAGCCTTTTTATGGAGGAGATGGTGTATGCCGTAGGTGTCACAATATGCAATAAAGAGAATAAATCTTCAGCGTGAAGGAGATCTCCGGTTTTGGTTCCTGCGTTCTGGATGCCCCAGGGTGTCCACCTAATGGGACGCCTCCTTGGGATCCGTAAAGAAGTAGGCCTTGCCCTGGTAATTGATCTGTAAGCGTGCAGGATACAGCATGCCGTAGGGTAGATGAAGCTCTCGCAGCCTGCGTTTAATGGCCAAAAAGGTAGCCCTTTGCTTTTGTTTTGATACCAAGAAGTCAGGAAAAATAGTAATTCCACTACCATTAAAGGAGACTTTGCGCTTTTCCCGAGCAGCTCTGAGAACCGCTTCCTTGTCCCTGAAGCGAAGTAATTTTATAATCATGGCATGTGGCGGGGTGCAGGGGGATTCTGTGCGCCCGTTCAATAGCGAATAATGGTGAGAAGGTAGAGGTGCCAAACGTGGTGGTCAGCCATCTTTTCATGAATATTTCCGGCATTTTGCCCTCAGCTCCTTCTGGGAACCTCAGGAAGCGTAAATTGTTCCTCCCATGTCAGTGAGCTTATCAGTAGTATAATCATGGGCCTGGCGCAGCTCCCTGACGGAGCTCTGCAAGGGACGTGTCTCATCTTCAAGTGCACCAATGCGTTGTTCAGCATTTGTCACTCTGTGATGGAGGGTATGGACATCATGCTTCAGAAAGTCTGTTTTAATAGAGTCCATTTGTGTAGTGAGTGAGGCATGACTGTGCTGGATGGCCTCCATAATCTGAGCCAGTGATGGTTCTGCAGAGCCTGCACCTAGGGGTATCAGGGTTAGTGTCCTCAGCAGGGGAGAATAAGAGAGGGTCCTCCGGGCTCAGAGTAGGGGGGGACAGCTGTGACTCGCCCTTCCCCGAAAGCTGCTTCCATGCTGTGGATGAGGAGAATGGCTGGCTGTGTGTGTTTGCAGCATGCTGGCTGGCGCCATCTTGCCTCGGTCTGCATGGCAGCTCGAATCCTGGGGCTTCCTCCATCGGTGGTCCGTATTTGACCATATCCCGATGGACACAATACTCCCTGGAAGCTATGGGGACAGATGGGACCCCTGTATGACGAACGGGTCGGCAGGATCGATCCAGGATGTGTGCGGCACGGACGGAGCTCAGGCTAAGCACGTCCTCACATCCCGGTCGTTGGTCACGCCCCTCAACCTATTCGATTTCTACTTGTGACTAGCAAGCGAAAAAAGTTGGACGATCTGTCGTCCGATTTTCAGATCATGTGTGTGGGGCCTTTGTAATAACCCAAGTATTACATCCTGTGACAGTCATGTCTACACACGGTAGGACTGCTGTTACAAGTGCTGGCATTAGAGGGCAGTGTTGCTGAGCTGATTGAGTCTGTATAGTGCACCGTGTTAATGGACAACTACTATCAAAAAGGCAAGGCAAAGTTTCATGTTTGGATAGAATTCTGCTATCATGTTTGCATGTCTGCTTTAATTAAATGCTTACAGTATGTCCAGTGTGTGTGTGTGTGTATGTATGTATGTATGTATATATATATATATATATATATATATATATATATATATATATATATTTTTTTTTTTTGACTGTTGCATATAGGTATTTAGTTCTATAAAAATACCCCCCCCCCCCCCCAATCCCGTATCATCCCAGCCCGTCGATGCAACGTTAAATAGTTTATTTTCTATACATTTGTTTTTATTCTGTTCAATACTAGTGAAAGTAAAACCATTTGTTTTTAAACAGGTAATTGCTCTATTGCCTATATCAGGGATCCTCAAACTACAGCCCTCCAGCTGTTGCGGAACTACACATCCCGTGAGGCATTGTAAAACTCTGACCTTCACAGACAAGACTAGGCATGATGGGAGTTGTAGTTCCTGAACAACTGGAGGGCCATAGTTTGAAGACCCCTGGCCTATATGGTATTTGCAGCCAGCAGATGGCATGCTGTGTACAAACACAGGAGCTCTACAGACAGAGGATGGACTTCTCTCCATCTAATAGACAGGACAGTCTTGATCAGTTTACAAAGGCTGTAAACATACGCATGCAGTTTTGGACATTCTTATAGAAAACCCAGTCTGTCATGGGTACACCTTCATAAATATTCATTTGTTAATAGAAATGTTTGATGTGTATTAGAAGTTTAGCTTCCTTTAAATTTTCCCGGCTTTAGTATCAATGTGGCCTTTCTGTCGCTTATGTTACATCTTTAAGTTGATGTAAATTTAATTTAGATTTTTAAATGGCCGGTTTTCTTTTTTTAGTTTGTAAATCTGTACACACACTGTAGGCAAACAGTTTGAATTTCTCAATGTCACCTGCACCTCCATCCCTTTAAACCTGAACACATATGAATTATACAGATTCTGAGGTTAATTAAATTCAGATAAGGCATCAAGTGAGTTTAATTCCCACCTTAAACAGCCACAGAACCTGTGTAATTAATATGTGTTCAGGTTTAAAGGGATGAGGTGGTATCCCTACCCGCAAGTGGGGTTATGCAGTTTGATGCATAATTTTTGTATTTGATTTTTATTCACCGACATTACTGAAGTTAAACAGTTTGGTAATGCAGAAATATGCATCATTGTTCATAGGTAGTAGTAGTAAAATGCTAATATTCTTAACAAGGTGCTAAATTAAAACCATTTTACTCCACAGATTTTAAACTTTTTTTTTTTTTTTTTTTCTCCTGCATGAAACTAATTGATTTCTATGGGAACAAATGTTGGGTTAGGGAGGAAGACTGTTCTTTACTGTCTTGTTACTTCCTCAAAGGCCATCTATTGAGGGGAATTCATTACTGGCTGCTCTTTGTCTAGTTTTTTTTTTCCCTGCATGTGTTTATAAGAGAATTGTGGTTTGGTATAACCTGTGCGTCTTCTATCAGCTGTTTTTTTTTTTTTTTTTTAACACTTCCATTTTTGTGTAGGATCTGGAGGAGAGCTTGACCTAATAGTGACATCTAACAAAGAGGTGAAGGTTGCAGCTGTTCGTGATGCTTTTCAGGAGGTGTTTGGAATGGCTCTTGTAACAGGGGAAGATGGACAGTCAAATATTGCACCACAGCCTGTTGGATATGCTGCTGGGTTAAAGGTAAGTGCTAGATCTATTCATTTCAGTCTGCATACACAAACAATAAATATATACTAAGGTAAAGCAGGGCTGAAAAGTTATTGCAAAATTTAAAAAACAGATGGATGTGTCTTGACTTTTGAATTTGTTTAGATCAGGGATCCTCAAACTACGGCCCTCCAGCTGTTGCGTAACTACACATCCCATGAGGCATTGTAAAACTCTAACATTCACAGACATGGCTAGGCATGATGGGAATTGCAGTTCTTGAACAACTGGAGGGCCGTAGTTTGAAGACCCTTGGTTTAGATCACTCGTATCTTAGTGCCACCTGCACCCAGAACCATCTCTGGCTTCTAATTAAGGGAGATATTGCTGTCACAGCCACTTGTCATATTCTTCCCAGTCGGGTCTGTGCATGTCCCCTTCACTTACATTCATTCCTGTAGATTTCAGAATCTGAACTAGTAGTACCTAGGTGCACCATGGGAATGAATGGAGAGTGCAGAGTGTATGTGAAAGACTGGCTGGGATGATTTTGGCAAGTATCGGTGTGACTTTTACTGAATTAGGGACAGGTGAGTATAAGACTGAGAGGGTGGTGAGGGAGGAATACGGTATTGCAGTTGTGTGGGAACTATAAGGGCTAGTTTTACACTAGCCTTGCTCTCTGAAGAGTGATTCAGATCGCTCTTCATAGAGAATTTGACAGGTGGCGAGGAGGCATCGTATCTCCTCCTCACCACCTGCTTGAACCCCGCAATAGCATCAGTTTAATGGGTTGTGTTAAGCAGGCGGTATTGTCTACTGAATGCAACAGTGAAGATACTTTTTGCCGCGCTACTATGCAAAGCATCGTGGCAGCAGCATAGGTACACACTTCCCAGCAGGTAAAGGAAGAGAGTTTGGGGGCAATAAAAGCACAGCTCAACACTATGGCTTTACTAACCCCCAAATGCTAGTGTAAATGTGTTAGGGCAAAATTACGCATTTCTTGGTAGATAAAACTATTCCCATTTACAGTATGCTTTAGTGCTGTGCATTTTTTTTTTTTTTTTTTTTTTGCATAGGTACCCTTGCTGGTTTGTTGCAAGCTTCAGCGGGGTTTTGTATTTTGTCATTACTACCCAGGAAGGTTCAGCTGCAGAATAATAAGCACAATTTTATGTGGAAAATGAATTTGTAACAAACCCTTTGCAACCACACAGGTGCACTTTTTTTTTACATCATGGAAGCCTACCCTCACTAAGCCTGCATCAGCATCTTTAGGTCTAGGAACAGAAACCATTGCCTGATGATAGATTGTGCCTTCAGTAGTATGGCAGCCCCTCACAACTATGTTAGCTACAGTGTAGTGGGGAATAGTTAATAGGGTCTCTAGGCCAGAGATATGCAGTTAGCGGACCTCCAGCTGTTGCAAAACTACAAGTCCCATCATGCCTCTGCCTCTGGGTGTCATGCTTGTGGCTGTCCGTGTCTTGCTATGCCTCATGAGAGTTGTAGTTCTGCAACAGCTGGAGGTCCGCTAATTGCATAACCCTGCTTTAGGCAAAAGAACAATCTGTAGAAAGTGTCCTAAAAGTGCCGTATCTTGTACTGTTTGGCTGATATGGTTGTCTGCTCTACTATGAATTACTGTACTTTCATTGTTTTTTGCTTGTATTGGTCTGATACAGGAAGAGCTTTATTCTTTTATTTAAGGTACTTATATAGTGTCTTCAATTTACGCAGTGCTTTACATATACATTATACATTCACATCAGTCCCCACCCTCAAGGAGCTTACAATCCTAAGGTCCCTAACTCACATTCATACATACATATACTAGGACCAATTTAGACAGAAGCCAATTAACCTAGCAGCATGTCTTTGGAGTGTGGGAGGAAACCGGAGTACCCGGAGGAAACCCACGCAGGAACAGGGAGAACATGCAAACTCCAGGCAGGTAGTGTCGTGGTTGGGATTTGAACCAGCGACCCTTTTTGCTGCTAGGCGTGAGTGCTACCCACTACACCACTGTGCCGCCCAGTAACCATTATATCTACAGTAGAGTTTGTTCATTTGAAAAACAGAGTTACTGGCTGGATCACCAGGTAAAAGAACAGAAGCCTAAGAAAGAAAATCAATGTTTCTTTAAATCTTTTCTTGACGCTTTATTAAAAATGTGTATTTCAGCTTCTACACTGGATACTGTAAAAGTGGTAGTTTGTGTGCTCTTTTTAGTTTTTGGATAGAGTGTGGAAAGGTTAGAACCTCTATTGGTAATAAATCCTAATTGAGGCACAAATCTAGGGATTTCCCCGCCGCTGTTTTCTGGGGACCGCATTTTACCAAATCGAAAGTCAGCAACAGGAAAACAGACAACAGTAAAAAGCTGACAGGGGTTCTAGCCTTCCCTCTACTTAACTTTAAATACAACTTTTGATGCTGTCTCTCTTGCTGTTTCATTCACTCCCCATCTAGTGTAAAGGTTGTCCCCAGTACAGGAGGTGAGGGCCGATGGTTTTTAACTATGCCCTGGACTGCAATAAAACCCAGACAGGAGCTCTAATTCTTCCCTGCATCATCTAAAACAAAAATAATTTGGGGTATAGATACACTTGGTGTCTCATTGGATCTTATAAATGGGTAATTGAGGTGCAGACTCGGTCAGGGTATTCATAAAACTGTAATTTCTCCAGTTAACATTGTAGACCATGTGCTATGTTTGCTTTCACATGGTTTGTTGCTGACATGTTTGTTTTTTTATTAAAGTGGAACTTTACCCATAACAATGTAGTAAGCAATGTTCTTTGTCATGGAACATACATTCTAGAGCTGCACGATTCTGGCTAAAATAAGAAACACAATTTTTTTGCTAAGAATAAAGATCACAATTCTCGCGGCGTAACATCTTTCACATTATACAAAAAAATTGGGCAAACTTTACTGTTTTTTTTTTTTTTTTTTCATTAAAGTGTATTTTTTTTTTCCCCCAAAAAATTGTGTTTGAAAGACCGCTGCGCAAATACAGTGTGACCTAAAATATTGCACCAACCACTATTTTATTCTCTAGGGTCTCTGCTAAAATATATAATGTTTTGGGGATTCTAAGTAATTTTCTAGCAAAAAATACAGATTTTAACTTGTAAGCAAAAACATGTCAAAAAAGGTGCAGTCTTTAGGCTTAATGTACACGGGACGTTTTAAAACCTCTCCTGAACTATTTAACATGATCGATAGTAATCGACATTTAAAAACATCCGTTTTGCCCCATTTACATGCTGCGTTTTGCATTTTTAGAAGTTGTGTGCTTTTTTTTTTTTTTTCCCCCAAATAGTCAAAAATGTATCTCCCATTTAAAAACGGCAAATGCCTGTAAACGCGATAACTCACATCTAGCCATGTTTACAGGCATTTCAAAAAAATGCTTCTAAACTCAATACTTCTGAAAAGGACAGCGTCAAAATAAAAAAAAAATGAAAATCCATAAGAAAAAATAAATTTAAAGCACCCTGCGAGAGCAATAATTCTAGCATCAGACCTCCTCTGTAACTTAAAACTGGTAACCTGTAGAAATTTTTAAACGTCACCTATGGAGATTTTTAAGGGTCAAAGTTTGTCACCATTCCACAAGCCGGCGCAAAGCGTGACATGTTGGGTATCAATTTAAAAACACCAAATGCCCTTCACTAATCCATACACAATTTTGTATGCTGGGAGATTCTATTAATGCATTCTGAAAGTTGATGTGCAGATATAACTAAAAGCTGGTAATATTGTTTAACCACTTGCCGCCCACCATATAGCAAAATGATGGCGGTAAAGTGGTTCTGTTATCATGATCAGACGTCGTATGACGCGATCAGGATAACTAGCCGGCGCGCAGTGCGTTGATCGGTGGTGCGGCGTGTCAGTCTGACACACCGCAACTCGGATCTAGGTAAAGAGTCTGACGGAGACTCTTTACCACGTGATCAGCCATGTCCAATCATGGCTGATCACAGTGTAAACAGGAAAAGCTGTGCATCGGCTCTTCCCTTTTTTCGCCACCAGGTATGCCACCCATGGCCACCAGGGATGCCAATCAGTGCCCATAATTGATGCCAATCAGTGCCAAAGACTAATGCCTGAGAATCAGTGCCTGTCGGTGCAGCCCCGTCGGTGAAGGAGAAAACTTATTTACAAAGTTTTGTAACAGAAACAAAAAAATAAATAAAAATCCCAGTGGTGATTAAATACCACCAAAAGAAAGCTCTATTTGTGGGAACAAGATGATAAAAATTAGGGTTGTCCTGATACCGATACTAGTATTGGTATTGGCACCGATACCGAGCATTTGCCCAAGTACTTGTACTCGGGCAAATGCTTCCACCGATACCTGTACAGTCAGCAGTGATCGGCGCAAGGGGGAGTTACAAGCTTCTCACCCCCGCGGCTTTCAGCTGCTTTGTGACATAAAGCGGTGATCGGTGCTTGTAACTCCCCCACACGCGATCACTGCTGACTGTCACCTCATCCTCCATGCCCCCTCCGTTCCTCTGTCCCCCTCTGTTCCGCTGTCCCCCTCTCCTTCTCTGTCCCCCTCTGTTCCGCTGTCCCCCTCTCCTTCTCTGTCCCCCGCCATTCCGCTGTCCCCATCTCCTTCTCTGTCCCCCGCCATTCTGCTGTCCCCCGCCATTCTGCTGTCCCCCGCCATTCTGCTGTCCCTCTCTCTTCCGCTGTCCCTCTCTCTTCCGCTGTCCCTCTCTCTTCCGCTGTCCCCCTCCCTTCCGCTGTCCCCCTCCCCCGTTCCGCTGTCCCCCTCCCCCGTTCCGCTGTCCCCCTCCTCCGTTCCGCTGTCCCCCTCCTCCGTTCCGCTGTCCCCCTCCTCCGTTCCGCTGTCCCTCTCTCTCTCCCGCTGTCCCCCTCCTCCGTTCCGCTGTCCCTCTCTCTCTCCCGCTGTCCCCCTCCTCCGTTCCGCTGTCCCTCTCTCTCTCCCGCTGTCCCCCTCCTCCGTTCCGCTGTCCCTCTCTCTCTCCCGCTGTCCCCCTCCTCCGTTCCGCTGTCCCTCTCTCTCTCCCGCTGTCCCCCTCCTCCGTTCCGCTGTCCCTCTCTCTCTCCCTCTGTCCCTCTCCTCCGTTCCGCTGTCCCTCTCTCTCTCCCTCTGTCCCCCTCCTCCGTTCCGCTGTCCCTCTCTCTCTCCCTCTGTCCCCCTCCTCCGTTCCGCTGTCCCTCTCTCTCTCCCTCTGTCCCCCTCCTCCGTTCCGCTGTCCCTCTCTCTCTCCCTCTGTCCCCCTCCTCCGTTCCGCTGTCCCTCTCTCTCTCCCTCTGTCCCCCTCCTCCGTTCCGCTGTCCCTCTCTCTCTCCCTCTGTCCCCCTCCTCCGTTCCGCTGTCCCTCTCTCTCTCCCTCTGTCCCCCTCCTCCGTTCCGCTGTCCCCCTCTCTCTCCCTCTGTCCCCCTCTCTCTCCCTCTGTCCCCCTCCTCCGTTCCGCTGTCCCCCTCTCTCTCCCTCTGTCCCCCTCCTCCGTTCCGCTGTCCCCCTCTCTCTCCCTCTGTCCCCCTCCGTTCCGATGTCCCTCTCCGCTGTGTGAATGGACAGAGTCAGCTGACTGTCCATTCACATAACTGAAACATTGTAATCTCCTGTTAATACGATGTGTCCGTTTATGAATGGAGAGGAGCCGCTGTCTTCTCTCCATTCATTCTCAGTGCAGCTGAGGCTGAGAAAGGGACTGGGGAATCTCTATCCTCGGTCTCTTTCTCTGTCTCAAGTGGAAGACCCCTGATATCTCACTAAAGCCCCCCAACAGGGCTGATTAAAAAAAAAGAATAAAAAAAATATTGTTGTAAAAAATAATAAATGTAAATTAAAAAAAAAAAACAGACACCGTTCACCCCCCCCCCCCCCAAAAAAAAGAAAAGAAAAAAAAAAAAAACACTGTCACGTGACATTAAAAAAAAAGTATCGGTAACCGGTATCGGCAAGTACTTGAAAAAAAGTATTGGTACTTGTACTCGGTCCTAAAAAAAATTTTGTTTGGGTACAGTGTAGCATGACCGCGCAATTGTCATTAAAAAAGTGACAGCGTTGAAAGCTGAAAATTGGCCTGGACAGGAAGGTGTATAAGTGCCCTGCATTGAAGTGGTTAATTTTCTATATAGACATAGGTGTAATCTATATTATGCTTTTCCCGGTGTCTTGTTATTGCTGGTTGTTGTGGTCACTTGGGGTGTGTAGTTTGACAGTCTACACTTCTTTTTTTTTTCTTCCAATTTTATTTTCAGGGAGCCCAGGAAAGAATAGACGGATTACGCAGAAGTGGTGTGATCCACGAGAAGCAACCTGCTGTGTCAGTAGAAAACTTCATTGCGGAGCTGCTGCCTGACAAGTAAGAATTAGTCAGAGATGCTGAATTGCAGCTTGTAGAATGTAGTTTACTGTTTCAAACCAAAAGTTGTATACCGAATGTTTCAGGCAAGCAATTCTCCTTCTCTGTGAGAAGCTTTGTCCCAGATCTGAAAGATTGTTTCCAAAGCTGGATACACACTATACAATTTTTCTTTAGATTTTTTTCCCTTTTACCTTTACCAAAACCATATAATATGAAGGCAAACCTAAACACTTTAAATTTGTATGCAATCGGGCAGGCCCTTGCACTACATAGTTGAAGGTAAATCTAAAGGAAATCAAACAACAAAAGTTGTATGGTGTGTATATATTCATCTTTGTAGGGAATCCCATGCTGTCATCTGTACATTTGTCACTATGGCTCCTCTTGAGTGATATTCCCATTCTTATGAATAACAACATCAGAAGACCTACCCATGTACACAGTACTTTGTGTGTAATTAACCCGGTTCTGAAAATTAAACTATGAACAGAAAACCTAAACTTTTATTTTTTGTCTGGGTTTTAAAATATATTCACTGATTGCTTGCAGAATTAAATTGTCACCCTTATATGTATTTCATTGTTTACTCATTATTTGCACTGAAATGAAGTACAATTGAGATTTAAATATGATGTGTTTTAGGTGGTTTGATATCGGTTGCGTCATTTTGGATGATCCAATCCATGGCATTCGTTTAGAAAACTTTACACAAGCTACACCTTTGCCTTTGGAATATGTACAGCAGGTTTGTTTCCCCCCCATTTTTTTTTCTTCTTAGTATAGTAGCCACTGTTAAAAGTAGTGTAGATAAATGTAATAACTTTTGTGACACCATAAAAATGTTCAAAACCTTTTGCAAAAGTGATCAGCATACAGGGTAACACAAATGCCTCATAGCACTATCCTGTATTTTAAAATTGGTGATGCTTATTCTGTCGTGTCAGATGGACTTCTTTCAGATATTTGTTAGAGGACTAAAAAGACTAAAGGCATGATTGCAAGTCCTTTAGTCTTCTGAGACTTATTCTGTGCCTAAAATTATGCAGGTCAGGGACACTTAACCACTTCCCCCTCTGCCTATAGCAGATTGATGGCCGGGAAGTGGGTCAATTATCCTTACTGGGCGTCATGTGACGTCCAGCAGGATAACATGCCGGCGCGCGCGGCGTGTCAGTCTGACATGCCGCATCTCCGATTGTGGTAAGAAGCCTCTGACAGAGGCTTCTTGCCACGTGATCAACTGTGACCAATCGCAGCTGATCATCGCGTGAACCAGGAAGTGCCGGTAAACGGCATTCCTTGGTTTGCGCTGACAGGGAGAGCCTATCAGTGGCTCTCCCTGTCGGGAAGGGGGGGGGGTTGGGGTCTGTGCTGATAATCAGCACATTGATTATTAGCACAGCCCCATCAGATGTGCCACCACAGCTGTTAAAAAGTGGCCATAAGCTGCCAGTCAGTGCCCCATAAAAAAACACATGACCGTGCCAACAGTAAAACCGGTCTGTACCTCATCAGTGCTGCCCATCACGGCCGCATCTCAGTGCCGCCTGTCAGTGCTGCATCTCAGTGCCGCCTATCGGTGCCCATCAGTGCTGCATCTCAGTGCCGCCTATCGGTGCCCATCAGTGCTGCATCTCAGTGCCGCCTATCGGTGTCCATCAGTGCTGCCTATCGGTGCCCATCAATTCTACATATCAGTGCCGCCTCATCGGTGCCCGTCAACATGCCTCTGAAGGTATTTGTACCTCTTGAAATTTTTCACATTTTGTCATGTTACAACCACAAATGTAAATGTGTTTTATGTGATAGACCAACACAAAGTGGCACATAATTGTGAAGTGGAAGGAAAACGATAACTGGTTTTCCAGATTTTTTACAATTAAATATCTGAAAAGTGTGGCGTGCATTTGTATTTGGTCCCCCTGAGTCAATATTTTGTAGAACCACCTTTCGCTGCAATTACTGCTGCAAGTCTTTTTGGGGATGTCTCTACCAGCTGCACATCTAGAGAGTGACATGTTTGCCCATTCTTCTTTGCAAAATAGCTCAAGATCTGTCAGATTGAATGGAGAGTGTATGTGAACAGCAATTTTTAAGTCTTGCCACAGCTTTTCAATTGGATTTAGGTCTGTACTTTGACTGGGCCATTCTAACACATGAATATGTTTTGATCTAAACCATTTTATTGTAGCTCTGGCTGTATGTTTAGGGCCGTTTTCCTTCTGGAAGGTGAACCTCTGCCCCAATCAAGTTTTTTGCAGACTCTAACAGGTTTTCTTCGATGTATTTGGCTCCATCCATCTTACCATCAACTCTGACCAGCTTCCCTTTCCCTGCTAAAGAAAAGCATCCCCACAACATGATGCTGCCACCACCATGTTTCACAGTGGGCATGGTGTGTTCAGGGTGATGTGCAGCTTTAGTTTTCCACCAAACATAGCATTTTGCTTTTACGCCAAAAAGTTACATTTTTGGTCTCATCTGACCAGAGCACCTTCTTCCACATGTTTGCTGTGCCCCCCACATGGCTTCTCACAAAGTGCAAACGGTACTTCTTATGGCTTTCTTTCAACAATGGCTTTCTTCTTGCCACTCTTACATAAAGGCCAGATTTGTGGAGTGCATGACTAATAATTGTCCTGTGGACAGATTCTCCCACCTGAGCTGTGGATCTCTGCAGCTCCTCCAGAGTTACCATGGGCCTCTTGGCTGCTTCTCTGAATAATTGCTCTCCTTGCCCAGCCTGTCAGTTTGGGTGGACGGCCATGTCTTGGTGGGTTTGCAGTTGTGCCATACTCTTTCCATTTTCGGATAATGGATTGAACAGTGCTCTGTGAGATGTTCAAAGCTTGGGATATTTTTCTATAACCTAACTCTGCTTTAAACTTCTCCACAACTTTATCCCTGATCTTTGTTCCTTGGCCTTCATGATGCTGTTTGTTCACCTAGGTTGTCTAACAAACTTCTGAGGGCTTTACAGAGCAGGTGTATTTATACTGAGATTAATTTACACACAGGTAGACTCTATTTACTAATTGGGTGACTTCTGAAGACAGAACTAGATTCTAGTTAGGGGTCTCAGAGTAAAGGAGGCTGAATTCAAATGCACGCCACACTTTTCAGATATTTATTTGAAAACCACTTCTCATTTTCCTTCCACTTCACAATGATGTGACACTTTGTGTTGGTCCATCACATAAAATCCCAATAAAATACATTTACGTTTTTGGTTGTAACATGTCAAAATGTGGAACATTTCAAGAGGTATGGATACTCTTTTTCAAGGCACTGTAGCTCAAGCATGCATGCAGGAGAGTGTGCTTAGCTGGAAAAATCCCTCCTTCTCTCCTGAGGTCTCCTGGGATGTATGACATAATTTGCCTAGACAAGAAACCAAAAAGTGAGTTCCCCACTGCCAGCTGAATGTAAAATGAAGAAAAAAAATGCCGGCATGGAAAAATTAAGATTTGAATTATGGATTTTGAGGGGAACCCCCATGCCAAAATCCATACCAGACCCTTATTCGAGCAGATGTAAACCCTGAACATATACCCAGTGAAGTGAATAGCCTCAGATGATACATAGGGATGAAACAAATCTCCCTAAATAAGTTTTTCATGTATATCTGCTGTCTTCATCATTGTATACGGTTTAGAAAGTGCACAGCGTATTAGATCTTCTCTTCCTGGTTAGAGATTAAAAGGAAAAAAGCTGGAGCACTAGAAATGCAGCTAGTGCGATATGGAAATGTTTCCAAGGTCCAGGTGTGCCAGTAGGCAAAGTTAATTTACTGCTGAGACCACACCAGGGTTTGGGGGTTCTGGTCTGTATCAGTGTGGACAGCCAGCTGTAGAGAGCAGAAGCGACTGTGTTTAATAAAAGTAAGATCAGCTCACATTTTGGTGAGATATAATGTGCATGGCATAAGTAGCTTGGGCAGCAGTGGTGGTCAGCAGTTCCTGGCGGCTCCGGTGGTTTCCGAGGCTGAAGACTCTCACACAATAAGCACAACAGCGGTGATGGACAGGAGGCATGATCGAGCTCGCGTTCGGAGCATGCATGCTCCTTCATATGCCCGATGAAGGGGCATGCATGCTCCAAACGCAAGCTCAACCATTGCTCCTGTCCACTGCTGCTGTGCTTGTTGTGTGACCGTCTTCAGCCTCGGGAACTGCTGACCTCCACCGCTGCCCAGCTGGACTACAGGAGTCCAAGCTACTTATGCCATGCACATTATATCTCACCAAAATGTGAGTTAATCTTACTTTTATCAAACATTGATTTTTAACTGACATACTGCACTCAGAGTGGCGCCGCAGCTCTCTCTCATCCTGATTAGCACTGCAGTGAAGCCTGGGCATACAGCCAAGACAGCTGATTGGAGGAAAGGCACATATCTCCTCATAGGTAGAGACTTTTAGTTCTCTCCCTTTGAATAGTTCAGGGCTCTGCTAATCTATTTATAGCATCCTCCCCACACACAACATTCCGGCTGCTTTTATCATATGTGTCGGAGAACTTGTCAGGAGTTATCAGGCTGATAACAGAAGGACGGAGACAGCTACGAGATGAAGAGCGATAACAAAACACTGAAGATATATGTGCCCAGCTTAAATTTCATGAATTGGGTTTACATCCACTTTAAGCCCGTCAGGTCAGGGGGGATATACGAGCAACGCAACCTCTTGAACCATAACCAGACCATGTGCCCTCAACAGTTCTTCAATAATTTTGGGGGCGGAGCTACCCGGTGACAGCTGGATGACTCATCGGTTAAGCACTCACCTTAATAACCATGTTGTTTACTGTTTTTTAAAGATGCCAGCGGCTGCCGGTTCCTTAAACATCGCAGGCCGGGATCCCTACTTATTTACTGCATGCATATTATTTATTTTTTCCTTTCATAAATAGACTTCACTCCTGTTTTATACGGTAGTGACCAAGCATTTTTGCTAAATGCCACATAAAGCAATAGTGAATTGACATTTTCTGGATCACATGCGGTATTTGGGAAAACACCTAAGTACTGCATGCGATCTGGTTCTTTAAATGGAGCCCAGGGGTTTTAGAACCTAGGTGAAACTTATCACTGTCTCAGAGTCTTTATAGTTGACTTTTTTTTTTTTGTTTTATTTTATAGGCCCAAAATCTTACCCCGCAAGACTACAACCTCAGGTGGTCTGGCCTTTCGGTGACAGTGGGTGAGGTACTGGAGAGAAGTCTACCGCAAGTCAGTAGGACTGATTGGCATGTGGCTTTCACAGGCATGTCCCGTAGACAGATGATTTTCAGCGCAGCCAAAGCTCTTGCAGGAATGTACAAGCAACGACTCCCACCAAGAATACTTTGAAAACAAGCAGCAGGACAGCTTTTTCTGTTTATTGTTTTGTAGATCTGAAAAGTAGACCAAACATGGCACAAACTGTAGTTTTCTAGTTTAGAAGAAAACGCAGAAACCTTGCAAGAATGCCTTCAATGGAAATACCACCTTTGCAGTACAATCAAGAGGTTACCGTACTTCATGTTTGTGAAAGACGTATACATTTGAAAATGCCACCCTTTAGCCTGCAATGTGCCTAGCTTGACTAAGTCCACTTTGTAGCAGCAGGCAAAGCTCGAGCACAGTAGTTTGTTGTATTTTTGCCTTTAAATTCATAGGCAAACTCCTATCAATATATAGGCTAACCTGAACATGTAAAAAATTAATTATATGTATTTATCAAGCTTTAATTACTGTTCTTCAATGCATTTGCTATTAAAAAAAAATATGTTCATTCACTTTTATATCAGAAAATCTTGTAGCCTGGAAAAATATATTAGCTTTGATGCACCTTAATATTTTTTATTTTTATTATAGTAGATATTGTAGTGTATTGCTATTCTCAACATGGAGATCTTAGAATATTTTGGATGTGAGACTAATAACTATGGTGCTTTGGTAGGTTAAGTCACACATTTGTACTACAAATCTCAGCTCTGTATTCTTGGTTCTCACTACACAGAAATAGTTTAGAAACAACATCCAGTTATCTGTTCATTATTTTTTGGAAATTATTGGTTATACCAAGCAAGCATGTGATTAGGGGGCTGTGCTATTAGAAAGCAGTAGAGCGAATGTCCCCTAGACGTTGGTCAAGAACTACAAAAGTTTGCAGTTATTTAGGGAAAATTGAGAATGCAAGTAAGGGGCATCACATTTTTTTTTTTTTCTTTTTTATGTACCATTCTATCTGATGTAATTATTTAAAAATAAAGGTACCTGGAGACATTAAGGGATGGTTTTTCTATAGGTGCTGCTAGTCACTACAAATATCTCACTTCCTAAGATTATTTTTTTTTTTTGGCTGGAGAATTGATTGACCTCCGTTAGATTTTTTTTTTTTTTCTCCTATTGCTGTAGATGTCAGCATTGCACTCTCAAAATGCTTGTTGCCTTGTTTTTCATTAGGAAGATCTTTGAGCTCTTAGCTCTTGCCTGCTGTATCATTAAAGCCTGTAGATAGCTATGGCATTTTTTTTTCCTAGGACTTTCAGGTGAGAAGGCTTGCTTTCAAGGATGCTGTTTCTGGAATTGTATCTGTGCAAAGCCTGCTAGCTCTATTCCTGAGGTGTGTGACCTTGGGAAAGTATAGCTAGGGTATGTGCCCTTGTGGCATTGTGCATGTGATATCACTATGGATGGAGCACAGCGTCATTCTGGAAATGGTTAGGGTCCACAAACATGACAAACTAGAAATGAGTGAATCGATCTTCAAAACCGATCCTTTCTACATCATCAGCCTCAACATTTAAATATGCGCTTGCTCATTCGTTTTAACCAGCAGGAGTCCTTCAATTCTGAAATCCTGATTGCTTGGAATCATACGTTGTTTGATTCTTTGAAAACTGGACTAATCTGCATTCATGTATTTTGGAAGATCAAACTATTCAGTGTATTCTGTACTAGGTGCACTACGTAAAGACAACTTTCCAGGTTACTGTGACCTAAATTACTGCATTGGTTTGTCAGGCTTAGAATGTATATTGTAAGAATATGTTGTGGGTACACATTTTGTTATTGCTGCCATTTTTACCCTTGCTTGTACTGTTTTTGTTGCCGTTTTGTCTGCCAACATTTTTACCAAGAGAAAAAGTTTCAATGTTTTCATAATAATTTGGAAAAAACTAACTTTAAGGCTCTAATAGCATATGTCCGGCCATGGTTTCCCTGTTTTTTTTTTAAAAGGAGTCCGGTGCAGTTTTGTTCATCTGTTCAGGTGCAAATTTTTACTTGAAATCGCACCTGAACCAGACTGAAAAATGCACATGACTGTTTGTTTTTAAGCACGAGCTGCAGCTGGCTCGCAGATATTGTGAGCCGGCTCCATAGAGAAGGCTGCCAGTTCCCGTCATGCGAATTGGATGCGGTTCAGAATGCATCCTATTCGCATATATGTGTAATGAGCCTAAAGGTGAATTTCACTTTTAATATGCTAAATTTATTTTCATTATTGTGTAAATGTTGACAGATTAAAGGGAATTTCTACTGTCGGCAAGGCTGACAGCACTCTATATTTGGGGAGGTTACAAACACGGATACTTTGTATTTTATGTGCAAAGTGGTAAATGCCTTTTTTAACAGTTAGAGGAACATCTTAACATATCTGTAGAAGCTATTTATGGGTTGGATGTTCTCAGTTTATGGGTATGCAGGGGTACTTACAATATTCTTTAGTAGTCCCTTATCCCTGGGCACCACAGTGATGACTGGGCCACCTACAGTCCCAGACAGTCTGTAATATTTACCACCTGCATTTATTAAAAACTATAGTAAAAACAGTGATCATTTGGAAGACACTGCTTCTATTTTGTTTGTGGTGCATGTTTTTGTGTGGTGGAATCGTGGTGTGTTGACATGAGCAGGACAGTAAGTTGTGGTGCTGTTGACATGTTTTTTTTGAGAGAAGAGTCCTAAGGTTTTTATTGTAGTTCACACACTACATAATTCTGTAGCTCTCTGTCATGGCAGCTGTCACTGTGATAGGCAAAAAACGTTTATCTATTAAGTTTGACTACTCCCGTCTCTCTCCAAAGCCGACTGTCATGGTGTAAGTACTAGTAACAAAAAAAAGAAAAACCGCTCTGTAGTGTGTATACTATGCACCTATTTTGTGTAATTTGGGGCTGCGGGGCAAACATTTTTAATTGGGTCATGCTTGGGCGCAATTTTCATTTCCTTATGCCCAAAAGCTCCTTTCCTGAACGCAATTCTTCTGCTTTCAGAAGAGGAGCTTTGACTGCCTCTAAATGCTGCTACGCTAAGCTCCTCTAAAAGCCTTATGTGTGCATGGACACATAGGCTTTTATTGAGGGGAGCTCGTGGGCTTGGGCAAAATAAAATGCCTATAGCCCCAAAAACGTCAGTTTAGGAAAAACAATATGCACAAACCCTTGTTGTGTAATTCTGAAGAATAAAAGCTGTCACATACAGTGGCAAGAAATATTTTGAGAATTTCTGGAAATTAAATGATTTTCTGCAGTAATTTGCCATAAAGTGTGATCTGATCTAAGTCACAATAGGACAAACACAATGTGTTTAAAGTGGATGTAAATCCTCCATATACCCAGTGAAGTGAACAGCCTCAGATAAAAAAAAAAAAATCTCCCTATATAAATTTTACGTGTATATATGCCGTCTTCACATTTATATACTGTTTTTAGAAAGTGCACATTCTGTTAGAATTTTCACTTCCTCATTCCCCTTTAGGAGGGGATTATTGCTGGACACTGAGACAGCTGATTGGAGGAAAGGCACACCCCCCTCCCCACACATTCAGAGGTTGTGTAGCAGTGTGCTAATCAATTTATAGCAAAATCCTCCGACACACACTTTTATCTCCGGGACTCAAACACATTTGTAGGATGTCTGGTGTGAATGGCTCTCTTGAGGTCATTCCTTTTTTTTACCTCACTAAGGATTCTGCGTTGTGCTTTAGTAGTCATCTTGGATGGGCGCCTACTTCTAGGAAGAGTAGCCAAAGTACTAAACTGTCTCCATTTATAGACCATTTGTCTGTCAACTGATGAATGCCTACACCCTTTGAGACGGTCTTGTATCTTCTTTCAGTCCTACGTACTCTTGACGTATGTCTTCAGAGAGCTCCATTTTTTGTGAGGCATGGTTCACATCAGCTGATGCTTCTTATGAACAGCAATCTCAAAATGTTTGAGTGTCTTTATGTCAATCAAAATAGCTCTAATCACGACCAACAAACTAATTTAATTAATTGGACTCCAGGTGTGCAAATGACTGACTCCAGTTAGCTTTTGGTGGATTAATTGGTCTATGAATTTGCTTACTTTTTCCTCCAGCACCGTGAATAATGAAGGGGTGTGTTCAATAGACATGAGAAATTTAAATTTTGTGTATTCTTAGTTTAAACACATTGTATTTGTCTGTTGTGACTTCTATAAGGATCAGATCATATGGATTATGGTAAATTACTACAGAAAGCCAGTTAATTCCAATGGGTTTCACTTACTTTTTCTTGCCATTGTAACGGGCAGAGTATTTGTAGTTAGTTATAGAGGGGTGTGGAAAAGAATATATTCACAATAATCCATACCGTTTACTTAATAAACCTTTCACTCACTTTTGAATGCTGCTTTTTACTGTGTGACAACACTTAAAATATCATACGGACATAAAGTGCATTCACATATACAATATGTGAAATCTATAACCTAAAAAAAAAATTGTATGCGTTGTTAATCGTTTTCTTCCATAGTATCTCTTGGTAAATGTACCGAATATGCACACGACATCAAAATAAAATGAATTTTCTTACAACAGATGCAACATGAGCAAGACGTGTGTTTTATATACTACACTGCTAAGTCGTTTCATATACTGTATAGGTGGTTGCTGTTTGTTTTTTTTTTTTTGTTTTTTTGTTTCCGTGGTAAACAAAATAACAGTGATGATGCGGTGGCAATACGAGGATGGATGGAGAGATTATTGCCCTTTTTGTTTTTTGTTGGGATATATGCCATTTTTTGTGTATTTAAAAATATTCACAGAGTGCATCAAATTTTCCCACTTCCGTCTTTCAGGACAGCACCATAGAGAGACCTTGGCTCCTCCCCTTCTGAGGAAACACCGCCTTCAACTTTAAGCTTTAAATCTCACCGCTCTCCCCCGGCCCCTCAGTTCTGGTGTTTCCTCCGGTGGGGAGACATCGCAAGGAACCAGGGCCGCACAGCTAGGGAGGCTGAGGCTAAAATTTCAGGCTGAGCAAAGGGGGGCGCGCGCTCTGGCTCTCTCCTGCTCAGTTTTTCTAGGAAACCTGCAGTCTAAGGGGCTAGTGTGGCTGAGTACCTTTTTAGACTGCACATCACGCTCCCCCATCTTCCCTTAGCGAAGTTGCAAGCTGGGGGGGTCCGTTTTCTCTTGTGCCTAGTGGTGGCATAGGCGGAGGCACAGGAGACCGCCCTGCTTGTGCAGCCAGCGTGGGAGCTCTGAGCGCTGGGTCGGAGGACGGGCGACGTCATTTCCGGCGGAGGTCAGTGTTTCCGTCTGACCCGTGACTTCCGGTTCCGGTCGCGGTGATGAAAACGGACCGCGCGTTCGGCTGGTGCTGCCTCTGACCTGCTGTGGTGACAGCGCACAGGGGCTTGGATCACCACTGTACTCTGAGGAGATGTCGGAAGCAGAGGCTTCAAGAACCGCTCCAGGAGAATCCTGCACCAGCCACTCTAAGGTAAGAGGAACCCTGGGGTGGTGTTCCCTTACCGCTTCCTGTAAAGCTCCACAGGTGTAGAACTCCCCCTGGTGGTGAAGGGGGGGAAAGGGTTGTGACTGGGTCCCTGGTGGTGGTCGGTCCCGGGAAGTGCACCCCTGGTGGCCCTCCGTGGTAGTGCTGGTGGAAGTTTGCTGATTGCTCCCTACTTTTAACTTGTTTTCCAGGGCAAAGCTACAGAGAAAAGCAAGTCGCCCCACAGTACCAAGAAGAGATGCCCCTCATGTAGAGTCACAATGGGGGAATCTTGGTCTAAACCCCTCTGCAGGGATTGTATAGAAGGGCTAGTAAGGGAGCAGTCTGGAGAACAGTCTTCAGATTTAGCAGCATCCGTTAAGGAACTCTCCAATACGGTGCAGACTTTTAAAACATTGTTTGCCAGTCTTCAGTTGCCACAGCCGCAGGTTGTTTCTCCACCAGCACAGCAGAGTGTTCCTCAATCCTTAATGGATGCTCCCTCGGGAAGTGGAGAGAATCCAGGAGGTGCCAGATTCGAGGTTGAGGAAGAGCCTGATAGCGGGTCCTCAGATCCCCAAGGGGAGTCAGAGGGAGAGGAGGTGGAAGGGGAATCCACAAGATCCTCTCGCTATAAGCTATCCCTGGAGGAGGTAGAGGAGCTCCTAGGAGCCATTCATACCACCCTAGGAATCCAGGAGGAAAGGAAGAAACTTTCACTCCATGACCAGATGTACAAAGGACTAGGGGAACATAAGAGGAAGGTATTCCCGGTCCATGAGGTCTTGGTCGACGCCATAAAAAAGGAGTGGCAGGACCCCGAAAGGAAGCCTTTCCTTTCAAGGGCACTTAAACGTAG
Source organism: Lithobates clamitans (assembly GCA_037952925.1). Lineage (NCBI taxonomy): Eukaryota > Metazoa > Chordata > Amphibia > Anura > Ranidae > Lithobates > Lithobates clamitans. The sequence continues at coordinate 551,025 of JBBGZY010000675.1, forward strand.
GTTCCCCTTTGCTGAAGAGGAGGCGCTGGTATGGAACAAATCGCCCAAGCTAGACGCAGCCTTTTCGCAGGTCTCCAGGCACACTGACTTGGCCTTTGAGGACATGGGCGCACTCCCAGATCCCATGGATAAAAGGATAGATTCCCTCCTGAAAAAATCCTGGGACTCTTCCTTAGGGAACCTTAAACCCGCCATGGCGTCCACGGTGGTGGCACGAAACATGGAGTATTGGCTAACGCAAATTAAGGCACACATAGAGGCGGATACGCCAAAGGAAACAATCCTATCGTCTTTTCCCATGCTCCTTAAGGGAATAGCTTACCTGGCAGATGCTTCAGCTGAATCGGTGCGTATGTCTGCAAGATCAGCCGCATTGTCCAATTCGGCAAGAAGAGCCTTATGGCTTAAAACATGGCAGGGAGATACCGCATCCAAGGTTAAACTTTGCGGCATTCCTCTCACGGGAGACTTGCTTTTCGGGCCAGGTCTGGAAGCTGTATTGGATAGAACGGCTGACAGAAAGAAGGCATTTCCTTTTAAAAGAAAACCGGCAGAGACTAAAAGAAAGTCTCGGCCGTGGAAGAAATTGGACCCCCCAAAATCTGATCAACAGAAAAAGGGGTGGGGACAAAAAGGGAAGGGGCGTGGGGGGGCTATTTTTCGCCCTCCTGAACAGCCCAAAAAGACAAAGTGACAGAATAACGGTGGGAGGAAGACTGGGGGCCTTCCTTCCACAGTGGGAGATGATCACCTCCAACAATTTTATTTTGGAAGTCATAAGAAGAGGCTACAGGTTGGAGTTTGCAGAACCTCCACCATGCAGACTCCTGGTAACCACGCTACCGAAATGTGCAGAGAGGTCAGCGGCTCTCCTTTCCTCCCTCCAGGAGTTGGAGGAACAGGAGGTGGTAGTTCGAGTGCCAGAAGGAGAGACGGGCAGAGGCTTTTATTCCCACATTTTTGTGGTGCGCAAACCCTCGGGGAAGTTCAGGCTCATCCTGAACCTGAAGCCTCTGAACGTCTCTCTCACCTACAGGAGGTTCCGAATGGACTCAATCTATTCGGTAAAGACGCTCCTTCCTCCAAACTGCTTCATGGCATCGATAGACTTGAGGGATGCCTACCTGCACATTCCCATTGCAGATCAGTGCCAAAGGTTCCTCAGGCTGGCAATAAATACCAGAGAGGGGACCTTTCACTGGCAGTTCAGGGCCCTTCCCTTCGGGCTATCCTCTTCCCCCCGCATCTTCACCAAAGTCATGGTAGAAGTCTTGGCTTTCCTACGGATCAGGGGCATTTCAGTGATCGCTTATTTAGACGATCTACTACTTTTTGCCCCTTCCGCGGAACAACTGTCGCAGGACCTGCAGTTGACAAGGAACATCCTAGAGGGTCTAGGTTGGCTCTTAAATCTGGAGAAGTCCAATTTGATTCCTTCGCAAAGGGTAATCTTTTTAGGTTTCCTGTTGGACTCAACAAAACAGAAGGTCTTCCTGCCTATGGAGAAAATCCAGAAGGTAGACAGGGCAATGTTGTTACTCCAGGGCAGCCAACAAATATCAGTAAGAAAGGCTATGTCAGCTTTGGGGTTACTGACGGCAGCACTTCCAGCAGTCCAGTGGGCAGGTTTACACTTTCGCCCATTACAACTATTTATCCTGAGCAGTTGGGACCACAGTCAGGAATCCTTGGATTCCCTGATAACGGTACCGGACCAGGTCAAGAGATCCCTATGGTGGTGGCGGAAAGAAGCCAATCTCTCACAGGGTCTGGAATGGGTTCTGCCAGTGTCCAGATGCGTCACGACCGATGCAAGTGGCATGGGTTGGGGGGCGCATATGGAGGACCGGGTGGCTCAGGGAGGCTGGCGGAAGGAGGAAGCAGGAAGATCCTCCAACTGGAGGGAGCTGAAGGCAGTAGCCTTGGCACTCAAAACCTTTCAAAAGGAACTTCAGGGACAGCATGTGAGAGTCCGGTCGGACAACTCCTCAGCTGTAGCCTACATAAACCGGCAGGGGGGTACCAGGAGCAGACCTTTGTGGACCCTGGTAGAAAGCATTCTCAGATGGGCCGAAGTAAACGTCCTATCCCTCTCGGCAGTACATCTGAAGGGAGAACAAAATCTGGTGGCGGATTACCTCAGCAGGAAACGGCTGAGGGAAGGCGACTGGGTTCTGAATCAGGGAGTTTTCGAAGCAATATCCCAGAAATGGGGAAGGCCATGCATAGACCTCTTTGCCTCGAGAGAGAACAGGAAGGTGCATCTCTTCTTCTCCCTAAACAGGTGGGATGGAGCTCTAGGGATAGACGCTCTGGCTCAGAGTTGGGCTTTCGACAGGTGTTATGCCTTCCCCCCACCTGTACTAATCCCAGCCGTCCTAAGAAAATTCCAATTGGAAAACACAACCCTCATTCTTATTGCGCCACATTGGCCCAGGAGGCCTTGGTTCTCCATCCTGAAAAGTCTGGCAGCGGAACCCCCCTGGCTTTTGCCAGTTCAGGAGAATCTCCTTTCCCAGGGACCAATCTGTTGTCCCCAGGTGGGGAGATGGAGCCTCGCGGCTTGGCTACTGAGGAAGAATTGTTGAAGAACAGAGGTTTCTCAGATAGCTTAGTAAAGACCCTCCTTAACTGCAGGAAAAAAGAAACCCAGGTCATCTACCAAAAAACGTGGAGGCGTTTTAATAGCTGGTGCACAGAGACTTCTTTTGATATTCACAGCTCTGTAGCAGTCTTAGAGTTCCTGCAGGCAGGGGCGGACAAGGGATTAGCCCTTGGCACCCTGAAAGGACAGGTTTCTGCCTTGAGTGTGTTTCTGGAGAAACAACTAGCCGCTGATCCCTGGATCATTAGATTTTTTAAGGCATTGAGTAGGCAGAGACCTCTGAAGGTTCCCCCCTTCCCAATGTGGGATCTTTCCTTGGTCCTACAAGCGCTTACAGGGGAACCCTTTGAGCCATTGGAGACATGTACACTAAAATGGATTAGCCTCAAAACGGTGTTTTTGGTGGCAATCACTACGGCAAGAAGAGTAAGTGAACTCGAGGCCCTCTCCATTAGGGCCCCCTTTTTTCAGGTATTCCCGGACAGGGTAATTTTTAAAGCCGATCCGGCCTTCTTACCGAAAGTAGCCTCGGTTTTTCATAGAGGCCAGGAAATTGTTTTGCCCACCTTTTGTTTGAATCCTGTGAGGGAACAGGAACATAGGTTTCATAAACTAGATGTAAGAAGGTGTGTCCTGCAATATTTGGAGGATACAAAACCATTTAGAAAATCTGATTCCTTTTTTGTGTTATTTTCAGGAACCAGAAAGGGAGGCAAAGCCTCGAGGCGCACTTTAGCTAGGTGGCTAAGGTTAGCTATCAGTCAGGCGTATATAATTAGCGGGTTGGAAGCCCCTAAGGGTATCAGGGCACACTCCACAAGGGCAGTGGCGACCTCTCAGGCCGAGTGGGCTGGTGCGTCTCCGGAGCAGATCTGTAGAGCGGCAACGTGGTCTAGATTCGACACGTTCGTGAAACACTACAGATTGGACCTTCTGTCAGCAAAAGACCAGGCTTTTGGGCGTAAGGTTCTGCAGGCAGTAGTCCCACCCTAAGGTAAGGTGCTCGCTCATCCTCTCTATGGTGCTGTCCTGAAAGACGGAAGTGGGAAAATCGGAGTTACTTACCGGTAACGTCCTTTTCCAGGAGTCTTTCAGGACAGCACAGTTACCCACCCTATTGTAGGGATATTCGTGAAGGAGTTCATCGCAGAAGAACGTCAGGTAAGATCAAAGTTATTATGACGTGTTCTTGTGTCTCCCCAGCTAACCGGAGGTCCTCTTGAAGAACTGAGGGGCCGGGGGAGAGCGGTGAGATTTAAAGCTTAAAGTTGAAGGCGGTGTTTCCTCAGAAGGGGAGGAGCCAAGGTCTCTCTATGGTGCTGTCCTGAAAGACTCCTGGAAAAGGACGTTACCGGTAAGTAACTCCGATTTTTTTTTGTTTGTTTGTTTTTTTTTTTTTTTACAGCTTTTAAAGATGATGTTTTTGACAGTGTGCTCCCCCAAAAAAATTAAAAGTAAGCAGCTACAAATACTGTAGCGGCTGACTTTTTACTTGAGGACACTTGCCTGTCCAGGGATCCAGCATTGTCATCACCCGAACTGATTCTTCAATCTGCTTCGGGTGTAGGTGCCTGCATAGCAAGTAAGGGAAACAAGAAGTGAAGCCTTGCTGGTTTCCTACTGCGCATGGGGCTGCACCTTGTGAATGGTGCTATAGTCTTCTGGTACCTGTGATGAGTCCATGAGACCTGACTCTAAACCTTAGAGACCCTGTCACCTTTCTATTTGGGCCAAAGAGATAGTGTCTACAAATAGCACTCTTCCCAGCAAGATCTACTCTCTCATCTGCCTTCCCTGACAGCATCCCCACTGTGCTGGAGCCCTCTTTCTGTTGCTTTATTTGGGAGAACATATCGGTATAAGGAAACCTATTGCGTGCAGCCAGTCATCAGGCCTAAAAGCTGTCACCCGAGAGGGCTTTGAGATTATCCACCCATGCAGGATTCAACACTGGAGCTCTTCTTAGGGTGGACTCTTCCAGTAGAGGGTAGCAAGGTTGGATTGGGTATACTTTATATTTTACTAGGTTCTCTTCTCCCAGCTGCTGCCTTATTGCTAATTCCAGTTAGAGGGCCGAGGTACCTACCTCTTAGCCACAGTAAGTTCCCTCGAGTGCCGTTGCATTGTCACGACTCTTGTGAGGCAGAGGTCCTGATTACTGCCCAGTCAGTGCCTTTGCCTCATACAGAGTCACTACAAAGAAATGAAGGTTGAGATATCTGTCAGTGACTCCTGGAGGGAGGCTGCGCCAGCTGATGGGTATTTCTGTATTCTAACTAGGGGTTTATGCCATGACACAAGTCGAATCAGTAGACCTGAAGTCAGTAAATAACTTTCACCTCAGTATTATCCTACAATGTAACCTCAGGGTAACTGCTAAATCTAACACCTACACCTGACATTCCTCCAGAAATCCTTTTTTTTTTTTTTTTTTTTTTTTGACCATAATATCCAGTCATGGTATCATACATACGTATGCACAAGTCACCCCTAAAGCTTTTCTTATAATATTATTCTCATCCATGACGCTATAATTGTTATACACGCATTATAATATAATAACCTATCATTATGAAAATTATGCCAGTGAAATAAAAAAAATCGATTTTGTGTAGCCAACCACATTTATAAAAGACACTTGTGTCACACAACTTTTACCCAGATTCACACAATTTTTAAATTGGATTCAGTTGCAAAATTGTACTAATCCCATGCAAAGGTTGTGTGAATCTTGGGTGAAAAATATATTCTAAATTGGACCAAAAAGCTTTTAATTTACCTTGTTGAGGATGAAGACGGATGTAGTTGTCCTTGGTAGTGAATGTAATTTTTGACAGAATGGATTCTTTACGTGTTATTTTAGAGAAGGATCCCAAACAGAAATCAACTTTATGAATGAATATACCTCTTTTAAATGTAATTTGAGAATAACTTAACTACATTCCATTCCAAATATATGAAGCAAAAACATCTCACAAAGTTACTCTGAGAAAATTTACTTTAGTATATTTGTACAAAAGATAGATGGTTTTGCTATATCTATGGACACATAAAACCGACATAACTACAGTTTTTATTGTGTATTTTGCAAATTAGCATTTCTTAAACTGTGGTACAGGTACACATTTTATTTTCATATTTTATATGGGCAGGTGTGTTTTTGTTTTTTTGTTTTTTGCGCTCTTACATTTTAATACATTATATGAAGCTAAAAAAATTTCCAATACACCTGTATGCCACTTTAAATTTCAATTCAAATGCTTTGCCTTAAATACTAGATTGTATTGCAGTCAGACTTCTTTTGAATAATCTGTTCTGTCAGTTTTGTGTTTTGTTTTTTTGTTTTAGAACTTTTTATATCTAATGTGGAAAGCAGTTCACTAATATATTTGCCACTAGTGGCTTGCCTTGTGGATCAGATTTAAATAAATGTTTTTACAGCTACATTTGTTGCCTGGTAATTCTTTGTTTTCACACTTTTTTTTTTTCTTTTGCCTCTGAACACCAAGTAAGCTGTCACATTGTGTCAGATTAGGGGGTTCACAAAGTTTTTCTAATTAATTTGCCAGTTTTTATATCCATCTAGTCAGACAGTTTGTGCTTTAAAGCCAGTGAGGCAATGTTCACCAGAAACTTAAAGTACATTTTTACTTAGCTGGCACAAGGTTCCCTTACCCCCATTAGTAATCTTCTCTAAATGAGAACAGCCCCTTTTAAACTTCCAGTTGTGTGAGTGCCAGCATTGCACTGCAGGTTCTTGTCCTGGCTGTCTACTTTATGCCCCCTGTAGTTCTCCAGTCTACAGGGGAGATCTACTTACATACATCTCTCTACCAGTGGGTGTTTCTAGTGGCAGAGTAACTATGTACTCTGTTTAGGCTTGACAATGGGCATTGCTATGCACAACACATCACAGCCTCACTCCCCTCGTGCTGTGTTCTGGGACATGTATTCCCTATATAGGGCACATGATCGCAACTTCAGAATAGATTTAAAAGGTACTTACTTTCTCATCCATTGAGGGACACAGTGGGAGAGATTTACTAAAACTGATGCACACAGAATCTGATGCAGCTGTGGATAGTTGCCAATCGGCTTCTATTTGTTCATACTGGTGCGACCTGAATGTCATGTGACTTTGCCAGACGACTTTTTGGTGACTTGAATACTACTTGATGTGACTTTGAAGCAACCTTCAGGGAATGCCTGTGCAATCTTCCTGTAATGTGGGATCCAAATCACTATAGATGAGGATCCAACTTGGAGGTGACTTCCATTAAAGTCTATGGGCACAAGTACAATAGAAGTCGCCTTGAAGTAGTACAGGAACCTTTTCTGAAGTCAAAGCGACGATTTCAGTAGTTAATTAATACAGCCATTATTGACTAACATTGAATTTTACAGGCATTGCGACTTGGGGTCTAACAAGTCGGATCCCAAGTCACGGCAGTGTAAACCAAGCCTAAAACCTGGAGGCTGATTGGTTACCACCAGATTCTGCGTGCACCGGTTTTAGTAAATCTCCCTTGGTAAGTCTTTCGCCTTCAGGTCATATTGCCAAATATAGGAGGAATTGACATTGGCAAACAAAAGACTGTGGGCCAGCCCATGCAGAGTAACCTATTATTTGTTCGCACTATTTCTTGTGCCACTCTCCCTAGCTGGGCTTTTGAAGTATCGTGACTAGATATTGCGGGGCTAATTTTTAAAAGTGACTATCAAGCACTAAGTTCCACGTAGGTCTCTTTCCAGATAAAAGACACAGGTAAAAGTTAGCCCCGGAACATTTTTCAGGTCCAGAGCTGCTGGCATTGCCTCAGCTCTTGCCTTGTCTCGGAAGACTTCCCTTTTTTGAGTGGGATGGTCAGACCGAGCATTGAGCCTACCTCATGAACATAGGTCACTGAGGGCCTATATGTTTTCACATTTCCATGAGAGAAGGGGTTAATTCTCTGCCACTGAGCTATAACATCTGCTGGGTGAAATGTTGCGCAGATGCTGCATGCCTTCTTTTCTGCCATACAGCGTCAATGAAACTACTGCTCCTGCAAAGAGCCACAAGGAACTTTGATAGGTTCCTGTCGCCTGCCTACTTTGATCGCCTGCTATCAGCTGCCTGGAATTTGTGGGTACCTGAGGACTTTCTTTGAACCATGAGGCTTATGTTGCCTTGCCACCACACGATTGCAACATGTCTAATTCTGGATAAGGGGTCGGTCATGCTTTACCAAGTGCCCGCAGCTTGCATTCTACTAATGACTTTGTTTCTTTTAGCATGCCTGCTGATGTGGCTGACATCTGCAGACTAGAATTATGTTGCTCTCCCCCTCTGCTGCTATCACATCTTTAGAGTCCTCCTTGGCTCTGCTGGAGATGGCTAGCTCTTCTGCCCTCCAGGCTGAGTTTTTTTTTACCCCATAGTTTATAAGGTTTAAAAAAGACAGAGCTCCATCTAGTTGAAGGTGTGTGTGATTTTTACATAGTTTATAAGGTTGAAAACCACTACAATTGTGCAAGACTTTGTGGTCCAAATCACCCAATTATTTGCTGACAGCAAATCCCCCTTCCCCTGCAGATTTTGTATCTGATCTGCCTGCGACTTATGAGCCATCAGCCACTGAGAGTGCCTGATTATGTATTGCTCCAGTCCTTTTTGGATGACCTTTCCTCTGAGGAGTCAGTCTGCCATTTTTCCTAAATGAAGTGTCCAGTTTGGACTGTTGCTTCTACCCATGGGTGTAGCATAAGGGGTTGCAGGGGTCACAATCGCAACCCCACCCCTAGCTCCAGGGGGCCCCTGCAGCCTCCCTGTCATATTATCATATCCTCATCAAAATCCAGCTCCGATCTGCCCTAGAGCCCCACAGCCACGCTCCAGTACTGGACTTCTACTTTGCCTTCCACAGTCCACAGCCCTCTGTTCCCATTGGCTAGGGAGAAGCTGTGAGCCATTTCCTGAATGGAGAGGAGCACGAGGTGAGAACAGCCCAGGATGGGGAAGTGTCTGTTCTGTGTGCTGGCAACATGGAATGGTAACCGAGCTCAGCGAGGCAAGAGGAGGAGAGTGCCGTCCTGTAGCCACGATGGGACCAATGTCACTGGTGAGGTATGACACTGCTCAGTGTCTCCTAGTCACCAGCTGGGATTCTCTGTACCCCCGGGGATGTCTACTTGCCCTACTTCCCTGATAACTATGGAAAAGACACACACCTCTGGGAGGTGTCCTTCCCAACACTGACCGAGAAACCTTCAGAAATTGTTAAAAAAAATCCTTAACACCTCCTCGGGGGGCCCCTGAAAGGCCGCAGGCTCCAGATTTTGTGTCACATGGCTTTGCCCTCCCAGATCTAAGTTACCCCCCCAAAGCCCCCTGACCGCCCCCTGCACCCTGCATGCTATGCCTGGCTGCTGAGCTTTTCCCATTACAGCACTCTATACTGTTTCTCCTTGACAGGGCTGAAATCGCATTCCTTTACCACACAGCCAGTTAGCCATGATCTGCACAGGGTGTATCTGCCTACTGCAACTACACTGCTGTTCCGGCCAGAGAATTTCAAGGGTCAGAAGGGCAACAAAAGCTAGATACACCCTGTGCTGTGAGCAATTCAATCACAATACTAAGCAAAGCAGTCATGAATGGAAGCCATTTATTACTGTTTACATTATAATCATGTGATCGCTTTGACCAATCATAGCGATCACATGATACCCTGGCCACTCCCACTGGCCAGGTACTGAGTGCTGTGATCACAGTGGATAGTGGTCTGTTGGACACGGCAGTCATGCGATCGCCCCAGGGGGGCGCACTAGTGCACATGTTCCGGGCGACAAACCAGTACATTGCTCAGCTTGGCTGTGCCACCCGCTAGTAATATATGTATTGCTAGCAGGCAGCAAGTGGTTAAGGATTGGTAAGCTGCAATATTTAACATTTTTGTTTTTGGGTTTAGATAACACTTTTTAAGTGACAGTTGGGATGGGCTGCTGGAAGTGTCTCATCTCATTCCCTGTATGGGTCTCCTGTCTGTACACATGTGGATAACGCTTTGGTTAAAGTGTTGAACTGCGGAACCCACGTTTAAGAAGCAAATGATCTGCATGGTTGTCAAGGGCCATCTTTTCGGATTAACTGTGGATTCCATTATTAAGGATGCTGCTAGCCTCAAGCGTACCTATCTTTCTCAACGTAAGAAGCCATAATAAACAGACTGCAAGGTCTACCCCCTTGCTATTGGCTTAAGAAACTTTTTTTTCTGTTTCTCAGCACCAGCACCATCCACACACAGGCCCACCCCCACGCTTGTACTCAGTCAACCTGCAAAGTCTGAGGATCAAAGTCCACCAAATTCCCAGAAAAGCTTTCCTTTGCACTAACATGCGCCCCCACTTCCCAAATTGAAGGGATATTTGTTAACCTTTTCAGACACTTGGACAGCTTGCATCTCGGATGATTGAGTGGTAGTTTCCAAAAGGCTAAAAGTTGAAGTTTCTCTCCCTACTCTCTCCCCAGTTTCTTACTTCCGACCTTCCTGTATCACTGCAAAGGTTCTCCACTGAGCTCTCGTGATCTCTGGATCAAGATGTAATTTCTCCAGTTTCTTTTCAAGAATGCAAAGAAATCTGCCCTCCAAAAATACTATTCTTCCCTCCACACTGCTAAGCAAACCTATTTTACAACTCTCATTAACACCTTCTCATCCAGTCCCCGTAAACTCTTCTATACCTTCAACTCTCTACTTCATCCTCCACCACCTCCACCCACTGACTCATTCACTGCCCAGGGTATCGCTAATCACTTCAAAAACAAAATTGATACAATCCGTGATGAAATCTCCACTCTACAGGTATCTCCCCCAGTTAAGACCCCATGTCAACAGGTACAACTGACATTCCCCTCATTCAAATCTGCTACTACAGATGAAGTTGCCAAACTCCTTTATATTGCCCACCTAACCACCTGTCCACTGGACTCTATTCCCACTCACTTGCTACAGTCGCCCTCTGACTCCATCCTACACCCTCTAACCCACATCTCCAATCTCTCCCTCACCTCTGGCATTTTCCCTAATGCTCTAAAACATGCACTGGTCACCCCATACTTAAAAAGCCATCCTTGGACCCTTCCAATCTTAACAACCTACGCCCTTTCTCTTTGCTCCCCTTCTCCTTTAAACTCCTTGAACGCCTGGTTTACAACCAACTGAGTGACCACCTTATTAAAAACAACCTTCTTGATCCCCTTCAATCTGGATTTCGCCCCCAACACTCCATAGAAACTGCTCTTTTAAAACTCACAAATGACCTACTAACTGCAAAAGCCAACGGACACTATTCTGTACTACTACTTCTGAACCTTTCAGCTGCCTTTGACACGGTTGACCACCCCCTCCTCAAAGAAAAACATTACTCCCGCGGTTCCGTGACTGTGCTCTTCAGTGGCTCTCATCCTACCTATCCCAATGCACCTTCAGTGTCACTTACAATTCTACTTCCTCCACTCCTCTTCCCTTCTCCGTCGGGGTCCCCCAAGGTTCTGTTCTTGGACCTCTTTTATTTTCAATCTACACCTCTTCCCTGGGTCAGCTGATCGCCTCTCATGGCTTTCAATATCATTTTTACGTTTACGACACACAAATCTATCTCTCCACCCCTCAACTCACTCCATCAGTCTCCTCACGCATCACTAACTTACTAACCTACATACCTGTATGGATGTCACACCACTTCCTCAAACTCAACTTGTCCAAAACCGAGCTTATCATATTTCCTCCCCCACGTGCCTCTTCCCCTGACTTATCTGTCAAGAACAATGGCACAACCATCCACCCATCCCCACATGTCAGGGTTCTTGGTGTTATCCTAGATTCTGAACTCTCCTTTCGGCGCCACATCCAATCACTTTCCAAATTTTGCTGCCTCAACCTCTGCAACATCTCTAAAATACGTCCCTTTCTAACCAATGAAACCACAAAGCTCCTGATTCACTCCCTGGTTATCTCTCGACTCGACTACTGCAACTCCCTCCTCATTGACTTACCTTTAAATAGACTATCCCCTCTTCAGTCCATCATGAATGCTGCTGCCAGACTCATCCACCTTACAAACAGCTCAGTGTCTGCTACCCCTCTCTCTGCCAATCCCTCCATTGGCTGCCACTCATCCAACGAATTAAATTTAAAATACTAACAATAAGTTACAAAGCCATCCACAACTCTGCCCCCAGCTACATCACTAGCCTAGTCTCAAAATACCAACCTAATCGCCCTCTGCGTTCCTCCCAAGACCTCCTGCTCCCTAGCTCCCTCATCACCTCCTAGCATATCCGTCTCCAGGACTTCCCCCGAGCCTCGCCCATCCTCTGGAATTCCCTACCTCAATCTGTCAGACTGTCTCCAAATTTATCCACTTTTAGGCGATCCCTAAAAACTTTCCTCTTCAGAAAAGCCTATCCTGCCTCCATCTAACAACTGCACTATTTTCTCCATTAGCTCATCCCCCACAGCTATTACCCTTTTGTATAACTTGACCCTCCCTCCTAGATTGTAAGCTCTAACGAGCAGGGCTCTCTGATTCCTCCTGTATTGAATTGTATTGTAATTGTACTGTCTGCCCTAATGTTGTAAAGCGCTGCGTAAACTGTCGGCGCTATATAAATCCTGTATAATAATAATAATAAAAAATGTTTTCAAGGGTTTTACTTGAACTCCTTTCCCAAACCCAAAGGAGAAACCTGCCCCACATTGGTTCTAAAAGCACTGAATTTCTTTTTTGCAAATTTAGAAGTTCCACATGGAATTAATTTGGTCTGTCATTCATCTCCCTTCACCAGGGAGGTTTTCTAGCTTCTGTAGACATCAAGGACATATACCTGCAAGTCCCCTCCATTCCAAGGCATCAGTGTTTCCTTGGCTGTGCTGTGGATCCATTATTCTACCAGTTGGTGGCCCTGCCCTTCGGCCTCGTTTCTGAAACTCATGTATTCACCACATTTCTGGCCCCAGTACTAGCTCTCCTGTACTCTTGGGGGATCACCAGTGTTGAATACTTAGATAACTTAGATAACCAGATGGTGCAAGTTCTTAAAGACATCATGGCACTAACTGTCCAGACATTACAAAGATTCTGATGGATCCTGAAGCTCCAGAAATCAGCACTTGAACCAACTCACTGCTTTGAGTATCTGGGCCTGGTCTTGGACAGAACAATTTGTTTGGCATCGAGGACCAAGTTGTCCCTGGTTTGGTGGCTAAGGATTTAGGGAAGTTCTTCTTCCCCCTCTTTTGGAAGACCCTCAAAGACTCTTGTTGCTCTGGATTGGCCAAGGCAGATGGAGTACTCCAACCTGGTATAACTCCTGGTGGATGCTCCATAGCTCCTTCCAGATTGTCCAGATCTTCTATCTCATGGACCTATTTATCATCCTGCTTCATGGTTGCTGGCTTTAACTCAGAGCTTTCACACTATTAAAGGTCGGGTTTCTGCTCCTTCTATCTTGTTTTTTGAGACTGTTGGTCTTTCAGTCTTCTGTGTAGCTCACCTGTAACTCTGAGAGATCTGAATTATGTTCTGTGCTTCAGAAACTGCCATTTCAACCCATCAGAGAAGTTTTTCTCTGTAGTCTCACCCATAAGGTGGTATTCTTCTGTGAGGCGAGTGAACTGGTGGTCTTATCTTGCAAGGAACCCTTTGGGATATGGACAAGGTGGTGCTTGGGGCCTAGGACTTCCTTTTGATCTAAGGTAGTTTCTGCTTTTCAATGCAATTGGGACATCTTTCTTCCTTCCCCTGTCCAGCTCCAGGTCACTAAAAGGAAAGTTCCTTCTATTATTTGGATGTGTTCCAGGCTGTAAAGGTCTCTCATTCAGCCACTGCTTATTTTAGAAAGACTGATTCCCTTTTTGTCACCTTGGATGGTTCCTGTAAGGGTGCACCAACTTCTCGTTCCACCAACTCTAGGTTGTCCAGACAGACCATCATTCAGGCTTATGATATCAAGGATTGGGTTTCACCCTTACCTGTCAGGGCACACTGTACTAGATCTGTGAATGCTTCATGGGTTTTTCTGCATCAAGCACCGGTGTCCCAGATTTGCACCCGACCCTCTATTTACATGTTGTCTAAGTTCTACTAGGTGGATTTTGATATCTTATCTGAGGCCAGCTTTGGGGACAAGGTCCCGCAGGTGTCTCTTTGAGCTGCAGACAGTCCCCAGTTTTTGTTGTTTTCTTGGGCCTCTTATTTGTTTGCTGTGCTGATCTCAGTAGCACTGTGTTTGCACTTCCGAAGGTGAGTGACTTCCTAAAGGGCTTCAATGGACGATAAACTAAATAGGAGTTTTGTACCTACTGGAAAATCCTTTTCTTAGAGTCTAGTGAGAGACACAGGTCCAGTCCTTCTGTGTTTTATGATCATGCTTGCTACAAAACTGAGACATGCTAGGGGGTTATTCTGGGGTGGCCAAAAGTTTTTTTTCTTGCCATTGTCCAGCCTCAATGTATGTAGCAGTATAAGCTGCAGTTGTTTGTCTTCCTGCTTCCCTCAATAGATTCTAGGAAAGGGATTTTCCAGAGGTTACCAAAAAAAAATAAAGTTTTAATAATTTTTAAATGTTCTGCTTTAACTTATATTGTGTTCAAGATTATGTAAACCCTAACAATGATTTTTTCTTATTTGCCCCCTTTTGGTCTGTTAAATATAAACTACTAGAGCATTATGTTTTCTAAAAGTACCTGTGATCTGCCAAAACTCCAGGGGATATCCTGTTCTCTTTGCACTAAGTAGGGTAGGCAGAGTGAAATTTGGTGCCCTAGGGAGATGGAGGTGCGTTACTGGAGGATGTTTAGGTTACAATAAAGGGCAAAGTGCCTGAAAAAAATAATTAAACTGATGCAGGCACCACATCTAAATCCTGGTAAGTTTAAAGGTTAAGTTCACTTTTTTTTTAATTCCAGCTCTCCTATGTACCAGTATAGCATTATTGTACTTCTTTTGCAAAAATATCAAAGCTTTCCATTAATTCTACAGATGCTTACCACACCGTGTTCATGGATGTTTCAAAGCACATATCTATTACTTCTGCCTTACTTCCTGGGCAGACTATAGGTCATGACACAGGAAGGAGTTGACCAGCTGACCTCATTAGTACACACCCTGCATCATCTACCCTCCTACCTACCCACCCATTTCCAGGTGCATCATGTTTTTTTTAAATGAAATGCAATCAATCAGTGATCACCTTTCTCACTAAATACACAGGCATCAATTTTATTTTTTTCATACCGTAACTTTAATCTTGCATAGATTGTTCATTTGGCATTTTGAAGTGTGCAGGAAATGAGAGATGAGATAACAGTCTATGTGAAGCAGAGCTGTAGTATTGAAAACAGGAGTGTGCCCTGGGTTCTGTGAAGTTCAACATTCACATACACTGTAGCTGTTTTCTTTTTTTTTTACAAAAGAAGTACATTGTAGCTATATTGGTACATAGGGGAGCTGGAATTTAGAAAAAAAAGTGAACTTTAATTAAGTAATATATGTATTTTTTTCCCCTGGGTTTAGATACTCTTTAAGGATTTCATTTCAATTGACCTGAAAAATGCAGCATACGGGATTTTTTTTTTTTGCTGCAGCACAACAGACTGATGAAAACAGTTTCTATTAAAACTGTATTTTCTGAAGTCCATGAACATTACTGCTTTATAAAATGCAGCCCGGTGTGTCTTGCGTCAGGATCACTTAAAAATAGTGGCAGCATTTTTACAAGCGTGTTGTTAACATTTCAGGTTCGATAGCCTTACAAGTATGTCATTGGGATGAAAAGTTGGATTCAAAATAATTTCACAGTGGGCAGCTCCACAAGCTGGCAAGAAAACACCATATAACCAGATGTATTAACTACTTCCAGGTAGCAAATGATCCATACTAAATCAGCTGTCTGCAACTATTTTCAGTCTCTCAATTTTTCATCTTTTGTTAGCCAAGGCTTTCCAACTATCATATCTTACCCCTGAAGATTCTTGCTGGATTTGACTCGGCTAGCATCATGCATCCCATAAATCTTATGGCTACAGCCAAGGAAATAAAACAAGAGCTACACATAAATACACGTACTATTAGAAACATACTCTATACATGTTCCATTATACCTTCAATAAAGTTTTTGTGGAAAAAATAAATAAATAAACATACTCATTTTACCTTCTTTAGCCTTGCTGTCTCTGCTATGCCCATAGAGACCTCAAATGTGTATGGATAGTGTTCACTTCTTGGCTGTGGGGTTTATGCACGCCCATTCCACTGTGCAGTGCTCAGTGCCTGGGCAACCTTTTTTGCTACTCCCACAGCATTGTCATGGGCGGGAGGTAGCAAAAGCAGATAAATACTATGAGAAAGTATTGGCACAGGCAATATCTCGGACCCAGTTGGAGTGTTGCAATGGAGGGGACCAAGTATGTGCGGTCTCCATATTGTTACTACTTTTATGTGAAGATCTTGTTTAATGCCACTAATTGCAGCCAAGGGTTTACTTTAGAGAGGTGTCTTGAATATGGTAAAGCACCATCTGGTCACTGTAGGGAACAAGCAAAGTCAGTTTAAATTGGAGAGGTCGTGGGATATGCCAGCTTTTATCCAACTTTGTATAACTCAGACCTGCTAGTGATGATCTGCAAACAGGAAAAATTATATAGGAATGTTAATGCTGAAATGTTAAATCTTTTGTATATCAGACTATCAAAATATTGAATGAAAATAGATTTAAAAATCACACAC
The DNA here is from genome assembly GCA_037952925.1 of Lithobates clamitans. Classification (NCBI taxonomy): domain Eukaryota; kingdom Metazoa; phylum Chordata; class Amphibia; order Anura; family Ranidae; genus Lithobates; species Lithobates clamitans. The sequence goes on from JBBGZY010000675.1 coordinate 567,400, forward strand.
ATACCTGTATATAAATACCTATAACTTTAATTCAGGGAGATTTCCCTTCACTTCTGTCCCATAGCCAAAACAGGAAGTGACAAGGAATACCTAGTTATTAAAAGATTTCCTTGGGGACGCCCAGGTCACCACAACTAGTGTCCCCATTGGATTATTTCCCCTCTATTACTTTTCTGGGGACACTCCAAAATTTGGGATTTTCTTTCACTTTCAGTGATAACGGTTAACAGGACAAATAGAGAGGGTAATTTCCCTAACGGGGACACAGACAGCAATAAAAACCTGACGGGGTCTAATCCCTCTCCTAATCTCCCTCTCCCTCTCCCTCTCTAATTCCTTTAGTTATACTTTAAGTAAACCAGCCCAGATGATTCTGTGTTTTTCCACATTTAGGTTTCTATGCATTACTGTTGAGAAACAAATCCAAAATAGTAGTGACTAATCCAAATTGGCTATTATATTTTTATATTCCATAAATACCTCATGCCTGGACCGTTACTTATTTAACCCATGCATTTATTTATTTAGTTATTTCCTTTAGTGAATTGACTTTAACACCATTTTATGAGGTATTTACTTACTGTTTTTGATTTGTGAGGTAAATAACTCATAAGGTTATAGTGAATTGACATTTTCAGCATCTTATGAGATAATTGGAACAAATGTGTCACTCAATTCAATTATCTCATGAGATATTCTTTAGTGAATTTAGCCCACAGAAGGTTATTGTCATTTCCGAAATCATAGCTATTATTATTATTTATAGGGATGGTATAAACAGCACTTCTTGCTTTTACAGGAACTTTGTAAGCCAATACATTTTTCATCATCTTCCGCCTTCTATATTCTTGTCCATTAGCTCTTAGAAGAACAAACTGTTCCATTTACTGTGCCTTAACATTGTCTAAAAATACCCTAACAATAAAGGACCAGCAGTGGAAAAAATAAGATATCTCTTTTTTTTATCTTCCAAATAATTCACAAAGCATATATTCTCAGGTGCTGTAATGGCCAATGAAATGTTTTAAATGGGGTGGAAATAATGGTGGAATTAGCTGAAATGCATATCTACTATCAGGAAAAAGTGGTAAAATGTAGACAGGGAATTGCCAAAATTCTTCATGCAAGTATAAAATCATTGTTGATTGGTGTCTTTGCAGGGGTCGCTGAAGACCTGGACCAGTAGTCTGGCTACATAGCAAGTAAAAAACATAAGGTTTCAATAGGGCTTTAAGTAAATAGTACAGTTTTATAGAGGGCTTAAATAACTGTTTTATTTTCCAATTAGGATATGATAGAGGCCAAAAGCATTTTATCATATAAAAGGTAGTACCAAAGGAGAACTGGACTTATTGAGCAGATGATTTGAATTTAACATTTCAAGTGTATCCCACGTTCCACATAACCATGATATAATTAGAGATTTCCTGATACAAATTCTCAATTACTTATACATTTAGATAAGACATACAGTCCTATATGTAGTTTGGCAAAGACAGATAGAAATGTCTTTACTGAACTAACCATTTGCACCAATAGGTCAAAGAAACACATAAGACTTATTGCTTGACAAACATAAATATTGTCTATAATCATATATATGATGTACGTCAGCTATTTTAAGCGCACCTAACTTTTACAGTTGAGTTCTATAAATCAAAAGGTTAACTTGTGCTAATGTTACAAATATAGCTCCATGGGAGAAGACAGATTTACGCAGAATGATTAATGACAGCAAAGAATTTCTATTAGTAAATGCTTTAGGCAGGACATGCAAACCTGAATAAAAATCCCAGCGGTAGTTGTCTAGATACCTAAAGTTAAAGTACAGTCATACTGATTAATAGCTAAGAGCTAATCATAAAACAATTAATGGTTGGGCAGACTTTATACAATAGCTGTGACATATCTGTTTATTGGAAATTTTGAAAAAAAAATGCCCTTTCCTCATTAATTAGACCAAAGCAAAGTTTAGAGGTACGATTTTAGAATCGGATTCTGCATGCAGCTGCAAGCCAAACTCCAGGCAGATATAGAAGACACTGAAAATGAATGTTTCTTTATTACATAATTCATTGTAATTCTAAAAGGGGTTGTAAAGGTTCATGTTTTTTCACCTTAATGCATCCTATGCATTAATGTGAAAAAACATCTGATGATTACCGGCCCCCCAGCCCCCTGGTTTACTTACCTGAGCCCTCAAAAGATCCGCGCTCGATCCCGCGCTCGATCGTTGCCCGGGCTTCTTGGCTCTTCATTGGCTAGATTGATAGCAAAGTAGCCATTGGCTCGCGCTGCTGTCAATCAAATCCAATGACGCGGGGGGCGGGGCAGAGTCCTGCACTCGGCGGCTATGGACTATAAGTCTAAAACAAAAGGTAGCTATTTGTCTCACTTCCATCACAAGGGGTTTATTCCTCATTTTACCAGAGTGAGTAGAGCCATTCACATAATTTCCTTCTGCTCCTTAGCCAACTTTGCTGTACACCCAGAACCTTTGTTTTTTTTTTTAGCACAGATTCAGTTTAATATTATACAGCCATTTATTCCATAATACATGTCTTTGGCGAAACTTCCGTTATTCCTTGTACTTGTACATAAGCTTCTGTTGACTCCTCTAGTTCATTTTTGGGGGGGAGATTACACTGGAAGCCTCCCCAAGCAAATCATGTTTAGTGGCCCCCTATTGGCTCTCATTCTGTGTGCCTACATTAGTTGCACTACTCGTGTAAACACATTTTTATAGACTGGTGAGCCATTAGAATGTCTTTTAGGCTTTTCTGCTCCCTGTCTTTCCCATGGAAATTGTCCCCATTTTTGTAGGTTGTCATGAGATTGTAAGAGAGACGACAATCTTCTGTAACAGAGTTTCTAGCTCTCCCGTTATTCAAATCTAATAAAATAAATACAAATAAATACCATATATACTCCAGTGTAGGTCGATCCGAGTATAAGTCGAGGCCCTAATTTACCACAAAAAAGGGAAAAACTTATTGACCCGAGTATAAGACGAGGGTGAGAAATGCAGCAGCTACTGTAAGTGGAAAAAGAGGGTCAACAATGCCCATCTGCAGCTGTATACCTCCCTGTGTCCTGTGCATGTGTCCTGTGTATATGTGCATGTGTCCTGTGTATATGTGCATGTGTCATGTGTCCTGTGTATATGTGCATGCTTCCTGTGCATGTGTCCTGTGTATATCTATATGTGTCCTGTGTATATGTGCATGCTTCCTGTGCATGTGTCCTGTGTATATGTGCATGCTTCCTGTGCATGTGTCCTGTGTATATCTACATGTGTCCTGTGTATATGTGCATGCTTCCTGTGCATGTGTCCTGTGTATATGTGCATGCTTCCTGTGCATGTGTCCTGTGTATATGTGCATGTGTCCTGTGCATGTGTCACCTACCTGTGTCCTGTGCTTGTGTCCCTGTGTATGTGTCCCTGTGTATGTGTGCATGTGTCCTGTGTATGTGTGCATCCTACCTGGGTCCTGTGCATGCCTCCGTGTGCCGCTCTGCACCAATCAGCAAGTCATAATACAATTCGGTCATTCTACTGTTCAAAAGCCGCGCCTCCTCCTCGTCCGTGATAGGCAGAACACTCCATTTCCCAGCAGTCAGCGGTCAGCCTATCACGAACATTCTCTCATCCTCATACCACGGACGAGGATTAGAGAATGTCCGTGATAGGCTGTACACTGACTGCTGGGAAATGGAGTTTTCTGCCTATCACAGACGAGGAGGAGGCGCGGCTTATGAACAGTGAATGGCCGCCGAATGGTAATAGCAAATGCTTAGTGCCGTCTGCCTGCATGACACGCTGATCATGTAGGCAGACGGCGGTGACTTGAGTATAAGTCGAGGGGGACACTTTCAGCCCCCCAAAAAAAGGGCTGAAAATCTCGACTTATACTCGAGTATATACGGTACGTTTGGTGGGAGCTGGGTTTTAAAAAGTCTGATCTTTGCTTTGAATCATTTCATATAGCAACACAGAAGGTTCCTCTCTCTTTCCCAATTTGCTTACTGCTTACCAGATCTATATACCCAGACCAACCATGTGGATGGAAAAACTAGCCTGTTAAGCCAATCTGAAGAACAGCAGCAGAAAAAAAAGTCAATTTGTGGTGAGATTTTTTGTTATTTTCTAGTTTGTGTTTCTAAGAGATTTCCTTTACTTTCTTTCCCACTGACGAGGGGACAAAAGAGGAAAAGTAAGACACATGGAAACACAACAATAGATACCTGACAGTTGAACCCTTTCCTACTTCATTAAAAACATAAAATACAGACCTTGTAGATGCTGAAGGGACATTGAGATGTTCCTTCTTATAACTGACCTGGATATCTAAAGGACGTCGTTGATGTGGCTTATATAGAATACATTAGCACATTTTTAATTTACAAAGATATTTTAGCAAGATTCAAACATTTGGAATTAGCATGCAGAATGTTCATTGTCCGAGACATTCCTTCAAGTCCTACGTAAATGACCTTGTTATGTACTTTACAGAGGGCCATAACTACAAAGTTTCAGAATTCTGATGGAACACTGTGTATTAATCATATTGCAAAACATATTTCACTTTTTAAAAACGCTATTGTGCAGCATACAAACGATGCCAATGTTTTAATATGAAGAATTATTAAGAATCACACTTACAAATCTCTTACTTACAAATGTGAGTTGTTAGAAGCATCAAGTATAGCCAATAAAACATACACAATTGTTATCTGTTACTAATAGTTTAGTATTTTCTGTACTTCTGTACTAGTTACTACTAGTACTCGTGAGGTTTTTCCAAAAGGTTCCATTCACACCTAAGTACACAAATAAACAAGTGCCATTGAAAATGAATGGCAACACAATGGGCTAATGCATGTTTAGTGTGTTACCCTGCATTGCATCATGTAGCAGTTTTAACGGCCAATGTGTAAAAAAAAAACAAAAACAAATATGCAAGCTGTTGCTAATGACTTGTTTTTAAGGTTCAAGATTTTAGGTTGTCATACTGAGGGATTTTTCAGCAGAAACGTGGCAGTTCTGGCACCTCCAGCACTGAGTATATTCAATAGCAAGGGGTGCTGGGGAGTCTGCTGATGCTGGCTGCTAGGGGATCTATTGTTGCTGAGGGGTCTGTTGTTGATGATGGGGGATCCATTGTTGCTTGGTGGGGGTCTTATGTTGCTGGGGGTCAGTTATTGAGGGAGTTGTCTACTGATGCTGTCTGCTGGGAGATCTATTGTTTCTGGGGAGGGAGTCTATTGTTGCTGGGGGAGTATATTGTTGCTCGGCGATCTATTTGACTGCTTTTCTTTTTTTTTAAACACATTCCGTACAAACTACTTAGCGCTACAAAATTATACTTTCTTCTGTATTCTCTAAAAGGGGCAGTACTGGAAGGTGGGTAGGGGGTGGAAACAAAAGACGGTCCTCTGAAGGGGGACAATGGGTGACTTGGAAGGGGGGAGTACCTACACCTATGAGGAAAAAAGCCCTGGTCATACTTATCCTTTTATACAGACAAAGGATCCATTTAGAAAAGATGTCCTGAGGAAGGAACAAGCATGCTCCGAACGCGAAGCCACCTCCTCTCACCCTACACCCGGAAGTAACGTCATCTCTGATTGCCCCTGTGTTCCCTGCTGTTCTCATAGGCTGTGAATGCTGGAATCCACCTGCATGAGCTGTCAGCTGCACTTCAGAGACACGGACGTTTAGGAGAAAACCACCCCCGGATTTTGCTGCAGGATTACTGTCATGCTTGTGTTTATGTTCCCTTTGTGAGTAATTTCACTTTTGATTTATCATTAAATGGTTTACCAATACTGCACTTAGAGGCGCTGTGTTTCTTTTCCTTTGATACCTATCCTTTCATCACTAAAAACTGACCTGCATAGCAACAATGTGCATATTGGGTATTCCAACCTATCAATGGTACATGCTTGTTTTGGTTTAATGACTCGCTAAATGGTAAAGCAAGGTTAAGCATGCAAGACTAAAAACATACACACTCATAAATGAGTAGGAAATAACAGCTTCAATTTTTTTACCCTATATGGTTCTCTGTAATACTAAACACTGCTAGTCTCCTGCAAGACCTGGAGCAAAAGTAGCACTGTTATTCACAGCGGGTACAACCTATCAGGTTTTCAAACTAACCAAGGAGCTGCTGATTGGCTGCTTCATACTATGTCAGCACCCACATGACCAGCCGCTGTGGCAGTGCTTAGGTACTGGCAACTGTTAAAGACACTCTGGTGGAGGAGCACTTGCGGGTCAGCAGGGTAGGGAATCGAACGCCATCTACCCGTTGCTTGCTTGCGGTCAACTGTTGGATCACAATCCACAGGTTGTTGACCCCTGATCTAAAGCTAAGCTAGATGACCTACAATAGTTACATACAGAGAAAGAAAACCACAGAAACATTGGGAATGTTAGCTCAGACAGTGTCATATGTTCTGATATGAGGTGGGGGAGGTGTTTAACTAGCACACAAAGGGGGTGATTTAGTAAAGGAGTACTCTGTATGAACCTTTTTATTTTCACTTTGAACACCCAGTTACGTGCAGAGGAATTTACAACATATGTAATCTTCTTTGCACAGTTGGATGATTGAAGTGAAAGCTTTAATGACAAGCAAAAAAAGTATTCCTATTAATTCAAGCACAAAAGGTCAGGCAATGCTCAAGGTATGCTGTAATGAGAGAAATATGTACGCTGCCACTGCTGATCTCCATCTATTATTGATAGATGCCTGGCTGTCTCCAGCTTCAGTACTTTCTGAGTCACTAACCCAGAACAAACAGACCAAGCATGCAGATTAGAAGGCCAATACTCAATTCTGCATGCTTTTTTCCAGGCCAGTACCTCAAAATGTACTGAAATCACTGGATCAGCATGACAGCCAGAAAATTAGCATTTTCAGATGAAATACTATTTTTGCTTGTCATTAAAGCTTTCACTTCAACCATCCAACTGTGCAAAGAAGATTAAATGTTTTAAATTCCTCTGCATGTAATAAAAGTGAAAAAAAAGGTTCATACAGAGCACTCCTTTACTAAATCAAACCCTTTGTGTGCTAGTTAAACCCCCCCCCCCCCAGGGGCGTACCTAGGGTATTTGGCACCCGGAGCGGATCCTATATCTGGCACCCCCCTGGTCAAAATCACAGAGCACGAAGCTTGTCACTCAAAAAGGAGCTGGAGGTTATTTTGGGCGACAGTGTGGCGTGTTGTGTTTTTCCACTAATGCAGCGTGATTTATCGGGGTTCTGTTAAGTTTAGGGTAGTATAGTGGCAGGTTAGTGTGGTATAGGGTATTATACTGGCAGGTTAGAGCAGTATAGGGTATTATAGTGGCAGGTTAGAGCAGTATAGGGTATTATAGTGGCAGGTTAGAGCAGTATAGGGTATTATGGTGGCAGGTTAGGGCAGTATAGGGTATTATATTGGCAGGTTAGGGCAGTATAGGGTATTATAGACCATTTCTACTACACGATTGGTGTCCCCCTCTCTCTCCTGTTTATCCACTCGGGACCCGGAGCCCGAGTGGGTCCTTTTTCAGAGCCAGAAAAGCGGGATATCGGGTATTTTTCTGTCCCCTGTTGGATATCCACTGTCATCTTGGGTACAGCATCGCATGACCGCACAATTGTCAGTTAAAGTAATGCAGTGCCATATTGCAAAAATGGCCTGGTCAGGAAGGGGTTGGGTAAATCTTCCAGAGGTCAAGTGGTTAAAAAAAAAGGGGGCTTCGTACCCTGGTGATTTTTGATCTCTTTGATGCTGTCCAGATAGATCTCCACCTCTCAAAGTTTGCCCACCACTGCTTTTGATAAATAACACTGTAACAGAGAACCTTTACTTTTGAACTATTATAGACCCATAAAAACATTATTTAAGAAAAATAAAAAATACCAGAGAAATAAAATAAGTAAAATGTTGCCTAGCTGTCCACATATGAGAGGCTATACCTCAATCTGAAATTTTGGGCAACCCTCCAAAAGTAAAATAATGCCATTTACAAAGAACTGTTCATCCTTCTGAAATGTTTCTTGACCCAGTGCCAGGAACATATAACCTTAGCATCTCGATTATATGTAATGTTCGCCATCCTAAGAAATTACTTTCCCAGCATTACACAAGTATCATTTTTCTAAACAAAACTTCAGTTATTTCTCTGAAATCAGGCAAGCTTAAATAGTTATTAGGGAAACGGTGATAAAAATATTTTATAGGTCAATTTGAATGGTCTCGGTTGGAGAACAAATTATAATGTTCACGGTTCCAAGGTAAACTTTAAGGGACACTGGCTGCTTTTAAAGTTTCCAGTTGGAATTATCTTGTCAACGGATGGGCAAGCTGGCAGATCTGAGCAGAACTTTATTATAATTCAAAGTTACCAAGGAAATTGTTGGTAAAATATACTGTAGATAGTATATTGCTAAGTGATCTATTAAGTTAGCATTAACTATGTATAAAAACATTTCAAAAATATATTATCCCAACATTTTATATTCCTAATATGTGTCTGTTGTACCATGTACTTGTGTTAAAAAGTAACCCTGTTCTCTTTGTATTGCTTCCTTTGTGTGAAATTCCTGGTGTTCCTACCAATCCCTTTGATTTCCTATGTAAAACTGACCACGCTAGGCACGAGAGCACATCCATCCCAGTGTGGTCAGTTTTTTGGCTGTGTTGGGAGAACAGCCTGCCTGTCCTCCAACGATCAGGCTTCTTCTAACACCCACCCCCCTCTCCCTTGCACAGCCAATCACAGGGAAGATCAGTGTGTAACGAATCCCCGCCGCACTCCGCTTGAGTGCTTCCATCAGTACACTCCTTCCTCCCTTCTGGACCTTCAGATATCAGATTTTACAGCCGAATATTGTAAGAACCAGACGAGACTAGCTCAGTTACAAAGCTGGACATGAACGGTTTATTGAAACACATGTAACAATAGATATCCACTCAGGGACAATGCCCCCTCCCTTGGATTCAGGGCGGGGTGAACTGTCCAATCAGCAATAAGGAACACAAATATAAATATCCATCCCATAATACATTTCTCACAAGGCAGACACAAACAATAGAACAATGGAATACAGTGAGTCTGACTAGCACAGTTAAGACTGGGGTTCTCAGTCCCCTAATGGACACAGGTTGATTTACACAGAGGAGGGGTGGGGGGAGCTGGACAAGGAGTTTCCAGTGCTCTCCAAGGTAAGCTGGGTTCCACAAGCCCCCCACCCAAAGTGACTCCAGTCACACATGTCCCCTTTCGCAGGGGACTAACATAGGAGGAGACCCCAGACGGGTTGACTGCAAAGTTAGTCAGTAGTTCCAGTCCCTCAATGCCGGTATCCAAATTCCCCAGTGCTCACAAAGCATAGCTGAAATCCTCCTGTATCAGTGCCGCACCTTTTTCTGGGGTTGTGTCAGTGGAGACCGAAGTCCCTTCCACTTTCACAGGAACTCCCTCTTCTGTTAGTCGACGGCAGAGTCTAGGAGCACCCTGCCCTGTTGCCAGCTCTTCTGCTGGGTTGCTGGCATCATTCTGGGGTGCCATCTGCTGCTGGGAAGAGGAGTCGGCTGCTTCATCTCCCTTACCCTCATCTGGCTGCTGGGACAACATGTCTCTGGTACTGTCTCCCAGATGCATGGATCCTTGCTGGGGAGGAAAGACCGCAACCTTCTCACCCTGGGCCTCCGGAACTTCCGCAGGTGTAGGGCAGAGCTCTTGGACCCTCTGTCCAGTTGTCAGCGCTTCAGCTGGAGAAGTTTCTGATAACCCCACCGATGCTGCTGGCAGGAAATACCATGTCTCTGTCAGTATTGTGGGAAAAAGACTGACTGCCTCTTCTCTTAGAGAGGCTGAAGCTGCTGTTGGTGCTGGGCAGAGGATAGCAGAGCTCTGCCCTGTTGTCAGCACTTTTGCTTCAGGACGGCAATCTCCGTAGTCTCCACTGCCGATTCTCTGGTATGCTGCTGAACGTGCTCTTTTATTTTTTAATAAAGGACTTGTCCCAAGCTGTCTCTTTGTACCCCGTACTCTTTGAACATTTGTACCCCGTTACTAATTCACACGGGGGGGAGGCCGGGATCTGGAGGTCCCCTTGTTAAAGGGGGCTTCCAGATTCAGATAAGCCCCCCACCCGCAGACCCCCACAACCACCAGGCAAGGGTTGTGGGGATGAGGCCCTTGTCCCTATCAACATGGGGACAAGGTGCTTTGGGGGGCTACCCCAAAGCACCCTCCTCATGTTAAGGGCATGTGGCCTGGTACGGTTCAGGAGGGGTGGACGCTCTCTCATCCCCCCCTCTTTTCTTGCAGCCTGCCAGGTTGCGTGCTCAGATAAGGGTCTGATATGGATTTTGGGGGGACCCCTACGCCATTTTTTTAAATTTTGGCGCAGGGTTCCCCTTAAAATCCATACCAGACCTAAAGGGTCTGGTATGGATTTTTGGGGGGACCCTACGCCATTTTTTTTCTTAAATTTGGTGCAGGGTTCCCCTTAATTTCCATATCAGACTTGAAGGGCCTGGTAATGGAGTGGGGGGGAATCCTATGCTCTTTTGTTCAATTATCTGTATCTATTGCCGAGACCCGACAACTCATTACAGCCACGATCAGTTTTAAATGACAATTTTTCCTTTAGAAATGTAATTTTGCTGTGGTACTGTTTTAAATACGGGAAAGATGCGCCACTTTACAGGCATACTATAGACACCTCCCAGGCACAATATTTAAAGGATAATTTCATTTTTATTGTTTCACTTTAAGCATTAAAAAAATCACTGCTCCCGAAAGAACGTCCGTGTTAAAAAAAAATGTTTGCATTGATACATGTCCCCTGGGTCAGGACCCAGGTCCCCAAACACTTTTTATGACAATAACTTGCATATAAGCCTTTTAAATTAGCACTTTTGATTATTCATGTTTGTGTCCCATACACTTTAACGGTGTTCGTGTGTTCTGCCAAATTTTTTGCCTGTTCGCATTTTCTGCTGGGAACCGAACATTCGCTGTTCGGCAAACAGGCGAACACCCGATGTTCGAGTTAAACGTACGTTCGACTCAAACTCGAAGCTCATCCCTACACAAGGCCAAGTCAACTTGTCATTGGCTACAGCAGAATAAAGTAAAGGTTCTGGAGTGGCCATCTTAGTCTCCTGACCTCAATATCATTGAGCCACTCTGGGGAGATTTCAATTGTGCAGTTCATGCAAGACAGCCCAAGAATATACAGGAATTTGGGACTTTTTGCCAAGAGGAATGAGCAGCTTTACCATCTAAGATAAAGAGCCTCATCCACAAATACCACAAAAGACTTAAAGCTGTCATTGATGTTAAAGGGGGCAATACATAGTATTAAGAGCTGGGGTATGTAAACTTTGGATCGGTGTCATTTGGGTAGTTGCTGTTGCCATTATGATTTAAAAAGAGTAAACACAGTTGATTGATAATAAATGGCTTCAGTCAAACACTAACCATGAGTGAAAGAAATGTTTTTGTGTTATTGTTCATATTCTCTGAAAAATAGCCAAGAAATCATAAATTCTACCAGGGTATGTAAACTTATGAGCACAACTGTACACACAACATTCCAGTGTGGCTGTACAGTTCAACTAGCACAGATCATAATGGGGTTCTCGGTCACCCTGTGCCACTAATGGACACAGGGTGATTTACACATAGGAGGGGTGGGGGGAGCTGGACAAGGAGTTTCCAGTGCTCTCCAAGGTAAGCTGGGTTCCACAAGCCCCCCACCCAAAGAGTCTGCACCACCAGTTCTTTAGGCCCCTTATGCAGCAGAGAATAGAAATTATGTGATCATTTATAGAAAAAAGTATTTATAATGTGTGTGTATAATATATATATATATATATATATATATATATATATATATATATATATATATATATATATATATATATATACAGAGTATCTCACAACAGTGAGTACACCCCTCACATTTTTGTAAATATTTTATTATATCTTTTCATCTTTTCGTGTGACAACACTGAAGAAATTACACTTTGCTACCATGTAAAGTAGTGAGTGTACAGCTTGTATAACAGTGTAAATTTGAGCACACCCCTAAGTGAAAATGTCCAAATGGGGCCCAAAGTATCAATAATTTGTGTGGCCACCATTATTTTCCAGCACTGCCTTAACCATTTTTGGCATGGAGTTCACCAGAGCTTCACAGGTTGCCACTGGAGTCCTCTTCCACTTCCCCATGATAACATCACGGAGCTGGTGGATGTTAGAGATCTTGTGCTCCTCCACCTTCCATTTGACATGTTTGGCCAGTCCATCACCTTTACCCTCAGCTTCTTTAGCAAGGCAGTGGTAGTCTTGGAGGTGTGTTTGGGGTCCTTATTCTGATGGAATACTGCCCTGCGGCCCAGTCTTTGAAGGGAGGGGATCATGCTCTGCTTCAGTATGTCACAGTACATGTTGGCATTCGTGGTTCCCGCAATGAACTATAGCTCCCCAGATCCGGCAGCACTCATGCAGCCCCAGACCATGACACACTCACCATCATGCTTGAATGTAGGCAAGAAACACTTGTCTTTGTATTTCTCACCTGGTTGCTGCCACACACGCTTGACGCCATCTGAACCAAATAATTTTATCTTGGTCTCATCAGACCACAGGACATGGTTCCAGTAAGCCATGTCCTTAGTCTGCTTGTCTTCAGCAAACTGTTTGTGGGCTTTCTTGTGCATCATCTTTAGAAGAGGCTTTCTTCTGGGATGACAGCCATGCAGACCAATTTGATGCAGTGTGCAGCGTATGGTCTGAGCACTGACAGGCTGACCCCCCCACCCCTTCAACCTCTGCAGCAATGCTGGCGGCACTATTACATCTATTTCCCAAAGACAACCTCTGGATATGACGCTGAGCATGTGCACTCAACTTCTTTGGTCGACCATGGCGAGGCCTGCTCTGAGTGGAACCTGCCCTTTTAAACCGCTGTATGGTCTTGGCCACCGTGCTGCAGCCAGTGTTAATTTAGTCGACTAAAACGACTAAAACATTTTAGTCGACTAAAACGACTAAAACATTTTAGTCGACTAAAATGACTAAAACATTTTAGTCGACAAAATGAATACTATTTTAGTCAACTAAAACATGACTAAAACTAAAACAATTGAGATGACTGAAATATGACTAAAACTAAAAGCCATTTTAGTCAAAATACTAAAATGAGACTAAAACTAAATGCCATTTTAGCCCTAAGACTAAAATGAGACTAAAACTAAAATGCCATTTTAGTCAAAAGACTATGGCTAAAACTAAATTGCAGTTACTGAAATGTACTGGAGATTTAGTCGACTAAATACAACTAAAACTAAAACAATTGCAGAAGACTAAAAAGGGACTAAAACTAAAATGCCATTTTAGTCCTAAGACTAAAATTAACACTGGCTGCAGCTCAGTTTCAGGGTCTTGGAAAACTTCTTATAGCCTAGGCCAATGATGGCGAACCTTGGCATCCCAGATGTTTTAGAACTACATTTCCCATGATGCTCTTGCACTCTGCAGTGTAGTTGAGCATCATGGGAAATGTAGTTCCAAAACATCTGGAGTGCCAAGGTTCGCCATCACTGGCCTAGGCCATCTCTATGTAGAGCAACAATTCTTTTTTTCAGATCCTCAGAGAGTTCTTTGCCATGAGGTGCCATGTTGAACTTTAACCGGTTGCGGACCAGCCGCCGTAGTTTTACTGCGGCAGGTTGGCTCCGCTGTGCAAAATCACGTTATATTACATGATCTCGCGGGGCTTGGATAGTAGGCGCGCGCCCGTGCCCGCAGCGGGCTCCGTGAGTCTGACCGCGGGTCCAACAGATTCGATGTCCACAGGGATACCCACGATCGTCTCATGAAGAGGAAGAACGGGTTAATGCTAATGGAAACAAGCATTTCCCTGTTCTGCCCTAGTGACAGGACACTGATCACAACTCCCTGTAATCGGGAGCGGTAATCAGTGTAGTGTCACACATAGCCCATCCCCCCACAGTTAGAATCACTCCCCAGGATACACTTAACCCCTGCAGCGCCCCCTCCTGGTTAACCCCTTCACTGCCAGTCACATTTACACAGTAATCAATGCATTTTTAATCGCACTGATTGCTGTATAAATGCGAATGGTCCCAAAATAGCGCCAGTGTCCGATCTGTCCGCCATGATTTCACAGTCACAATAAAAAACGCTGATCGCCGCCATTACTAGTAAAAAAAAAAATTATTACTAAAAACGCCATAAATCTATCCCCTATTTTGTAGACGCTATAACTTTTGCGCAAACCAATCAATAAACGCTTATTGCGATTTTTTTTACCAAAAATATGCAGAAGAATACGTATCGGCCTAAACTGAGGAAAATAAATTTTTTTAATATATTTTTTGGGGATATTTATTATAGCAAAAAGTAAAAAATATTGCTTTTCTTTCAAAATTGTCGCTCTTTTTTTGTTTATAGCGCAAAAAATAAAAACTTCAGAGGTGATCAAATACCACGAAAAGAAAGCTCTAATTGTGGGAAAAAAAGGACGTCAATTTTGTTTGGGAGCCACGTCGCACGACCGCACAATTGTCAGTTAAAGGGACGCGGTGCCGAATTGCAAAAAGTGCTCTGGTCTTTGGCCAGCCAAATCCTCTGGGGCTGAAGTAGTTAAGGGGACCAGTATGAGAGAGTGAGAGCAATAACACCACATTTTTACACACCTGATTCTAATTCACACCTGAGACCTTGTAACACTAAAGAGTCACATGACACCAGGGAGGGAAAATGGCTAATTGGGCCCAATTTGGACATTTTCACTTAGGGGGTGTACTCACTTTTGTTGCCAGCGGTTTAGACATTAATGGCTGTGTGTTGAGTTATTTTGAGGGGACAGCAAATTTACACTGTTATAGTAGCTGTACACTCACTCCTTTACATTGTAGAAAAGTGTCATTTCTTCATTGTTGTCACATGAAAAGATATAATAAAATATTTACAAAAATGTGAGGGTGTACTCACTTTTGTGAGATACTGTGTATATATATATATATATATATATATATATATATATATATATATATATATATATGTGTGTGTGTGTGTGTGTATGTATATATATACAACGGTTTAACAGGACAGGTTCCACTCAGAACAGGCCTCGCCATGGTCGACCAAAGAAGTTGAGTGCACATTCTCAGCATCATAGCCAGAGGTTGTCTTTTGGAAATAGACGTATGAGTGCTGCCAGCATTGCTGAAGAGGTTGAAGGGGTGGGGGGTCAGCCTGTCAGTGCTCAGACCATATGCCACACGCTGCATCAAATTGGTCTGCATGGCTGTCACTCCAGAAGGAAGCCTCTTCTAAAGATGATGCACAAGAAAGCCTGCAAACAGTTTGCTGAAGACAAGCAGATTAAAGACATGGATTACTGGAATTATGTCCAGTGGTCTGATGAGACCAAGATAAACTTATTTGGTTCAGATGATGTCAAGCATGTGTGTCGGCAACCAGGTGAGGAGTGTCTTGAAAGTGTGTATTGCCTACAGTCAAGCATGGTGGTGGGCATGTCATGGTCTGGGGCTGCATGAGTGCTGCCGGCACTGGGGAGCTACAGTTCATTGAGAGAACCATGAATGCCAACATGTACGGTGACATACTAAAGTAGAGCATGATCCCCTCCCTTCGGAGACTGGGCCACAGGGCAGTATTCCAACATGATATCGACCCCAAACACACCTCCATGACAACCACTGCCTTGCTAAAGAAGCTGAGGGTAAAGGTGATTGACTGGCCAAGCATGTCTCCAGACCTAAACAATATTGAGCATCTGTGGGGCATCCTCCAATGGAAGGTGGAGAGCGCAAGTTCTCTAACATCCACCAGCTCCATGATTTCATCGTGGAGAAGTGGAAGAGGACTCCAGTGGCAACCTGTGAAGTTCTGGTGTACTCCATGCCCAAGAGGCTTAAGGCAGTGCTGGAAAATAATGGTGGCTGGGCCATCTTTAATGCGTGGCAAAAGGGGCAGCTGCCCAGGGCCCTGTCATTGTTGGGGGCCCTGCGCTGCGCGCTGCAGTTTGGCCACCTCCTGTACTGGTCGCATGCTGGCTCCTCGCCACTGTCACTTGGAAATACAGAAGCACTGCTTCTGTATTTCCAAGTAACAGCACTCCTCTCCCAGTGGCCGCTCTGATCATTCTGGTACACAGTCACACACAATCTATGAGAGCAGAGGAGGAAGGGGCAGGGAATCTGCATAGAGGAAGCTGCCTCTGGAACTTGCAAGCTGCACGGGCATCAGAGGACACCATGCTGTGAGTAGCATTTGGGAATGAGGAAAACTTTGTACTGGAATGGGGGGGGGGGGCTTTTTGGGAGGAGAGTCTTGCCCTGTACTGGAGGGGTGGAGTGTGGAGCTCTGTACTGGAATCTGGGGGGGGGGGGGAGAGCCATGCACTCCTGCACTCTGCAACCACCTCACCCCTGGACTCTGCACCCACCTCACCCCCTGCACTCTTCACCCACCTCACCCTCTGCACCTACCTTACCCTCTGCACCTACCTCAACCCTGCACTTTGCACCCACCTTACCCCCTGCACTCTGCACCCACCTCACCCCCTGCACTCTGCACCCACCTCACCCCCTGCACTCTGTACCCACTTCACCCCCTGCACTCTGCACCCACCTCACTCCTGCACTCTGCAACCACCTCACCCCTGCACTCTGCACCCACCTCACTCCTGCACTCTGCACCAACCTCACCCCTGCACTCTGCACATAGCGCACCCCTCAACCTTGCACTCTGCGCCTAGCACCCCCCAAACCCTGCACTCTGTAAATAATGCATTCCTGCTTTCTGTACCTAGAGTAACCCTGAATGCTGCATTCTGTACATAGTGCACCCTTCAACTCTGTATGTAGCACACCTTTCAACTATGCACTCTTTATGTAGTGCACCCCTCAACCCTGCACTCTGTACATAGCGCACCCCTCAATGTTAGTGCAGTTTGGCCACATCCGCAATTTGATGCAGAGGTTATGATGTTTTGTAACCTCTAGCAACCAGTCAGTGAGCAATAATGATTTGCAGTAACCTCTAGAAACCAATTCGTGAGCAGTAATGATGTTTTGTAACCTCTAGCAACCAATCAGCAAGCGGAAATGATGTGCTGTAACCTATAGCAGCCAATCACAATCGCTGCCTTATCTGCTGCAGTAAACTAATTTTGAGTCTAGCTGGGGGGGCCCAATAAAATGTTTGCCCAGTGTCCAATCAATATTAAAGATGGCCCTGAATGGAGGCCACACAAAATATTGACACTTTGGGCCCAATTTGGACATTTTCACTTAGGGGTGTACTCACCTTTGTTGCCAGCGGTCTAGACATTTATGACTGTGTGTTGAGTTATTTTGAGGGGACAGCAAATTAACACTGTTATACAAGCTGTACACTCTCTACTTTACATTGTAACAAAGTGTAATTTCTTCTGTGTTGTCACATGAAAAGATATAATAAAATATTTACAAAAATGTGAGGGATGTACTCACTTTTGTGAGATACTGTGTGTAATCTCCAAATATCTTTTGCATGACTTTGAGAAGAATAGTTGTATGAAAATGGAACATTGTTCGGTAAAATAAGAAGAGCAGATTTAGAGCACACTGTGTTGCTTCATTTACTGTAAACAGTGTGACATATGCTTATAGTCTTATAATAGCCTACCCGTTAAGAACTCATTAAAAGGACATTTTCAGCAGCCCCAAATAACACACAGCAAAAATGAAAACAAAATAAATTAGCCCTGATACTGAGATCATTGAAAGATAAGTAAAAAAGATTATCTACCGTACTACCACAGCAGTTTTTATAGGAAGGTGAATGCACTATTTAACTTTTCCCATGTTATAATTATGCGTGAATTTAAAGACCCACACTATATTTACCTATTATTGGCACTAACATTCAAATTTTCAGGACAAGTTTTGTGGTGTATCCCCTTCTTCTAAGGTCCAAGGGAGTATACACCAAAAATTTGTTCTGAAAATGTGAATGTTACTGTAAATAACAAAAGCATTATGGACGGTGCTTAACCACTTCAGCCCCAGAAGGATTTACCCCCTTCCTGACCAGAGCACTTTTTATAATTTGGCACTGCGTCGCTTTAACTGCTAATTGCGCGGTCATTCAATGCTGTACCCAAACTAAATTTGCGTCCTTTTCTTTCCACAAATAGAGCTTTCTTTTGATAGTATTTGATCATCTCTGCGGTTTTTATTTTTTGCGCTATAAACGGAAAAAGACCGAAAATTTGGAAAAAAAATGATATTTTCTAATTTTTGTTATAAAAAAAACCCAATAAACTCAATTTTAGTCATGCATTTAGGCCAAAATGTATTCGGCCACATGTCTTTGGTAAAAAAAATGTCAAAAAGGAAATATATATTGGTTTGCGCAAAAGTTATAGCGTCTACAAGCTAGGGTACATTTTCTGGAATTTACACAGATTTTAGTTTAGTTTAGTTTATGCATACTTTTGCTGGTAGGTGACCATCATTCACATATCAAAAAGTTGGGAGGTATGCCTATGGCAATATCTTCAGCTCAGGTCTCTTCTTTGCACAGCTGGCTCAGAACAGAACAGTTGCAGTCTAAGCATAGGGGTTTATTTACGAAAGGCAAATCCACTTTGCACTACAAATGCACTGCTAATGCACTTGGAAGTGCAGTCACTGTAGATCTGAGGGGGACATGCAAGGAAAATAAAAAACAGCATTTTTGCTTGTACATGATTGGATGATAGAAATCAGCAGAGCTTCCTCTCATTTCAGCTCTTCCCCTCAGATTTACAGCGACTGCACTTCCAAGTGCACTTGCAGTGCACTTGTAGTGCAAAGTGGTTTTGCCTTTAGTAAATCAACCCCATAGTGTCCTTCTGCTTCCAGGTAAAGACGTCCTTCTGCTTCCACCACACACATTTAGATTATTGTGTGAACTACCCCAGTCTTCCTGCAGAAAGAGCCTTACTCTGCCTGGGAATACTACATTTGATCCTCCCCTTGCTATGCCCTCCTCTTGGGACTTGTAGTCCTTTTGATCATCTGCAACAATAGCCAAGCCCTTTTAGTGAACTCAGCTTCCCACAATCCATCCTGATCTTGCATTGAAGTTTCTCTGGTACTCCGTGTCCCATAGGTTACCTCTGGATGGATGGAAGCTGAACAGAACTTGCTAGAACAGCATAGGGATCCTGTGTGGAGCAGCAGCAGCAGCAGCACGGTGTCCCTATTTCTGTTTCCTCCTTGCCAGCTAAACACCAGGCTGCATGCAGATATTCCCTTAGCTTTTTAGCTGTGTGTACTTTTTGTTTTTCACTTATATTCATCCACAAGCTTATCTTGAACCAGTGGCATAGCGTCAGGGATCACAGGGATCCCTTGCGGCCTCCCTGTCACATTACGTTTTACACCAGGAAGGAAGGGGTGGCATATACAGGAACTGATCCCCTTCATCCTTGATTTTCCTCCTGCAGCTGCTGAAAGTCAGGTTCTCCTCCTCTCCCTCCTGCCAGGATATAGTGGCTGCAAGAGAAAAATGGGGGGAATCGGTTCCTATATATGCCAACCCCCTGTCCAGGTTAATCATCTCTGTTGGCCAGGCCCCCTGTGTGCTCCCCTGTACCCCCCCCACAGCGCTGCTGGCTTCCTTTCTGTTATCTCCAGCTGGCTACTGGGGGGGATGTTTCAGGATGGAGAGCGGGGAAAGGGGCTGGTAAATATGTAAATTACCGGACCCTTCCTTTTCTGAATAAACACAGTGAGTAATCAGTACCAATCGCTCCATTCATAACTGTAGCATAGTAAGCTGTGTTTACTATGCTTCGGTTTGTGAATGAATGAGAAGTTCTGTACAGCTATTCCCATTCATTCATTCTGTGTTGCTGAGGCTGCAGAGATGTAGATTGAGGACTCTCTGTTTAAACCCCCAGTATTTCACAAAAGCCCCCCAACAGGGTTGCTAACACTTTTTTAATAGCAATAACAAAAAATAACACTGTAAAAAAAAAAAAAAAAGAGGAAAAAAAAAAAAAGCAAAAATAAAAAACTATTGACACCATCCACTGCTCTACTAAGCCTGTCCTCTACCCTACTGACAAATTCCATTGTCTGACTGACACTGCTCACTGCTCTACTGACACCAAACTCTACTGACTGACACCATCCCCTGCTTTACTGACACCATCCTCTGCCCTACTGACACTGTCCACACACTGTCCACTGCCTTACTGACTTACACTGTCCACATTTAAACTAAGTTTATATTTTTACAGTGACATTAGTTTTATGATATTTTTGAAAGTTTTCCTTACTAATTATTTAGGCCTTGCTAGTTAATTACTAAAAAAAAAAAAGAAAAAAAAAAGGGCACCACACCCTGGCGATCTTTGATCTCTTTCATGTTGTTTAGGTTGATTTCCACCTCTCGAATGGAGCCTACCCCTGCTCTAGGGTATTCAAAAGAATTGGCGAGGTATGTAAAAATGTGGACAATTTCTCCAAAATCTTTTGAACTACCCTCTCAACATGTAAATATGGAGTATCTTGGTGAGCGGTGGGAGTATCTTGGCACGTAGTGGAAGCAATGGGTGGTAGTGGGGGCCCCAGGTCAACTTTTGCATTGGGGCCCACAAGCTTTAAGCTACACCTCTATTTGATCATATTGCATGGTAAGGTTATCATGTGGGCCAGCATCAAGTGCTCTAACAAGCAGCGCATAGCTGTCAGGGAGACCACTGAGTAGTGTTTTATATCTTCCCCTAGAGCTCACAATTCCACCATTTGCAAAGTACATCTTTCATAGTCCTGCATCCCAGATAGCAAGCAGTCGAGCTGCAAGTTTGAAAATGACTTGCTAAGCTACTTCTAGACTTGCCAGGCTTCACAAGTTTGTTACACAATTGCAGCAAGTCCGCATTGCATGACTCCAGATCAACTTTCTTTGCAAACATTCTGCAGGTCTGCTGCAAGTTATGGTTCAGTTATGTTGTGCAATAGTCATCCCACCACAGGGGTCACTGTGGCTGAATTATCATGCTATAGCCTTGCAGAGCTCTTGCTGTAGACTCACCAAATGCAACTTTGCTCTTGCTGGAGACTTTCCATGCAAATATGCTAAAAATTGGAAAATTGTCCACTTTACATTCAGTTTACGGCTAGCATTTGCTCTCTCATGTACTTGCTGTACTGTAGCTCTTCCCACATTTCTTATACAGGGATTGTACTCTAGCTTTTAGGAAGTTTACTTCAGCAATTGCTGTGATAACACCAAGAGGTGCTTTATTTAAAATGTGCAGTTGCAGTCAGGTCAAGCGGGGTTGGTCCGTGACATCAGCATGGTACTGGGAGGAGTTTTTCGTCAAAGCCGCCGGGTGCATGAAATATCTGCAGTGATTGCAGTGAGACCAGGTGGTGAAGTGATTGAACAGGTGCCATTACATGCTTTAGTACAAGTTCTATTTATGTAAGTCTTATTTTGAGGTCAATAAACTTTCTTTTATACAGAGAGCATTAGAGGGTCCTTTTATGTCTCTTCTTCACTGCATGTAGTAAAGGTTGCATTATCAGGTAGGGAGATGTCTCCCTGAAAGGAGGATTTTGTGTATTGGCTGACATTCCACAAGGAGAGCCTGATGAAGGGCCTGGCATACCATCTATAAGATGGCAAGTGTTTATTGACCTTCTGTATATAGTATACAGGGGTCAAAAGTTGATGGTAAGCATATTTCTTGCACGTGTGGTTGTGGGGATCACAGTTTGACACTGACTGAAGAACACTTTCGATGACTATTTATGAACGCTTTTTCTGTGGACACTTTAACGAACTTCATTTGTGACACTATTGGGTAGAGTGCCATTTAAACTGTTTATTTTTTTTTTAACTAATTTTTTATCATCACGAATGTTATAGCAATTTATTTGACATAAATGTTTTTTAGTTGAGAGATTTATTAATATTTTTTTGACGCACATTTTGTTTTCATCACTATAAGAAATGGAGCGACACTTTTTTTTATTATATAAATGAATTAAAAATATGCCTCTATTTCTATTTTTTTTTTATTCTGCTAAGTCATGCAATTAGGTTTAATAAAAAAAAAAAGAGAATCTTACAGTCAAGAAGCAGCCCAGCTCTCTGACATACCCCCTGCATGCTGCCTAATCAACAGATCTGCTCAGGGAGTGAGAGCGATGTTGATTAGAGCACTACTAAGTGGGTTGTGTTGGACTGTAGGAGAACTTGTGTGTGAGGACCATAGTCGGACATTCTAATGAGCTGGCAGCACAAGGTTTTCTTAATCCTTGTAGCAGAACTTATTTCATAAAGAAGTTAAAAATAGAGCCATATTTATTATTGTATATGCAGCCTGACTGCATTACAGTAATCAATTAAAAGGTTTTAGTTTGAGTTTAAAGTCTTGATCAGGGGTGGACTGATAACTCATGGGGCCACCGGGCAATAGGAGATTATGGGCCCCCAGGCAATCAGAGATTATGGGGCCACACAGTATACACACACACGGTATACAATCACACAGTATACACATACATGTACACACAGTATACACAGACAGATGTAAAAAAAACACAGATTAATACATACTGTCCCTGGTTTTACTGAGGCTAGCAACCCTGATGGGGCCCCCTAGTGGCCCAGGGCCCTCGGGCAGTGCCCGAGTCGCCCAATGGTCAGTCCGCCCCTGGTCTTGATATCAACCTTGCAATAACCTGTACAGTTCAACTACGACTGGGAGAGGGAGGGTGAGTACCCTGAACCTGCTGTATACTCAACATTCTGACAGTAGGAGAGAGAGAGATATACCTAAATCACATATGCGTGGGGCAGGGATGTGACCAATCTGTATTGCTTAAAGTGTTAGTTCACCTTTACAGAGGATCTGTAAATCTGACCTAACACCAGACCCCTCCCAACCCCCTGGTCCCTGTTGTATTTACCCCCCTCGATCCTGAGCTGTCAAGGCTCCCACTGACCCAGGGATTTGAATCCCCACTGCTTTCTCTCCTCTCTGTCTAGCGCTTTCAGTATTGATCCATGTGAACAAGCTCTTATGCTATCCATACACAGATAGAAATTCAGTTGATTTCTTTTGAACTGGCTGAAATCTATTCCATGGGTGCATTATCGCCACCACCCAGGTTGGAAACTTCCTTTTCTCTGACAGAGTCTCTTTTTTTCAATCGACTTTTGTTCTCAGCCTTAACATGTTTATCTAGCCTAAGTTTGAGCTGCTGCCAAAAACAAGACGCTTGCTTTTATCATGGCAAGATAATCATAATTGACAATAGCAGAATATTAAATAACACTTTCCCTTTTGTCTTACAGTACTGTATTTGCTGGCTCAGAGTCTCATTTTACAAAAGTCACAGGGTTGTACCCTAGGTCACCTTGGCTTTTTCCGAAAGTCACAACAACCTTACTTGTTCCATATTTGTTTCCTTCTACCATGTGCCAGCCATAAAACAAGTGGGATCTGATAGATGGATGTAACTAGACCTGTCCCAGTTATTTGTGAACGTACCATATTTAACCATGAAGCAAAAATAACATCTTTGTCTTGAATGTATTTTACCACTTCAGCCGCGGAAGGATTGACCCCCTTCCTGACCAGAGCACTTTTTGCCATTCGGCACTGCGTCGCTTTAACTGACAATTGCGCGGTCGTGTGACGTTACACCAAAACAAAATTGACGTACTTTTTTTTCCAACAAATAGAGCTTTCTTTTGGTGGTATTTGATCACCTCTGCGGTTTTTATTTTTTGCGCTATAAACAAAAAAAGAGCGACAATTTTGAAAAAAAAGCAATATTTTTTACTTTTTGCTATAATAAATATCCCAAAAAAATATAAAAAGAAACACATTTTTTCCTCAGTTCATATACCACATATTTTTGTTAAAAAAAAAATAACAATAAGCGTATATTGATTGGTTTGTGCAAAAGTTATAGCATCTACAAAATAGGGAATAGATTTATAGCATTTTTATTATAATTTTTTTTTTAGTAGTAATGGCGGCGATCAGCGTTTTTTATTGTGACTGCGACATTGCAGTGGACACATCGGACACTTTTGACACTATTTTGGGACATTGTCATTTATACAGCGATCAGTGCTATAAAAATGCACTGATTACTGTGTAAATGACACTGGCAGAGAAGGGGTTAAACACTAGGGGGTTAAGTGTGTCCTAGGGAGTGATTCTAACTGTAGGGGGGATGGGCTCCCTACAACATGACAGAGATCACTACACCCGATGACAGGGAGCAGTATATCTCTGTCATGTTGCTAGGCAGAACAGGGAAATGCCTTGTTTAGGCATCTCCCTGTTCTGCTGCTCAAAGACATGATCACGGGACACCGGCGGACATCGAGTCCGCGGGACCTGTGGGCACGCTTACGCAGTTTGCAGCGCATACCCTGCTGGCGGCGCACGCACGCGCGCCCACTAGCCTGTTAATTAAAGGGAATGTACAGATACGCCCATTTGTCCACCTCTGCCATTGTGCCGACGTATATCGGCGTGCGGCGGTCAGCAAGTGGTTAAAAGAAAAGTATGGCCAAAGCTTTTTTGACCATACTTCTCTTCTGGGTCACAGAAGTGCACCGACTTTTGCTCTCCTGTGACCCAAAATCAGCCGGTAGTGAGCTACAGCCCATGTCAGCTGACGTCACAGAGCCGCTCAAGGATCCTGACCATATTGTTAGGATCTACCCAGCTGCCTGATTGGCAGTTGGCTCAGCCTTTCAGCGCAGGCCTGAAATCGGGAGCCAGCTGCTCCAGCCCCCTACCCAGCTCGGCGCTCAAATGAGTGCTGGTGGGGCAGAGCAGAGAGCGGTGACTGACAGTCACCACTCTCTGCTGTGGGAAGACCAAGAACTGAGCGATCAGCAGTCATGTGATTGCTCAGTTCTCAGGTTTATAGTCAGTGGGGTTCAGTTGCAGCATCAGACCAATGCTGCAGCAGGTGGATGAGTATAGATGTTTGTTTATTTTGTTTCCCATACTTCTCTTTTAAAAGCAAGATATGATAAGAAGTGTTCCATATCCACTCAGTGTTGACATACTGTAACAATGTCTTCCACTGAAAAACATTCAGCAGTAAAATATTTATTTGGAAAAGCTATTATCCCAGCACTTGCAGTTTCAACTTTGACGTGGAAATTCCACTATACGCTACGCGTAATCCATGTCTCCTGTGCTAATCAAGCGCCCTTTCAGCCTTTTGGTATAACGCATCTTTGTACAACCCTGTTTCCCATATCTTCCGAAGAAAACAGACATAGTCATTGTCCGAACATCCTTAGCTCCACAGCTCGCCTTGTTTCTGGAGAGCCTGTGTTCTGTTTATTTAGAGTACTTAACAATAGAGCTTGATGGTTTCACAATCAGCCAATCAAGCACAGGCAAACAGGAGGAGTTATACAAATCTCAACCAATGAACAATGACTAGGGGAGTGTATGGGCGTGTCTGTGCAAGGTCAGTGTATATGATTTCCCGCCCTCTGTCCTTGTAAGCCATGCTCTTCAGCTAGACAAAGAAAGCCACATGGCTGGCTGAAATCACAAACTTTGTCCCCGACCAAAAGGCACTCAAAGACTCCCGTTTTTCCGTTGGCGTGAATCCTTATTCTGCATTGTTCAGAGAACAACGCAATCCAGGATTATCCTACCATTCCTGTCGATTGGAGATTATCTGCAGGGACACGCCATAGTCCCCCCATTAGCTGATCAGACACACAGAGACACACAAGCGTACATCCCCCATAACCGATAATGTCTTTGCAGAGTGAACACATCCCCCCAGACAATCGTCTGTGCATTGCACAGGGGCCCGTCGCTGGTGGACATATCCACACACTGCAAATACTTTTCTACATCTTACAGGAAGCTTTCCACTACCAAAACGGGTCTCAACTGGTGTCAGTCTGCCCCAGTCTGCTCTTTAGAGCAGGCTGCAGGAGAACTAACACTGGGAGACACTGTGACAATACATATTAAATACATCTTAATAACATTTCCACAACAACTTTCAAAGCTGCTAGCTCCCTGAATTTCCTGTCCTGAAGAGTTACCAGTTGACAGTGCAGTCTCCATTCAGTCTGTTAGGCTAAGGCCTAGGCTAAGGGGTTGTGTGTTTTTCTATTGGTGCCTATAGTGTAGGGGGATACAACTCTAGTCTCCAGTGCAAGGATGGCTCCATAGGATGCTGCAAGAGAAAGAAGCCACCTGGAAGCAGAAAATCTGGAGTCATTAGCTGAAACTGGAACATAATAAAAATTAAAAGAAAGAAGCTCCACAATGCTCATGTCTTTGCTGGAGATGAGGGGTCAATACTGCCTGTATTTTGAGACTGTCAGAATCTATGAAATTTTTGGGACAAGATGATACTTTTTGACTGATTGACGTTCGGTTAGGGGATGGCCACGCTGCCTTCCTCCTCCATTTCATGTCTCTCAAACCATTATAAGAAATTGCTGCTTATCCATCTCCTCAATGGGTAAAGGACTGTATTCCACTATGTTGAAAGCAGACTTCTGCCCTGTCAATTGGTTTGTGGATAATTAAGATTGAAGGAATTCAGGCTATGGCAGACGTTAACTATATAAAAGAGCGATTCTGTAAAACCTGGTTTTATTGGTGTAGCTAAGTGCTGGACTTTAACAACATGGAGAAAGAGATATTGCTTTTTTTGCCTCTCTTCCTCCACTGTGATATTAATGTTATGCTGCACCATCCTCCTGTGGACAACAAGGGAAAAGCTGAAACCAAGCAAGTCCACAGACTTCTATGCAGAGTTCTGAGAATTCTGGGAGTTGTAGTTTGAGACGGGAGCAATATCATTGCTACTAAAATGGTTAAATTACAGATCCCAATATGCACTTTGTAGTAGGAGGAGTGGAGAGAGGATATTTATTAAACTGCCCAGGAGAGTTTTTCCTCTTAGCACTGAGAGAGTTGGAGGGAGAGCACATCTGTGTTGATATCCACCTGCCAGCTAGAGACCACACCATCCAAGACCCCAGCCTGGTACTGGGAGTGAGAACACACCGGGGGAGGTGCAGCACTGCCCACATCGTAGCACTCTCTGCTTCCCACAGCTGATCACTGGAGGCTTTTAGTTCGAGACTTGGTTAGAAGAACCATTGTCAGTTTTTTTTTAGTTTTTTATTGCTCTCTGGGGAGATTCACTCTCAGATTGTTTTGTTCACCAATGTCACCAGGAAAATAAGAGAGTAAATCCAATATTTTGAGTTGCCACCAGAACAGGAATAGAGGGGAAATCTTCTATTTGGCATTTGTTCTGATAACAACTAGGATTTCCCTCACATTGAAAAAAATAACCTCTCACTTCCTGTTGAGTCTACAGGACAGGAATTAAATAAAAATCTAGGTATTTAAACACAAAAATTGACTGCAATTTTAATAATCCCCTAGTCTACGCAAAATGAAAAAAGTTGTGGCTTAAGACATGCTTCAAACCATGCATGTTGTTACACATATTCCTATAATGTTATCTTTGGAGACCAGCAGAGAACCTGAAAATATCAAGAAACTCCTGAGTTTCCCAGAAAGACTTGACATCACTGAGATTAGTAGAGTAACTCAGTGACTATATAGATGTGAAGGGCTAATGCATTGATCAAAACTAACACTTAAATAAATTGATAGACTCCAGTGATCATGAACTAACAGATGTTGACAGTGAAATAGATGGTGACAGTGGCAATGAACTGTGGATAATAAGTGGCTGTGTTCATGACACAAAAAATAACATGCCCGCTTCTGAAAACTCCACTCATCCTTGTAAATTATAGTGTATCACTAAAGGTCTTGATGGGAGAAGATGGTACTTAAGCTGAAGTTTAGCCTTGCCTCCCCCCAGTTTCTTTTGAGGACCAACTACCTTTTTTGCAAATGCTTTTTTTTATTCCAATGGTGTGACATCAGGGGTCCCCATCATCCTCCAGTGGTGGAGGTTCCCGAATGCAGCAAAGAGCAGTACAATTCTCTGTAGCACTCTCCTGTAAGCCCATGCCAAAATGATTAATTCAACTCATGGCATCTAGTAGTGGAAAGGAGTTACTGGGAGGAAGGGGCAGCTCTGGATTGAAGGTGAATTTTAGAGTGAAAGCTGTTTTTCAATGCATACTTTGTTTTTTTTCATGTTCTGGTCTATTTATTCATTTTTAATCTAGAGTCTTTTTGGGTATGTCTCTATCAGCTTTGCACATCTAGAGAGTGACATTTTTGCCCATTCTTCTTTGCAAAATAGCTCAAGCTCTGTCAGATTGGATGGAGAGCATCTGTGAACAGCAATTTCAAGTCTTGCCACAAATTTTCAATTGGATTTAGGTTTGGACTTTGTCTCTGCCATTCTAACCCATGAATATGCTTTAATCTAAACCATTCCATTGTAACCCTGGCTGTATGTTTAGGGTCATAGTCCTGCTGAAAGGTGAACCTCTGCCCCAGTCTCAAGTCTTTTGCAGACTCTAACAGGTTTTCTTCTAAAATTGCCCTGTATTTGGCTCCATCCATCTTCCCATCAACTCTGACCAGCGTCCCAGAGCGCCTTCTTCCACATGTTTGCTGTCTCCCCCACATGGCTTCTTGCAAACTGCAAACAGGACTTCTTATGGCTTTCTTCCAACAATGGCTTTCTTCTTGCCACTCTTCCATAAAGGCCAAATTTTTAAAATGCACGACTAATAGTTGTCCTGCGGACAGATTCTTCCACCTGAACTGTGGATCTCTGCAGATCCAGACTTACCATGGTCCTCTTGGCTGATTCTCTGATTAATGCTCTCCTTGCCTGGCCTGTCAGTTTAGGTATACGGTCATGTCTTGGTAGGTTTGCAGTTGTACCATACTCTTTCCATTTTTGGATGATGGATGGAACAGTGCTCCATAAATTGTTCCAAGCTTGGTATATTTTCTTATAACCGAAAACTGCTTTAAACCTCTCCAAAACATTATCCCTGACCTGTCTAGTGTGTTCCTTGGCCTTCATGATGTTTAGGTGACTTCTGAAGGCAATTGGTTCCACTAGATTTTAGTTAGGGGTATCAGAGTAAAGGGGGCTGAATACAAATGTACACCACGCTTTTCGGATATTTATTTGTAAAATATTTAAAAAAACATTTATTATTTTCCTTCCACTTTACAGGTATGTGCCACTTTGTGTGGTAACATGACAAAATGTGGAAAATTTCAAGGGGTATAAATACTTTTTCAAGGCACTGCATATCCCTTGGGGACTCTATTGGTGATGAGATCTCTGAACAGCTCTGTGGCCATTATGAGGCATTTTCCCTGCTGATGAATGGAATTTGTTTTTATTTATAGTGTGAAAAATAGAAAATGAGCTTCTGAAAGATGCAAAGGCAGACATTAAAAACACTCAAACTTGCAGGAGCACAGGTGTTGAGAATTGTAATAATCAGATTTAGCGTCTAGATTATTCAAGACGTTTAATAGCTAGAGGCTCAATCAGATATTTTTTCTGGGTTGCTTGACCCTTTCCTGACAGTGAGCACTTTAGTATAGATCTATAAAACCCACTTTGTAAAAGATTAAAATGCAACAACATGTAACAACATGTTTTGATACAAACAGGCCTGCTTAGATCATGACATTGATTGTGGCATTGCTTTGATGGTTGCCAGGGCTTATCTGATTTTTTGACAGCTGTCAAACTATCATGCCCTGTACACAGGGTCAGACATTGATCGGACATTCCGACAACAAAATCCATGGATTTTTTCCAACGGATGTTGGCTCAAACTTGTCTTGCATACACACGGTCGCACAAAGTTGTCATAAAATCCGATCGTTCTGAATGCGGTGACGTAAAACATGTACGTCGAGACTATAAACGGGGCAGTGGCCAATAGCTTTCGTCTCTTAATTTATTCTGAGCATGCGTGGCACTTTGTGTGTCGGATTTGTGTACACACGATCAGAATTTCCGACAACGGATTTTGTTGTCGGAAAATTTTATAGCCTGCTCTCAAACTTTGTGTGTCGGAAATTCCTATGGAAAATGTGTGATGGAGCCTACACACGGTCGGAATTTCCGACAAGGTCCTATCACACATTTTCCATCAGAAAATCCTATCGTGTGTACAGGGCATAACAGTAGCAGATTTTGCTGTCAGAAGGTATCATTTTTACAGGTATAAACTATAGGAAGTGTCACAGTCAGAAGTGGAGATATACAGTAAGAATTGTAATTTTATATATACAAATAATAGGGGTCCAGGAAATACACTGTTATCCTCGTGCAGGGAGCCTCAGTGACAGGCTTTATCTCTTTACAGATAGGGGAGAATTGCCAAATCGGAGGGAAGAATGGCTGGAGCATGAGCATTTTAGACTATTGGAGTCTCAAAAATTTTCATAAGGGGACCGGGCTGAGGAGAAAGAAGGAGATGTATTAATGCATTCTGTTACAACCACGCAATAATGTTGGCTAGAGTTTGGATATCACCTGCCCTGGAGGAGCACAGTACCACACAGTACCTGTCATGTTTCACATGCCTTGTCATATGCCTTTAAATGTTATATGTATTATTCTGTCCCTGGTTCCTCCCCTTCCTGTATCTCAGCTTATTCTGTATAGTTAGCCCCACCCTTCTCCCAGTAATGTATTTCTGCACACATGTGGACTGGATCACATTATGATCTTTTGACCTATCCGATGTTCATTGTTGTAAGATCCTCACAGTTTATGGATTAAACTTCACAAGATCAACAAGGTGTCATCTGGATTGAGTCACTGTCTGTTTATCCAAATAAGATTGGGGTTATCAACATCTCAACACAACTAACTGTAAGTTACAGAGATCACGCTTTCAATGCTTAGATTGGAGAGACAGAACAGTCTAAAGATCGTTAGAAAGATCAATCAATACATCCTTAGAAAGATCAATCAAAAGATCTGATCCTTGCTAGCTCTGGAACCACTGCGAGAGGTTATATGGACACTGGAAATAGCAGCTATCAGTCAGTGCAGCCATTAATACACAAGCCTGTATGTGTGTCTGCAAACAAGTCTCAGGATAGCACTCATCAGCCACAGGACAATATTACTGCTGTGAATGTTCATACAAATAGCTAATACACTGCCTCTGTATGCATCAGCACATGGCTTTTTGTCTGTGTAATCCTATAAGAAAGTCAGAGTTATGGCCTGTACACATGGTCGGACATTGATCAGACATTCCGACAACAAAATCCATGGATTTTTTTCCGACGGATGTTGGCTCAAACTTGTCTTGCATACACACGGTCACACAAAGTTGTCGGAAAATCTGATCGTTCTAAACGCGGCGATGTAAAACATGTACGTCGGGACTATAAACGGGGCAGTAGCCAATAGCTTTCGTCTCTTAATTTATTCTGAGCATGCGTGGCACTTTGTGCGTTGGATTTGTGTACACACGATCGGAATTTCCAACAGATTTTGTTGTCGGAAAATTTTATAGCAAGCTCTCAAACTTTGTGTGTCGGAAATTCCGATGGAAAATGTGTGATGGAGCCCACACACGGTCGGAATTTCCGACAGCAAGGTCCTATCACACATTTTCCGTCGGAAAATCCGACCGTGTGTACAGGGCATAAACCTTTCTTAAACTGCAGCCTAAGAAACCTGATCTCAGACACAGCAAATTGATACATTTCTCTGCTGCTGAAAACTGTACTATAAACCCCCTCCTTGTTAACAAGATGCTTCAACAAGACAATTTGCAATCTGGGGATGCACAGCCAGGTTTAGTACTCCTTCCAGGTGAAGAATTAAACCCTGAATCAAACCAAAGGGAAAAACGCCTAACAAAACCAACCTGGTAAGTGCAAGAGAATCTTAAAGCTAACAAAGAAGAACTGCTGTTTAACCACTTCAGCCCCGGAAGGATTTACCCCCTTCCTGACCAGAGCACTTTTTACAATTCGGCACTGCGTCGCTTTAACTGCTAATTGCGCGGTCATGCAATGCTGTACCCAAACGAAATTTGCGTCCTTTTCTTCCCACAAATAGAGCTTTCTTTTGATGGTATTTGATCACCTCTGCCGTTTTTATTTTTTGCGCTATACACGGAAAAAGACCGAAAATTTTGAAAAAAAATGATATTTTCTACTTTTTGTTCTAAAAAAAATCCAATAAACTCAATTTTAGTCATACATTTAGGCCAAAATGTATTCGGCCACATGTCTTTGGTAAAAAAAATGTCAATAAGTGTATATTTATTGGTTTGCGCAAAAGTTATAGCGTCTACAAACTAGGGTACATTTTCTGGAATTTACACAGCCTTTAATTTATGACTGCCTATGTCGATTCTTGAGGTGCTAAAATGGCAGGGCAGTACAAAACCCCCACAAATGACCCCATTTTGGAAAGTAGACACCCCAAGGAATTTGCTGAGAGGCATGTTGAGCCCATTGAATATTCATTTTTTTTGTCCCAAGTGATTGAATAATGACAAAAAAAAAAAAAAAAAAAAAAAATTACAAAAAGTTGTCACTAAATGATATATTGCTCACACAGGCCATGGGCATATGTGGAATTGCACCCCAAAATACATTTAGCTGCTTCTCCTGAGTACGGGGATACCACATGTGTGGGACTTTTTGGGAGCCTAGCCGCGTACGGGGCCCCGAAAACCAAGCACCGCCTTCAGGATTTCTAAGGGCGTACATTTTTGATTTTACTCCTCACTACCTATCACGGTTTTGAAGGCCATAAAATGCCCAGATGACATAAACCCCCCCCAAATGACCCCATTTTGGAAAGTAGACACCCCAAGCTATTTGCTTGAGGCATGTTGAGTCCATGGAATGTTTTATATTTTGACACAAGTTGCGGGAAAGTGACAATTTTTTTTTTTTTTTTTTTTTTTTTTGCACAAAGTTGTCACTAAATGATATATTGCTCACACAGGCCATGGGCATATGTGGAATTGCACCCCAAAATACATTTAGCTGCTTCTCCTGAGTACGGGGATACCACATGTGTGGGACTTTTTAGGAGCCTAGCCGCGTACGGGACCCCGAAAACCAAGCACCGCCTTCAGGATTTCTAAGGGCGTACATTTTTGATTTTACTCCTCACTGCCTACCACAGTTTCGGAGGCCATGGAATGCCCAGGTGGCACAAACCCCCCCCAAATGACCCCATTTTGGAAAGTAGACACCCCAAGCTATTTGCTGAGAGGCATGGTGAGTATTTTGCAGCTCTCATTTGTTTTTGAAAATAAAGAAAGACGAGAAAAAAAATTTTTTTTTTTCTTTTTTCAATTTTCAAAACTTTGTGACAAAAAGTGAGGTCTGCAAAATACTCACTATACCTCTCATCAAATAGCTTGGGGTGTCTACTTTCCAAAATGGGGTCATTTGGGGGGTTTTTTTGCCACCTGGGCATTCCATGGCCCCCGAAACTGTGATAGGCGGTGAAGAGTGAAATCAAAAATTTACGGCCTTAGAAAGCCTGAAGGCGGTGCTTGGTTTTCGGGGTCCCGTACGCGGCTAGGCTCCCAAAAAGTCTCACACATGTGGTATCCCCGTACTCAGGAGAAGCAGCAGAATGTATTTTGGGGTGTAATTTCACATATTCCCATGGCATGTTTGAGCAATATATCATTTAGTGACAACTTTGCGCAAAAAAAAATAAAAAAAATAAAAAATTGTCTCTTTCCCGCAACTTGTGTCACAATATAAATTATTCCATGGACTCAACATGACTCTCAGCAAATAGCTTGGGGTGTCTACTTTCCAAAATGGGGTCATTTGGGGGGGGTTTGAACTGTCCTGGCATTTTATGCACAACATCTAGAAGCTTATGTCACACATCACCCACTCTTCTAACCACTTGAAGACAAAGCCCTTTCTGACACTTATTGTTTACATAAAAAAATAATTTTTTTTTGCAAGAAAATTACTTTGAACCCCCAAACATTATATATTTTTTTTAAAGCAAATGCCCTACAGATTAAAATGGTGGGTGTTTCATTTTTTTTTTTCACACAGTATTTGCGCAGCGATTTTTCAAACGCATTTTTTGGGGAAAAAACACACTTTTTTACATTTTAATGCACTAAAACACACTATATTGCCCAAATGTTTGATGAGATAAAAAAGATGATCTTAGGCCGAGTACATAGATACCAAACATGACATGCTTTAAAATTGCGCACAAACGTGCAGTGGCGACAAACTAAATACATTTTTAAAAGCCTTTAAAAGCCTTTACAGGTTACCACTTTAGATTTACAGAGGAGGTCTACTGCTAAAATTACTGCCCTCGATCTGACCTTCGCGGCGATACCTCACATGCATGGTGCAATTGCTGTTTACATTTGACGCCAGACCAACGCTTGCGTTCACCTTAGCGCGAGAGCAGGGGGGACAGGGGTGCTTTATTTTTTTTTTTTTTTTTTTCTTTATTATTATTATTTTTTTATCTTATTTTTAAACTGTTCCTTTCATTTTTATTTTTTTTAAATCATTTTTATTGTTATCTCAGGGAATGTAAATATCCCCTATGATAGCAATAGGTAGTGACAGGTACTCTTTTTTGCAAAAATTGGGGTCTATTAGACCCTAGATTTCTCCTCTGCCCTCAAAGCATCTGATCACACCAAGATCGGTGTGATAAAATGCTTTCCCAATTTCCCAATGGCGCTGTTTACATCCGGCGAAATCTACGTCATAAAATGCTCGTAGCTTCCGGTTTCTTAGGTCATAGAGATGTTTGGAGCCACTCTGGTCTCTGATCAGCTCTATGGTCAGCTGGCTGAATCACCGGCTGCATTTTCAGGTTCCCTGTTGAGACAGGAGAGCCAGAGAAAAACACGGAAGATGTTGGGGGGGGGGGGGCATTCCCTCCCACTGCTTGTAAAAGCAGTCTAGAGGCTAATTAGCCACTAGGATTGCTTTTACATGAAAGCCGACCGCTGGCTGAAAAGAATGATACCAAGATGATACCTAAACCTGCAGGCATCATTCTGGTATAACCACTCAAAGTCGTGAATGGCATACCTGAAGACAAAAAAATGGTTAACAATAAAGCACAGTAAACGGTAAGGTATAAAAAATTGCATACCTGAAAAGCAAACATGATAAAACATAATAACAATAAAACATTGCAGAATAGAATACAGTAAAAAAGAGCAGAACAATAGAGAGAGAATAGAGAGAGAGAGAGAACAATAAAACGACAACTATTTTTATTTTATATTTTTGTTTGTGTTTTTTTTTTTTTTACACTTTTTTTTGTAACTAACTATAATAACTGTAACCGGTTCCAGGTTCGGGTCTCTCAAAATGCGATGGCATCTCGGGAGACCCTGTGAAAGTGTGCCTAGTCTGTGCAATGCTGTACCCTACGCTAATACTCAACTAGTGCATGGTAGCGTTCAAAACATTCACCAATGCAAAGACCAGGATTGTCAGGACAGGAGGGACAATAATAGCGGGTGTCACGCCTATATCCGCGCTTGCTGCAGACACGACATCTTTTTTGGGGGGTTCGCTGGGTAGGGGTACTCGGGAGGACATAAAGAAAATGCCTCTCATGCAGCTGACTGAATTTGGTTGGGGATGTGAATGGGGGAAGTACGGGCGCTGCAGAAGCGGTGGGTTCCCAATTAGGATTGGCGAATGCAGCAGGAAGGGCACTATGGGCATGACGGGCCTGTGTTTGTCTTTTTGGTGGCAGTGGGACACTACTTGTGCTTGCCACCTCACCAGCTTGAACTGCACTTATGGGACTCGCCACGTCACCAAGTGTTACTGCAGCTGGTTTGACTACGACCGGGGTGTACTAGGCCTCTGGTGCTTGCCAGTTCACCAAGACGCTACAAAAAAAACTGTTAGCGATCGCAGGGATCAGGCCTGACTCTGCGAACGCTGCAGTTATGCGTTTAGAGTTTTGTAAGTGACAGTGATCGATCGATACTGCACTTGGGTGGGCTGGGCCGGGCCGGGCGGAGGGGCAAAACGCAGGTGCTAGCAGGTATCTGGGCTGATCCCGCTAACACTGCGTTTTTGGGAACCCTAAACTGCTGGGGACGCTAGTATAGATCTGATCGGATCAGATATTGATCTGTTCAGATACTATACCACTAAGGGAGGTGTACGCTGCGTGCGTGGGTGTTAGCGGTACTGGCGCTAACCTGACGCTGCCTGGGGCTGGTGCTTGCCAGTTCACCAAAATGCTACCAAAAAAACTGTTAGCGATCGCAGGGATCAGGCCTGACTCTGCGAACGCTGCAGTTATGCGTTTAGTGTTTTGTAAGTGACAGTGATCGATCGATACTGCACTTGGGTGGGCTGGGCTGGGCCGGGCGGAGGGGCAAAACGCAGGTGCTAGCAGGTATCTGGGCTGATCCCGCTAACACTGCGTTTTTGGGAACCCTAAACTGCTGGGGACGCTAGTATAGATCTGATCGGATCAGATATTGATCCGATCAGATACTATACCACTAAGGGAGGTGTATGGTGCGTGTACGGTGCGTGCGTGGGTGTTCGCGGTACTGGCGCTAATCTGACGCTGCCTGGGGCAACGCATATCACCGCCGGGCGATCAGGGGGCTAAACCTTTATTCGGTAATAAACGGCGGGTGCCCTGACACTATAAAAAATAAACTAACTAACCAGCGTCACCCGTAACAGTTATACGGTGATCAGTGGTGAAAGGGTTAACTAGGGGGCAATCAAGGGGTTAAAACATTTATTAGATAGTATATGGGGGTCCCTGATGCTATAAAACGCTGACGGCGAACCTAAATATTTACGTTCCTAACTAGCGTCACCAGTGACACTAATACAGCGATCAGAAAAATGATCGCTTAGCGACACTGGCGACAGGGGGTGATCAAGGGGTTAAAACTTTATTAGGGGGGGTACTGGCGCTAATCTGACGCTGCCTGGGGCGACGCATATCACCGCCGGGCGATCAGGGGGCTAAACCTTTATTCGGTAATAAACGGCGGGTGCCCTGACACTATAAAAAATAAACTAACTAACCAGCGTCAACCGTAACGGTTATACGGTGATCAGTGGTGAAAGGGTTAACTAGGGGGCAATCAAGGGGTTAAAACATTTATTAGATAGTATATGGGGGTCCCTGACGCTATAAAACACTGACGGCGAACCTAAATATTTACGTCCCTAACTAGCGTCACCAGCGACACTAATACAGCGATCAGAAAAATGATCGCTTAGCGACACTGGTGAGGGGGGGTGATCAAGGGGTTAAAACTTTATTAGGGGGGGTAAGGGGGGTACCCTAGACCTACAGGGGGGTTACAGTAACTGTCCTAACACTGCTAACTGTCACAAACTGACACTATGCAGTAATCAGGAAAAAAAAAAAAAAAAAAAAAAAAACCTGCTTGGTGTCAGTTTGTGACAGGGGGGGGGGGTGATTGGGGGGGGATCGGGGGGCGATCGGGGGGGGATCGGGGGTGTAATGTATGCCTGGCATGTTCTACTGTGTTGTGTAGTGTTGTGCACTTACTTACATGTCATCTCTCCTCGGCGCTGGAACGGAAACTGACAGCCGAGGAGAGATGACATCACATCCTCTGCCTCTGTGTACTATACAGAGGCAGGGGATGTCTCTCAGTGGCTGGGAGCGATCGCGAGGGGGGGGCCACGATCGGATGGTCTCCCCCTCGTCTGTCATCGCTCCCAACCAAATGCCGACCGCAGCTGGCACAGGGGGGGGGTCCGATCGGACCCCCCACCCGCGGGAAGGCAATCACGTACTAGGTACGTGATTTTGCCTGCCCGTGCCGCTCTGCTCACGTATATAGGCGTGAGGCGGTCGGCAAGTGGTTAATATCAAAGACTTATGGTCTAATACTGTTAAATGCATGTCTGCTCTCTCCCAACAATCTCATGAGCCATGACAACTAGAGGGCACTATCAAGCAATTGAATGTTGCTTATGAGAGTTATCAAAGACTGTGTGTTAAATATACTGATCTCTTAAAGAGGTACAAAACTCAAGCGTCATTGGAAGAATTAAAAGGATTTGAGGAGCTCAATCTTGAAAGAGACAATTTAGTGGTGCAAAC
Source organism: Lithobates clamitans (assembly GCA_037952925.1). NCBI lineage: Eukaryota > Metazoa > Chordata > Amphibia > Anura > Ranidae > Lithobates > Lithobates clamitans. Next base: position 605,569 of record JBBGZY010000675.1, read on the forward strand.
AAACACAAAGGCAAAAAAGGAGAATAACACTGCTTCATGAATCCAGATCTTATCGCTCTGCATCTACTAGACGCTCCACAAGATCTTCCAAATCCCTACAATCAAGATCTTCTGCACTCAGTCAACAACTCATAAAGGCCCGTGCAGACGCTGAAGCTTCTAAAATTCAGGCAGCTTTCGTCCCAAAAGAAAGCAGAAATGGAAACCGAAGCTGCACACCAGAAAGCAGAGGCTGCACACCAGAAGGCAGAAATGGATGTGTTGGAAAAACAATGTGAGCATGCCACAGCCATGGCAAGGTTAAGGGTCTTAGAACAAGCCACTAGTGAAAGCGAAAGAGACAGTTGCAGACACTCAGTTGTATCTTATGCCTCAGATTCTTCACATACCTCTCCAGAACGCCAACTCCCTGTCACAGCAACCAAAGCACTCAATCAAAGTCTCTTATCTGCACCTACTGTACCTCAAGACAGTTTGCCATTATATCTTCCAGTACACCAGACTGCAGCATCTCAGCAAGCACCAGACACTGGTATGCATATAACAGACTGTCCACCTTACTTTGGCACTAACCAAGTACCTCCTGGCAAGCACACTAATCTACAGCTACAAACCAACATGTCAATGAACTTTAAGCCAGTTCCAGCATTGAATACCTTTGCACCAACATATGTTCCCAAGTCACTTAATGTCAATGCACCAGCCATCACAACTAGCTCTGTTCCACCTGCAGTCATGCATCTAAAGTCTAAGAACACGGACATGTCACAGTTTGCTAAATACATGCTCCGCAGAGAGCTCACTAAGACAGGCCTCACAAAGTTTGATGACAAACCTGACAATTACAGAGGCTGGAAATCCACCTTTAAGGCCACTATGAATGACCTAGACATCAATGCCACAGAGGATTTAGATCTGCTCATCAGATGGCTAGGTCCCCAGTCAACTGAATGCATCAAAAGGCTCAAAGCAGTTCACATCGACAACCCCACTGCAGGCCTTAATGCTGCTTGGGACAGACTTGAATGTAGCTTTGGCAGCCCAGAGGCAATTGAAGATGCCTTATTCAAACGGTTGCAAAGCTTCCCAAAGATTTCTTCTAGAGACAATCTAAAGTTTTAAGAACTCAGCGATGTTCTATTAGAGCCTCAACTTGCTAAGGTGGACATCAACTTACCTGGTCTCAGTTACCTTGACACTGCTCGTGGCATCAACCCTATTGTTCTCAAGCTACCATATGGCATTCAAGAAAAATGGGCAGCGCTTGGATCAAAGTATAAGGAAAATCATAAAGTTGCCTTTCCTACTTTTTCCTACTTCTGCGAGTTCATCAAAGGAATTGCAGACACTAAGAATGACCCAAGTTTCTCATATGGTGACTGTAACCCTCTCAGTTCACCCTCTCCAAGACCACGTATGACACACAGAGACCATAGAGGTCCAGTGTTAGTGAAAAGGACTAATGTTCTACCTGCACCTGCTACAGTTCTCGAAAAGACTGATCAAAACAAGAAAATTGACAACCCAAATCGCCAATGTCCGATACATGACAAACCACATGCACTTAAGAAATGTATCAGCTTCAGAAAGAAAATCCTACAAGAACGTAAGGAACTTTTAAAGAAATTTGGAGTTTGCTACAAATGCTGTGCCTCCACAGAACACTTTGCAAAACTGCAAAGCTATCATCAAATGTATAGAGTGTGACAGTGATGACCATGTGCAATCTCTTCATCAATATCCGCACAACTCTACTACACTCACAAACAATCTTCCTGAGGCAAAGCAAGGCAGGGAGTGCACAGATCAAACAGCACCTTCCACCTCAGTGTTCTCTACATGTACAGAAGTCTGTGGAGAAGGACTCTGCGACAAATCCTGTGCAAAGATTTGCTTGGTTCGTGTATACCCCAAAGGTCAACCCGAAAAGGCCATAAGACTGTATACTATTCTGGATGAGCAGAGCAACAGATCTCTTGCAAGAACACAGTTTTTTGAACTGTTGAACATAACAGGAGATGCTCTACCTTATACCCTGAGCACTTGTGCCGGCACTACAGACGTCTTAGGTAGGAGAGCCAGCGGCCTTGTAGTTGCTCCCCTGAATGACAATGTGGAAATATTCTTACCCACTATCATTCAACAAAGAAGAGATCCCTACTCCTGAAGCTGCCTTTCACCATTCTCACTTGAAGGACATAGCCGACCACATACCAGCCCTCGACGAAAGTGCTGATATCCTGCTGTTACTCGACCGAGACATCTTAAGAGTGCACAAGGTTCGTGAGCAAATCAATGGTCCACATGATGCACCATATGCTCAGTGTCTGGATCTAGGCTGGGTCATCATAGGCAATGTCTGTCAAAATAAAGGCAGGAGGTCTTACTCAGTCTCTTCCTTTAAAACACACGTCTTGTCTAATGGATGGACTACTTGTTCTGCACAATGACCACATCAATATCATGTGAAAGATAGACTGTTTGAAAAAAGTGCACAACGGCACATCATACAAGACGATAAGAAAGCCCTTCATTTCTGGGATGATGACAACGGCAACACAGTGTTTGAGGTAACCACTAAAGACAATGAGTTGGCAACTACCATGGAAGACAAAGAATTCTTAAAAACCATGAGTAAAGAGTTCTACCAAGATGATTCCAACAGTTGGGTAGCACCTCTACCATTTCGTACCCCAAGAAAGAGACTGCAAAACAACAGGGGACATGCAGAATCGCTGTTTGTTTCTTTACAACGCAGTTTGAACCGGAAGCCTGAGATGAAAAAGCACTTTGTGGACTTTATGCAGAAGGTATTTGAGGGAGATCATGCTGAGCCTGCACCTCCTCTTAAGGAAGGAGAAGAATGTTGGTACCTACCATGCTTTGGTGTTCACCATCCTCGCAAGCCTGATCAGATTGGGGTGGTCTTCGACTCAAGTGCTCGTCATGAAGGTGTCTCACTCAATGACAATCTTCTCACTGGGCCTAATCTGAACAACAATCTTTTAGGAGTTTTTCTTCGCTTCAGACACAAGCCAATTGCTGTTATAGCTGACATCCAGAAAATGTTCCACTGTTTTATCGTCTGTGAAGACTGTAGAAACTTCCTCAGGTTCCGATGGTACCGCAATAATGATGTCAATGATGAAGTCATGGACTACCGGATGAAGGTATATGTTTTCGGTAACAGTCCTTCTCCTGCAGTAGCAATATATGGACTAAGGAAAACAGCTCAAGTGGGTGAGAATGAATTTGGATCCAATGCTCGACAGTTCGTTGAAAGAAATTTCTGTCAAATCTCTGCCTACGGAAGAAGAAGCCATTGACCTTCTCACTGGAACCCAAGACATGCTTGCCTCGGCAAACCTCAGACTTCACAAAATCGTCTCCAACAGCGACAAGGTCATGAGAGCCTTTCCTTCTGATGACTATGCTATCAGTGAGAAGAAATTCCAACTAGGATCTGACCTTTCCGTTACTCAGCGCAGTCTTGGATTGCTTTGGAATGTTAAGCAAGACACATTCACATTTCAAGCATCAGTCTGTGACAAGCCAGTCACAGTCTTTGTGACTTTGTGACAAGCCAGTCTTTCTACAGTAAACAGCATTTATGATCCATTGGGTTTCATAGCACCTCTCACCATTCAGGGTAAGATACTGCTAAGCCAACTTACCTCGGAAAGCTAAGACTGGGATGCCCCCTTACCCAAGGAGAAACAACAAAGGTGGGAATCCTGGAAACAGTCTCTAAATGCTTTGGAACAACTCCAGATACCACGCTCTTACGCCCTAGCAGCCATCGCTGCCATGGCGTATCTTCGGGCTACTGATTCCAGCGGTGAAGTGGGTGTAGGATTTATCATGGGCAAGGCCAAGCTCACACCAAAACTGGCACATACTATTCCAGGGCTTGAACTTTGTGCAGCTGTGTTAGCTGTGGAAATTGCTGAGCTTATAGAACTTGAAACAGATGTTGAAATATACTCCTTTGACTTTTATTCAGACAGCAAAATAGTGCTAGGATATATACACAATCAAACAAGACAGTTTTATATGTATGTCGGTAACAGAGTGGAACGCATTAGGACATTCTCTACGCCTGAACAATGGCACTATGTTCCCACTAACCTCAACCCTGCTGATCGCGGCAGTCGTGCACTACCTACTACTGCATTTATGGACACATCATGGCTATCTCCACCAGTACTCTTGAATGATAAACTCAACTCAAGTTCTACAGATTCTAACTTTGAACTGGTTCATCCAAAATCTGATAAGGAAATCAGAGCTGTTACCATCACACTCAACACCTCTGTGAAACCAAGGGTAAGGCTGAGTCCTCACCGCTTTGAACACTTTTCTAAGTGGTCCTCTGTTGTACGAGCCATTGCACGTCTTATTCAATTTGCAAAAAGCTCTAGCACCGGAAAAGAGTGTCACAAGTGGCACATCTGTAAAGACTCTCCCGCAATTGAGGAAGTCTCTCAAGCAGAAAGGGTTATCATCCAATGTGTCCAACATGAAGTGTACTCACAGGTGATTGCTAACGTTTCAAAAGGACTCAACCTATCTAAGAATAGCCCTCTGTACAAATTAAATCCAATAATTGATCACAACCAGTTACTTCGAGTTGGTGGTCGCATTGGAAGGGCAAATTTGTTTAGTGAAGAGAAAAATCCCCTCGTTATTCCAGGACATCATCACATTACTGCTCTGTTAGCTAGGCATTTCCATGAGCAAGTTCAGCACCAAGGATGTCACTTCACAGAAGGAGTAGTAAGGTCTGCAGGTTTCTGGATCGTTGGGATGAAAAGGTGTATATTGTCCATACTCCACAAATGTGTCAAGTGTTAAAAACTAAGAGGAAAGCACCTACAACAGATGATTTACTAATGTTGGCATGTACATATTTGGCCCCTGGACTGTTGTTACACGCAGATCTCGTGGCGGAGTTGCTAACAATAAGTCATGGGTTCTGCTGTTCACTTGCTTGAGCATTTGTGTAGTGCACATCAAAGTGATAGAATCAATGGATTCTTCCTGTTTTATTAATGCCTTCAGAAGATATGTTTCTGTGCGAGGACCTTTAAAGTTACTTAGATCTGACCGTGGGACCAATTTTACAGGAGCAGAAAAGATTGTGAACTTCTTGAATGACAACAAGTGTAAATGGGAATTCAACCCACCTCATTCCTCTCACATGGGAGGCTCCTGGGAACGCATGATTGGAGCTGCAAGGAAAATCCTGGACTCTTTGCTACTGGACCAGAAAACTTCCCAGCTTACTCATGAAATCTTAGTCACTCTTCTTGCAGAGGTGTCTGCTATAATCAAATCAAAGCCTCTAGTCCCTGTGTCCTCAGATCCAGAGTATCCAGTATTGCTCACCCCAGCCACTCTTCTTACTCAAAAAATTGGGATAGCCACTATTCCCACAGAGGAACTTCATTATCCTAATGTTTACAAGCATCAATGGAAACAGGTTCAACACCTTGCTAATGTGTTTTGGAACCGTTGAAAGATGGAGTACCTTTCTAACCTTCAAAGTCGCAATAAATGACAAGCCTGCAAACCCAGCCTACAAGTGGGAGACATAGTTCTCTTGAAAGAGACAGATTCTCATTGCAACCATTGGCCTATGGGTCTTATTACAAAGACTATGCCAAGTATTGATGGAAAAGTATGGAAAGTAGAAGTTAAAGTAATGAAAGAAGGTTCTGCACACTTTTACTTCAGGCCTATAAAGGAACTAGTACTTCTTTTGCCCAAAGAAGACGACAAGTCATCAACTTGATTCAAAGGGAGGTACGAAGGATTGATGCATGTTGCTGCCTTCCCCTCTGAAGATGGATATTTCCTTGTCACAGCCTGGACCTTCGAGACCAACATCTGCAAGTATATGTTAATGTTTGCATTGTTTCCCTTGTTCTTCCCTTCCCTCTTGTTTTGCAGGTGTTCTTGGAAAGAACTTCAGTACTTATATTTGGACTTGGACTAAAGTTTGTTAATAATAGAAATCATAGATTTCGACGGGGAGTGTCATGTTTCACATGCCTTGTGATATGCCTTTAAATGTTATATGTATTATTCTGTCCCTGGTTCCTCCCCTTCCTGTATCTCAGCTTATTATGTATAGTTAGCCCCACCCTTCTCCCAGTAATGCATTTCTGCACACATGTGGACTGGATCACATTATGATTTTTTTACCTATCCGATGTACATTGTTGTACGATCCTCACAGTTTATGGATTAAACTTCACAAGATCAACAAGGTGTCGTCTGGATCGAGTTACTGTCTGTTTATCCAAGTAAGATTGGGGTTATCGACATCTAAACACAACTAACTGTAAGTTATGGAGATCACACTTTCAATGCTTAGATTGGAGAGACAGAACAGTACCACTGGCCATGATTCCCCAGGATGTTGTTGGTACTCCCACTGGAGGAAAAGCATCACTATATTGCCTGATTTCAACAGAGCAAAGTGGATGACAAGAGAAAGAGAATCCTGGAACTGATGTTGCAACTGAAAGGCTAAACACCATCTATCCATGATCTAAAGGAAACTAATGATATGTAATGTGAGGATTTTAGTCTGTAAATTGTCAGTAAAACACTCCATTAACTTTACTGCACTTCAGCATCTGGACATCACCATATTTAATAGCACCATCAAAGAATCCTGTGAAGATACCAATAAGAAAAGGCTGTTTCTTGAAGAGCAAGGTTGAATGAGTGAATGAGATTGTCTATAATGGAGAGAAACTCTGAAGACTTGAGGAACAGTTTTAAGACGGTCCTCTATGTCCAATGGTAGAATATAGATGTTACTTAGGAGAAGGGAATAGGTAACAGGTAGAATAAGTCTTAACCTAGATTAAACTTTTTGTGACGGGTTAAGATATATCATGGTCATTGAGTACATTAAGATAGTGTGACCTATAGAAAGTGAATATAGAGTTTCTGGTTTAGACTTGCATGGTCTGCATCAAGGTAAAATTATCCTGCCCTATCGATATGAATGATAATTGGAGGCGGAACTACCCTATTACATTTTGGTGTAGAGCTTGTAAGATGGTGGTGACTGGAAGATTTCCAGAGCCTATGTATTGGCTGATCTTTTTAGCCCTTTATACTGCAGGATCTTAAAGGAGTCGTTGGAAGGTTGGGAAAAGTTTAGCTCTGCCGCACACAAGCCTCGGAAGAGTCAGCATGCGTGAGCTGATAAAGGAGACTGCTGATTCTTCTGCAAAAAAAATAAGAAAAAAAATTATTCATTCTAATTTAGAAAAATGTGCTAATATTGGCATATATATTAAACAAATGTAAAAAATGGAACCCTGTGCATTGGACTTTAATAAGGATGAAATATCTTTATCTAAACTAATTGTACCTCTGTATATATAGATGTACATAGGCGAAATGCAGTATTAGTAAACAAATTGGAAAACAGCGTTGCCTGTCTTGTGCAGTTTAATTCATATTTGAAACTGAATGTTTGGACCCTGGCTTACTTCTTTGCTGATAGGAGGTTAAGCAGCTATGCAGTGTTCTAATAGATTCTGACATGAAAAGCTATTTTGATGATATTAAATAAATAGTGATTTCTTTCCTGTCTGAAGGTCATCCTGACCTTACTGGAAATGCCAGGCATGAGAAACAACAATACTGCTTGTAGCTTGCTTATAAATGAAGGAGACATCAGCAGGCAGCTTTGCTGCTAAATAATATTAAAATCCCCTTGAGTAAAAATGACACTGATTCATTGAACAGTGTTCTATTTAGTTCTCATAAATGTGATAATAACAACTTATATTAAAAAAAGGCCTATTATCAGTGTTGCACAACAGGATGGTGTTCCATACAAATAGCAGTTTTTAGACCTGCACATTTATCCATGTATACTCCAAACTTTTTAAGGAGATTCATTTGCAAAGAAAAAAATCTTGATTGAAGCTGTCTCTGTAAAGGAAGGTGAAAATGTATCTATCCTGCTGCCTACTTCTGAACACTACTTCATTGATGAGATACCACTTGTTGAAGTTTTTTCAGAAACCGACACTTCTGGGAATATCAATATTTTGGTCCCTCCCACATGGGGGTTTCTCCTGCCAACCCCTATATCACTACATAATACAATGGCTGTGAGATGAGACATTGAGTACTAAGTGGGACTGGTAGAAGGATGTTCCTTGTAGTGTCCAGACTCCAATGAAACTTCAAGAAGAGATTTCTAATCAATACATCAGTGTTTGGTGGGGTAGTCCGCAGGAGAGGTGCAGTTTGCACTTTTTTCCTATGCCTATTTGCAGTAATGTTTATCAAATCTATATTTTTATAAAAAAAATACATGAAAATGAAATTTAGTGCCCACAAATGAAATAAAATACCCAATTGTTTAGTACAATAAAAAACAATTAGGTTGCAGTAAGTAAATAGATATCAAACGCAGTGGCGGCTGATGGTAAATTTTTTGGGGGAGGGCGGCAAACAGTGCACCCACAGCCACCCCCCTGGTCGGTTGGGTATCCCGCACCCCCCCCCCCCCAGGAGCACCGGCACTTACCCCATCTATGGTGGGCAGCGCTTCACCTAGGCGATGGGCGGTGGCGGCTTCTTCTTCCCTTGCTCTCCTCCTCAACATCATGGGCAGCAGCTTCCCATTCCCCTGCTCTCCTCTGCAGGCATCACGGCGGCTTCCCATTCCCCTGCTCTTCTCCGCAGGCATCACGGCAGCTTCCGCCGTGCGTCTCCTCCCTCCTCCTCAGCGGCCAATTGGAGCGCTTCTCCTTTCGGCCAATCTGGAAACGGGTCTTAGACCCGCTTCCTGATTGGCCGCGAGGAGAATCAGTGGGACAATAGCGAATATTCATTCGCTATTGTCACACAACTGGGTGGGATCAGGGGGCAGTGCTCTGGGTTTTTTTTTTTTTAGATTCATACTTACCTAGGTGAATGCAGCATCAGCCTGATGCTGCATATGTCCCCCTATGCCTCTACACTGAGAACCAAGTGATCGAACACCACCAATCGCTCGGTTCTCACAGCTCCCCGAGCAGAGAGCTGGTGGATCCCAAATTCGTGGTTGGGATGACGTCAGCGGAGAGCGAACTTCAGCCTGCTCACTCTGTGGAAAACGAACTGCACTTCTGTGATCCATAGAAGGACAGCCAAACAAGCTTTGGCTGTACTTCTCCTTTAAATCACACAGAACTATGAAATGGTGAAAAATGCCAGTACCCCAAATTGCCTATAGGCAACATTTTATAAAAGATTTTACAGTTCATCAATTTAAATCTAACCGTAAATGATATCCCTAGCATTACACATGTGTGGCGCAGTCACTGTTTACAAACATATGCATGCCCAACGCAAGCATTTGAATCCATGTGTGTGCGTGAAGCAATGGGGTTGCTTTTTAAATTTCTAAAAATGTATTGAATTATATTTTTTAATTCTTTTTTTAATTTGACTTTATTACGATTATAACGGGTTTACCCCCCCCAATCTGATAGCATTGGCAGGTGTTAGATTGTCTTTATGGAGACATCAGGGGGTCTATTAGACACGTAATGTCTCTGCTGCCATCCACTTCAGTCACTCAAGCACAAGACAGTACTTGATCAGCTGTTTACTTGTCTTTTCAGCTAGGAGTTTAATGCCGCATACACACGATCGGACATTCAAAGAACAAAACCGTGGATTGTTTTCCGATGGATGTTGGCCCAAACTTGTCTTGCATGCACACGGTCACACAAATGTTGTCAGAAATTCCGATCGCCAAGAACACGGACGACGGCACTATAAAAAAGAATTTCATTAGCCAGTGCGCCACCCTTTGGGCTCCTTCTGCAAATCTCGTGTTTATCTCCTATTAGTAGAAGTTTGGTGACGATTCACGCTTTTCAGCCTTGTGCTTTTCAGTTCGTTCCTGCTTTTCAGTTTGTGCTTGTGGGTTCGTATCTGTTCTTCAGTGCGTGTTGTCAGTTCGTTACTGTCTTTCAGTGCATTCTATTTAATAGTTCGTATCTGTTTTTCAGTGCGTTCTTGTCCGCTCGTTTCTGATTTTAAGCTCACTCTTCTCAGGCCTTTCTGATTTTCAGTGCGTTCTGTTAGTTCATTCTGACCAGCCGACCGTTTTCTAGCCATGTTGTGGGTATGTACTCATCGTAGAATTCATGCTGTGCAAGGGCTGGGTGTTGAAGTTCTTGCTTTGACCCAAGTCCAGTCCATAAACAGGGCGAGGAGGAGTTAATTGGCGAAGAATTGGTTTCTCCAGCGTGACCAATTCTCTCACATGCCTTTGTTGCGGGAGATCCGGGAGAATAATCCTGATGATTTCAGGAATTGTCCCAGGATGATGGACCCCGTTTTTCACCATCTGTTGGCTTTACCACATGCGGCCAGAGGCGGGGGGCGCTGAAGAGACTCAGAAACGTCCGAAAAGGGCCGAGTACACTTCGGCTGACCTTGGCAAACCTCGGAAAGACTCAGTTCACAAGCATTTCTGAGGTTTGCCGAGGTCAGCCGAACTGTCCTCGGGCCTTTCCGTGCATTTACGAACGCCGACAATCGCGCTGTTCAGCTCCGGCACCCCCCACCTCAGGCCAAAAGCGGTACTGCACACCGCTTTTGGCCTGAATCCTGCTCTTTTGCCAGACAACACTCGCAAACCGAGTTAGTTTTTTTAGAAATACAGTGCTCGTTTCGCGAAATGCTCGTTAACCACGTTACTCGCAAACTGAGGTTCCACTGTACTTATGTTAGCCAAGAATGGTTGTGTCTAATCTGCTTGCAATGTTTGTGCAAAAGTACTAATTTTTTATTTTTCTTGTTTGACTCCACAGTTTCCTTCAAACACACAGGAATGGCAGACTGTGTCTTCCCAGTTTGCCCAGCATTGGTACTTTCCCAACTGCGGAGGGGCAATAGCAGCATGTCCACATAGTTCCACCCCCCAACTCGGGGTCATTCTATTACAATTATAAGGGGTTTAATAGTATTGTGCTGTTGGCGGTGGTGTATGCGACATACGAGTTCCTGTATGTGGACGTGGGGAAAAATGGCCGGATGTCGGATGGTGGAGTCATCGCCCAGACGGAGTTCCTCAGACGTCTCCAGAATGGCGGCTTGGGCTTGCCACCTCCAGAGGACAATGTAGCTGGTCTCCTGTTTGTGTTCGTCGCTGATGAAGCGTTTGGGCTGGTTGACCATCTGATGCGGCCTTTCCCCATGAGGACAAACAATGTGGCCTCAGATATGACTGAGGTCGGCTTTCAAAATACAACAACCTTGACGGCTCTTGAAGCTGGCCATCCTGGCTTGCCCCCCGAAAGTGCCCGCGAAGTAAGACAATAGTTCGTAGAGTACTTTGCCAGTAGGGGGGCCATTGATATGCCAGGCAATGTCTAAAACATTTTTTAAATAAATTTTTTTGGTATAAACTGAACTAATATTTCATTTGATTTACTGCTTGTGTTTATTTTAGCTGTCTCCTAAGTTATCCAATTGCCTTTTATTTTTGGCCATTTTCTTCAATAGTGCAAACGTAATTTATTTGATACAGGAGGTGACAATCTCTTCTTCAGCTAACTATTATGTTGTGGCTCTGCTACACACACACATTGTTTTTGTTGTTAATGTATGTAATGCAGTAATGATAAAAATAATCATCCTTTTCAGCTCCATGAATTAATTGCTTTGAGTCCCTAAAATGGCCTGATTGGGGCAAATTTTAGAGCACTGTGGGAGTTATTTACTAAAGGCAAATCCACTTTTCACTGCAAGTGCACTTGAAAGTACACTGAAACTGCACTGAAAGTGCACTTGGAGTGCAAAGTGGATTTGTCTTTAGTAAATACCCCCATTGTCACTGTAACTACAACTTTACTCAAAAATACTGGTATTGAGCATTGAAAGAAGAAACCACACATTGTTGAGTGTAAAACATTTTACTCCATGCACATTCACATGTGCGTTAGAAAAGGGTTTTTTAACAAACCAGTATTGGTTTTGTAACATTTATGTGTAACAGTATATAGCCTTTTTTGGTTAAACAGGCATGTTTAAAACCATAATAACATACACAACTCAGGAACTTACAAAATTCAACTTTGATAAATTGAAGGCAATATGTGACATTAGTATGTGTTGATCTTGCCTTCATCAGATGGGTTGCTGTCACCCCTGTAAAGACCAAATTTTGAAGATGCACACAAATTGGGAGTCAAAATGTGGATTTTCCTCTTGATCCCATGCCTAATGTCAACATGTTCTAGCTCACATCATGGGGGATCAGTGGACGTGTTTCGGGGGTGCAACCCCTTCCTCTCAACTACTTTAGTTGCGAGGAAGGGGTTGCACCCACAAAACACGTACATTGATATCCCGTGGTGGCAGATAGTACATGTTGACACACTGTGTGCATCTTCAAAATTTGGCTATCAAATTACTTTAAAACTTTTGTAAAAATAAAAAATATAACAACAAACTAAAAATGTTTGGGTGTTTTAGATTCTTCCTAAAACATCAATGATGTTGTTGAGTCTTTTTTCAACATCGTTGATGTTTTCCTTGGTCTTCTCTAATTCCCGATTGCACACCACTGTTGAAATGAGTTTCTTCTTCCACAACATCCACATCACCTAAAAATAAAGAAACACACCATGTATTATAAATATGCAGGCATACATCTATTAGCTGAAGCAGTGGTCTCAGACACTGACCTGTTGTGGTCACTATTTCGCCCAATTCATGAACCTCTCCTACCTCCACATCTTCTTCAGGGTGTGTGGGGATTTCCCCTTCTTTAGGAGGTGTGAGGTTCTTGGTGTCCTCAGATGTCCCGATTCTTTTCCCCCCTATGTGAATAAAAAAAAAAGTTATACTTGGCACACAGATGTTTGAGGCAAGAAATAGGAATATGAAACATGAAGACATGATTTTTTCCCTTTCTTAAAGCTGGAATACTTACCTTTTTTGTTAAAGTTTCACACATGGAGAGACCCCTAGTATCCACTAGAGCACCTGTGTGGGACATCCTAAAAAGGGTGTTCTGGTGTCCCACACTAGTGCTCCTGCATCCAGATGTGTAAACAGCTGCTGAGTGTCCTCTTTTTACACTGAATCAAGTTTGCATTTCATTCTGGTTACAAACCCATCTAGACAACAGTGTACTAAAATTCTTTTAATACAAATAGGCATGAACAAATGTAATTAACCTGCATCTGCCAAAAAAACTGTATTAGTGGTCGAACGAACAATGTTTACTATGAATGATTACTGTCCCCACAAACCTGAAACTTTCCATTTTAAACGCCATTTTAAACTGTACAACAGTAAAGAAAAGCACATGGAGCAGCATGCAAGTAATAATAATAATAGGAACACAGGACAAATACTTACTTTTTAGAAGCAGTTTCCTGATCCTTCTGTACTGATCTTGCTCCCTCAATTTCAGGTCTGACCAGCGTTTCCTCAATTGCTCCTTGGATCGTCGTACCCCAAAATTCCTGTGCAGACTTCTCACAACTTTAGTCATGATCTTGGCCATTTGGTTTTGGGTACGGTCCACACTTCCCATCATAGTCGGCCCTCTTCAAGATGTCCATCATCTCCACCATCAGCTGTTGGAATTGGTGAAGCCGGTGATTCCCATGGCAGACATCCACTGTCCCATTTTCATACACAGGAAAGTCTCAGCCTGGAAGAGTCAGCGACTAATTTGAATCGGCAGGCTGCTGCGATCCTCACAACCACCCCTAGTGTCCAGGAGACCTTTGCGTGTATGACGGCCAATAGAATGCAAGTAATGGAGGAGGGCCAATGCCTCATCTGTGAGGAGGTCATATTTCAGGCCCTAAATAAGGGCGTGAGGGGCCAACTGACCAATAAAAGTCATGTCTGTGAGTTGGACCATATGACTCCTCCACCACCTCCAGCAACACCTCCAACACCACAGCCACAGCCTGGAAGGAAGCATGCAAGGAAGGTCTGGCAAAAGACGCAGGCTGTTGTAAGACCACAGCCTCCGGACATACATGTCATCTGCTGCTGCTCCCGATCTCTCAGAGTCCTGGACCGTATTGTGCTCCCTATTAAATGGACTCCTCAGGCTACCAATTTTGCCGGTCAAATAATTGATGTCTGCCTGGGGTACAAAGGCTTCACCAATTCCAACTGTTTCTCCAGCGTTGCCTTCCTCTTTATTTTATTAGGACCCCTAACAAATTTTTAATTTTTGTTTGGACAAATAATTGGCTATGTGTTTTACTTCAAAAAGGACAGTTTGTTTGTGAGTAGGCAGGTACATTTCAAAAATACAATGTCAAATTAACAAGGGACACAACACCAACCAACCTCTTTGAGGTTAATAAATACAAGATAAAAATGGTGTTGTGGTAACTTGACACACAAAATGACAAAAAATATTATGGAGATCACTATAAAAAAAAAAAAAAGTTTTTCAGGAGATGTTGAGAAAAAAAAAAGTAGATCACTATATAAAAAAAGAAAAAAAATTATTCTGGAGATCTTGCGAAAAAAAAAACAAAGATTATTCATGAGATCACTAGAAATAATAAGAAATCCGTTTGTCAGAACTCTGTGTGAATATCAGCAGCAAAGCAACTTCATTATTCTAGCATTATAAAGAAGAAGAAAATGTGCTGCATTTAAAAATTTGCAGCGTGACGAATGTGCTATCTCCATTACGAACGCTAGTTTTAAAAGACCGAACGCTTCCATCTTGTACTTGTATCCGAGCATGCGTGGAATTTGGTGTGTCGGACTTGTGTACGCACGCTCGGATTTTCCGACAACAGCGTTTTTTGTCAGAAAATTTGAGAACCTGCTCTCAAACAGAGAATTTGTGAGCGGAAGTTCCGACAGCAAATGTCCGATGGAGCATACACACGGTCAGACTTTCCGACAACAAACTCACATCGAACATTTCCTGTTGGAAATTCCGACCGTGTGTACGTAGCATGACATGTCTGAATCTGAAAAAGATCAGTGCTGAGCACCTCCAGATTCATTGATCACAGACCATGGATGCTTCCCAATATGCTTCTACTATTCATCCTGAAATCATTTATCATCGTCCCAGGCTTCCCAGAAAACAGCTAGCATGAAGTCTAGGAGATGACATCTTGTTGTTTCTGTAACAACATTTCTTTTATATCATGCTGATTGATTACAAAACCTGCTTACAGCAGAAAACAAGGACCTCCTAATGCATTAATGAAGCAGGTATATTTCCTGATTTAGACCTGTTCATCTATAATGAAGCTAATATTTGGCCTGTGTATACCAGGCTTTACTCTTTTGACCCGCACCAAGTCCAGACACAGGAACAGCAGTGGAGTGAGGGAAGGTAAGTACTTGGCCTTGCATAGCCAAGGGAATGGCATTAACATTCTAAATCATCCCACACATACTTGAGTGTAGTTCAGGTCTATTTCTGAGGATCAAAAAGCTAGTGCTTGTTTGGTGCTGATTATCTGTTGGCTGCAAAACTATGAAACGCTGATATAAAACATTTTGTAATTACTTGTTTAAAGGGACTAAAAAAGCATCCTGTTATTTCAGTACTGAACATAAATATAGGTGTAGCAAGGGCCTCGACCCCTAGAGGCCTAATAGTGACCTCCAGAGTCAGAGAGAGCTGACATCCTTTTCTGTAGAGTGGGTTACGAGGCATGGTGGGTGTAATACAAGCTGAAGTAATGGGCACCAGACACTTTTTGAATGCAAAGAGATTTATTGTCTCTTGAACAAGAACTGTGGGAGAGAGGGTTAGGGTAGGGAAACACTCAAATGGATCCAACGGCAATTGTCAGACTCCGAGACTCCTATAGGTAGACAGCTATACAGTGGAAGGCCTCCAGCTGAACACCACTTCTGTATAGGTAGGACCACTGTCTCCTATGGTAACAAATCTTGTAACAGTCACTAACGGTAGTTGTATTTAACTATTGGTAACACAAATAGTTCTCCTTACACTCTACAGTCTCTTACTGTAGGTCTTCACTCACTGAGCTCCCAGTCTCTCACTAGACTCTCAGACCTAATTGCCACTGGATCTCCTGAGCTCTTCCACTTCCATAACTCAGTATCTTCCTCAAATGTCACCCCCGCTTCCCTGCTAGGTCCATGACTTGGCAATCACAGATACTCCTCAAGTGTCACCCCTGCTGACCCGCTAGGTCCCTGGCTTGGCACTCACTGATGCTCCTCAAGCATCACCTCTGCTGTCCCGCTGAGTCTCTGGCTTGGCACTTGCTGAAGTTTTCCCACTTCTTCACCATCCCCGGCTGGTGAGAAGACTGCTCTGGTAACGGCTCCAGCTTACTCACAGTGGTCTCCAGTAACAAGGTGGATGGTCCCTTAGTGGCAACAGCTTCCTCTCTACCTCTGACCACAACTGGTTCCCCGTCCGGCTGAACCATTACTCTCGGTTGGACTCCAATCTGGCAGTCACAACCCTGCGCTGCTTCTCCTGCTTTTGGATAGGCCCCCAGACAGGCTAATGGCCAGATGTCGTCGGGATAGGCCTCAGGCTCCCAGCCTAACAGCCCGGGGCAGCATAACACACGTCCACCCAGACAGCCGTCCAGGTGGCACATAATCCCGATCAACTGACTCCACCAAAATAAATAGGCTCTCCCAGCAGGCCAAGGGACTAAAGAAACCCCTGCCAATCGGCGGAGACATTCCATCCATTCATAACCTGACCTTGCTAAGCTGTTGTCTATCTAATGTTACTGGCATAACGCCACCTAGCGACAGAAGAGAGAATGTGCAGGAAGTCCAGAACTAGAGAGGAATCAGTGGATCTACTAACAATTAACCAGGGCAACTACCACCTGGCAAACTAAATTTACTAGCAACCCTGCCTATACACCAGGGTGTTACATCAGAAAACATCTATATATTCCCTTTGAACTTTCTTTTTGGTGAAAGTGACCTATCTATTATGAAGATGCAACACTCTTCATTTCCCCTAAGTAATCTTGTTTTCTCTGTGCAAACACCACTGCCTGATTTCCAACTAAGGCCTGCAGATTGAAAACCGAAATAATTGAAAATAAAAAAAATAGAACGGCGGGAGTTTTCTTCCAAATATCATGTAAATGCATCTTTGAAGGATGATGATGACATTGCTACTTGAAGGGTAATGTTATATTATAAAAGTCACAGTAATCACAAAAGAGTTATGGTAAGATTGACATCAACAAAAGGTAAAAGTCAATGAAGACTTTCAGAAATATAAAAATATATTTGAAAAGCATTTACATTTTAATTATTTCTTATGAAATCAAGCTTGCTACGCTTGCTAACCTCAAAGTGTATGTAAACATTAAAAGTGAGCTTGGAGTTTTCCTTGGATTTATCCTTGGCCTTTTTTTCAAACATTAAAAGCTACCCATACACCAATAGAATTTTGTCTGAAAAAAATGTGTTTTCAGAACAATTGTCTTATTTGCTACTAATAATGGGGTCATATCAACGATCATTTTTAACCACAGTAATGAGCAAAATCAAAGGAGAAGGATGCAATTTTTTCTTGAATTAACAAAATTTTAATTGTGAATGTGATTTGCCTTTTAGAAAAATCATACTTAATGTTACGCACATGTCCATCCTGAAATCGAACATAGTAATGAAAACATTGGCAATCAAACAAAATTTTCAGGGTTTTTATATGAAATTTGATAAGTCCATAATGGTATTAACCAATGCTTTAATGAACATGTGGACAGGGCTTTCCGCTCGATGTGAGGACCCTGACACTTGCTAATACCCTGGGAACATGGGCAAGTGGTTGTGGTCATGCGTAGATCAGCATTAGGGCAACACCCCACTTGTTGAGCCGAATGAGCCGTGTGCCTTGCACAGTTCCACTTGTTAGACTTAAACACCTTGCAGTTAAGCAGTTTTCCTATGTCACTGTACACTTTCTTCTCATGAATGCAGCAATTCCTAGGAGACACCATAGAACCTGTGCACCACTCACCAGCACAGTCATGATTTTCCCCTCACTCCCAGTGACAATGTGAATTCCTGCCATTCTCTCAGCGCAGACCTCTGTTACTCAAGAGCTTTAACACTTCACTTGGATCCCTTCCTTACTGTCTCTTGCTTCCATACCTCCAGATTAGGTCCCTGGCTCCCCCATGCCGCAACATAGGTCCAGAGTATGGGGTACAGATTGCTGGGGGGATCAAGCTCACCAACCCCTTCACTACCGGGGTGACCATTTCCCATTGTAGGTACTGACCTTCTGCTGGCTGGATGCTATCGCATTTACATCACTTCACTGATTACCCATATCAATGGTAATATAGCCATATCTCCTGCCAAGTCATCTGCATGATCAACCCTTCAGTGGTGGCTCTTTTGTATCTCCTCTTCATCCCCTTGTTAAGACCTGTTTGTGATACACCCTGCTTGCACCCCTTTGAATATCTTCAGGCTAAGCATTAAACGGCTAACAGTATAGTTAACCAAGACTTGCAGCAGTACAGTCCATAATGCACAGTCCCACAGAAGCACAGCCACAGACACAGTCCTGATTTAACTAATGCAGGCTGCCCAGCTCATACCTTGGGGGTAGGGGGGGGGGGGCATGTTGTGCAGCAGGCCTATATGGTGTAGCAGTTCTTCCTCTAATGCCCTGTACACACAACCGGTCTTCCCGTCGGAATACACTCTGAAGGTTTTGCCGACAGAGTGCTGACGTGCTGTCTTGCATACATACGGTCACAACAAATTCCGACCGTCCAGAATGAGGTGACGTACAACACGTACAACGGGACTAGAAAACGGAAGTTCAATAGCCAGTAGCCAATAGCTTCCGTTTTTTGTTTTTGGTACGTCGGAACAGCATGCAGACGAGCGGTTTTCCCGATAGGAATTGGTTCCGTCTGAGAAATTTAGAACATGTTCTCTTTCTAGGTCCGTCAAAATTTTCGATGTAGAAAGTCAGGTGGGGCATACACACAGCAGAATATACGATGAAAAGCTCCTGTCGGACTTTTTCTGTCGGACATTCCACTCGTGTCTACACGGCATAATATCCCATATAGAAGAGAGACCTAGCCCTGAGCCCTCCTATTGTATTTATGTGGCTTACAGCAGGGGGAAGGACTCAGAAAGCCCGGGTAAAGAGTCTAGACACAGTTAACCCCTTCCCATCCTGGGCAGCCTGCTAACTAAAGCATGATACACACACAACATTTGAATAACATGAGTTTGCGTAAAACATTTAATTGGTAAAAACATAACACACTCCAACTCTGCCCCACTTTGTAAGCACCTGGTTACTCATAAAAGGAAGAAGCCGTGCTAATAAGTCCAATTTATATACATTTGATTGTAGATATAAATATCATCTCTCATATGGCAAACAATTTGTTGAATTCAGATTCTTCTAGTATTAACACCACAGTGAGTTCGTTCAACAAAACTGTGCCACCACCTTTAGAAAAACTCGCTTACCAGATGGCAAACAAAACCAGGCATGTGGCTATAGCCCAGCCATGGCCTTTGCTTGCACAGAAGATCATGGAGATAAGCTCTGGATGGATGGCTGCATAGACATATCCAAACACAGATGATACCGCTCAATCCAGGACCATTAGTTCAGCAACCTACTCAGCATTTGCTTTGTAGATCTGAAACAAAGGCACTCAAATGAAAGAAAAGCCACTTTAAAAAACTCTTTAGCTTGCCATTCAGACAGGTGCTGGTGTGGTATGGCTGTGATTACACAGATCTGTCAAATAAAGGTCCACATCAAAAGTCCAGTAAAAGATATCTCCTGATTGAAAATACTGAGCACTCTGCTAGTATTATCAGTTGGAACGTTGGACTGAAGCTGCTATTCAGCTAGACCAGTATTTTCAATCAGGAGATATCTTTTGATGTGGTTGTGGGCATGTGTTTAGAGCCAGAGGTTCTAATAGGCTTCAAAAAAGGGTGGGCTCAGGGCGCAGAGCAGTGTGTCATGAGCCCATCCAGTTGTGTGACAGTAGCGAATGAATATTTGCTATTGTCACACTGTTTCTCCTCCCGGCTAATCAGGAAGCGGGTCCTGAGACCCGCCACCCAATTGGCCTAAAGGAGATCCGATCCTATTGGCCGCCAGGAGGATGAGGGAGGAGATGCAGGGGCTGCCCGCGAGATGGGGTAAGTGTAGGGCCCCGACCTACTGACCAGGGGGTGGTGCCATCAGCGACCCAACTGACCAGGGAGTGGCGGTGGCCCCGGACTGATCGATCTTGTACAATGTTCGGAGACTCTGTATTCTGTGAGTGTAGGCTGTGCTATGTGGTAAGTCACCCGCCGGTTATTTCTCTGCTGTTACTGAAGAGGTGAAAGTTTGCGGGGCTCTGAAACTTATGAATCATTGCCTTATCATAGAACGCCGGCTCTGTCCTTTTTAGGAAGCGGACCATCATCGGATGCTCTTGGTGGTTGCTGCTTTATACTAACATGCGAGCGTCAGTGGTAGCTCAGCGCGATGTGTGCAGAATGATGGAGATTATCTGCTGTGCCTATAGTAGAGGGGATTGATAGCCATGTCTATGATCAACAATGTATGTAGTTCTCTGACTTTTTGTACTGTCTTTCTACCTTTATGTGCTATGTACTAAGCAAAGAGAGTCGGTTGTAGCCTAGGTTCCCCAAGATGTATGTAGAATGATAGACACCATCTGCTGTTTATGTCTATGTAGTAAGTAGAGGGTGATTTCTAGCCATGTCTATGCTCAGTGGCGGCGGCAGGTGGATTGTTTGCCGCGCCCCTTCCCAAAAAAAAAAACACCAGCCGCCACTGCTTCCCATGTCTTCCACTCAAAAATTGTATTTAGCACACCTAGTTCTTGTCTTGGACTACAGAATGATTAACCTTTATGTTGTATCGATTTGAAAATAGGAGTGATTGAGAAGTTTAGTTAAAAACACAGAGCAGGGCTGACAACAGTCCATAAAAAGGACATAAGAGCTCAGTGTAAATTCTGGCAGATCATCAGGAATTTCTATACTTGCAGGGTCTTTAAAGGGATAAAACATGGGAAAACGTGCATGTATTGCGGAGCTGTACTGCATACGTTTTTTTCTTAAATTTGGCCTTGACATTCTCTTTAAAGATTTGGGTAACTGTTAATTGCTGAAATTCTTAATCCATACAGCAAATGTTCTACTTTGGAATTGTAGAGGCTTAGCAAGTTATATGATGGATTACGGAACATGAATTATGAAAACTTATCAGGCGTTCTGCTTCATTAACTTGGTGCTGAGAGATTAGCCAGTTGCATTACTATTTTAAGGTTTGCTGCTGGTTCATGTGTCTAGTTTAAATTCTGCCTTAAGCCTCGTACACACGATTGGATTTTCCGACGGGAAATGTGCGATGACAGGCTGTTGGTGGAAAATCCGACCGTATGTATGCTCCATCGGACAATTGTCGGATTTTCCGCGGACAAATGTTGGATAGCAGGTTTTAAAATTTTCCGCCGACCAATGGCTGTTGTCGGATTTTCCGAGCGTGCGTACACAAGTCCGTCAGACAAAAGTCCACGTTTTTGTTGACAAACGATCCAATCGCGTGTACAAAGCTTTAGTTTAGATAGCAACACCTAAGTGTCAGTCAAGACAATTTCTTTTCTTAATTTTAGTGGGGAAGGGTGAGAACTTCTTCTTGGTTCAAAAAGACCAAATTTAGGTGCCGCTCAGGTAGAGAGGTAAAGCCTAACTAGGCTGCTGTGAGTTGTAGGCAGGGACAGGGAGCTTGTCCTAGCTCCAAGCTGCAGCAATGTCAAAGGAAAAGATCCATAAGCACACATCATGAAGCCGACCCATGTGCATGAAGCTTTGACAACTTCTTAGTTCTTACAGCTATCCGAGGGATTATCATTCCTATTCTTTCCAGGTGGTGATGGTTTTACAAGACAGCAATTAAGGGAACATCTATAATGGGACACCGACCGTTATAAAAAGAAAACTGCCAGAGGCTCTAACCTTTCCCACTCTATCCAAAACTAAGAAAATCATTTTTGGCTCTGCATATACTGTAAAAACTACCAACGCACGTACAAATGGCAGTGTCTATAAAGATCATCCAGGTCATTACATATCTAATGGTACTAAATCAATCACAACTGGATTTGCTGATAATTCCTAAAATAATTAGTATCTCTGTGTGTTTTATTGAATGATTATTGACAACTGTTGGAAATGCATCAAACGCATTCCAAAATATTATCATCCGGATCGTCTGTGATCAGTTACTATTCTATCTTTAGTCAGTGGATGCCCAAAGTAGAGCTATATAATCATATATATAATCAAAGCAACATTCATTCTAAACAACATTTGTCAATGTGACAGAGTCTTCTGTTTAATGATTGTGCAATTCCAAGGCCAAACTGCTTTTTGTTTTATTGAGTTTGATGTCACAATTGACCCTCGGGCCAGATCAATAGAATGTACTTTTTTCTAAGAACACAGGTCATACTTGTTAACCAGATACATTTTTACTCTGATGTCCATACTCTCCTATGGCTGATTCTTGATAACAATACATGTTATGATAAAATTCACCCTTTGGCCGATATGACCCACCTGTTACGTGGTTCTAATTATTTAACCATGCCCCTTTCAGCCCCTCCCACTGTTAACACAAATTGGCCACACCCCCTGTTCAGCGTAGCGTGCTATGCGCTCTGCATTACTACTCTCCTTGGGGCAGTGAAAGAAGGGAGAGCTATATAAACTAATGCCCTGTACACACGACTGGTTTTCCCGTCGGAATAAACTCTGAAGGTTTTTCCAACGAAGTTCCGACGGAATTCCGCTCAAGCTGTCTTGCATACACACAGTAACACCAAATTCCGACCGTCCAGAACGCAGTGACGTACAACATGTACGACAGACCTAGAAAACGGAAGTTCAATAGCCAGTAGTCAATAGCTTCCGTCTCGTACTTGCTTCAGAGCATGCGTCGTTTTTGGTACGTCGGAACAATATACAGGAATTGGTTCCGTCTGAAAAAATTAGAACATGTTCTCTTTCTAGGTCCATCAGAATTTTCGACGTAAAAAGTCCGATGGGACATACACACGATCGGAATATACGATGAAAAGCTCCCGTCGGACTTTTTCTGCTGGACATTCCGCTCGTGCGTATGAGGCATAATAGTACAATGATAAAAGAGAGCGCACCCAGTGTACTCGGCCCCTATTGGAATGCAGGAGAGAATGCAGGAGAGAGTGAGCACGTATTTAGGATCGGGTAAGTGTCCCATAAGGCATTTAATTTGTACAATATATTCCGTAATATAGCTGTAAGATGTTCCACCAGTCTCACATATTTGATCCAGTTCAATAAGTCATGCATGGAAGAAGGTGAGGTTCACAGCCAAGAGCTCTGTGTTGAAATTCAACACAGAGCTCTGTACACAGCGATCTGGACACAGCGATCTGTACACAGCGATCTATACACAGCAATTTGCAAAGATCATTATCAAAAAGCAGCACACTCTACACGCATTACACATAGTTAGGCAAATATTTAACTGCTTGATCTCCCTAGATGTTAACCCTTTCCCAGCCAGTGTCATTAGTACAGTGACAGTGTATATTTTTAGCACTGATCATTGTAATAATAGCATGATGATGTCAGTGGCAGTTAGTCAGTTCCCCTCAGCATCAGTTAGTGTCAGATCGCAGTCCCATTATAAGTCGTTGATCGCCACCATTAGTAGTATAAAAAAACTAAAAATTCCAGTATATATACTATAGTTTGTAGGCGCTACAGCTTTCACGCAAACCAATCAATATACACTTATCTTGATTTTTTTTCATAAAAAAAATAAAAATGCAGCAGAATACATTTTGGCCAAAATTTACAAAGAAATTAGATTTATTAATTTTTATTGGATATGTTTTATAGCAGAAAGTAAACAAATATTGTTTACTTTAAAAAAATATTGTTTACGCAAAAAATAAAAAAAACTCAGTGGTGATCAAATACCACCAAAAGAAAGCTCTATTTGTGTGAAAAAAATTATATAAATTTCTTTTGGGTACAGCAGTGCAGGACCGCGCAATCTCTAGTTAAAGTAACCCAGTGCCGAATAGCAAAAAAATGGCCTGGTCACAAAGGGGGTAAAATCTTTCGGAGCGGTTAAAGTTTAAACATGTATCCCACTATTACACTATCACATAAGAATAATTAAGTAGAGCACATAAAATTTGTAGGGGGCATCTACTAAGCTGCTGAATGAAAAAAAAAACAAAAAAAAAACATGATTTTTTTTCTTAATGTTAAATGTTGGTAATATATTCAGGTAATATGTGCAATGGCATTACAGTCAATAGAGTTTTTTTTTTATATGTTAAAGTTGCACTTCTGTTTGTCAAAAAGCAATATTTTTTTTTTTTTGTAAGTTTGGTTTTATTTATAAAGACTTAATATACAGTTTAACAACGGCTAAATTTGTGTCTGTAGTGCATGTTCAACCCTTAATATCATAATTATTAATGTGTTATTAGATTTTTACGTCAGGAGTGCATGAGTTTGGAAATTCTAAAGAAATGCCTAACCCCTTCCTGCCTGCACTATAGCTGAAAGACGGCTACAGCGCGGGCTTACTTTGCCAGGAGGGCATCCTTGGACGTCCTTCCATGATCGAGCTGTCTGTGTGCCCCCTGCGGAGCGCAGGCGGTGCACTCTGTGATCGCTGAATCCTACAGACTCAGCTGATTACTGATCGGGGTTAGGGGCCAATCACAGTGCCCTTTACCACATAATCAGCTGTGTCCAATCACGATGTAAACAGAAGCCAGTTATCGGCTTTCCTTTCCTCATGCTGACAGTGTGAGAAAGGGAGAAGAAAGCCGATAACCATCTTGTGTTAAAGGAACATGCACACTGATAATCAGGGCACTGATTATCAGTGTCCTGATTATCAGTGCAGTCCCAACAGTGCCTACCAGTGCTGTCAAAAAGTGCCCACCAGTGCTGTCAATCAGTGCTTATCAGTGCTGCCAATCAGTGCCCATCAGTGCCACATATCAGTGCCACCTATCAGTGCCGATCAGTGCCAACTATCAGTGCCCATCAGTGCTATCTATCACTGCCGCCTCATCAGTGCGCACCAGTGCCACCTCATCAGTGCCCATCAGTGCCACCTGTCAGTGCCCATCAGTGCAGCCTCATCAGCACACATAAGCGGAGGAGAAAAATTACCTGTTTGCAAAATTTTAAAACAAACTATGAAAAAAATTTTGTTTTTTCCCCCCAAATTTTCAGTCTTATTTCGTCTTTTTTTACCAACAACATAAAAAAAAACAGTGGTGATTAAATACCACCGAAAGAAAGCTTTATTTTTGTAAAACAATTATAAAAATGTCATATGGGTACAGCGTTGCATGACCGCACAATTGTCATTCAAAGTGTGACAGCGTTGAAAGGTGAAAATTGGCCTGGGCAGGAAGTGGGTAAAAGTGCCCAGTAGGCAAGTGGTTAAATAATGCTTTACAATTTAATTATACTTGTTTGATTTTAGTCAATTAAAATGCAATGGAGATTTTAGTTGACTAAAACACGACTATAACTAAAACAATTCAGATGACTAAAATACGACTTTGAAAAGCGCCGGCTGTTAGCGGTAAAGCGCTGCTCGTTTTAGCAGCGATTTACCTCTGTTTTAGCGGCGCTTTCCGGCCAATAGCGGGGCGCTTTTAACCCCAAAAGAGGGGTTAAAAACTCCCGTGTTGCGGTACTTCCAAAGCACTTTTCAGGCGCTTCAGAAAGCACTGCCCATTTATTGCAATGGGCAGGGGCGTTTTGGGAGCGCTGTATACAAAGATGCTGCTTGCAGGGCTTTTCCGAACGTCCGGCAAGCGCACCACCCGGGTGTGAAAGCACCCATTGTAATGAATAGGAGGCAGTTTTCGGGCGCTTTACATGCACTATTTCTAGCGCTAAAACGCCTGAAAACTGCGCGTGAAAGGGGTCTAAAACGAAAATGGCATTTTAGTCAAACGACTATGACTAAAACAAAATCGATGCCAAAACTGGCACTGGTTATTGAATATCAATTCTTCAAATTCTTTTCTACACCTCAAATTGGGAGACCCAGAAGTTGAGTCCACTTATTCAGGGGTATAGAAGGTTCCACTAGTTTGGAAAGCAAGACATTTGCCCCCAAAAAGACGTGATGCCAGGGCAGGTCCTCAGGATATGGTATAACGTGCCCACTGGTGATAGATGGAATGTAAGCATTATCATGATTGTAACCAGTGGTAGGATCAGGTCATACTGAGCTGTACCACTACTAACAAATAAAAGTACACATTACATAAATCCAAATGATTTTGTCTTTGGATATCATCTAATGTACTGTGTAGGTTATTAATATTTAAAGCAGCACACAGCATAAAAGCTATAGCTGTCCACCTCCAATAAATCCATAATTATATTTATGGAGATGTGCAATTAGAACTTATTATGGTACTTTAAGCAGCTTCTGTACAGTACACAGAACAGGCTATGCTCGCAAGCATATTTATTGGAAAATACGATGTTATAAAAGAAATCTGTTATAAAAGTGGGAAGAATTCCAATGACTTGTCAATAGTGAAGTGAAATAGGAATTGGAAGCTGCTGGACATTGAAGAGTTAAATGCTATGTGTATCTCCAGTTGGCACGAGCCTTCAATATGTGAGAGGTCCAAAACTCCACGAAGGGAACATGCGCTGAGACCACTCCCAGCTCCTTTCATCGCGCCTGACTTGTCAAAGCAGGTTTATTAAATTAATGAGAACTTCTAGCTCCTTACAAGAAGACAAGGCTGTTTGTAGCTGTTTCATCCAGGGCAAGGTAAGGCTGTGTTCTTCCATTTAATAAACTGGATGTCTAATGCTGATAAACAGACTTACAGTGAATCAATGTCACATCTGAGTGATAAGGACAGGTATGAGTTGCAGCTTTTCAGTGTTCATATTTTAGAAGTGTCAATCAAATACCAGTATAGATTACTAGAAATTCCTAAAAAGACAAACCAAAATATCCTCCTGTCATATTTATTTACATTACGCCTTGTTGTCAGGTTTCTGCAGGCTCACTGTCATATTACATTTAGATTTCAGATTTTCATCATATTATTTTTTACCTTCAGTTATCTTATTTTCAGTTTCAGTGTATGGTATTTTGTTGCCTTTCTTAAAGTAAACCTGTCATTAAGGAAATATGGATCATTGCTGATCTTCTCGGTTGCCTGGTTAACATCAATAATACAAGTACAAACTTGGCCATAAATGTAACGATCTGATCGAACGATTCTTCAAAGAATCAAATGATGTGATAGAGTCTAAGCTTGATCAAAAACACTGGATGGAATATGTGTTTGTAAGAAAGTGCATAAAACATTGTAAAGTGCTGCGCAAACTGTTGGCGCTATATAAATCCTGTATAATAATAATAATATTGACAAGATTGGCAAATGTATGGCACATCAAATGATCTGATCATTTAAACAATTGTTAATGGTATCATTAAGGGGAGAATTATGATTTTTTTGTTAAATCAAGACACATTTGAAAGATGTATTATTTATAGCACAAAGTAAAAAAAAAATTTTTCTAAATGTTCAGACTTTTTCGTTTATATAATAAAAAATAAAAAAAAAAACAGTGGTGATCAAGTACCACCAAAGAAAGCTTTATTTGTGTGAAATAATGATATAAATTTCATTTGCGTACAGTGTTACATGACCAAGCAATTGTCAGATAAAGTAGCGCAGTGCTGAATAGCAAAAAATGACTTGGTCATGAAGGGGTAAAACCTTCTGGAGGGCAAGTGGTTAATAAAGTTTCACATAGGATCAGCACAGATCAATTGGTTCATAATATGTTTTTCCAAATTTGCTTCGATTCTGAGTATAGGGACCAAACATATCGGGTGACTTTAGTTAGTGGGTTGGTGCCTAATCACTCTTCTGATTTTAATTTAGTGTTATAATTACATCGGAACATGATTAATTGACAATTGCTAATTTTATCGATGGGGGGATGATATGATTTTTTTTCAAATCAAGACACATTTGAAAGCAATTTTAGTAAACACAAACACATTCAACACATTTTTTTTCAGTAAATATCATAAGGACACGTTCGCACTTGGGTGATAAGGAATCATGGGGAGAATTGGCGTGATTTTGCCCACGCTTCGAAATTGCGCGGCGGGATTGGCTGCCATTTTGCCTCGGCTGTCTCGTCACAATACACACGTGTAAAATTGCGTATGGCTCATGGCCAAAATGTGGTCCCTGAGCTTCTTTGACGTGACAAGCATGCAAAGGGGTAACTCATTCCAGTGAATGGGCTGCCCTATGCGTGTCAGGCAGAAACACACATGAATTGCACTTTTTAAATCACCAGCGAGAACCCATGTTCTCGATAAGCAATATGTGAACGAGGCCTTAAAGGAGTTGTAAAGTCAGAAGGTCCTATGCATTAAGATAAAAATCCTTTTGTGTGCTGCAGCCTCCCCAGCACCCCCTAATACTTAGCTAAGCCCCCTCTCTGTCCAGCGATGTCCATGAGTCCCTCGGCTGTCCGGGACTCTCCTCCTGATTGGCTAAGACACAGCAGCGGCGCCATTGGCTCCCACAGCTGTCAATCAAAGTCAGTTAGCCAATCAGGAGAGAGAGGGGGCGGGGCCGAACAGCAGCTCCATGTATAAATGGACACACGGAGCTGCAGCTCGGCTCAGGTGTCCCCATAGCAAGCTGCTTGCTGTGGGGGCACTCAACAGGAGGGAGGGGCCAGGAGCAGCGAATAGGGACCTGAGAAGAGGAAGCTCCAGGCTGCATTGTGCAAATACCCTGCAGAGCAGGTAAGCATGACATGTCTGTTATTTTTTTTACAAAAAAAAACGAGACTTTACAATCACTTTAAATGTGTATTTGTACATAAACAGTAATATAAAAAAAAAATGTAAGAATGACAGTTGAAAATGTGTATTGCTGAATTTGTACCAAAAATATGTCACAGTGTATATGTACATCATTATATTCCTTCTTATATTTTAATAGTACCCGCCTGCGGTCTGTCCCACATACGTGCGGCAGGGGGGGGGCTGTGCATTGGATCACATATCTGGTACGTGATTGACGCTTCCGGGAAAGGAGCGTACCCACCGCCCCAGCTGTGCTGTGATTTGTTACAGCACAAGCCAAAAAGCGAGTGCAGGCCATTGATTGATCGCCAGGACCCGCTGATCGGCGATGTATGGCCAAACAGCTTACACACAGAACCTGCAAGAGCCCCATATTGCACCCACAATCTACTAATCATGGGTGCATTGCTTTCCATGCCCCCCAATAAAAAAATAACAAATGTACATTTTTACCTGCACAAATATGTGCATTTTGTTTTGTTTTTTTAAAGGTGAACTTATCCTTAATTTTAAGGCTGATAATCTAATGTCTGCAATTGCTATTTTAAAGAGATGGGCCAGCTGTAATATAAGGACCAGAAATACCACTACAAATAGTAGAGGCGGGAAGTTGGTATAGACATAGCTATAAGAACCAACATTGGTTCTGAAAAAACAAAGTCCTCTTTTTGTTTCTCTATAGGGAAAACACAAAGTCGACAAATGTCCAAATGACCCTTTACAAGCTCTACCAACAGCTGGCAGATTATGTCAGTGCACTCTTGGCTCACCTTGGCAGTGCACACAGTGATGGTCACCATACCATACACAGCCCCTTTCACTGGGAGAATGAAAAGAGATGTTCATGCATAATTTATTACTGCTTTTTCCATTGGCAACACCTTAAAGGTGACAGATGCTCACTTGTGCTTTATGAACAATGGAGACATTAGAATAATAGAAGTTGAAATCAAACTTTTAAGAAGAGCACTTAATCAATCAAAATGTTGGAAATAAATTGATTGAAAATGGACAGGCTTAGTTTATTGTTATTTGAATGAGACTTGCTTTTTTAGTTCTCACTAATCCATTCTGTTTTCTCTACATTATTATTATTATACTCTACATAAATTATTTTGCATTTACCTTGCATTTATTTATGAATATATTGTATATGCCTATTATTGTGCGGGCGGGGCCTACTCACCCTGCATGTGGGGGTACCTTTCGCTGTGAATTCGTTAACCAATGACCAGGACCAGGCGGGAACTGCGGTCATGTGAAGTCTAACATTAAGGCAGTTCTCCCCGACTTAGAGATGAACAGTAACACTGTGTGCAGTAGTAGAATGTACAGAATTCCTTTGAATGGTAACTTAATGTT
Source organism: Lithobates clamitans (assembly GCA_037952925.1). NCBI lineage: Eukaryota > Metazoa > Chordata > Amphibia > Anura > Ranidae > Lithobates > Lithobates clamitans. The sequence goes on from JBBGZY010000675.1 coordinate 635,900, forward strand.
AAATTAGAAGGAAGGCTGTTGAGCCTGCGCCATCTCTCCACCAGTCCAGCGTTCCTCTGTTACCTCACTCCCAGTTACAGAATGGGGACCCGCCATGCACCTAGTGTGGACCTCATGCATGCACTTGTTAATGCCTTCACTTCCGTACCCATGTGACCAGTTCATGGATGTCCCTAATGTGGGTTCAGTTCCAGTTGCTACTGGAAACCCAACCACTAGGATTCCCTCACTACCAGAAGGCCTGTCACCTTTACCAGGTAACACGCCTAACGACTGGTTGTATTGTGACTTGAACTAATGCTTATGCTGGCCATACACTATACGAAAAATCGGCCGAAAAATCGTTCGTATAGACACTTCGTTCGTTTTTCGGCAAGTTAATGGGCACAAATCGTTAATCGTTTGTGATGTTTTTGTGGGAAAAAAACGAACGGGAAGTTTGGAAAATTTCTGCCGAACGTACGATAAATTGCAAGGTTAATGTGTTTCCCGTCCGAACTGTCTGCACTAGGTATATGTAAAAAAAACGAACAAAAAATTATTTATTCATGTCCACTGAACAATTTATCGGTCATTACATGATGGCACGATCGTTTGCGGTCACGGTCGAACGTTCGTTTTTCGAAAATGTGTTCGGCCGATTTTTTGTATAGTGTATGGCCAGCATTAGTTACCTATCGCAATGACACTGCTTCTCTTGCATGACTTGTTGAGTAGTACTTCTTAGTACAGTCCCACATGAACAGTAACAGCATTTTGTCCCTAACTACATCTAAGAGGCTGCCCAGGCGTGCCTCAGAAAGGTAGTAGTCCATTTTGGCATTCTCCAGGTCTTGGTTGTTCTCCAGAACCTCAGTGCCTCTGACAGACTGCAAGGTGCAGAAGCTCACAGCAGCTACGGCATGTCCCTTTCGATATGGCCCATCCGAACCAGAGAGAGGACACCCCTAAAAAGGCCTAGAACTCAGCCTTCCCCCAAATTTATATCACTGGTGAAAAAGCTGGATCCCAAAAAGCCTGGGAACTAAAGCACAAACTTATTCCCCCCTCAGCCTGGGCCAACCACTAACTAATACACCTGTAAGAAACCTGCCTACACCTGGTCTGAAGGAACTCTTTTTTTCTGCATATACTGTAACTGAGGAAATAAGCGACAACAAGAACAAACATTTTGTTCAGTGCAAAGTGTTTCACGTGCCACAGGAACCACACGTGCCACAGAAACCACAGCTTGAAAGTGGTAACAGGATTCTGTCATCAAGTAGAGTTACTTGTCATCTGGATTTTTTAGCCAAACTATTTTTGTCTTCAGTGCCAGGCTTTGGCATATGGTGAACCAGATGGACAAGTGAATAGGACAGGCTGGACATAACCTAGCAGTGTTGGTCTATGTTGAGACCAGTGGTGCAGAGTAGAGGCGGTTCCTTTAAGATTTATGTGTTTATTTTTAATTTAGTAACTTTACAGGTCCTGTGCTAAAAATATGCCTAAACGGCGCTTGCCTTACCTCCTTCTAGCAGTGGCAGCAGTATAGTAACTGGTGAATTACACGTCTGACAGAAAACATAAAGGCCGTGCTGGACTGCAAACAGTGTGCCACGGTTGCACATTGTAATAAATGTATATTTATAAAATAAAGATATTTAACCACTTGAGTACTACCCTACTAACAAGGCTATTTTTCAGTTTTCTGTGCTATGATAATTTGACTGACCATTACTTGATCATGCAACACTGTAAGCAAATAGATTTTATATTTCTTTTATATTCTTCTGTTATATCTTTTATATTTCTTTTGAGACAGATCATTTCTTTACTAGTTTTTTTTTTTTTTAGTTACAGAATATAAAGGAAACACGACCAACAATTGGGATTTGCTTACATTTACCTTTATTTCTTTACTTTTAAAAATGATCACACAATTATTGATGGTCAGTGGAACTTTTACCTCCCCAACGTTAAAAACGATACCATCATTATTGGTGGTCAGTGGCACCTTTAGGTACCACCACCACCACCTTCAATCTGCCTATTCTCTTTCCTATTGTGTTTATAAACATTCAGGCCCATTCACAATGATAGAAAGGGGCTCTTCCTTCATTATGAATGGACTGAATGTGTGTAAACACTATTAGTGTTTACATTTGTGATGACTGCGGTTGGTTCACAGCAATCACAAGGTAGAGAGCAACTCTAATTGGCTTTGTACATAATGACTATGATCTGAGCTGTAAAAAAACAGATCTGAGCCATTTAAGGGGATACTGGCTGTATGTTTTCTGATGTGCTGTTTCTACGACACAACAAAAAAAAGATACATGTCAGTTTAGAATACAAGTCCACAAATACCAGGATCCTTATAGCTTACCCCAGGAGGTGTACCCATTCTTCTCTCTCTCGTCTCTTCCTCTTCTTGATCCAGGCGTTTCAAGTTCCAGTGTCATCTACAGTATATGTTTCCTGACCTACTTATACCTCTTCTGCCTTTCCTTTTGAAAAATTCTTTATACATTGTTCATATTTCACTTACAAGTTGGAAAAATAATAATGAGAGGTCAGAGGGATATAGGATTGGGTGCAGAGATGTTAACCTAGGAGAACAGATTATAGGGTTAAAGGGAAGAGGGAGGCACTGTGAGAAAAGTCAGTGTTACATTGTATAAAGGGTGTGGTTTAACACAAAAAAGGGGGACTTATGAAGCACATAGTAAAAATAGATGTTGAGCAGAAAGTTGTGCAGTGTACTTAGAAAATAAAAACATATGCCAAAAATGAGTTTCAGAAAGTGGTACTAAGCAGTATCTAGACATAATAACATATACTGAAGATTATATCCAGCATATAAATAAAAGTAGTGGTGTAAACTAGCGTCCCTATGAATAGAATACACTCAAATACTAATGCCCCGTACACATGGTCGGATTTTCCGACGGAAAATGTGTGATAGGACCTTGTTGTCGGAAATTCCGACCGTGTGTAGGCTCCATCACACATTTTCCATCGGATTGTCCGACACACAAAGTTTGAGAGCTCGCTATAAAATTTTCCGACAACAAAATCCGTTGTCGGAATTTCCCATCGTGTGTACACAAATCCGAAGCACAAAGTACCACGCATGCTCAGAATAAATAAAGAGATGAAAGCTATTGGCTACTGCCCCGTTTATAGTCCCGACGTACGTGTTTTACGTCACCGCGTTCAGAATGATCGGATTTTCCGACAACTTTGTGTGACCGTGTGTATGCAAGACAAGTTTGAGCCAACATCCGTCGGAAAAAATCCTAGGATTTTGTTGTCGGAATGTCTGATAAATGTCCGACCGTGTGTACGGGGCATTAGAACTATACCCACCATAATAGAGCAGGAGAAATGGCATTGAGCAGTATCCATACATACAGAATGAAAATGATACCCAGAATACAGAACAAGAGAAGTACTATTATGACACTATGGGGTTGATTTAGTAAAGGAAAATATACTGTGTACTTTGCAAATGCAGTTGCAATCATTTTCTTTAGTAAACCAATCAGGCGCAAGGAAAATAAAAAAACAGCATTTCTTTATCGTACATCACGGGACACAGAGCATCCATAATAATGACTATATGGGTTATACGCCACCTATAAATGAATCGACACTGGCAGATAGTTAAACAAGAAGTCCTCCCCTATATAACCCCTCCTACACAGGAAGGACCTTAGTTTTTTGCCAGTGTCTGTAAGGTGGAATAGTCACTGATGTGATACACATGCTCTTGGAGCATATTTGGAGGTCTGGACGGTTCTATTTAGAATCATGGACTTCATTCGAAAGAGCTGTCAGCCAAAATGGATGGTACCCGAGCCTCATTGGAAGGAGAGAAGATTCCTCAAGGTTTGCCTGTAATGCAGCCTTACGGTGCTGGGCCCTGTGTAATAACCCTGTGCAGTGTTTGTTCTGACCATGGTGCTTTCCTGCAGGCTGCTATACAGGTTCAGGGGAGTGGACCCCAGATTGAGGGGGACCCAGTCCCTGAAGGTCTTTTATGACAAAGCTCGCTGTGATGGGTAAAGATTGGACTCTTGTTATGTTCAGAGTCCTGCAGCAGGAATGGTAAGAATATAACCATCTTCTGAAATTCGAATTTCAAATAGAACAAATTTGAATTTGAATACATAAGAAAAGAATAGAATAGAAAGGAATAGAATGGAAAAAAAGAATAGAATAGAAAATAATAGAATAAAAAAAAACAATAGAAAACAATAGAGTAAAATAGAAAGAATATCACCTTTTCCCATAATTCAAATAGAATCAATTTGAATTTAAATAGAATTTAAATAGAATAGAAAAGAATAGATTAGACTAGGAAGATGGTTATATTCATTCCATTCTGTTGTTTTTTTCTATACTATTGTGTTATTTTCTATTCTATTCTACTCTATTCTTTTCTATTCAAATTCAAATTGCTTCTATTTGAATTTTGGAAAATGGTTATATTATTTCTATTCTATTCTATTCTATTGTTTTTTTTAATTCTATTCTTTTCTATTCTTTTTGAATTTCAGAAGATGGTTATAATCTTTCTATTGTATTCTATTCTTCTTTTTTTTTATTGTATTAGATTCTGTTCTTTTATTTTCTATCCTATTTTGTTCTGTTTAACTCTATTATATTATATTATTTTATTTTCTGTTATATTCTTTTCTATTCTATTCTATTTTTTCTATTCTATTCCCTTATTTTCTATTCTATTTTATTACAATGAGTATAAAGTGTAGTCCATGCTGTTATCAAAGTGAATCTATTAAATGGATAATAATATATCTAAAGATTGCAGCTAGATCTAAAGTGTATACAGTGCACTCATAACAAATAAATATATAAAAAGTGATCAGCGCAACTAATTAAACTAAACTATATAACAATCATTAGGTATACATTTTTGCACGTTTGCACTTTTTCTTCTTTTCCTCTTTTATAGACTAACTGACTACTATCCTAGTCATTTTGATAGTCTCTGATCTGATTGTGATCATCTGGGACTGAATGAACCATCCATCTGTTAATTGATTAATTAATGCAGCGTACACACGACCGGACTTTCTGGGAAACTAGGTCCGCCGGACTTTCAGCAGACTTCCGACAGACTTTCTGGACGGACGGACTTGCCTACACACGACCGGACTTTCCGGCAGACTAGGTTCGCCAGTCTTCCCGACGGACTTCCGACGGAGTTATGGCAGATTTTCCGAATGAACGGACTTGCCCACACACGGACAAGTCCGTTCATTTTGAACGTGACTCGGGTACGACGGGACTAGAAAAGGTAGTCAATCTCACTGCTTTTATCGGCGAGATTGACACCTTGTGAGCCCTGTCGCGGGGCATACCAGGCCCTTAGGTCTGGTATGGATTTTAAGGGAAACCCCCTACGCCGAAAAAAATCCATACCAGACCCCGAGCACGCAGCCTGGCCGGTCAGGAAAGGGGGTGGGGACGAGCGAGCACCCCCTTCTGAACCATACCAGACCGCATGCCCTCAACATGAGGGGGTGCTTTGGGGGAGGGGGCGCCCTGCGACCCCCGCCACACCAAAGCAACTTGTCCCCATGTTGATGAGGACAAGGGCCTCTTCCCGACAACGCTGGCCGTTGGTTGTCAGGGTCTGTGGGCGGGGGGCTTATCGGAATCCGGGAGCCCCCTTTAATAAGGGGGCCCCCAGATCCTGGCCCCCCACCCTATGTGAATGAGTATGGGGTACATCGTACCCCTACCCATTCACCTAGGGAAACAGTGTCAATAAAAAAACACACTACACAGGTTTTTAAAGTAATTAGGTAGACAGCTACGGGGGTCTTCTTCCGACTCCGGGGGTCTTCTTCCGACTTCAGGGGGTCTTCTTCCGGCTTTGGGGGTCCCTCCGGCGTCTTCTCCTGGAGTCCGGTTGGTTCTTCTCCGCTCTCTCAGGCCTCTCCTCCCGGTGTTCGACCTCTTCTCCCCGTATCCAGTTCTTCTGCCGGCTCCTCCGCTATCTTCTGCCGCTCTTTTCCTATCGGTTGTCCGGACTTCTGCGTCGCCTTAATAACTCCGCCCCCTTATGCTGTCACAGTCCCAGCATGCCCAGGGACTGTGACGGCATAAGGGGGCGGGGTCACCTCCTATATAAGTCATAGCGGAGCGCCCAGACAGCATTACAGCCGGGGAGAGCGTCGTGTCAACATCGGAAGAAGAGAAGAGGGAAGAAAGCGACGCAGAAGTCCGGACCACCACTAGCAACAGTGGCAGAAGATAGTGGAGGAGCCGGCAGAAGAACCGGATACCGGGAGAAGAGGTCAAACACCGGAGGAGAGGCCGGAGAGCGGAGAAGAACCAACCGGACGCCGCGAGAAGAGGCCAGAGGGACCCAAAAGTCGGAAGAAGACCCCCCGAAGTCGGAAGAAGACCCCCTGAGTCAGAAGAAGACCCCCAAAGCTGTCTAATAAATTAAATTTAAAAACCTGTGTAGTGTGTTTTTTTATTGAGGCTTTTTCCCTAGGTGAATGGGCAGGGGTACGATGTACCCCATACTCATTCACATAGGGTGGGGGGCCAGGATCTGGGGGCCCCTTATTAAAGGGGGCTCCCGGATTCCAATAAGCCCCCCGCCCGCAGATCCTGACAGCCAACACCAGGGTTGTCGGGAAGAGGCCCTTGTCCTCATCAACATGGGGACAAGGTGCTTTGGGGTGGCGGGGGCCGCAGGGCGCCCCCCTCCCCCAAAGCACCCCCCCATGTTGAGGGCATGCGGCCTGGTACGGTTCAGGGGGGGGGCTCGCTCGTCCCCACCTCCTTTCCTGACCGGCCGGGCTGCATGCTCGGATCGGGTCTGGTATGGATTTTGGGGGGGACCCCACGGCGTTTTTTCAGTGTAGGGGGTTCCCCTTAAAATCCATACCAGACCTAAGGGCATTACCCTGCCCTTGCGTCGTATCTGGTCCATCGGACCAGCATACAGACGAACGGGCTTTCCATCAGGAACTGAGTCCGGCGGAGTTACGGCGTAAAGATTTGAAGCAAGTTTCAAATCTAAAGTCCGTTGGATTTCCGACCGAAACGGTCCGTCGGAAGTCCAATGCAGCCCACACACGGTTGTATTGTCCGCTGGATTCGGTCCGTCGGACCAGTCCGGTCTGAAAGTCCACCCGTGTGTACGCGGCATAAGACAGATTATTCAGTAACAGCTATTTTATTTGGTTTGCACATTATAGTGTTATGTGCACTGTTTTGAAATTTTGCCTAGAATTATTGGATTTGCTTTTTGCACAGGTACATTGGACACTGTTACACATATCTATTTAGTCACCCTATTATATTTACTAGCATTATTTGCACAGTGATTGTATATACAAGCATTATTTGTACAGTGATTATATTTATACCTCATGATTGTTATACAGTTTAGTTTAATTAGTTGCGCTGATCACTTTTTATATATTTATTCTATTTTATTCTCTTTGGAAATTGAAAAACTATTCAAATTCGAAAAATTTTCGAATTTGAAAACTATTCGAAATTTATTTGAAAACTTTTCAAATTGATCTGAATTCGAAAAATTTTAATCGATTTGAAAATGAATAAACAAAATAAATTAAACATATTTAACTAAACAAATTTATGTAATTAACCTGTTGCCGCCCGCCCACTGTCATATGACGGCGGAGTGGTGCGGGTCTTGTTCTGGGCCGCCATCATATGACGGCAGCTGATTCACACAGGACGACAAGGGTAAACAGCCGATGGCTGGTGGCTGTTTACCACGTGATCGGCTGTGATCCATTCACAGCCGATCACTAAATGTAAACAAAGACCGGTTACTAGCTGTTACCGGCTCTTCTCTCCTCACACACCATTTCCAGTGTGAGGAGAGAAGAGCCAGGAGCAGTGAGTGACCGATCTATGTATTGTAGTGTATTGCACCAACACCACAGTAAAGAGAACCTGTCACATCGCCCCCCCCATTACAGCTGTCACCCAACAGTCACCATATCAGTGCTTATAAAAGTGCACCTGTCACTTATTAGTGCCCACAAAGTTCACCTGTTACCTATCATTGCCCACAAAGTGCACCTGTCACCCATCAGTGCCTACAAAGTGCACCTGTCACCGTCAGAGACTGCCGTCAGCGGTGCACCTGTCACCCATCAGTGACCATCACCAGTGACTGTCATCAGTGACCGCCATCAGTGACCGTCATCAGTGACCCATCCGTGACCCTCATCTGTCACCTATCAGTCCCATAAAGTGCACCAGTCACCATCAGAGACTGCCATCAGTGACTGTCAACCGTTACTTGTCACCTGTCACTCACCAGTGACCGTCACACATCACTTGTCACCCACCAGTGACCGTAACCTGTCACCGATCACCTGTCGCCCATCAGTGACCGTCACCTGTCGCCCATCAGTAACCGTCATTTGTCACCTGTCACACAGCCCATCAGAAAAAATCTACAAAAGATTCTACACAAGTGAGGAGGCGTTCCAGATCCTCTCTGTGACTGATGAGAGCAGCGGGGAGTTCTCATCAGATTCAAATGCCAATTCCGATTGTGAATCAAATTCAGCATTTGAACCGATCGATAGTAGTGGATCGGCAAACGAATCAGAGGAAGAATGGATCCCTCCTAAAAGAGCACGGTGCTCTGGAAACCAGGCAGCCACCAGCAATATACCCCAAGATCAAATTCCCAAGCACAGTACCGGCGCTGCTGCCAGCGATAGACTCCAAAACCAAAGGCCCAGTACCAGAGCGAAAGGTCACAAGAAATGCTCAGTACCAGCACTTCCGCAGCATCACGCCCAAATGCCAGCACAGGAACTCCAACTACCAGCACTGGAGTGCCACGTCCCCCAAGAGCCAGGGCCGCTACATTTCTCCCAGATGGTCTTGCCAATCCAACATGGCTGCCTTCCGGCTCAGGATCATCAAGAATTCCCCCTTGCACCGCACAGCCAGTTGTGCAGGCCAATACCCAACATTTTTCTGAAATTGATTGTTTTAATTCATTTTTGCCCAACACTTTGCTGCAACTCATCGTGGACCAGACCAATTTATATGCCCAGCAGCATATTGCCAACAACCCCCAATCTTCATACGCCCGTCCATTCGAGTGGAATGATTTGACTCTGTAGGAGTTCAAAATGTTTATGGGCCTCACCATAAACATGGGGCTTACAAAAAAAATGAAGGACATGCCTATTGGTCCACCCACCCCATTCACCACATGCCCATTTATTCTTCTGTAATGTCCAGGTCCCGATACGAGATGATAATGCGCTTTCTTCATTTCAGTGACAACACCCAGTGCCTTCCCCGCAATCATCCAAATTACGATAAATTATATAAAATTCGCCCACTCATTAATTTCTTTTCCCAACTCTATGTCCCCGATAAGCAGAACTCTATGTCCCTGATAAGTATATATGTGTAGATGAGTCCCTGGTATCCTTTTCAGGCCGGCTAGGAATAAAACAATACCTTCCTGGCAAAAGGGCCAAATACGGAGTGAAATTTTATAAGCTTTGCGAGAGAGTCACGGGATATCTGTATGCGTTCTGCATATACAAAGGAAGTGATTTCCAGCTACAGCCCCCTGAGTGCTGGCCTACATGGGCACAACTGGTAAAATTGTATGGGACCTGGCATACCCACTGCTGAAGAAAGGTTACCACATATACCTGGATAACTTCTACACAAGCCTGCCCCTTTTCAAACACATATACCTTGCACAAACCTTGGCCTGTGGAACCTCCAGAAAGAATAGGAAGGGCTTCCCACAAGCCATAGTAAATAAGAAATTGCGAAGGGGAGAAAGAGCAAGTTTGAGATGCAACAAAGTGCTGGCCTTGAGGTGGAAGGATACCAGGAATGTGTACATGTTGTCCACCATCCATGAAGACACTACAGTTGAAGTTCAGAGAAGACAAGGTCCCATTGTAAAGCCAAAATGTGTACAAGATTACAATCTGTACATGGGGGGTGGATTTCAATGACCAAATGCTTCAGCCCTATTTAGCAATAAGGAGGTCCCGTTTCTGGTACAAGAAAGTAGCACTCTATTTAATTCATTTGGCCATTTATAATGCCTACATAATTTACACCAAATCCACCGAAAGCCCTGCCCACTTCCTAAAATTCATTGAAGAAGTTGTCATGTCCCTCATCTACCATCAAAGACCCCCCCAGAAAACCTTCGCTCTGATGCTGTTAGCCGACTTCATGAACGCCACTTCCCGGACCACGTTCCACCATCTGAAGCAGGCCGAAGATGCCAAAAAAGATGTTGAGTATGCAGCAATAAAGGATTTCGAAGAGATACCAGCTACCATTGTCCCCAGTGTCCCCTTGAACCCAGCCTTTGCATTGGTGAATGCTTCAGACTATATCACACAATATTAGCCATATTCTTAATCATTTCCCCATTTTCATCATCTGTGCTGACCCATTTCCCATGCTTCCTCAAATAACCATGCCACTGCTTTCTACGTGAACTGACCCTGGCCTGTTTTTTGACTATGCCTCTGTCAACAGTTTGGACTGCTTACATGTGAACTGACCCTGGCCTGTTTTACCAACTACGCTTCTACCTACTGTTTGGACTGCTTACATGTGAACTAACCATGGACTGTTTTACCATCCACACTTCTGCCCACCACTTGGACTGCTTGCACGTCATCTGACCCTGGCCTTTTTTATGGACTATGCTTTTGCCTACCGCTTTGACTTATCTGTTGCCCACATGTGAGGGGCTCCAGAAATGTTTTTCCAGATGGAGTAAACAATTTTTTTGTTGTCTCCGGGTTTTGTAATTTCCGGATTAGGGTCTGGAGTCAGGAGGCTTCGTAGAGATTTGGGTGGGTCGAAGCCTCTACCCCTGTGCCCCTCTGCACAGGTCTTACCTAATTGCGGCCCTCAGCCTGCTGCTGGCTTACTGCCGCCATCCTCCTGCCTGCAGCATAAACTGGCCACACCTCTGCCTGCTACCTGGACTATGGAAATAATTAGCTGTAGCAAGAGGCAGTATGTTTACGAAGGGCTGGAGAGTGGTACAATAATGAGTGCAGGGAGGTAACGGTGTACCAGGACCAATATTATGGGTGTGCTGGCTGTCTCTGCCTGGACAATTTCTATGGACAAATGCTTTGGCTGTGCTGACGATATCCTTGTGCTGACTATAGACAATATTCCTGCCTGCTGCCTGGATAATTACTATTGTTGCTAAGCACATCCCTGCCTGCTGCCTGCATCAATTCTCTCCTCTGGGGACACTACTAAAACAACAGGTAATACTTTTTTTTTACCCTTTCCTCAATAGAATTTATTTTGGAGTGTAATTCTTGGTATGTGAATGCTATGTGTTAGAAATATAAGGGCCTTCAAAAATAAGAGGTTGTCAGGAAATTAGATGTGTAATTTATGCCTGTAGAACGCCTGAAGGTGCTACTTCAATGGTGGGCCTCTGTATGTGGTCAGGCTGTGTAAAAGTCTGACACATGTGATATCGCTATACTCAGGAGGAGCAGCAGAATGTATTTTGGGGTGTCATTTTTGCTATGTACATGCTATGTGTTGAAAATATCTTAAAAATTGACAACTTTGTGGAAAAAAAATGCATTTTAATTTTTTCTCCACATTTTCCTAAAATTTCTGGAAAAAAATGAACCGTTCAAAAGACTCATTATGCCTCATAGATTATACAATGGTGTGTCTGCTTTCCAAAATGGGGTCATTTTTATGTTAATAGGTGCAACCACAAGGCATGTTAATATATAAGTATAACATATACTGAACAGTAAACTGGATTTAATTGTTTTTCACAGGTTAGTTGTGCCTGACCTGTACAGATGAGCTTGAGTTCAGCCCAAACCCAAACTCATCTCTCCTGGCCTGTAGGGTGTTAATTTCAGCTGCACACACACTTCTGGATTAACTGTTGAAAGTCAACTTCAAGGTGGGCTTAAAACTGTTCTTGGAAAGGCCAACTTGCAGACATAAGACTTTGTCTGGTTAACTCAATACACTACAGACAAGATAATATTTAAGAAAGTTTACTACATTTATGTTTTAATGAGAAATATTACACAGTTTTCAAGTGATTCCAAAGGTTGTAATTTAGAAAAACAAAACCAAAAAAAACAAAACATGTTATGCTTACCTTCTGTGTGCAGTGGTTTTACACAGAACAGCCCACATCAGCTTCCTTTTTTGGTCCCCTGCTGGCGAGCCTGGCTAGGAAAAATCTTGCTATGGGGGCACTCGAGCAGGCTTGCTCCTTAGCTGCGCTCCTGTGAACGGACATTGTCCATTCACACAATTAGCATGGCTTGGCCCCGCCCCCTCCTCTTTGGCTAACTGGCTGTGATTGACAGCAGCAGGAGCCAATGGCTCCCGATGCTGTGTGAGCCAATGAGGAACAAGAGACACGGGAGAGCCACTGCTCTCATGCACATCGCTGGATCAAGTTGGGACTCAGGTAAGAGCTGCATCCAGAAGTTTTTTTTTACCTTACTGCATAGGATGCAGTAAGGTAAGAAAAAAAACTTCTGCCTTTAGAACCAATGGCCATTAAAATGAATGGCATTGTTTTGCACCAAGACCTGTAACCGCAATGGTGTAAACAAATCCTTACACTTTAGATAAAGCTTTCAGAGCCAGGTTGTAACAAATACAAGCTTTATAAAGCCAATAGTAATGTGTAACTTGTACCTACGAGGGTGAAATTTGTTCCATTGTAAACACCAAAGCTAACCCCCTATGAGGTCTATTTAATGATATTTTCACCCAAGTATAACACGACTTTCACCCAATATTTACATTTTTAACCTAAGAATCATTTAGAACAATGTGTGATTCTTGGGTAAAAGCCATACCTCCAAACTTTTTGAGATGGGAATGAGGGACATTTATCAGCAAAAGTTTGCAGGCATAGGACACACCCCTAGCCACACCCCCTTAAAGGAGAATTGTACAAAAAACCAAGATTGCTTAAACCCACAAGTGCTTTTTTTACCACTACTATTCCTTTATATTGGCTTTTGGACTTTACAAATGCAGCAATTTAGAAATCAGATAAAAAGGCTTAGTGCTGGAAAACACTTTTTGATAGATAAAAAGTGCATTTTATGTACATTTATATAGATCAGACCAAAATGGGGACAAATGAGGAGGAATGAGGGACAGAGGGACATTGCTTGAAATCAGGGACAGTCCCTTGAAATCAGGGACAGTTGGGAGCTATGGTAAAAGCACTGATAAAGAGACTTCTAAGTAGGGTTCACAGCTCTCCCATGTCACTCTCTGACCTTAGAAGCATCTCTTTACAACACAAAGTAACTGTGTGAGTTGACTAAATTCAGCTTCAATGCTTGCTCTGTCTGTTTATTTTATCTAAGTTTTAATTACTGTGCTCAGAGAGCAAATAGGCTTGATAGAGTGGCTGCACACATTGGCTGTACTGAGGAATTTCCATTACACAGCCTCAGGCAGATCACTGTTGTCTGGGGATCTTCTCTGCACATGTCATTTCTACTTCTCAGTGTCCTAAATCACAGATGCTGAATCTGTACTCCTCTGCAGCAATATTGAAGGGTGAGCTTCATGTAATGATCAAAATGGGAGAGAACAAGGGATTTTGATGGTGCAAATGAGTTCCAAAGAGAAAAAGAAATTGTATTTATAAAAAGTTTTATAAAGTTTAATAAATTCAAGGTTAAAAACAGACATCAACAGGCATTCGCCATATAGTACAGGTAGGTGGTCACAACCAACAGGTAAACTTGAAACAATAAATTCGCACATTAACCCGACATGTTTAGCTGAAATGCTTCTTCAAGGGATGTGCAGACTGAAACACCGATATCAAGAACTATACATGCATGGAAAGAAAATAGAAAAAATAAGCAACAATGTATAGTGTACATGTTAACTTGTACGTAAATAACTTATAAGGAGAGCATAGTATATGTCAGACACTGCACACAAAGTGCTTATCCCGCAGCAACTTCCACCCAGTGTAGGCCACCATCTGAACCCGCAACTAGCACAATCCCCCAAGGGAGGCCATCTTCGTGCAGTCACAGAGGACAGAGGGATCAAACTAAAAGAATAATAATAATAATAAAAATAATAATACAAGGTACGGAATGTGAGTAATATAAATAATAAAGATGCACACCTGGCTAAGTGAAGCCCACACTGAAAACTCGCAGCCAGCTTTGGAACTCATTTGCACCGTCAAAATCTCTTGTTCTCTCCCATTTTGATTTATTCTTATTTTGGGGGTGTGGTGCCAACCAAATTGGGTGTTTCACAACTAATTGGACCAGAATATTTTTTTCAAGCAATGATGTTTTTGCAATAGCTGTTCTTTATATTTTATAATATTTTAAAATACTGTGCTCTGGGAAATGTGCATCTGACAATGTACCTGCTCACTATGAGCAGAGATACGGAAAATTTGTAGTTGAAATTATACCCTTTATTGGCTAGTTTAAAGGTGAAGTTGTCTCTTTAGTAATTTTTTCCACCTCCTTGACTGCAGCAGTGTTACATGTTACACTCGTGTATATATAGGATGTAAAATTATTATTATTATTATTATACAGGATTTATATAGCACCAACAGTTTGGCGCTATACAGCTCTTTACAACAGTACAGTTATAATACAATTCAATACAGGAGGGATCAGAGGGCTCTGCTCATTAGAGCTTACAGTCTAGAAGGGAGGGTCAAGTGAAACAAAAGGTAACAGCTGTGGGGGATGATCAGATGGAGAAAATGGTGTGGGTAGGATAGGCTTCTCTGGAGAGGAGGGTTTTCAGGGATCATCTAAAAGCTAATAGAGTAGGAGATAATGGGACAGATTGGGGTAAGGAGTTCCACAAGATTGGAGAGGCTCTGAAAAAGTCCTGGAGGCGAGCATGGGAGGAGGTGAGGAGGTAACATGTTCCTAAACACCTGCTTCCCACCCCAGAGCCCCCCATTCCCCTGTGACAGTGTGCAGGGGTTCCTCTCCCCACATCTGTGAATGAAGTAACTACAAGTCCCGTACATTACCTTGGCAGACAAACTTGTAGCTTTCAATGGACTATTAATGCTGTAATCAGCGCATCCATCCAGTGACGTGTCTTCAGGAGCCTGACATTGCACCCCCAATCCATTGATCACTTTGCAGGCTTTGTAAAAAACAACAAAAATAATAATGCATATATTTTTCCTGCAAAATCATGTACATTTATTAAACTTTTTTTTAAAGCTTAACCTAGCCTTTAACCCCCCTTTAACTGCGGCAGGATGGCTCCTCTGCGCGAGTCGTAGTAGCTGTATGTCGGCTCTTTAAGATGCCTTTGCAGGCGCGCGTGCGCCTGCAGCGTGTCTCCAGGGCCGATGCGAGTGCCTGGAGGGCACTGCCGGGGACCCGCGAACGCTCGTGACAGAGCGAGAACCAGGATCTCTCAGGGGAGGGGAGAACGATCGTATGCTCCTACTAAGTAGGAACACTGATCGGTCTCCCCCCCCAGTCAGTCCCATCCTCACCACAGTTAGAACACACCTAGGGAACACAGTTAACGCCTTGATCACCCCCTAGTGTTAACCCCTTTCCTGCCAATGACATTTATACTGTAATCAGTGGCTATTTTTAGCTCTGATCGCTGTATAAATGTCAATAGTCCCAAAAAAGTCGCAGTGTCGCAGTCACGCTAAAAATCGCTGATCACCGTCATTGCTAGTAAAAAAAATTAAAAAAAATAAAAATGCCATAAATCTATCCCTTATTTTGTAGACGCTATAACTTTTGCGCAAACCAATCAATATACGCTTATTGCAATTTTTTTTTACCACAAATATGTAGAAGAATACATATCGGCCTAAACTGATGAAGAAATTTATTTATTTTTTTTTAATTTTGGGGGATATTTATTATAGCAAAAAGTACAAAATATTGTGTTTTTTTTTCAAAATTGTCGCTCATCTTTTGTTTATAGCGCAAAAAATTAAAAAATGCAGAGGTGATCAAATACCACCAAAAGAAAGCTCTATTTGTGGGGAAAAAAGGACATCAATTTTGTTTGGGTACAACGTCGCATGACTGCACAATTGTCAGTTAAAGCGACGCAGTGCCGTATCGCAAAAAAATGGCCTGGTCAAAAAGGGGGTAAATTCTTCCGGGGCTGAAGTGGTTAAAGTTTAACTTCACTTTTTCACACACAAAAAAAAAAAATTGAAAGGGTGAACTAACTCCAAATATTCTGGCTACTCTTCTGAATCCTACTGCACTTATGAGGCTAGTACAGCCCAGGATTGATTATCCATCATAAAGCTTGCAATGGTTTAAACACACTGACCAGTCAGAAGCACTTCTTTCTTCTGGGACACTTTACCAGAAGAAGACGCCTCAGATGCACTTCTCATTCAGCATTATAATGGATACATATAGCTAAACAATGTGTAGCGGTACCCCCGTAGGGGCTGCTGGTAGATGTGGTCACCTTTGTATTCTGTTTTGTTTTTTGTTTTTATTAGGGGATGTAACTTGGATTGGGATAGGGATGTCCAGTTGGTTAAAGAAAGCAATAGGGACTGAGAACTATATACTTCCTCTCTTCTACCTCCAGCATAAACTTGCTTGTAGAACTACAAATCTTAGGACCAGCTAGCACTGAATCACAGGCCTGACACTGGCTCAGCCAGGCCCAAATCAGAAAATGCCCTTTGCAGGCAGGGACCACGGGCCCCTATGGTGTAGCAAAATTGGTAGTCCTAGTGCTAGCTGTCCCATGTGGCTACTGATCCCAGTACCACCTCTTCAGACCCTGCCAGCCCTCCTGGCTGCCTCTTTCAACTGCCCATGCCACCACAGTCCTCTCCACTGGCTCTGCACCCATCCCAGACTGCTCGCACCCATTCCTCTCAGGTGTGCCTCCCAGTCCCACTGACTGTGTGTCACTCACCAGCCCTCTTGGCTGCAACTTGTTGTTCCTCCTGGAGCCTTGCCTGGCGGTGTTCTCCTGCTGTCCTCTCCTTGCTCCCATGCCTTCTGTGTAGGACACCTCCACATGTTTTGAAAGGGTGTCTGCGCCCAGGCTCAAGGTCACCCCCAGACTGAGGAGCTCCCTCCAAGGCCACCATCAGCCTAAAAACTCATCTCCAGCTTCTACCCGAACAACTCCTCCCCAGCTGGGCTGACCCTGTGTATTTGAGGAGGCCTGCCCCCTGCCAATCCAAGTTGGGGATTGGTCAGGGAGCTCCACCTAACCTCTCATCCTCTCTTTTCAGAAGGTTACAGCATGTTCTGAAAATAAGTGGGAGGTCTTAGTGATGATGCCTGTGAGTCACCCAGCCCTCCCTGAGTCACTCTAACCCTGACACAGAAACAAAACTCATACAGGCTTGGCTGCCAGCCCAACCTAAAAATGTACCTACACAAAAAAAACTCATTACACTTTTAGCACACTAGCGGGTGCTACACTCCCCCCCCCCCCCCCAACATTCAGCCAGTCCCTTGCCTGGGAAATTTGCAAATATTGGCTCCTGGGCCCAGGAGTAAGGGCATCCCAAAAATAAAACTTGTTTGAAAGGGGGAAATTGAACAAACTGGGACAGGGCTATTCACAAATATCAGGTACATAAATAGATATTTGGTTTGTTTTGTCATCTATGCACATTACACTATACCCATTCCTGACTACAGGTTTCTGTAGCTAACAGCAACAACATCAACACTGTACAATGAGCCAGAGCACCCCCCTCAAGGGATGCATTAAGATAAAAAACCTTGTGTGTAGCAGCCACCCCAGCACCCCCCTAATTACTTACCTTACTTACCCCCATCTCTCGCCAGTGATGTCCACGAATGTCCAAGTCATCCGAGACACTCCTCCTGATTGGCTGAGACACAGCAGCAGCACCATTGGTTCCTGCGGCTGTCAATCAAAGTCAGTCAGCCAATAAGGCGAGAGGGGACGGGCCGGGTCTTGGCTCCATGTCTGAATGGGCACACAGAGCTGTGACTCGGCTTGGGTGCCCCATAGGAAGCTGCTGACTTTGGGGGCACTTGATAAGAAGGAGGGGCCAGGAGCAGCAAAAAGGGACCCAAGAAGAGGAGGATCCAGGCTGCTCTATGCAAAACCAACTGCACAGAGCAGGTAAGTATAACATGTTTGTTATTTAAAGAAAAAAAATAGCCTTTACAATCGTTTTAAGGGCAGAACTTTGACCTCACCCAGAGTTCATCAGCAGGAATGTCCATCCAACTGGCTCAGATCAGGGTGGCAGGCTGGTCTTAGTCCTGTCGAATTCAGAAAAGAAGAAACACAGTCAGCAATCCTCACAGCAGTCTATGTTGCAATTTCAGTGGTGAGCTGCACACTCCAGCAGTCTCTCACGCATAGAAATGCAGGTCAGGCAAACTCTTCCTGTCACCCCCTTCTTCCCTGATGGAGACAGAGTGGCTCCTAGCAGACTGTTCTGCTTTCACGACCACCACTTTGTCTTTGTAGATTGCTCTCCCCAGCCTCCATTCCCTCCGAATATCCTGAAACTGGGCCCAGGTCTCCTCACACCCGCAAAGGCTTGGGGATATGCATGTAGTCCCATACCAGGTCATCCTCACACTCTCCCCAGGAGTTCTCAACGATGTCCATGGTAGCGGGAGAGACATAGGGGTAGTCCAGACCCCACTCCAGAGCAACTTTTTGCTGAACTTCCCACTGGAACCTGGAAAACCTGGGCAGTTCTCTGGGCTTCCCTTTTCCTGGCAGGACACAAGCGTTGGGGGACCTCTTGACCCACTTCCTTTATTCAGATGGTCTGGGTGGTGGAGGGTCGGTTGTAGAAGAGTTGTCTGCTGCTGATGGCTGTTCCTGTAGCTTCTTCAGCTCCCATAGCCAGATCTGGCACATCTACCACCCCAAAACTAGATCTTCTGGACCTGGGAGCCTACCATCTCCCAATACTCCGCCAAGCTGCTGTGGGATGGCCAATCTGCTATCTCTTCCAGGGACCCAAACTGTGTTTGCAGTCTGGGGGAACCCCAATCTATGGCCCTGTCCTCGCCTTCCCCTTCTGGCTCACCTGAGGGCACATCTCCCTCCTGCACTGGCTCCTTCCAGATGGGGTCAGCAGAACACATAGGGACAGCATTTCAGGGACAATCTCTGGTTCCTGCTGGGCAAAACTTACAGTTACCAGGACCCCGACCAGGCCACAGGCCATGACAGATGTCTCTTTCCCCATGTCTCTTTCCCCATGTCTCTGGTATTCGCAGGGGAGTCGCCATGCTCAGACTCGACCCCGTCTTGAGCAGATGATCCAAGGCCCGCTCCGGCCTTCCGGAACTTCCACGGCTGTAGCTGGCACAGTCCTGATTGCAGGTCCACATTGTAGTACTGTGGCCCCTGCTGGCTGGATACAAGCCATGTAAGCGGTTCGCTGCAATGCCTGCACCATATCCAGGCACTGACCACCATGGTCGGAATCCGGAATTCTGGACACAGCAGGCACAGTCGCTCCGTCACCTCGATCAACCTGAGGGCGAATCCCCCGCAATGCTCAAATCCATTATCGGTGTCCACCAGGGTCCGCTCCTGCAGATCAGGCAACCAGGTCAGTGCTGGAAACACACGAGCACACTCCTCCATCTTGCTCCTCTCTCTCTGTGTTTTTGCTAGCAGGGAATGCTGGGTCTCCTCTAGGGCGTGGCTCCAGCCCCTCGCTTCCAGACAGGCTGGTGTCTGCAAAGCTGATAAGGAGGTCTCTTTCCGCCTGTGCTGTTGTAACCCAGTTGGCTGGGCTGAAGTTTACAGGCACACTGATGCTAGCAGGACTTGTCCAGACATGGCATTCGGCACCGACTGTGCCCGAGCAACTGTAGGCAGATGTCTGCTGACTTGTACGGTGGTTGCTGGTAGCAACAGTAAAGTTGTTCCATGCCTCACTGAAAGAAACACATTTAGCACAGTCCCACCTGCAGGCACCTGCTGGCTTACCCTGATCACCCCGGGCAACAGTAAACATCTCCAGGCACACTTTACTGTATTAAGCAGGAGTTTGGAGCAAAAAGGTACAATGTCCAGCATTAGCAGGTCGCTGGACATATTTGTAATCCATGGGCATGGTCGCCCGTCATGGTTGCCATAGGTGACAGCACATGGTAAAGTTCACTGAATTTGCAGGATTGCACAAGTGTCCTTCCCAGCCACGGTTGGGGCAACTGGGCAGGCAGGGCCGCAATGACTTTAACTCGATGGCAGCTCCCGCTGGTTGCTATGGACAATGGCACTTAGTTGCTGTGATAACTTGTAAGCAGGCAGAGAACATAAGTCCCTTCCCTGGTTCAATCCCTTTACTTCTGCTGGAACAAAGTACAGTTCCCTGGCTCGGTCAACTTCATTTGCTAGGGGCAGCAGCTGGCAGGTTACCCATGAGTAGACGATCCCCCAAATATAGTGGTACCCCTGTTGGGGCTGCTGGTAGATGTGGTCTGCCTCTCACCCTGCACAGCCAGGCACACAAATCTTCAGACACTCAGTAGTCAAGAAGTCCTTGTACTTTTTTTTTTTTTTTTAATTAGGGGATTTAACTTGGATGGGAATAGGATACTTATGGGATGCCCAATTGATTGAAGAAAGCAATAGAGACTGAGAAATATATACAACTCTGGTATATACAACTTCCTCTCTTCTACCTCCAGCACAAACTTGCTCTCCACTGGCTCTGCAACCATCCCAGACTGCTTGCACCCAGTCCTCTCAGGCGTGCCTCCGAGGCCTCCTGACTGTGTGTCACTCACCAGCCCTCTTGGCTGCAACTTGTTGCTACTCCTGGAGACTTGCCTGGCAGTGTTCTCCTGCTGTACTCTCCTTGCTCCCATACCTTCTGTCCAGGACACACTTAATGTCTCTTGAAAGGGTCCTGTAGGCACCCAAGCCCAGGCCCAAGGTCAACCCCCCCAGTGAGCACTGGAGGGGCAGAGCAGAGAGCTGGTGACTGCCAGTCACTCGGTTCTCAGTGTTAAAAGAAGTGGGGGACAGATGCAGCATTGGATCAATGCTGCATCCATTTAGGTGACTATATATATTTTTTTTTTCAAAAACCCAAACTTCTCTTTTAATGCAGAGAATGCTTTAAGGTAAAAAAAAAAAAAAAAACCTTCTACCTGTAGAACCACTTTACCAGGAACAACCAAAAAGTGGTGAATTTTACATACAGTGCCTTGCAAAAGTATTCACCCCCTTGGCTTTTTACCTATTTTGTTACATCACAGCCTTTAGTTCAATGTTTTTTTATTCTGAATTATGTGTGATGGATCAGAACACAATAGTCTAAGTTGGTGAAGTAAAATTAGAAAAATATATACATAAAACTATTTTTCAGAAATAAAAAACTGATAATTGGCATGTGCGTATGTATTCACCCCCTTTGTTATGAAGCCCATAAAAAGCTCTGGTGCAACCAATTACAATCAGAAATCACATAATTAGTGAAATGATGTCCACTTGTGTGCAATCTAAATGTCACATGATCTGTCATTACATATACACACCTTTTTGAAAGGCCCCAGAGGCTGAAACACCTAAGCAAGAGGCACCACTAACCAAACACTGCCATGAAGATGGACTTGTGGAATGCATAGAGGCAGGTGAACTGGAAACATTGACCCAATACCCCACATTACTGCTCATAGATAAAATATAGAACAAAACCAAACAACACCTGCAATACACAGGCTACACAAATTGATCACGTATTTGGAACAACCGAAATTACCCAGAACTAAACAAATTACAAAACTTTTCTAATTGGTCAAGGAGCGGAGTAAACTACATTCCACAATTATATTGTGGGGGCATACTCTGAAACTTCAAATCACTTTGCGCAGAATTTAACTTACCAAACACCTCATTCTTCCAGTACCTACAACTTAGGCACGCTATAGCAGCACAGGCTACGACTTCCGCTTGAGAACTATCCAGGCCCACGGTGCTTACACAACTAATTATGTCATCATCCCGGAAGGGACAAATTTCCTCTGTTTATAGTTCTCTTCTCTGTCATATATCTAAAGTGATGACTTTGAACTGTAGAGCTGGATGGGGAGATGACATAGGGGGTATTTCAGACGAGGAATGGAACACCGTACTAGACAATGTACTTAAAGTGTCACTATCCTCCTCTCAAAAATGTACCCAATTATTCATTATTCACCGCATGTACCGCACACCTGAGAAATTACACAAATGGCACAGAAGAGATGATCCACTATGTCCCCGCTGCCTTGTTGACAGTGGTACACTTATCCATATGCTATGGAAATGCCCGAAACTGCAAAGGTATTGGGCAGCAGTGATAAACACTATCAATAGCATATGGAATCTCAAACTCACAACTGACCCTAAACTTTGTCTATTGGGCTGGCTAGATGAAGAACAAGACACACCTCACACATACACTGCCATTCTTGGAGTACTGTTCCTAGCTAGGAAACTTATAGCTAGAAAATGGCTATCTACGACAACCCCCACACAAACAGAATGGATTATATCCGTAAATGACTCTCTTATCAGAGAACAACTTGCATACAAACACCGAGGTAGTCCGAGAAAATTTGAGAATATATGGGATCCCTGCTGGACACCCCTGGACTAGCTCCACTATGCCCGGTCCACAATAGAATCCTAGGGGGCAGAACAACACAAGCAATTATACCATCTTACAACTTAGTACTAAGAGGAATTAGCTAGGAATGAAAGAAGGGGAGACAATACCGCTTCATGTACACGGTTAATCCGGAAGGGAGCTATTATGAAACTACCAGGTCTTGCAGAAGTTAAAAAGGTTATGTTTATTTTCCCAACGGTTAATGTTTGTAAAAGCTGTACACTGCTCCCCGCTGGTTAGGGGTTAGTGGTACCCCACTCTGCTCGGTGGCCCTGGTAGGGCCGGGAGCGGAAGGGGGAAGAATGATATAAGGAGGACACACATGACACGCAAAGAGACCAAAGAATTAAAACCACACTTGCCTTATTATACAATCATATCTTTATTTCTGAAAATGTCGTACAGTTATTATTGCACAAGCAAAGAACGTAATAGACTGCATGATCATCTAACATTGATTCTTTTGTGTCCTCACAAATATGGGATCTGTTTTGTGTACGTAAAATTAAAAAAATGTTGTTTTTTGTGTTTGTTTTTCAATAAAAATGATCTGATTAAAAAAAAAAACACTGCCATGAAGACCAAGGAACTCTCCAAACAAGTAAGGGACAATGTTGTTGAGAAGTACAAGTCAAGGTTAGGTTATAAAAAAAATATCCAAATCTTTGATGATCCCTAGGAGCACCATCTAATCCATCATAACCAAATTGAAAGAACATGGCACAACAGCAAACCTGCCAAGAGACGGCTGCACACCAAAACTCACGGACTGGGCAAGGAGGGCATTAATCAAAGAGGCAGCACAGAGACCTAAGGTAACCCTGGAGGAGCTGCAGAGTTCCACAGGCGGAGACTGGAGTATCTGTACAAAGGACGACAATAAGCCGTACGCTCATAGAGTTGGGCTTTATGGTAGAGTGGCCAGAAGAAAGCCATTGCTTTCAGCGAAAAATAAAATGCACGTTTGAAGTTTTTGAAAAGGCATGTGGGAGACTCCCAAAATGTATGGAGGAAGGTGCTCTGGTCTAATGAGACTAAATTTGAACTTTTTGGCCATCAAATAAAACACTATGTCTGGCGCCAACACATCACATCACCCAAAGAACACCATCCCCATGATACATGGTGGTGGCAGCATCATGCTGTGGGGATGTTTTTCAGCAGTCAGGACTGGGAAACTGGTCAGAGTTGAGGGAAAGATGGATGGTGTTAAATACAGAGATATTCTTGAGCAAAACCTGTACCACTCTGTGTGTGATTTGAGGCTAGGACAGAGGTTCACCTTCCAGCAGGACAATGACCCCAAACACAATGCTAAAGCAACACTTGAGTGGTGTAAGGGGAAACATGTAAATGTGTTGGAATGGCTTAGTCAAAGCCCAGACCTTAATCCAATAGAAAATCTGTGGTCAGACTTAAAGATTGCTGTTCACTAGCCCAAACCATCCAACTTGAAGGAGCAGTTTTGCAAGGAGGAATGGGCAAAAATCCCAGTGATAAGATGTGGCAAGCTCATAGAGACTTATCCAAAGCGACTTGGAGCTGTGATAGCCGCAAAAGGTGGCTCTACAAAGTATTGAATTTAGGGGGGTGAATAGTTATGCACATTGACTTTTTCTGTTATTTTGTCCTATTTGTTGTTTGCTTCACAATAATAATAAAAAAAAATATTCAAAGTTGTGGGCATGTTTTGTAAAATTAATGATGCAAATCCTCAAACAATCCATGTTAATTCCAGGTTGTGAGGCAACAAAACACGAAAAATGCCAGGGGGGGGGGGGTGAATACTTTTGCAAGGCACTGTATATTAGAATCCCTGATTATAGTATACATTTTCCTTTACATTCTCTGAATAACAAAAGATAGTTTTGCAAGCAGCGGACAGCCAGGAATAAAAGGTTCTAGCCCTGCTGAAGCCCAGCTGTGTTCAACAAGCAATGTAGCAAAGCTAAATTGAATTCAAGCATCTGACAAACTTCTACCACAAGCTGCAACATTAAAAAGTATCATTTCCCACATCTGCTTTTATAATTGAAAAAATGTTTAATTATTTAAAGCATTGAAAAACGAAATCCAGATTTAAAAGGCATTTGTCGTTTCCAGCATCCATGGAATTTAATCTGAGCAGCAGAGTGGCACACAAAGTGAACTGATTCAATAGAAGCCAAGGAGTGTGTGCTTTGCATCATTCAATACCTAAAAGAAAAGATGTGGATGAAACCTTTAAATGGTTAAAACTTTACATGTGAGGTCCATTAGCTGTAGGCTTAATGTATATATCTTTGTGAAATCAAGTTGCACTTCACGTGTCCTGGAAAGTTGCAGCACACAGATAGATGGGTTCTTTCCATTAAACCCATCAATAGTGAATAATCAATGATTTTGCTGCATACTCTTAAATACTTAAGTGCATTTATTTTGATTTTTAAGGCTATGACAGCATCTTGGAAATAAAATAAGTGAATTTAATTCTGTTATATGTTCACCTGAAGTTGTTTCTTAAATCTAATAATATCTGGGCCAAAGAGGTTGCAGTACATCTGTATTTAATGGGCTTTTGTGCTTTTGTGCACTAACAATGCATGGCAATAATCAATATTTAAACCCTCTCCGCACTAAAAGACAACAAAATAAATGTAAGTCCCCCGCTCCAAGCTGCTGTGCTACAAACAACCCCAAAGATGTGTAATAATTATGCTCAGTGATGGAAACCACCCAACATAAGCTCAGCGCTCTAGATGCTAAACCTGAATGTGAGAATGCAATGTATACAAATACTGCCAAAAATATACAATGTTATAAAACTAGAAACAAAATCAAATGAATAAAAAAAGGTACTAGATAAACAATGTACAAAGAAAATGTCTCTCAATATATTTATATTTATAAATAATATCAATCCTTGAAATCTTCACATTTCACTACGTGTATATCATCAGCCCTGATTCAATATATACTGCAAACTTGCTCTGTGACTCCCACCACTGTTGTGCGTATGCGCTGACCTCTATGTATGGACCTACAAAGATTCAGATCACAGTGTGCCTTCCCCTCAGGGATATCATCCAAACTCCACTCAGATGTTGTTATTGGTTTTCTTCCTCATGCAATGGTGGTGATATTTGAACTCCCAGCAGTAAAAAGGTGCGAGATCACTTTAAGAACTTGGGCTCATGACATCCTCCATTCTGCAAGTGAGTGAACTCACTTGTGATATTAAACATAGTGTAGTATAATTTAAAGCTGCTTTTATTCATAAAGAATTTCACTTACAAGAGTATAAACACAACAAGCCACTGCTCCTGTGTCACTTCCGGTTACGGTTGTCACTCACGTCACCCGGCAACGCCTCACGCATATTGTCACATTCACATGACTTCCTCAGGGATAAGAGTGAATCCTTCAGAAATGTGTTTTGTCATGTGTACTGGAACCACAGAGCAAGTATTCCACTGGTGACACCATCCACCCAAAGAGAAAATACTCCGCACTCACTAGAAAATATTGCCTCTCTTAGTTAAAAGGAAGACAATAGCGCTTAAATATATAAATAATAAAATAAATATATATTTAAGCGCTATTGCCTTCCTTTTGAATAAGAGAGGGAATAATTAAATCTCAGGGTATATAGTGGTGGTGGGGGGCTTAATCTGGGATGTACATAATGGAACGACCATAACATATTCAATTCATTCAATGTAAGTTGTAAACAGCAAACCCATACTGAAAAGATAAAAACAAGAGCAATTTATCCAAGGCTGAGGGCTGCTCTACAAGTTGTTTATTGGTTGAAATAGATGGACCTGTGTCTTTTTTCAACCAGGCTGACTATGTAACTATGTAAGATTTAGACTGGAAGGGAAAGTTGTCTTTAAAGAACACAAAAGAGAAATGGGATCGTTTCAAATGAACTGTATGCAAACACACTGCAAAAGATATTTCCATGAGAAATAAGTTTGAAAAGCTAAAAATAGCTCAAGCTAAAATAGCTATAAATAATAAAAGAGCATTTTAAAAATATAAAAAATGAAGGAACACTATCATCATAATATAATATAACAGAATATGTAAAAAGCGAATCAAAGCCGCAAAAATTAAAAACGAAAGACAGGCTGCATATATTCTTCAAGTATATTAACATTAAAAAGGTCAGGTCTGAGCTTGTAGGCCCTTTACTACTGATTTTGAGTTTGGTACTGGAGACATAGAGAAAGCAAATTTAGTAAATACCTTCTTCAATTCTGTGTATACAAAGCAAAATGGGGAAGCTCACCTCCTTAAAGTGCTACTAAAGCCAGAACCTGCATTCACTATATCTGGTCTCCCACAGTACAGAGAGCATGGAATTGCAATTATTTTAGTAAATATAAACTGCTAAATACCCTTTCTCATAGGCAGTATATAGCAATTTTGTGACTTGTATCAGTCTCTGTCTAAAGCTTGTAGGTGGAGTTTTCAATGTCCCCTGATCCTCTGTCTGAATAGTGCTGATTGGCCCTGTGCTGATCACATGCACTCTTCCAAGAAAGAAAAAAAACTCTGTAGCATTGCACACCAAACTGAGCATGTGCAGCCTGACTCCTAATGCTGTGTTCTATCATGAGATGGGTTGGAGTCATTTAAAAAAGAGTAGGATCAGAGAGACAGGATCACACAGCCTTTATACACAATGCAGAGGATTAACCCCTTAGGTTCTACAGTAAGTATAACAAGCATGCTTTACTGCATATACACACTGATTTTACTGTTGTGGCTTTAGTAACACTATATTGGGGTTGATATTGACCTACCCTCAAATGATACATAAGGGCTCAAAATTGACATGGTCCAGAAACATTTCGAAAAAATAAAGATAAATAAAGCATCTGGATGAAATGGCTTACATGAAAAGGTCCTCAAAAAATTCCAATGGGGTGCCACTGCCTGTTGTGGTGCCACTGCCTGAATGTTGAAAAGGGAATCAAAGTCTTTACCAAGTAACTACAGACTGGTTAGTTTAGTCTAGAAGATACTTGAGAGTTTTTACTAGAAATTGTATTTTAGGCAATAGTCATTTCATGGATTCATGAATGACTGAAGTTGTCAAAGAAATCTGGTTTCTTTTTATGAGAAGATAAGCAAAAATTTAGACAAAGGAGTGGTATACTTGGATTTTACCAAAGAGTTTGACACAGTTCCCCACACGCAGCAAGTGTATTAGACCCCTTTCACACTGAAGGTGCTTTAGCGCGAAAAATAGTGCCTGTAAAACATAGGGGGTGGGGGGTGGGATCTGGGGGCCCCCTTCTTAAAAGGGGCTTCCAGATTTTGATAAGCCCCCCGCCCGCAGACCCTGACAACCACCAGCCAGGGTTTTCGGGAGGAGGCTCTTTTCCCCATCAACATGCACCCCAAAGCACCCTCCCCATGTTGAGGGCAAGCAGCCTGGTATGGTTCAGGAGGGGGGCTGCTTGCTTGTCCCCCCCTTTCCTGGCCTGCCAGGCTGCATGCTCAGATAAGGGTCTGGTATGGATTGGGGGGGGGCCCACATAATTTTTTTTTACATTTTGGCGTGGAGTTCCACCTAAAATCTATACCGGACCCAAAGGGCCTGGTATGGATTTTTTTTTGGGGGGGGGCATGCAATTTTTTTTCTTAATTCTGTCATAGGGCTCCCCTTAACCACGTCAATACACTGTATTATATACTCTGCACTGCACTATATACTCTGCACTGTGTTATATACACTACTCTGACTGCACTGTATACTCTGCACTGTGTTTTATACACTACACTGAATGCACTATATACTCTGCACTGGGTTATATATTCTACACTGACTGCATGCTCAATCCACAAACTAACCCGTGTAATCTCTCTTCATTCATAACACTATACACAGCCGCCATGTAAGCAGCCTTATATAGTGTGGGGTGTAGTTTGGCCCTGCCTTTGGCCAAACATAGCTCTCACAGCACATTGCGCTGTGATTGGCCAAAGCATACAGGTCAGGTGCATGCTTTGGCCAATCAGCAGCCTTCAATGCACTGCGATCCCAAAGCACCCCCCCATGTTAATGGCAAGCAGCCTGGTATGGTTCAGGAGGGGGTCTGCTCGCTTGTCCCCCCCCTTTCCTGGCCTGCCAGGCTGCATGCTCAGAAAAGGGTCTGGTATGGATTGGGGGGGACCCTACGTAAATTTTTAAAAAAAATTTGGCGTGGAGTTCCACCTAAAATCTATACCAGACCCAAAGGGCCTGGTATGGATTTGGGGGGTGGTGCAATTTTTTTTCTTAATTCTGTCATAGGGTTCCCCTTAACCACTTCAATACACTGTATTATATACTCTGCACTGCACTATATACTCTGCACTGCGTTATATACACTACACTGACTGCACTATATACTCTGTACTGCGTTTTATACACTACACTGAATGCACTATATACTCTGCACTGGGTTATATATTCTACACTGACTGCATGCTCAATCCACATTGCACTGTGATTGGCCAAAGCATACAGGTCAGGTGCATGCTTTGGCCAATCAGCAGCCTTCAATGCACTGCGATCTCGCAGTGTATTATGGGGCACATCGCGGCGGGCAAACTTCCCGCGAGTGTCCCATATAACTTACGTTCGACTGAAACATAGGGACCATCCCTATTCATAGTCTGGATAGTGGTGTACCCCAAGCTATACAGTGGAACTAGGTTCTTACAGGATGTCTCTAAATTGCAAGCCAACCTCAATGCACTATTTCATTGTTCAGTTATGTGGCTAATGAGGTTTAATGTTGATAAATGTAAAGTTTTGCACTTGGGCCCTAAAACTATGCATGCATCACACTAGGAGGAGAACAGCTGGAGGAGTCAATGGTGAAGAAGGATCTGGGTGTTCTGGTAGATCATAAACTTAATAATAGCATGCAATGTCAAGCTGCAGTTTCCAAAGCAAGCAAAATAGTTGTATTAAATAGATATACACTGCAATGAGAGAGAGAGATATCATTTTGCCCCTGTACAAATCATTAGTAAGACCTCATCTGGAATATGCAGTTCAATTTTGGGCACCGATTCACAAAAAGGATATCGGCAAAATGGAGAAAGTGCAGAGAAGGGCAACCAAACTGATAAGAGACATGGAGAAGCTCAGTTATGAAGAAAGATTGGCTGACCTTAAAGTGGATGTAAACCCGATTCATGAAACTTGAGCTGGGCACATACAGTATATCTGTAGTGTTTTCTTATCTCTCTTCAATTCCCTGAGTCCTGTGTGTTTTTGCTGTTTCATTACTCTGTTATCAGCCTGATAACTATTGACAAGTTCTCCGAGATGGGAGATAGAAGTGTGTGTCGGGGGGAGGTTGCTATAAATAGATTAGCAGTCAGCCTGCCATCTCAGAGCAGAGCTGTGAAAGCATTTTCATTCTTCTACCAATGTGGAGGGGGGGGGGGTGTGCCTTTCCTCCAATCAGCTGATCCCAGTGTAATCCAAGCCTTCTCTAACAGTGCAGAATGAAGAAATGAAAATTCTTACCCGATGTAAGAATTCTAAAGAATATAGAAAGCTGAAGACAGCAGATATACATGTAAAACTTAAATAGGGAGATTTGTTTCATCTCTGTGTATCATCTAAGGTTGTGCACTTCACTGGGTATATGTGGGGGTTTATATCCACTTTAATTTATTCTCACTTAAGAAGAAGCGATTAAGAGGGGATATGATCAACATGTATAAATACATAAACGGTCCATATAGTAAACTTGGTGTAGAGTTATTCAGTATCAGGCTATTACAAAGGGCAAAGGGCACCCTTTACATCTGGAGGAAAAGAGATTTAACCTTCGCATATGAAAAGACTTCTTCACAGTAAGAGCTGGTCCTGGTTCTGGCCAGCTCAGTAGATTGTTTAAAAAAAGGCCTGGATGCATTCCTAAATGCATAACATAAAACTGAATATAGAGTGTCACAGTCTGGAGTCAGGCTCGGAGTCCAGTGGCAGAACAGTTGAGAGATTTATGAGTAGTCAGCTGGATGAATGCACAAACACATCTGCTAGCAGATCACACAAGCTTACCCGAGGCGTGGGGTCTAAGCACTAACCGGTCTTTACCAGAGGTCCTAGTGGTGGAGATGGGTGATGCTGCATGCCGGTGCCAAGTCACAGCCCTCAGGATTGTCCCAGTATGGAGAGAGCTAATGGAAGGCAGGTAGCCGATGAAGCAGATAAGGAACAAGCAGAAGCATAGTCGATGAACAAGCCAAGGGTCAGTAATAAGTATTAGCTGGAGAGGATCAGACATAAGCATAGTCAAGGAACAGGCCAAAGGTCAGTAATGCGTGGTATGCAAAATATGGATGGCAGCAGGAGTGACAAGAGCGAGATATTGGCTGGAGAGAGCAGAATAATCTGGCAAACAGGATGTGCAAAGGCATGGCAGAAATAGGCAGTTAATGGGAGCAGGAAAGAGTTCAAGGTTCACGAGAAACAAAGGTTCAAAGCCTTTTTTGCCTTCCTCTGGATCAACTGTGGGTGTAGTATAGTATATATGGAGGTTTTATGTGTGTGTGTTTTTATTAGTTGAAGTAGATAAACTTGCGTCTTTTTTCAACCTGACTAACTGTGTAACTTTGTAAATTGGGGAGGTGAACTGAGCAGTGTGTGTCAGCACCAGAAAGCCTAGAAGACTTTGAGGCACGCCATAAAGTGCCCAATGACCCAGGGTAGTATCATCACCACAACAGCTCACAGTAGTCAGCAGTCAATGTATGGATATGGTACTGCAGCCTGAGTCAGTCAGGCCTAAATGCAAGGCAGCTGGTCATTAGGCCAGTCTAGCGGCCCAGGCATTAGCACTAACTTGCCCCTTGGTTGCCATCCAGTGTTTAAGAGTACCTGGTTTAGAAAGCTGGTTGAACAAAATTACAGAATTTTTTGGAAGGTAATGTAGCTCACATTAGTATTAGCTGTTTGTCTACAGCTAGATTCACACCTTTCCATGTACGTCTTCATGCACTGCCATTGTCATAAAAAGGTCCTTAAATGGGCGAAGATGGTTAAAAAAGATAAATATGAACTTTTTTGGCCAGTCACCCTGCACATATTTGAGCTAGCAACAAGTAAGTCCTATTTACTATTGAGCTATACACATTTTGCATTCTAGGGCATATGTGCTTTCACTGATAATAAAGAACTGTGTATATGTTAAGCACACTGGAACAATGTCTGTTTTTCACTTTTTTGTGTTTAATAGCTGTAACACCATAATTTTCGAAGACTCCATAGTTGTCTTAGTTTTCATAAAATATAAGAAAATATAAGGATTTTTGCTTATTTATGTTTATTTATGGCTACTTATGATACATCATATACAATTTTCAGCACAGCTCCATGCATCTTGTAGATGTTGTCTTCCAACCCTAAGGTGTACGTAAATAAATGTAAACCCCAATCACTTCTTGGTTAAAAGTTTCCAAGGCATTTCAGATGCATCTTGGAACAGTGATGTTATTAGGTTTAATCTCACTAATTTGTGCAGCTAATTCAAAGGGCTGGTAAGATTCAGATGATGAGGAGTAATAATGTCACCAAGCTCCCAAAATTATTGGACAGCTCAGATCACGGGCACCATGTACAGAGGCAATCAGAGTGGATTTCAGCAGATCAAATGTAAATGTGGGGGTTTTAAAGTTGCACCAACCACCAATGATGGTTTTTGTTATCAGTGTGGAAGTGGGAGAGTATAAAGGGCCCACTGACCACCAATAATTTGTGATTGTTTTTTTTTAAGGTGTGTGTAATAACTGATTATTTTTATTATTTTAATAAAGAAAAGAAAGGTACATATAAGCAAATCCACATATTTGGTCGTATTTCCCTTATATAGTAAAAAAAAGTGGTTATTAAATACCACCAAAAGAAAGCGCTTTGTTTCTCAGAATCTGATATAAAATTACATTTGGATACAGTGTTTCATAAAAAGTGCTTGTCTTTCAAACTATAACAGCACTGAAAAAATGGCCTGGTAATGAAGGGCCAGTTATCAAGTGGATAAAGATCAACTCCAGCCAAAACTCGAATTTATTTTTTATTTGGATAGAGTGGATTTGTTAGAGCCTCAGTCAGGGTTTAATTGTCACTGTGTCACAAGATCTTACAAGGACAAGAAGTAAATAGGAAAACGTTAATGTGGAAAAGAGATTTATGCAAAAATACTTACATTTATTTGCAGGGGGGATGGATTAAAAACTCTGGCACTGTTTTTATTGCTGTCTGTGTCTAGACATTCTGGTGACACCTTTACCTTTTATTTCTTGTCTTGGTACCACAAGGACAACTCAATAATGGCACAGCAACATAATCCTCACAGTAGTTTAAATCCTATCTCAATCTAAAATAAAGAAAAACTAGGCTAAAGTGGGGCTTTAATGTGGTGGTATACAAATTTAAGCTAGCTCATAGTTATAGTAGACAGAAGTTAAATAAAATAAGTAAACAGAGTTCAATTGAACCTCAAACTTCATATTTGATTAAATAATTTTTTCTGCACCACATTTACTCTTTAAACCAATAGCAAGCAATGAATAAAAAGAAGGTAGACAGACATATATAAATGTTAAAATCAGTGCAATATCATAACTCATTCATCAAACAAATATTCTAGTCATCTATCTCCAGCTGTCAATTATCCATATTTGTGTCATATGTACAGCCATTTATCTTTTTCTTCTGTGCCACTACTTCTATTCCTGTTGTTCTGGTTCTATCTGACCCTGGAGATCAAAATCAATAGAAAACTAACCATATCACATATAATTTTACTGATAACGGCGCCTGTCTTCAGAAAAAATGACATTAAAGATTAGAGGTGCCATTTATTCCTTTGTTGCTTTTTTGTAATAGTACATATATGTATTTTGTTTTAAAAAGGATGCCTTCCAAGTGACAGGTAAAACTCACACCGGATCAGAAACAGTCATTTAAAAAGGGCACAATTTTCGTCTGCTGGAGTACTGTTTCCCAACTTGAGAACCTACTTGTGATTGGAGGCAGAACATTCTAAAATATAACCAAAACAATAGGTATTATAAAGGAAAATCTGAAACCATATGTAATTGTCACGTATGTCATGTAATTTAAAGCTACTATGCTGCTAAAATTAAAAATGCCAAAAATTTGTCCTTGCAAAAGGAAGATAGTCAGTACGTACCTTTCCCTCTGCCTGCAACACTCAATGGCACTCTGATGCAGAGCTATTTTGCGCTGTATTCTCCTCTGTACTGTACTGTGTCTTAAAGTGATGTATAGGCTGGTAGGAGGATTCACTAAGTTTAGCAGGGGACTAGATATTCGACACTCCCAGAAGTGTCAGTCATTAAAGACTTTACCAATTTCTCTGCATCAGTTTTTAATTTGGTGGCACAAGTGGTTTTTAGCTGAGTTCAATAGGATTTATTAATTACAGTTACATTGGTTAAATAAAGATCTTTATCATGGTGTTAAAGCTTTGTGAATCAAACCTAATGCGTTATAATAACGCAAATTGTTATTATGAGTTAAAGCAGAACTAAAATTCACATTAGGGATTGATGGACACTTGCCATAATGTGCAAGTACACTCTGCATTTTTGCACATTATGTCACACTTACCTTCTAAAGCACACCCCCTCCCTTCCCGCAGCTATGCAAGGTCCACAATTTCCCTCTTTTCTTTGTCCTCACTGCTGACATTTTCACCCGGTCAATTTCCAGGTTTGGCATCTGGTGGACATGGGATGACATACATGTGCACAAGAGTCTGTTCATCCTGGCACCCAAAGCATTCTGAGATATACATTGAGCTGCTCATTGCACAATGAGAAGAACAAGTGCAAACTACAAGTGCAAAGTGCACTTAAAATTGCACTGAAAGTGCACTTGGAAGTGCAGTCGCTGTAGATTCGAGGGGGACATGCAAGGAAAATAAAAAACAGCATTTTAGCTTGCACATGCTTGGATAATAAAATCAGCAGAGCTTCCCCTGATTTCAGATCTACCCCTCAGATTTACAGCGACTGCACTTCCAAGTGCACTTTCAGTGCAATTTTAAGTGCACTTTGCACTTGTAGTGCAAAGTGGATTTGCCTTTCGTAAATAATCCCCAAAGTCGCTTCTTCAATAAAAACCTACCTACTACCGTAGTCCAGCTTTAAGATGTACTGTAGTGTGTTAGCGCAGCCAAAACAATGCAGCTTACGTTTTCTTTTATACAGAGCACATCATTACACTCCATCACAGCTGCACATGATGCATAAATGTGTTTTACTGCAAGTTACCACAAACATGTGTAGCACCCCTTTACCCCCCTAAAGACTATTAGGGACCAGAGGTCAAATGGGCTGACATATCACCTCAGAGTTGAGTCCTTGGCTTACAGTGGGGATTATGGACAGATGGGCATCAGTCACTTTTTGTCAAATAAGTAGAGTTTATCGGGCTCTAATAAACTTCTGGTAGAGAGGG
This sequence comes from Lithobates clamitans, assembly GCA_037952925.1. Taxonomy (NCBI): domain Eukaryota; kingdom Metazoa; phylum Chordata; class Amphibia; order Anura; family Ranidae; genus Lithobates; species Lithobates clamitans. The sequence goes on from JBBGZY010000675.1 coordinate 671,056, forward strand.
TTAGGGCACAGGATGTGGCAGACTCCAAAATTCCACACAGGTAAAAGGACCATTAACCCACTGGCACCCTATGATTCTTGAACACTTGACGTTAGAGCAATTGCCAGATGCAACACTTCAATCAATTCCACTCCTTCTAGGAAAACTACCTTCAGCAAGGCAGTGCAAGCTTGGGCCTCATACCAAGGCCTTGCTCCTTACAGTATAGCACAGGTGGACTTCCCAAGGCAGCAGGTCTGGTTTATTAAAAACAGCAGTATACATTCTCCCCCAGCTGAGCTTAAAAAAGAAGAAAGCTTCCTGACCCCCACCCCACCCCAAATATTAAAAATGTATGTCCTTCCAAAGCATGTACTACTGACATTAAACCTCTTAGTGATTGGTCAGGAAGACATAAATATACATAACCCTGATTACTGGATCCTCTTAGATTATGGCCAGGGACACTCCACAGTAGCAGTAAGTAAACATTAACCTTATGGAGAAACCAACACATAGCAGAAACATGAATTCAGTGAAGGCTGCCTACAGCCTGGCAGAACTAAATTGCTCCTTAGGGCAGGGTGACTACATGTGATAGCTGCCCTAACAGTGGGCTTGATTTACTAAGACTGGAGAGTACAAGATCTGGTGCAGCTCTGTCTAAAAAAACAATCAGCTTCCAGTTTTTTTTTTGTCAAAGCTTAATTGAAAAAGCAGAAGTTAGAACCTGATTGGCTATCATGCACAGCTGCACCATATTTTGCACTCTCCAGTTTTAGTATAGCAACCCCAGAATATCTAGTTGGGGGAAGGCAGTGTACTTCTAGGTTCATTAGGTTCCTAGTTGAGATCAGTTTGAGATGCTTCTAATGCCGCGTACACACGAGCGGACTTTACGGCAGACTTTGCCCGGCGGACTTTTCGACGTACTTTAGGACGGACTTTCTGAATGAACGGACTTGCCTACACACAATCCACCAAAGTCCGTCGAAATCGTACGTGATAGCGTACGACCGGACTAAAACAAGGAAGTTCATAGCCAGTAGCCAATAGCTGCCCTAGCGTGGCTCTATGTCCGTCGAACTAGCATACAGACGAGCGGACTTTTCGACCGGACTCGATTTCGACAGATTAATTTAAAACATGTTTCAAATCTAAGTCCGTCCAACTTTTGAGAAAACAAAGTCCGCTGGAGCCCACACACATCGAATTGTCCGACCAAATCCCGTCCGCCGGGCAAAGTCTGCCGTAAAGTCCGTTCGTGTTTACGTGGCATAAGTTCCTCCACAAGTGCTTCTGACCGCCTTCTGTTCTGCATCTGATTTTCTTTTTATCTGCTTCAAGCTGTCTTTGCATCCCTAATGACTTGTATTGGGAGAAAAAAAAATTGACACAAAACAAATGTCTTTGGACATGATCCCAAAGAGGTACTAGGATATTTAAGCGTTTGCAGCAACTTTTTTATCTTAAAGAGGAATACTCACATTCTCTCCAGCACTGCGGTATCCTGGATCTCCCTGCTGGCCGCTGTCATCTTTTGCTGGTTCGGCTTTCGCTACTGATCACTAGCCAGTTTCATTGGCCAAGCTGTGATGATGTCACTCCTGTGCATGCAAGGCAATTTCATTCATCCTGGCATTGCTGAAATGTGTACACTGAGCTGTGCATGCTAGAATACCTAGGATGCACTGGGAATCCTTTGTCATAGCTGCCTTTCTATAGTAGAGGAGATATAAAATATCAGTTTAAAAAAGTAAACTTAAAAAAAAAAAATAGAATTGGCCTCCAAACCATTATAGTTAGTCTTTAAGTTCTTAAGATTAGAATTCACTCTACTGAAGTTAGACCAGTGAAAGATAGATTTTCTTGCTATGAGTTACTTGAATTTTGTAAGCTGTTCACATAACAGACAAGCAGAGGGGCAAAGGAATAGACATCAGTATTGCCCGTGGTCTCCCTGCAACTGATATTTCCCCCATTACTGCCTTACCGTGCCTTGTTTTACACTGTGACCCTGCGTGGGGGTGGATATCTTGGTAGAGTAGTTGGGCTTTGCTTTCTCATGTCTGAGCTGATCTTTTGTTTTTTTTTTATTCTTTATTTAGGAAATCTTTTCTTTTTTACAGTAAAAGGGTTACAATCTGAAACAATGACAATATAATACAGACCACCCTTCATCAGGTATAATAAAAACCAAACAATCCTTAGGTAATTATAGACCAAATTACCAATATGTAGCAGTATCAAGGGTTTACATTTATATGTACTATCTTTCCCGCACTAAGAATGATTTAGCGGACAACCCACAGCAGCGATAAGCAGAGTGGATGACCACACATATTTGACATTGAGAAGGTTGCTTCTCTTGACTTCACTAGATGATACCATATCATCAAGGGAAGGGAGGGAGGGGAAGACAAAGGAGAGGGGGAGAGAGAGGGAACGAGGTAACAGTGAAGAAGGGTAGGGAATTCTGAGAGAGGGAGAAAAGGGAAGAGCAGAGGTTAAACCTGCTTTATTTTCAATTGATTGGGCTACAGATGTCTCCAAATACCAGCAGTATCCTGGAGGCATCCCACTCCTACGTGTGGTTGGTACCTTATCTAACCATGGGTTCTCCTTCCTGTCTCACTACCTTAGGGATAGAGGAGATGATCAGTCAGCAAGATGTGCTCAAATTATGCAGTGCAAGAGTACTTGAGCCAGCAAAGCCATGTTCTGTTAAATTTCTCTTCTGTACCTTAAAGTTTTGACTGTGGTATCTTATATGCCCCTCCATATATTGTTCCTAGAGTCGCCACTGGTGCCTTTTAAGGCACAATCAGGCTCTCCATATGTTGGATATCTTTACAGAGCTATCATGCAAAGGAGGAGGGTACAGTCATGGATTTCCACAACCTAGGAACACAAGATTGTGTTGCATTGACACTATCGCCTTACTTCTTGTACACCATCATTGAAGTATGGTGTAAAAGAAAGAAAGAAGGCATGAAAGGAACTTGAGTATCTGTAAATGTCTACACAATAGCGTGGACTTGCTTCCAGAAGGGCTGAAGGGCTGAGCATGACCAAAATATATGAAACATGTCTCCTCTGTCTGACTCGCGACACCAACAACGGTCTGATATTGAAGGTTGCATTCAATGTGGTGTAACGGGTGGTACCACCGTGTCATCATTTTGTATCCAGATTCCTTGTGCTTGTTAATGATGGATCATTTGTAGGACATACTGTAGGAGACAGCTCTATTAGATGATTAGGTGAACAGTAACTTGTAGGTGAAGGGGAAGGCATATTTGAGCGAATCTTCCAGGCGACATTCCTGTTTAAAAGTAGTCAGCGGATGTACATATGAAGAAGCGGCAGGTAATAATTTTAGAAAATTGGAAAGTTGCAGTGAATAGAAACTACTCAGGACGGTAAAACTTCAGTCCCGAGACATTTGAGAAGCATCCAGCCATGCCGAATGGTTTAGGTAATGTTGCGCAGCATACATGTCCTGTTGGCAGTGTGATTAAAAAGCAGAAGACCAGTGATCAGAGGGGTTAAAGAATAAATGTTCTCCCCGACTACATCACAGCAGTACAGGAGTCAGCAGGTTCATGCGCTGGCAAAAATCATGTTGATAGGGGGAGAAAACAGAGTGACAGAAAAATGAGCTCACCACTGTGCTGCTTCTCTTTTCCCTATCCTGTAACAGGTTGAGGTGGGTTCAGGACGACTGGGGCTCAGAGGATGTGCGATGAATGATGTTAGCCAGCAGACTGGGGACATATAAGGGCAGAAAAAATAATTCTGTGGGGGGGGGGGGGAGGAATATTTTTTACTTCCTGCTATAAAACATATCCAATAAAAAAAATGTAAAAAAAAATCAAATTTCTTGATAAATTTAGGCCAAAATGTATTCTGTTACTTATTTTTGGTAAAAAAGACCCAATAAGCATATATTAATTGAGCCAGCAAAAGTTACAGCTTCTACAATCTATGGGATATATACTGGAATTTTTAGTTATTTCATTTTTTTTTTAGTAGTAATGGTGGCGATCAGCGGCTTATAGCGGGACTGTAATATTGCAGCGGACATTCGGACAATAACTCACACTTTATGGGAACCAGTGACACAAATACAGTGATCAGTGCTAAAAATATGCACCGTCACTGTACTAATGACACTGCCTGGGAAGCGGTTAAACATCTAGGGCAATCAAAGAGTTAAATGTATGCCTAGCCAGTGTTTGGTGTACTGTGTGTGGTGCTTTTACTAAGGGGAGTTATAGATTTTTTTCCCTGCTTTGCGGGGAAAGAAAATCTATTACTTCCACGCTGACAGGACAGGGCTCTGCCTGTATAAATGCATTACGATCGCTGGGTGCGGGCCAATGGATTGCTGCCGGCACCCAGGGATCATCATGAATTAACATAGGACAGAGCCCTGTTCTGTCAGCGGTTGATTGACATCTGCTGTGTTTAATCACAGCACGGCTGGGTCGTGGGCAGCGTGCGCGCCCCCTACCTGGAAGTGTCAGATCATGTACTTAGGTACGTAATCTGGTGCAGCTGAGCCGCCTTGCCGCTGTATATCTAGGTTATACGGTTGGCAAGTGGTTAAACACTAAAATAACTATTTTCACATGACATTTGCAATGACAAGAATATTGTGCTCGTGTAAAGCTTTTTTCACATTTTATTTTTTACATCTTTTTCCATTCAGCACTTCAGTGTCCATTGAGACACACCTTTTAAATGTGTCCTTCATTCTTGTGTCAGCAGCACGCAGATCCTGGAGATGTGTCCTTTGCTGACTCAGGAGTGCCCCTAAAAATACATAAATACCAATGCCCCCACCCCAAAATTTTTGCTGCGCATCACAGTATTTCTAGACATGTCCCTGTGCGTCAAGAGCATTTTGAACCCGGAGATCAAACTCTCCCCATCTCCAGTTCAACAGTGGAGTGACGCTGGTAAAATCACATGCATTCCCCATCTCAGCAGTGTTTGCCTAGGGCCAGTTTTGGTATAATCCTTCCTAGACTTTTGTTTTGGCTAAAGACAAGAATAAGCTCAAGAAAGTGGGGTTTATTCAATAGGAACAATGATTTACAGTGCAACAAGCTACAGCACATAGAAATTAAATAACTTCTTAGCTGATCTAACTCCAATACACAGAATGTGATTTATTACTATAGTTTACTGCTTTTTATATATGTCTACTGCTCTATGCACAGTTTACTGAACAGTATCCAGTCTGATTTGCAGAAAATACTGTAGCACTCGCTGACAGTCTGTTATTGCTTCTGTGGCAACATCATATTTAATATTTTTAGGCACCAAAGGCAAATAGACTGTGCAGTTGCACTCTGCAAATGCAGTTGCTCCTGAGCTTAGTAAATAAGGTAATGCTTCACATTACAAAGAATACCCAATCAGGTAAAGTGATATTTTAAAAACAGCATTTCTTGATCATACATCACGGGACACAGAGTATTCATTACATTATGGGTTAGATACACAGGACACTGGTTAACCCCAATTAAGGAGAATTCCTCCCCTATATAACCCTCACCAGTATCTAAGGTGGTTGGTCACGTAAAATATGTGCTGTGAAGAAAGCTCCAGTTTGGTCCCTGCAGGGGCTTAAAGGGCTTTACTGACCGGATCCATATCTCAGGCTGATATTTTGACTCCCAAGATGGTATGGTACACGGGCCTCGTCATCCTAAGAAGCAAGGTTTTGCCTGTAAGTCTCTCTTTGGAGGAGAAAACCAGGCTTGGTGTACTATTAAAACAGTGGCACGAAAGTTTCTGGCAGAGTCTTTTACAGGTCCAGGTAAAGAGGTTTCTTTGAGTAGGAACCCAAAAAACCCTGAAGGTTGGCACAACGCTACCCGCCAAGATGGGTGAAGGCTGGAAACTGTCTGTTCTCAGCAGTTCCTGCGGCGGGGACAGGTAAGAGAAGTTAATCCTATATATATATATATTTATAATACAAGTGGATTTTCTTCAATGAGTTCATGTCTTACCTGATTTCCACCACTAGAGGGAGTAAAGAGCAAACTTGCATGCTTTTCAGACACACTCAGTGAAGCTGGTGTCCAATGTTACAGCCCCAGCGTATGTCACAGAGGATTCCCTTAGGGCTACATTGGAGGGTTTTGAGGGAAGAATTATGAATTTAATTTCAGTTTTCTTAAAAGATAGCAGAAAAAGGGGGTAGATTCCCTTCCTCTGCTGCACTTTCTCTTTCAGATGATTCTTCTGACAATGAGGAGAGATCCCTACCCAGAGATAGGGATCAAGAGCAGTCTGAGGATTCAGAGGAAGAGGAGAGAGCTTCTTCCTCTCAGGCACTCAAGAAGCAGGTCCAGTATTATACTGAACTAGTGCGTTCCACATTTAAATTGCCCTCTGCTGAGGCCGCTACATCCTCTGTTTCTTCCCTGGGGGTCAGAAGGATCCCACAGACTGCGTTTTCCTTTCCAATTCATCCTTTAATGGATAAATTGTTGTATGAGGACTGGGAACATCCCGATAAACTGTTTACTCCTCCTAAAAGGTTTTCTATGCTTTATCCTCTGGAGGAAAGCTTCACAAAGAAGTGGGAGGTCCCATCCGTAGATGCGGCTGTCTCTTGTGTGAATAAAAACCTGACCTGTCCCTTGGACAATGCTCAGGTGTTTAAAGACCCAACTGATAAAAAGCTGGAAACTTTATTAAAAGCCTCCTTCTCCATGGCTGGCGCTCTAGTCCAACCTACAGTCGCAACTGTGGGTTTGTGTCAATTCTTCAAGGAACAGGTTAAGCAGATGCTTGGCCTCCTTCCCAGTGAGGAAGTGGAGAACTATGCAGACCTTCCACAGGTGCTGTGTTTTATGATTGATGCCATTCTGGATTCTGCCCAGCAAGCATCTCGTTTGTCTCTCCTGTTGGTAGACATGCGCAGGTCCCTTTGGCATAAAAGTTGGGCAGCAGAGCTTTCATGCAAAAGATATTTAGCTGGCTTACCATTCAAAGGGGAATGCCTATTTGGGGATGACCTAGATAATTTTATCCAAAAAATTACAGATGGTAAATCTACACTCCTACCAATTAAGAGGAGTAAACATCCACCATTCAAATGGTCTCTTTCCCCTTCCCCTAGAACATCAGGCTCTAAGCAGTGGCGACGGCCTTCCCAATCTACTTTCAGAGGAAAGGCCAAGGGTCACACCCAAGGGCAGAAAAAGGCTTGAGGACGAAAGCCTGCAAGGAAGACCCCAAAACATCCCTGCGATGGGGCGCCCCCACTTGGCCGAGTGGGGGGAAGGCTCCTATAGTTTTCAGGAGCCTGGCGGGAAGAGGTTTAAGACAAGTGGGTGGTCTCTTCAGTATCTCTAGGTTACAAAATAGAGTTCCTAGAGCTTCCACCAGCTCGTTTCCTAAGGTCAAGAGTTCCCAAAGATCCAGTAGAGCGAGAACCGCTACTACTGGCCTTAGAACGCTTACTATCCCAGGGAATGATAGTAGAAATTAACCCAAAAGATCAGGGTTCAGGGTTCTGCTCGAATCTCTTCACTGTTCTAAAGCCAAATGGAGATGTCAGACCCATCCTAGATCTAAAGGATCTGAATCAGTTTCTACACATTCGATCCTTCCGAATGCAGTCAATTCGTTCGGTGGTCTCCACCCTGCAGGGGGGAGAATTTATGGCATCAATAGATATCAAGGATGCATATCTTCATGTGCCGATTTTTCCCGCTCACCAAAGATATCTAAGGTTTGCGGTAGACCAGCGCCATTTCCAGTTTGTGGCCCTTCCTTTCGGTCTCGCTACAGCTCCTCGAATTTTTACAAAAATTCTAGACCCTCTCTTAGCAAATCTAAGAGCTCAGGGCATAACTGTGGTAGCTTATCTAGAAGATTTGCTACTCATAGAGCAATCGGTGGCACACCTGAACTGCGCTGTCTTCAAGACAGTAAGACATTTGGAAAGACTAGGCTGGATAATCAACCTAGAAAAGTCTTCTTTGCAACCTTCAACAAAGTTGGAGTATCTAGGCATGATCATAGACAGCACTCAAGGCAGGGTGTTTCTACCAGAGTCAAAGGTCAAGGCCGTAAGAGCTCTAGTCCGCTTAGTATTAAGCAAAAAGAGTCCATCCATTCGGCTATGTATGAGACTGTTAGGAAAGATGGTTGCCACTTTCGAGGCTGTTCCATTTGCCCAGTTTCACTCAAGGCCCCTGCGGAGAAGCATTCTCGCAGCTTGGAACAAAAAGACTCATGCCTTGGATCTTCCGATGTGCCTATCCCCAAGGATACGCAAAAGCCTCAATTGGTGGTTACGAACCAAAAATCTTTTGAAAGGCAAAGCCTTTCTTCCACTACAATGGAAGATCGTAACCACAGATGCCAGTCTGACAGGCTGGGGAGCAGTTCTGGAAGAAACATGCACGCAGGGAAGATGGTCTACAACCAAGAAAAGCTTGCCCATCAATATTCTAGAAGTTCGGGCAATTTACTTGGCCCTCATGGACTGGTCTTACAGGCTACAGGGTCATCCTATTCGGATACAATCTGACAATGCCACGGCTGTGGCTTACATCAATCACCAAGGAGGCACCAGAAGTCTGGATGCCCAAAGGGAGGTAAATCACATTCTTGCATGGGCAGAAAGCCATGTTCCCTGCCTGTCTGCGGTATTCATCCCAGGAGTGGAAAATTGGCAAGCGGATTTCTTAAGCCACCGGCAATTATGCCCAGGAGAATGGTCCCTACACCCCAACATATTCCAGACCATATGTCAAAGGTGGGGAACACCAGATGTGGATCTTTTCGCGTCCAGATTCAACAGGAAGCTGGACAAAATTGTGTCCAGAACAAGGGATGTACTTGCTCAGGGGTCAGATGCTCTGACAATCCCATGGGATCAGTACAATCTAATGTATGCCTTCCCTCCGAACCCACTTCTTCCTCGGTTCCTTTGAAGGGTCAAAAGGGAAGCAAAGGTGGTCCTTTTAGTAGTCCCGGCTTGGCCCAGAGGACCTTGGTATGCAGAGATTGTAAAGATGGCAGTGGGCAGGCCTTGGGTCTTCCCATTCCGGCCAGATCTGCTCACACAGGGTCCAATTTGCCACCCTGCTTTACCAAGTCTAAGATTGACGGCTTGGCTGCTGAGACCCACATTTTAAAAGACCGTGGGCTCTTGGAGTCCTTTCCACTCTGGTCAATGACAGAAAGCCTGCCTCCAGGCTTATTTACTACAAATCTGGAAGGCATATGTTTCCTGGTGTGAACCCAGGGGATGCATCCTAGAAGGTATATGATTAGCAGAATTTTTACCTTTCTTCAGTCAGGCCTAGAAATGAGATTGGCTTTGAGCACTATCAAAGTCCAAATTTCGGCTTTGTCTGTATTTTTTCAGAAGCCAATTGCTTCACATTCCCTTGTCCGGGCCTTTATTCAGGGGGCACTGAGGTTGAATCTGCCAGTCAAACCTCCAGTATGGCCATGGGATTTGAATTTGCTGTTGTCGGCTTTACGGGGACAACCCTTTGAACCACTGCACCTGGCTCCTTTAGCGCTTTCGACTAAAAAATTAGTCTTCTTGATAGCCATATCCTCTGCTAGGAGAGTATCAGAATTGGCAGCTTTTTCTTGTAAACAGCCATATTTAATTATTCACAAGGACAGGATTGTTATGCGTCCTAATCGTTCCTTCTTACCTAAGGTGGTTTCAGGATTCCATTTGAATCAAGGTGTAATCCTACCATCCTTTTTTCCAGATCCACAGTCCACGGAGGAAGAATCTTTGCACACTCTTGATGTGGTTAGAGCAGTCAGTGTCTATCTGCAGGCAACCGCTCAGATACGGAAAACTGATTGTTTGTTTATTCTGCCGGATGGCCATAAAAAAGGCCAAGCAGCGTCGAAATCCACTCTTTCTAGATGGATTTTATACAGGTTATTTTTCAGGCTTATGATATAAAGAGGAAGACTCCTCCTTTTCATGTGAAAGCGCACTCAACTAGGGCTGTTAGTGCTTCTTGGGCAGTGCATCACCAGGCCTCCATGGCTCAGATCTGTGAGGCTGCGACTTGGTCTTCAGTCCATACATTCACCAGATTCTATCAGGTGGATGTAAGAGGGCAAGAGGATACCGCCTTCGGGCGCAGTGTACTGCAGGCTGCAGTTTAGTTCCTCTGGTCCGTTTGCGGTCTATTTTCTGATCTGTGTCTCCCTCCCCATAAATGAGCATTGCTTTGGGACATCCCACTATGTAATGAATACTCTGTGTCCCGTGATGTATGATCAAGAAAATAGGAATTTTAAATACAGCTTACCTGTAAAATCCTTTTCTTGAGAAAAGCCCTTCTATGGGTTTTATGTGGTTACCTATTGCTTTGCTACAAAACTGAGGTCCTCCCCGTATGGGAGGGGTTATATAGGGGAGGAATTCTCCTTAATTGGGGTTAACCAGTGTTCAATCACCGATGGTGCCTATCTAACCCACTATGTAATGAATACTCTGTGTCCCGTGATGTACTCTCAAGTAAAGGATTTTACAGGTAAGCTGTTTTTAAAAATCCTATTTTTTGCTTGCATACAATTGGATGAAGGAAGTAGACAGAGCTTTACCACATTTACTAAGCTCTGGAGGAACTGCACTGGCAGAGTGCAACTGCACCTGTGCAAGTGCGCAGTCTGATCGCCTTAAATCACCCCCTAAGTACTGAACACTGAAAAGAACGTTAAAAATACAAAATAGATTTTTTTTTTTTTTTAATACAAACTATTTTATTGTAGAAAATAAAGAGTAGTAACAATAAGCATCAAATACAGAAGGTGGTACAATGTATGTAACAAGTTATACAATCGGTAATAGTGAAGTACATATAACAATATTTGGTGGTCCGAAGACCACATGGGGCCATTTCTATCAGCTTCAATCCGTATTTTCACATATGTTGATCAGCTAAGAGAGTCAATCCAATGAGAGGAGCCCCAAAACTTGCTGAGGGTATAGCGGGCATCCCAAGTTCTCATTGACACTTCTACTACAGAAAGAAAAGGTGGAAAGGAGCAAACAAAATACAGAACCCACAAACCATTAAACAAAATAAAGAAGTTATTACGGGGAACCTTAGGATAAGGGATGTTTACAATGCAGTATTATCTGGGTCGTTTTCAATGGGAGAGCATATATAATCACTTTGGGATCATGAGGACCAGGACTTCCACTTCCTATCATAGATGGGCATGGTGTCCATGATAGTATGAAATACTTTCTCCATAATTTGTATGGCCGCTATATGTTTAAGGACCTGGTGCCATGGGACCCCAGGAGCACGCCAGAACAAGGCGATAGTCCAGTGGACCGCACTAAATAGAGTATGTGCCAGTTTTTGTTCAGGGGGGGAAGTCCCAGGTATTTCTGCGAAGAATAGACACATTTGATGTGTCAGGGTCGTCAAAATACCTGTGATCTCAGCCACTTTGGAAGATACGTTTTGCCAGTTCTGCTTAAGTGCTCTACAACTCCAGAAGATATGCAGGTGGGTCCCCCTCTCGAGACAACCACTAAAGCAATTTTCGGAGACAGTGGGGGAAAATTTATGTAATTTTAAGGGGGTGTAATACCATCTCATGTGCAATTTCACCACTGTTTCCTTCACCGCTATGGGTTTAGTGCATTTGTGCATGATAGAGATCCTGTCTACCCATTCTTCCGGGGAAGACTCTTGACTGGTCTTTGCCTCCCAGCCGAGCATAGCTGCGGATTTATCTGGAAGGCCCAGACTGTTTAAATAGTTACATATTGAGTAAATAGTCCCTTTGTCCCTAGATGAGGGACCACATAAGTCTTCGAATGTGGTGGCTGTACTAGTTACACTCAGGGAATAATGGGAGCTGAAAAAATGTCTGATCTGCAGATGTTTGTAAAATTCTGTTTTAGGGAGGGAGTGGGTGGTTTGTAGGGATGAGAAAGAGCAGATTGCCCCATCCCAGTCTAGGGTAAATAGGTCTTTTGAGATCCAAAGGGCAAAAGAACTTGGGGAGGGGAATGCCGAGTGGAATGCGGGGTCCCTGACAAAGGATGCTAACCTGGGGCCAGATAGAAGTAGTGAGAATTTTCTTTTATATAATGACCATAGGTGTAGAGATTGTCCACTAAGTTTAGAGTGGATATATCTTTGGGGCAATCAAGGTAGCCCATAGTAGCCCGTGTAGGAAATATGGAACTATGGAAGTCTGCTCAAAGCGGAGCCAAGGGAAACAATTCGGGAGGGTGTGCCATTGTGCCAATCGGATAAATCTGGCAGAGAGGTAATTTAGCCAAAGATTCGGTAGTCCCAGCCAGCCCATAGCTCTCGGTCTATATACCATATTCCTACCCAGGCGGGGTTTTTTGTTATTGACATCCCTTTGAATCAGCTCAATCGTCTGGCCTGACATATAGATGGGGAGGGCCCTGAAAAAAAACAATAGTTTTGGAAGTATTGACATCTTCACGGCCTGGATCCTACCTAAGAATGTAATGTGGTATGGGCCCCACATGTGTATTAGCTGCCTAATACGTGTGAATGCTTGAGGATAGTTAGCGAGGTATAGTCTGTGGAGTGTAGGGGTCAATTTAATGCCCAGATAAGGCAGCATCTTTCCTTCCATTGAGAAGCCGAAGTTAGATTTAATGGAGGATACCATATTTTGGGGTATATTTATCGGGAGGGCAGAGCATTTGCAGAGGTTAACTCCCAGACCCGAAATGTCATGGAATTTGCATAGAGTGGAAATAAGATTGGGCTTAGAAATGATCGGGTTTGTCAAGAATAATAGGACGTCATCTGCGTACAAACTAAGTTTGAATTCTTGGTCCCCCTTTAAGTATCCCTTAGACCCTTTTCCCACGGGGGATTTTTCATTAGTTTTTCAGGCGCTTTAGCATTAAAAAAAGCACCTGTAAAGCACCTGAAAGAAGCTTCATCTGCAATACCAATGTGAAAGCCCGAGTGCTTTCACACTGAGACCCCTTTCACACTGGGGCATTTTTCAGGCGCTTTAGCGTTAAAAAAAGGGCCTGTAAAGCGCTTGAAAGAAGCCTCATCTGCAATTCCAATGTGAAAGCCCAAGTGCTTTCACACTGGGGCGCTGCGCTGGCAGGGCGTCGAAAAAAGTCCTGCAAGCAGCTTCTTTGCAGCGCTTTCGTGTTCTTGCCACCGGGCTGGGTGCGCTGATGGCCCGAGCCCTGTCACACTGCCAGCACCCGAAAAATGCCTGAAAAATGCCCCAGTGTGAAAGAGGTCTTAAGCGGGGCTTTACCAGCGTTTTTTGGGCGCTGGCAGTATGAAAGGGCTCCGGCTTTCACATTGGGATTGCAGATGAGGCTTCTTTCAGGCACTTTACAGGCGCTTTTTTTAACACTAAAGCGCCTGAAAAACGCCTGAAAAATGCCCCAGTGTGAAAGGGGTCTTAATATTAGGGTCTAGACTGAAAGAACGGGCCAGGGGCTCAATGGCCAGGGAAAATAAAAGTGGTGACAAAGGCTTTGTCTTGTTCCCCTGCCCAGTGTAAAATAATCTGAGTTGCAGCCAAGGAGTTTTATCTGTGTGGCAGTAAAGTGCCCAGAATACGTGGACAAAGGCCCATAGGAAGCCAAATTTCTCGAGGATCAATTCGAGATATGGCCATAACACGCTGTGGAAGGCCTTGTGGATGTTAAGGCTCAGGAGAAGCACCTTGCGTGAGAAAAGATCTTGTATGATATTGGATGCGAGTCTAATATTATCTGTGATTTGCCTGGTCGGGATAAATCCCATTTGGTCAGGGGAGATTAAAGAGGTGATAATATTAGAGAGTCTGTCTGCAAGGATGCGGCCTACAAAATAGATTTTATCTACAACAAACCTATATTTCCAGTACACAGGGATTAGTAGTTTACACAAGAAACATAATCTTACTTTTGTTTTTCAGATCAGCTCAAAGAAAGTGACAAAAGCACTGCATTTTTAGCAAGATCAACAGGTATTTTCTGTACTTGCTAAAAATGTTCATTGCCTGAAACATGAAAACCAATGGAGCCACCACACTTAGGAATGGTAAACTGCAAAATATTTTTTTTTTATTGTGTTTAATCATGTTTTAGGAGCTATTGGTAGTAGTAAGACATACAGTATGTAACTATTAGTCGTGAAAGTCTTCTTCAAAGTTGAAGGAGGATATTTCTTCTTTGTTGTTAGGTTAGGGATTGACCCTGGTGAACTAAGTTACCTGTGAGCCTTATATATTATCCTTAAACTGTATGTTTCCTAGATACTCCAACAGGTAGATATCCCCAGTATAGTGCAGTGTCTCACCAGGGGGTTTCAGGTGCACTGTATTAGTGCAAGAGTCCAAGAAGTATACAAAAAAAAAGGGTTAGGCATCTTGCCAAGATACAAACTTTTGGTTTACAAGTGAGTTCGCCCTAACCCGTAATCCCACCACTGCGCTCTAGGAAATGGGAAAGAGTGATCCTATAGCTGCCACTTAAAAAAAGACAACATGTGAACCGCATTCAAACCTCTATAAACGTGAGAGTGAATAGTGGCGCTACCGTGAAAAGAACAAATACTGTGAAATCTATATGAATAAAAGAGATCAAATTCTCAGTGAAAGTGAGATATAAAATTAGATATAAAAGCATGAAACATCTAAATAATGTGTTCGAGCAAATATATAACACCCTGTGACAAGTGTAAAATATATGTAACACTTCTCAAAAAATAATGAGTGAATGGTACAAATGCATGACTAAAGGATTCGTCAACCTTGGGTCCTTACCATTAGATTAAAGACACAGACCGCGTGACATGGGTTTTAAATGGCCACAGCAGCCCCATTTATTAACCAAATATAAAATAACATAACGTGAAAACACGTAACACATACCCGTAAGAACAAAAATAATATCCAACAGCAAGAGGTCTTTGGGTGTATTAAAAAAGGCACACTTTAATGACTTTAATGGTCTATATCCTCAGCTGTGCCCCAACTGGCTCGAGGACGCTCGGACATCACACCAACTTCCATATTTCCTTCCCCCAGGGGACTTATCTCCTGGGAGAACCACCGCTAACCAAAGGAAAGCGCCATCCTTAGATGGGCCCCACTAATCCTGTGACCATGCAAAATTTTCACTGACCCCCCAAAGACCCCTTGAACCGCCGACTGCTGCGACCAAATTGAACAGTACACCTTAACATGAAATTATACCATAACCATAAATATAGTTGTTGTTTTTGTTTTGTTTTTTTTTTTGTTTTTGTTTTTTAAGTTTCCTTTTTTGTTTTTTTGTTTTTTATGTGTTCCTTCCCTGTTTTTTTTTTTGAAAAGCAAACCATGTAACAACAAAAACATGTACCCCATCCTTAAATACCAACACTCCCTCAACCTGTCCAGCATGCTAACCCCTAACACAAGGGCGGGAGGGTGGGAAGATGTCTCCTCTCCAACTTCTCTGAATGATGAAGAATCCACCCCCTACACCGGACCCCAAGCCTCTGGACCCTGCCCCATCTGCTTTCTACCTCCAATCAGGTAAGAGATGACTTTGTGCCCCCACCACTGACCTGACTGACCGTTACTTGACCCCTGTTCCTCCCATAGTCATGCAGCCCCTGCGTCCATTCTCTCCTATGGGTCTCACTTGAGAACAGTCCATATACAATGTGAGCAACAAGCAACAAATAAATCTTGTGAGGTAAATGTGTCACTTCTCAAAGAAAAATAAATAAATGAAAACAATCTATATGTAACATGGACCAAAACAGATAAAGTACACCCCGTGACAAGTGTGCAAGGTGTATATCACTTATCAAGGAATGATATTATAAGAGAACAGTCCATATGCAGTGTGAACAAAAATCCAAAAATTAATGAAATATCCGGTATGAAGAACAAAATGTGACTCTTGTAATAATCCACCGCACCTCAGTGATGTGATTCCACTCACTTCTAAAATGCAAACTCAACCCACTCATATGAGGGTTTAAAATACGATCTCCAGAGCCCAATGTTGTATATATTAAGTATTCTTTATGAAGTAAAAGCTCCACATGTGAATAAAGATGAGCGCTCCAAAAGTGTGATACCATTCACAAATTTATTAAAATCTCAATAATCCGTCACCATTGTACTCACATGTAAATAAATCACAGCAGGCAAAAGACAAATCACATCAAAGCAATCCACGCAGTGGTGTAAACCAAATAGCAGCGGTCGCGGCGGACCCGGGGAGTGTGGATGCTGGTAACAATCTCACCCGCTCCTAGGACAAATCCTCAGCTTCCCACCGCTCCGTGTCTCGTCACTCCGTCTTACGTCACACGTTCTAGAATGCCGTATAGCCACGCCCGACATGTTTCGTCACAAGGACTTCTTCATGGGATTCAGCAAAATGCAAGCAAAAATGCTGTTTTTTTTCTTCCTTCCACGTGATTGGGTATTCTTTGCAAAGGGAAGCTTTACCTCATTTACTAAGCTCTGGAGAAACTGCACTTGCAGAGTGCAACTGCACATTGCAAAGTGCACAGGGGGTTATATACTAAAGGCAAATCCACTTTGCACTACAAGTGCACTGCAAGTGCACTTGTAAGTGCAGTTGCTGTAGATCGCTGTAGATCTGAGGGGAAGTTCTGAAATGAGGGGAAGCTCTGCTGATTTTATCATTCAATCATGTGCAAGTAAAAATGCTGTTTTTTTATTTTCCTTGCATGTCCCCCTCAGATCTACAGTGACGGCACTTCCAAGTGCATTTTAAGTGCACTTGTAGTGCAAAGTGGATTTGCCTTTAGTAAATAAACCCTCCAGTCTCTTTTCCTTTAGTAAATCAACCCCTCAGTCTTAAGCTGGCCACAGACAGATCGAAATTCAGCCAGCTCAGCAGGGACTGGCTGAATTTTGATCCACGTGTGGCCATCCCCATTCAGAAAAAGTCAATTGATTGACTTCTGTTGAACGGACAAGGTGGAAAACGTTTGTCGATCAGTGGCTACAGCTGTTAATCATTGAATTCTGACAGCGAATAATCCACCTCTCAGAATGCAATGTCGCCGGGGGTGGAGATTCCTCTATTCACCTCATTCATGTGGATAGAAGTATCTGTATTTTTTTTTTCATTCAACCTGCTTTATGCAAGAACATTTTTTGAGGTCGGAATCCCTCTAAATAAAATGCTTTGTATTGTGCTGTATTAAACACAAGGCCAGTATCACAGATTTCTCAACAAATTGACTCAAGGAAGACATGATCTGAATTTTAAGGTCTGTATGAAGCCACAAAAGTCGCTTGGTTCTTTTTTATTAGGGAAGTAAAGAGATTAACATCATTTCTATAAAGTAAGCAGGTCATGTGTAATGTGAAGGTTAGATTGAACTGTGGCATCTCCCTATACTTCTGGAGATAAAAAGGCATATTGATTTTTTCCATTCTGCTGCTTTATAATCAAGTGGCCAATCAATAAGTATCATAATCAACACAGAATGCTTTTGATGTCTCCAAATATTTAACCTTTGCACGAGAGGCTGCTCGTGACATTTATAGCCATTGACCATGTTGTGAGAAGAGAGCAGAGTTACTACTGCATGAATCAGACCTGTCAAGGTTTAGAACACAGGAGTCTACGCCAACAGAGTGCCCTTTAGTAGAAGGGAGAATCTCCTGTCTGCTTACAGCAGCCATAATGTCAAATAGAAACAGAAAAAACCATCACATTATGTTATGTATCCTTTGCCTGTGGCCAAAACACTATTCACCTGTAGAAATAAAAAGACGATGGCCTTTATTTAAAGGGAAAGTACCTATTTGATAGTTAATGGTTTATTTTGGACAGCACAGTGCCTTGGTGGTTAGCACTTCTGCCTTTCAGACCTGGGGTCTTTGGCAATGTCCTGGCAGAACACTATCTGGAGCACATTCTCACTGTGCTTGCGTTGGTTTCCTTCAAGTACTCCAGGTTTCTCCCACACCCTGAATACATGATGGGAGATTAAAAGAGAAGTATGGAAATTGAGAACCAAGTGTTCAAACTCCCCTGATCGCTTGGTTCTTAGAGCTCCCTGTCAGTCACCACTGTCTGCTCTGCCCCCCGCCCTCCTGTGCACTTACAGGAACGCTGGGCTGTGGAGGGGGCAGGAGTGGCCGGCTCTGGCTCTCAGCGGCTTGCTAAGAGGCTGAGCCGGGTGCTGGTCCAGGCATGTGGGCGGATCCCGACCATATGGTTGCAATCTTTCCTGAGCCTGGACCAGCTCTGTGACAACGGGTCACAGGTGTGCAAAACTAACTGCACTTCTGTGATCCACAGGAGAAGTACAGCCAAACGGGCTTTGGCTGTACTTCTCCTTTAATGGACTACTGTCTGAATTGGCCCTAGTATGTGTACGTATGTACTGTATGTATGTAAGATGATGACCGGAGTCATAAATTTCTATTCTAAAATTGTTTTGCAAGAAACATGGAATCCTCTCTCATTTCTCTTGTTTGGTAATCTGTCACTTGCCGACCGCCTAACTGGGAAAAATACATTGTGACTTTACAGTGGATGATTGTAGCTCGATGCCTTAACCCTGGTATTAAAATTTTCAGCAGCCGCTGATTTTTCTCCTAAAAGTGATCCGAGCAGTTGATTAGCCACTGGATCACTTTTAAAAGCAGTGGGAGGGGTCGCACCCCCCCCACACCCTACGCCGCGTTCCGGTGGTTCTTGGGTTTACCTGGCTCATCGGGAAGCTCAAGAACCGATCTGTCGGGTGCAGTGGCTGGCCATAGAGATGAGCAGAGGAAGGATAGCCTCCGCTCATCTCTGTGGCCTAGGAGGCCGGGAGCGATTACGTCACTTCCAATTCACAGATTTTTTTGGAAAGCATTAATTAGATCAATGTTTTTTTTTTTATCTGATGCTTTATATTGTAGACAAGAGATGTGGAGTCTTATTGACCCATTTCTTATGATCCCAATAAAAGTGATCCCATTTTTTTTAAAGGGACACTGTGAAAATAAAAAAAATAATAAAATAAATATTTACAAAAATAAAAGTTTTTTTCAAGAGCCACCGACCCCCGTGCTCACACGCAGTGGCGAACACATACGCAGGTCATGCCTACATATGTAAACAGTGATCGCACTACACATGTGAGGTATCACTGCGAATGTTATAGCGTGAGCAATATTTCTAGCAGTGGACCTCCTCTACAACTCTAAACTGGTGACCTGTAAACATTTTTAAAGTGTCGCCTATGGAGATTTTTAAGTACCAAAGTTTGGCACCATTCCACAAGCGTGCACAATTTTTTTAAAACATGACATGTTAGGTATCTATTTACTCGGTGTAACTTCATCTTTAAATTGTTGCAAAAAAATTGGGTTATATTTGGTTGTGTTTTTCTTTTTTTTTTCCTTAAAATGTTTTTTTTTTTAGAAACTGCGTTTGAAATGCCATGTGACATAAAAAAATGCAATGACTGTAATTTTGTTGTCTAGGGACGCTAAAAAAAATATATTTAAAATGTTTGGGGGTTCTAAGCATTTTTCTAGCAAAAAATACAGATTTTTACTTCTAAACAAAAAGTGTCAGAATAGGCTTGGTCCGCAGCCCACAGACTTCCTCTAATAGTAAATGCTAGCAAATAGGTTTACTTAAATACGCTTATGACACCAGAGCCAGGTTATTGGTCCCCAGGTCAATGGTCTTGTGCCCACCCTCCTCTTCCCCTACTTGTAGGCCGAGCAATCAAAAATCAAGTCATGCATGGCAGCCTCTACTGTTGCAACAAAATCAGTAAGCTCTAACAAGCAGGGCCCTCTGATTCCTCCTGTATTGAATTGTATTGTAACTGTACTGTTTCCAATGGTGTTGTAAAGCGCTGTGCAAACTGTTGGCGTTATATAAATCCTGTATAGTAATAATATTACCATAGCTACATGTGGTATGCAAATGCTGGGGGTGGAGAAGGTAAAAGAAACACTTTGCGCAATCTGAACTGGATTTAAATTTTTTTATTATAGATGCACAGATTCACAGTGGATGGACTGTAAGTACATAGTACACTGTTCCTCCAAGAAGAATACACTGTAAGGGAACCTCAATAGGACCGGAGCTGGAATGTACTGGCAGGTAGGGCAGTTGTCTGGAACCTTTTGTTATACATAAAAATGTGTTACTGACAATCTGCAACATAATGTATAAATGGTTATGTGCCACCCCTATTAGCCCTGCCACCCTAGGCCTCACCCTATGTTGACTATGCAGAGATGCCTAGCCCTGAAAGATACAAGGGATGGAGCTTGTACTAAAGGTGCTTATCATTCAGGTTTGCCTAGAGCAACATGATGGCTAAACACAGCCTTGCTTTCAGTTGCTCAAGATAAGCATTAGTGTAATGTGATACAATGTGAGTCTCATTAGATTGTTTCTTAATTCCATCAAGCTGCTTTAAGTAGCTTGCACATTTAAATTGACTTGTATGAGGAAGAAAAGCAGCTCAAATGCAAACAAAAGCTTGTACACACAAGCCCTTAGAGTACTTTTGGTATATTTAGAGGTTCAGTGATTTATTAAATAGTATTGTAGCCATAAGGTGGTCAAACCCAGAGACTGCACCTTTAAAATAAAGTTGGCAGTGGCAGGTCTCATGTTTTTATCCTTATGGTTTCCCTTTAAATGTTGCAATTGTGTGTTATAATTGATAAGTAATATGCTCAGCATTAGATCTTCACCAAGTGGGCTGCCTAGAGACCCTCATGTTCCCTTCCAAATTCTTCTCATTGTTGCATTGTTCCCCCTGTGAGGATTTGGGAAGAGGTTGTGCATCTCTAGGCAAGAGTTCTCAGGAGAATAGCTTCAGAGGTAATTATATTAAATTACACTAATGCTTATCTCTTAAGTGCACTTATCCTTTAGAATCAAATGTATAGCTGAGACCTACCAGTACTCCTTAGCATCATGATGTTTTGCGGTGTCATTATAAAGTACAGCTCTCTAATGAGTATTTATCATCGGTACATTGTCCAATTTATGTGCTTATTTTCTCCATAGTGATCATGATAAAAAATATGTCAGAATGAAAACCAATACAGCTATTCGTAAATGGGTGTTTTGTCATCTATTTGTCATCATATTGTGAAAAAAGCAAAGAAAGAGAGAATATAGAAGACATGCTGAGTAGTTATAAACTTTATAGGTTGTAAGGTAACCTATTTATGTGTCATTCCCAATAAAATGTATATTGCAACTTTGGGTGGAGGTCATTCAGTTGAACCCCCTGGCAGTTTCTTTAATGCTGTGCGAAGTTCAGCAGCACGAGCTCTGAACATGTGTTCTTGGCTTTAATCATCTACGATAGCCATGACAGCATCTTGCTCTCAGATTCATGTTATTTTATATCATGAAGAATACAACTTCCTTTACTTTTTAAGGTCTGTGTCAGAGTGGGGAGAAGGTCAGGCTATTGAAGTTCTCAGGACAAAAAAGTGGTCATATGCCGAACACCTACCAATATGTACCTAAACTTGAAAAGGGGCAGTATTTCTAAAATGATTCTCCTTTTTCCTTTGCTTGACTTTACTGAAACCCATTTCTTTTGTGCATTTGGTAAAACCTTTTCAAATTGTTTACATAAAAGAAATGATGGAGAAAGCCATCACATAGTTTTATTTTTCTGTCATCACTCCCTGTTGTCTGGATGGCGTCTCTGCATATTAGCTTTCGTTTCCCTATATGCAATGACAGCAGGGAGCCTGACATAATCCTACTCACAGTGGATTTTGCCAGTTGTATTAGTGTGCATAATGCATACTGAATAAGGGATATGACAAGGTTGTAATCTGCAGATTAATTACTAGAGATGAACCAGGGAAATTAGAAGTAAGCATACAAGTCTGCAACTAAAAGTACAGAAATCTGTCCATTTAAAGGCATTAAAAGCCTTGTGTTTTTCACCTGCTCAGCTATATTTATAATGTAGTTCCATGGTGTCATTTGTTGACCTGTATGCAGAGTCTATAGTAGAATAAATCTTCACATTCCTGTGTCACAATTTTCTGTTTATGTTCACAGATGAGGCACGTGGCATGGTACTGCACAGGTTAATGTATGACCTCTGTCTGTAATCTAAGAACTGACACTTCCTGTGAAGAAGCGACATATCTCACAATCCCTGGATCTCTAAGTTTAGCACTGGTGCAGGTAAAAGCAATTAACAGATCTTACCGTGCTGGAATAGATGTGGGTGTTTCAAAAATTAGCTTACATTTGTGATGCAACACCGAGAAATGGCTAGGAATGCAAAAAAAACGTCCTGCTTACATATTTCCCATTTCCCAAGTAGCAGTAGTTTATACAACTATTTTGTTATATGTGTTATATGTTATGTTTTGTGTTATGTTGTATATGGTTTGCATATCACTGAAAAGTAAAGTCTATATACAAACTTTATTTTGTTTTAGGGTCAAAATGCCAGTCATTTGTTTTTTTTTCCATGTGTCCATATGAGGACATTTCCCTTTATTTCTTGTCCTGGAGATGCAACAGGAAGTAGGAGAAAATCTCTGCAAAGTGGGGGGAATTCTCCTTTTAGACAGCTGTCACTGGAACAGCTATCCCCACTGGAAATATTACCCTCATTTTGGTGACAACTGTAAAATTTTGGATTTTCCATTGCTTTGTCGTTGATACGATGGTCATCGGGACAAATATAGGGTAAATCTACTTAATCCTATTCTAGAAATAATCTAATCCTATTCCTACTCTATCCAAAGCTAATAATAGGTTTTGGCTATACATACACCTATAATCATTACCCATACTGTACATGTACCTTATGTTTACCAATAGTCAAATTATGCTGCACTGGTAAGAACTATATGTGCTAAATTTTGATAGTGACTAGTCACTAATCTTTACTCTCTATCACCCACATATATAAAGTATCTAACAAAAGTGAGTACACCCCTCACATTTTTGTAAATATTTTATTATATCTTTTCATGTGACAACACTGAAGAAATGACACTTTGTTACAATGTAAATTAGTGAGTGTACAGTGTAAGTGTAAATTTGCTTTCCCCTCAAAAAAACTCAATAGGGATGAGCCGAACCCCCCCACCCCTCGGTTCGGCTCGCACCAGAACTTTCGAACAGGCAAAAAATTTGTATGAACACTTGAACACCGTTAAGGTGTGTCTATCGGGCAAGAACATGAAAACTCAAAAGTGCTAATTTTAAAGGCTTATATGCATGTTATTGCCATAAAAAGTGTTTGGGGACCCGGGTCCAGCCCCAGGGGACAATTATCAATGCAAAAAAAAGTTTTAAAAAACAACTTTTTTCAGGAGCAGTGGGTTTAATAATGCTTAAAGTGAAATAATAAAAAAGAAATATTCCTTTAAATATTGTGCCTGGGGGTGTCCTTAGTATGCCTGTAAAGTAGCGCATCTTTCCTGTGTTTATAACAGTACCACAGCAAAATGATATTTCTAAAGGAAAAAATGTAATTAAAAACTAATCACGGCTGTAATGTATTGTCGGGTCCCGGCAACATAGATAAAAACCATTGAAAAAAATGACATGGGTCCCCCCCCAGTTCATTACCAGGCCCTTTGGGTCTGGTATGGATATTAGGGAGAACCCCGCACCCAAATTAAAAAAAAATAGCCTGGGGTTCCCCCGAAATCCATACCAGGCCCTTCAGGTCTGGTATGGATATTAAGGGAAACCCTGTGCCAAAATTAAAAAAAAATGACATGAAGTCCCCCCCAAATTCCATACCAGACCCTTATGCGAGCATGCAACCTGGCAGGCCACAGGAAAAGGGGGGGCGAGAGAGCAACCCCCCCTTCCTGAACCATACCAGATCACATGCCCTCAACATGGGGAGGATGCTTTGGGGTCCCCCCCAAAACACCTTGTACCCATGTTGATGAGGACAAGGGCCTCATCCCCACAACCCTTGCCCAGTGGTTGTTGGGGTCTGCGGGTGGGGGGCTTATCAGAATCTGGAAGCCCCCTTTAACAAGGGGACCCCCTGATCCTGCCCCCCTATGTGAATGGGTAAAAAAAATGTCAAAATGTTAAAAATGACAGTAGACAGTTTGGGACAGGTCCTTTATTAAAAAAAAAATGCCCTGTGATGTCCTTTCATTTTCGATCACAGCGTCCGACAACCCGATAAAAAAACAGAAAAAACTCTGCCTCCATGGGAGGCTCCCACCAACTGAAGCCTCTTTGCGATGACAGCTGTTATATAGCTGAGGGCGGGGCCACCCGGTGACATAAGTGGGTGACCCAGCCCCCTTCTGATGTCACGTGACACTCAGACCATGACACTCCCACCACAATGCTTAACTGTAAGCAAGACACACTTGTCTTTGTACTCCTCACCTGGCTGTCGCCACACACGCTTGACACCATCTGAACCATCTGAACCAAATAAGTTTATCTTGGTCTCATCAGACCACAGGACATGGTTCCAGTAATCCATGTCCTTAGTCAGCTTGTCTTCAGCAAACTGTTTGCAGGCTTTTTTGTGCATCATCTTTAGAAGAGGCTTCCTTCTGGTATGACAGCTATGCAGACCAGATTTGATGCAGGGTGCGGCATATGGTCTGAGCACTGACAGGCTGGCCCCCCACCCCTTCAACCTCTGTAGCAATGCTGGCAGCACTCATACGTCTATTTCCCAAAGACAGCCTCTGGATATGACACTGAGCACGTGCACTCAACTTCTTTGGTCGACCATGCTGAGGCCTGTTCTGAGTGGGATCTGTCCTGTTAAACCGTTTTATGGTCTTGGCCACCATGCTGCAGCTAAGTTTCAGGGTCTTGGCGATATTCTTATAGCCTAGGCCAGTGATGGCGAACCTTGGCACACCAGATGTTTTGGAACTACATCTCCGATGATGCTCAACTACACTGCAGAGTGCATGAGCATCATGGGAAATGCAGTTCCAAAACATCTGGGGTGCCAAGATTCGCCATCACTGGCCTAGGCCATCTTTATGTAAAGCAACAATTCTTTTCAGATCCTCAGAGAGTTCTTTGCCATGAGGTGCCATGTTGAACTTCCAGTGACCAGTATGAGAGAGTGAGAGCGATAACATCAAATTTAACACACCTGCTCCCCATTTACACCTGAGACCTTGTAACACTGACAAGTCACATGACACCAGGGAGGGAAATAGCTAATTGGGCCCAATTTGGACATTTTCACTTAGGGGTGTACTCACTTTTGTAATGGCTGTGTGTTGAGTTATTTTGAGGGGACAGCAAATTTACACTGTTATACAAGCTGTACACTCACTACTTTACATTGTAGCAAAGTGTAATTTCTTCAGTGTTGTCACATGAAAATATATGATAAAATATTTACAAAAATGTGAGGGGTGTACTCACTTTTGTGAAATATATATACAGTAATATCTTGGTTTACAATTAACGCGGTATATGAGCGTTTTGAAAGAGGAGCAACATTTTTTTTTAAAATTTGTCTTGATACACGAGCACTGTCTTGATACACGAGCAGTAGTTTTACTGTAAAAACAAAAGAATTAAACTCACAATGTTAAGGAGTCTGGTGTTCATCCATGTAAAGCCACTGTGTATATGTACAGTAAAGCTTTTGGAGACACCCAGAGACACTCCCAGCTGGGTGGGGTGGGTGTAACCTGCGTTCAGAGCACCCGTTAGTGATGTCAACAGTTCCCGAGTGTCTCCTAGTTCTCCAGGAAGCTCTGGGAGCCACCATCGCCCCTAAACCTCTGACCACATAAAACGCTGTATACTGTACACCAGAGGCTTTACTGTAATATACACCGCGGCTTTACATGGATGAGCTCCAGACTCCTTAACATTATGAGTGTAATTCTTTTTTTTTTTACATTAAAACTGTGATTCTTCTTTTTTTTTCTTCAACACAGAGGTACAGTACAGTACAGTATTCCTACTACAGTACTGTACAGTATTAATATGAGCTTTGTGGAGCTTCCATTATTTCTTATAGAAAAATTTGCTTTGATATAAGAGTGCTTTGGATTACAAGTATGCTTCTGGAACGAATTATGCTTGCAAACCAAGGTATTACTGTATATATATCTATATATATACATATATATAAACCTTTAAACCATTATTCTGTGTTCTATTGTATGACTCTAGGAGGCATACCCCAGAGAGCTGGAGATCTACTTTAAAAACACAAAAGAGTCAGCATATTTGGGGGAGAGCACTTCTGATGAATGGTGGGCATGGTGGGGTTGCTATTTGCTCGTCCAATGGTTGTGATCAATAGATAGATTGTGTTTTACCTGTTGCTGACCCCTGTCTTTAAAGCCTTTCAAGATCCGAACCCAGGGTTTCTGCGGTGCTTGGAAGTGGGCCTGTGCTTTATCTCTTATTCTTTTTTGATACCCAGTTTCTTGCTGTACTTTAAACTCTTTGCTCCTCCCCTGAACTTCCTATTTAAGCCATGCCTCTGCACTCCTGATTACCATATTATTGTGCCTTTTCCAGAGCTCCAATTGCTTCTGCATTGTATCCTTATTTACCCCTACTCAGGGACTGATCCTTGGCTGCCAAATCGCCGACCACTCTTCACTACTCTCTACTTTAAATGTTATACTTTTTGTTGCCAACTTCGGCTTGATCTCTGTTTATGCTTTTGCCTTGATTCTATACTGCTAATGCTACCGGTTTATTAAACCTGCCCTGTTTATAACCACGAACTTGCCTGCCTTTTTAGCAACTTTATTCTGAACATAATCTTAGATCATAACACAGTCAATTTGACCAGTTTATATTTAGATAAAGAGATTACTTTTCAGCAAATTCAAAATGTTTTATTTCGAAACTCAATTTAGTGATACTGGGAAATTTGGGTTGATTCCAATAACTTGGAGTAACTAATCATTTGCTATGATATACAGTGGGGAAAGTAATTATTTGATCCCCTGCAGATTTTGTAAGTTTGCACACTATAATTTTTATCATAGGTGTATTTTAAATGATATAGACAGAACATCAACCAAAAATCCAGATAAAACACATAAAACAAATGCTATAAACTAAGTTGCAGTTCGGTGAGTAAAATAAGTATTCGATCTCCAAACAAAACATGACTTAGTACTTGGTAGGGAAAACCCTTGATGGCAAGCACAGAGCTAAGAAGTTTCTTGTAGTTGGTGACCAGGTTTGCACACATCTCAGGAGGGATTTTGGTCCACTCTTCTTTACAGATCATCTCTTAACCCTTAAGGTTTCTTGGCTGTCTCTTGGCAATGCAAAGTTTCAGCTCCCTCCATACATTTTCTGTAGGATTAAGGTCTGGAGACTGACTAGGCCACTCCATGACCTCAATGTGCTTCTTCTTGAGACACTCCTTTGTTGCCTTGGCCGTGTGTTTTGGGTCATTGTCATGCTGGAATACCCATCCACGACCCAATTTTAATGCCCTGGCTGAGGGAAGGAGGTCCTCACCCCAAATTTGAGGGTACATTGCCCCATCAGGAACACCCGACAAACATGCAGAGATGCCTGCCGAACGTGGCATAGGTCGTGGGGATGAGCGAATGCGCAGGAATGTTTCACAGAAGCACACGCCTGTGTTTAACCATTATTGGCGCAATATTGCAGAGCTGTCTGACCTGCAGCTTACCCTGTGTCCTGTTCCCTGTGCCTGATTATCTCCAGTCCTGACCTCGGCTTGCTTTTGACTATGTTATATCTGTTATCTGCCTGATTTCCTGCTGCCAACCACTGCCTGAACTTTGACCATTCTCTGCCTGCCGATTGCTTATATCTGATTCTCCGTGTTTGACCTGGCTCGTCTGATCCTGCAGTCTCTTATTATCCAGCTCTGTGTAGCTTCTGTGACATTGTCCTGCATCCACAGCATACCTGTATCCGCTGTTCCATCTGCTACTCAGTGATCCAATTTGTTCCTGCAACCCATCAGCTACTCATCTCTGCTGTCAATGGAGAATCTTGCAGGCACTTCTACCTTGCTGAACTCTAGTGGCCACTGTTGCAACTCCTGTGGTCATTGAGCCGGGGTTGTACGAGAGGTTCCCTTCTGCTTATCAGGCTCTACCAGAAGGTACATGACAGCCCCATCCATTGGCTCCTCAATGCATTTTTTTTCCTCCAAACACGGCCAGTCAAGTTAATGCCAAAGAGCTAAATTTTGGTCTCATCTGACCACAACACTTTCTCACAATTCTTCTCTGAATCATTTAGATGTTCATTGGCATGACTGTACACATGTGCCTTCTTGGGGAGGGGGACTCGCCATGTTTGGAGGAAGAAAAATGCTGACTATGACCCTAAGAACACCATCTCTACAGTCAAGCACAGAGGTAGAAACATTATGCTTTGCTCTTTCTCTGCTAAAGGTACAGACTGACTTTGACGCATTGAGGGGCCAATGGACAGGGCCATGTATTGTAAAATCTTGGATGAGAACCTTCTTCCCTCAGCCAGAACACTAAAGATGGGTTGTGGGCGGGTCTTTTAGCATAACAATGATCCAAAACATACTGCCAAGGCAACAAAGGAGTGGCTCAAGAAGAAGCACATTAAGGTCATGGAAAGGCCTAGCCAGTCTCCAGACCTTAATCCTTTAGAAAAGTTATGGATGGAGCTGAAACGTCGAGTTGCCAAGTGACAGCCAAGAAACCTTAAGGATTTTGAGAAGATCTGTAAAGAAGAGTGGACCAAAATCCCTCTTTAGATGTGTGCTAAACCTGGTCACCAACTACAAGAAACGTCTAACCTCTGTGCTTGCCAGGAAGGGTTTCTCTACCAAGTACTAAGTCAATCTTGCTTGGGGCTCAAATACTTATTTTACTCACTGAACTGCAACTCAATTTATAACATTTGTGTCATGTTTTATTCTGGATTTTTTTTTTTTTTTTTTGACTTTAATACTTTTTATTGAAAATTATTAAAAGAACAAGAAACAGACAATGCGACAAAATTGGTAGGTAGAGTTTGCAGCCAAATCCGAAGTACAATACACTTATACAGTACATACATAATAAGTAAGCGGAGCTCTGCCACCTTCACCACATTTCACATTGTCTAACTTTTATACTCGCAATGTCGTGTAAGACCCATTTTCACTCTTTCCCAGACCTCAGCCCCTCCCTCCCATTCCCCCCCCCTCCCTCCCCCCCACCCCAAGCATTCCCCCCTCCCACCCTCCCCCCCAGCATTTAGTAATTGCTCACATGTTATTAACTCTAAAGGTTACTCTGTTGAGTTTTAAATTGAACCATATCCAGCTTCATTTATTCTCTATCTGGTTAACCGGGTCTTGGTGCCTTAAAGACTCGCTCCCTGTAGGTTTACAGTAAATACTAAAGGAGATGTTGGGTACTCATCTCTTGTATCCAGGGTCTCCATATTTTAATAAACTTATTGTAGCTACCTTTTCTAATATGTATGGTCTTTTCTGTCCATATCAAAGAGTTCATGGCCCTAAGCCAATCCTCTGGAGTTGGGGGTGTTGCGGATAGCCAAGATTGCGCTATAAGCTTTCTTGCCTGATATAAGCACTTTACTATAGCGGAGATTGTATTGGGGTTCCCCGTTTCTCCCCCTACCAGCCCCAAAACGCACTCCCTGGCTTCTAATTCCACTTTAACTTTAAACCTAGTGTTTATAGTTCTAACAATCTCGGACCAGTATCTCGCTAATTTTGGGCATCTCCACACCATGTAGATAAGGTCTCCCGTCCCTGAGCATCTAGGGCACTTGTCATCTGGTCTACGGCCAAATCTATACAATCTCCTAGGGGTGTAATACACCCTATGAAGCAAGAAGAGGTGCGAGGCCCTCTGCGAGGGAGAGACGGAAACCTTCAAACTATGTTCCAGAATTCTTTTCCACTGGTGATCCGTCAACTCCCCCACGTCCGCCTCCCACCTCTCCCTGATCCCCGTGGCTGTTTGCGTGGGTATCGTTTTATCCACTAACTGCGCATACACAGCTGCGATCAAACCTTTAGAAGTTTTAGCCTTGACTATTTTATTAAGGAGTGGCGCCCTACACGTCTCCATGGAACAGGTCCTAAATTGTGCACCCATTGCATGCCTAATCTGGAGATAACTGTAAAATGTGTTATGCGGGACTTCGTACTCTGTTCTCAGATCTAAGAAGGATTTCATGTTATTATCCCTGACCAAATGGGCTACTCTGGTTATACCATGGCGTTCCCATATAGCATTCTTCTCAACAGTCAAGAGCTCCCGCAGGAATTTGTTATGCCATATGGGAGAGAACTTAGTAATGCCCTTATACCCCATGATCTTCTTCACTGCCTGCCAGGTTTTGGTTACTAGCTTATATGTTGGCAGTGTACGCTGGAGTGTGCCTGCTTCCAATGCTTCCACAAGGGATTTGTGCAGATTACCCTCCAGCATAATTTTATTGCTAGCGTGCATTTCTCCCGGAGCATCACACCCCCCGATATGCTGTAATTGGGCGGCCAAGTAATAACTATAAGGGTGGGGGACTGCCATTCCCCCCTTACCAATAGGGCCCTGCAATGTTTGCAGGCTAATCCTAGCCTGTCCTTTCTTCCAAATTAATTCCCGAAACAGGGAATTCATTTTGGAAAACCACTTTCTCCCGATCCATATCGGGGAGTTATGGAGGGTGTACAATAATTGTGGCAGCCATATCATTCTGATCAGGTTCGTTCGTCCCGCCATCGACAAAGGGAGTCTACACCAGATATCGCATTTTTTTTTTAGTTTTTCAAATAAAGGGACCAAGTTATCTTGAATATATTGATTAGGATTTTTGGACATTACCACTCCCAGGTATTTTATTTTATCTACGATTTTTAACCCGGGCATACCCTCCGGGAGGGGGCTGACAATTGGGTCAATCTGAAGCAACATTGATTTCTCCCAGTTGACTACAAGGCCCGAGATCCTCCCAAACCCTTCTACCAACTGCATCGCTTTTGCTAAGGATGGTCCTGTGTCCCCCAGGAAAACCAAGACGTCATCGGCGTAGAGTGCGATCTTTTCCTCCCCATTTTTCCTCTTAAAGCCCTGTATTCCGGATGCGCTTCTCACGGCCTCTGCCAGTGGCTCCATTGCCAGGGCAAAAAGCAGGGGCGACAAAGGGCACCCCTGCCTTGTGCCCCTCTCGAGCGGTAAGCTTCCTGAGTATTCATTATTGATCTTAAGTCTGGCTGTTGGGCGGTTATATAAGATTTTCACCAAATTAATGAAAAAGGGGCCAAATCCGAATCTCTCCATTATTTCCCAAAGGTACTCCCATTCCAGGCTGTCAAATGCCTTGGCAATATCCAAGGACATGACAGCTCTGGAATCTCCACTTTCCACTGGGACCTGGAGGTTCAAGTACGCCCGTCTAATGTTTACACTAGTAGCTCTGTGCGGAATAAACCCTGTCTGATCTGCATGTATCAATTTTGCGATACATTTGCTTAACCTAGTTGCTAATACCTTTGCAAGAATTTTAATGTCCGAGCAGAGCAGTGAAATCGGTCTGTATGACGATGCTTCCATTTGGTCCTTCCCTTCTTTTTGTATAAGTACGATATTAGATTCTGTCATCGAGTCAGGTAATCTACCCTCTGCTATCGCCCCCTCTAATGTTTTCAAAAGAACGGGGAGCAGAGCCTCCCCATAGTATTTATAAATCTCAAGGGGCAGCCCGTCGGGGCCTGGGGATTTGTGGTTAGGCATACCTGCCACTGCACTTTTCAGCTCCTCTAAAGTTACTGGGGATTCTAAATTGGACCTGTCAGTTGCGGATAGGGTCGGCAATTCAACCCCCTCAAGAAATTTATCCACCTCCCCTCTCTCCACATCCCTTTTTGATTTATAAAGAGTACTGTAGAAATCAAAAAATATCTCCTTAATCTTCCCAGGGTCAGATGTTATTTCCCCATTTGGGGACCTAATCGTAGAGATCATTGAGGAGGGGGAATTAGTACTAACCAGTAGCGCCAACATTCGGCCCACTCTTTCCCCCTCCTCAAAACATCTCTGCCTCTGGAAGAGTCTTCTATTTTCAGCATTTTTAATTATTACCTCTTTGTACTCTTGTTGCTTCCTAGTCCATAACTCCCGTTTACCTGGGCTAGGATCCAGTACATATTGTCTTTCTAGCTCCGTAACCTCGCTTCTGATTTGCTCTCCCTGTGCTTTTGATCTCTTCTTTACTCTTGTTATATGTTGGATTAGAAGTCCCCTTAAAAAGGCCTTTAAGGAGTCCCAAACCACCCCTGTTGGTGCAGTTCCTGAATTGTAGGCCATGAACTCTTTTAGGCCAAGAGATATTTCTTCCGCTCCCCCTATTACCTCTAGCCATACTGGATTTACTGTCCATGGCCTATGTGTTTGTTTATCATGTATATTCACTACTAACTTCAGGGGAGAGTGATCTGATATCCCCCTTGGGCGATATTCTACCGTGTTCACTAGTGTGTGGGCTTCTTTGTTACCTATTGCTAAGTCGATGCGTGATAGTGTGCAATGTGTACTTGAGTAGCAAGAGAATTGCCTGTTACTTGGGTTACGAATTCTCCAGAGATCGCACCAGCCGATCTCCTCCAAGAACTGAGCGAGCCTTCCCTCCCTCAGCCTTTCCGTCCGCATTACAGAAGGAAGCCTATCCTGACGACTATCAAGAACCGCATTGAAGTCCCCCACCACTATCATCGGGGTGCCCGCCCTGCTCTCCATATATCCTAACAGACAGTGGAGAATCTCCAACTTAAATGGGGGGGGTATATATAAGTTAGCTATTACAAGTGCTCTACCTTCTATCAGACAATGTAAAAAAATATAACAACCCAATGGGTCGATTTTGACATCCCTGCAGGAGAACGCCATCCCTTTTTTTACCAATATACTCACTCCTCTTGAATAAGAGGAGTAGACTGAGTGGAATTGCGTTTGAAACCTTCTATCCTTCATTAATACTTTGGACTCATTAGTCAGATGTGTCTCCTGCAAGCATATCAGCCCGGGATCGTGTGACTCCAGCTCCAGAAAAACCGCAGCCTTTTTGGCGGGATTACCCATACCCCTGATGTTCCAGGAGCTTATTACAGCTGTATTAGGCATCAGGGAAGAAGGCAGTATATATGTGCAGAAAAGAAAACCAAAAAAAGCATTAGGCTAATTAATAATCCAAAAAGAAAATAAGTCAAATCTGGGAAGAGGGGTGGTCTCACACAAACCGCCTTAAATAATACAATATACAAACCATCCCCTAACCCAAACCTCCCACGCAAACGTGTCAAATTTCTTGTTATACCATTTATCAAGTGATTCATTTCTACCGTAGCTTCAAGCTTACCCAGCTGTGTCATTACTATAAAGGGAGGTGAGAAGGGTGGGGGAGGGGAACAATTGTTCCCCCTCCTCCAGGCCCTCCCACCCCCGTGAGTTCCTCTATTTTTCTCATACATGTGAAAGTGACTCCAAATTTTATAAATCTTCCTTCCCCTTTCCCACCCCTGCTTCAACATATCGTAGCAATTAAATCTTTCATGTGAAATAACTAACCCTACCCCCAGTGTATCCCCCTCCCTCTCCCCTTGCCTACCACGGCTAGCCCTAGGGACATTTTTTGTGGCCTTTGTGTACCCATCATCCCATTCTAACCCATGCCTCCACTCCCACTCCAATAACAACCATCCCCCCCTAGTTCCCTCTATTTGCCCTTTTTTCCCTTCCCCCACCCCCCTTAAACCCAATCTCTCGATGAAAAGTGCTACCAAACCAATAACACCAAACAAAAAATCAACCCACAGCTTCAACCATGTGCCATCTTCCATCAGAAGCGCACACCCTCCAACCCCTCTCCCTCCAGCCCCTGCTCAAGAAAAAAAAAAAAAAAAAAAAAAGCCCCACTTGACATTTCCTTAGTCAAACTTTATAAGTTCCTTTTGTTTTCCTCAAGCCAGGTTGTGGCCTTGTCGACTGAGTCAAAAAAAAGAACTGTCCCTGAAACCTCTATACGCAGTCGTGCTGGGTATAGTAGTGCATATGGGATGCTATATGTCCGTAGAGCACGTTTAATGTCCACGAATCCAGCCCTTCTTTTTTGTAAGTCTGGGGAGTAGTCTGGGTATAGTGAGATCCTGGCGCCTTTATAGAAAACATCCCCCTTTTCTCTAGATTTTTGCATCAATGCTACTTTGTCTTTATAAAAAAACAATTTAACAATCATAGGCCTGGGGCGATCCCCCGGTGCTGTAGGCCTAGTGGGAATACGGTGTGCTCTCTCGATAGCGAAGAGATGCGAGAATGTTTCAGTCCCAAAGGTCTCCTTAAGCCAGTTTTCCATGAACGCCTCAGGGGTAGGGCCCTCGCTTCTCTCTGGTAGGCCCATCACCCTCACGTTACACCTACGTGACCTGTTCTCCATTTCATCCAACTTGTGCCTATGTGTGTCAAATTGTGCTTGCAAACTCTTAAACTCCTTTTTTATTGGGTGTAATATGTCTTCTACTTGACTCAGTCTCTCCTCTACAGCAGAGGTCCTCTCTACCACCCTCTGGATTTCTTGGTGCATAGTATGTAATTCTTCCTTGAGGCCCCTAAGTTGGTTACACAGGTCATTCAGGGATCCTTTACAAAAATTCACAGCAGTTAGTACCTCTTTTAATGTAGGCTCTGGTTCACTGATTATACTCAAGTTAGAGGGGTTTTCACTCATATCTGCAGCGCCCTTTGCCAGGGGGTCTCCATCAGGGCCATGCCTGTTCGTTGCTTTAATACTGGCTGGGAAGATGGTTGATGAAGCTGTCGCTTTACCTACGCTCCTTCTATCCCCGGAGGGTCCCACCTGTGTCTTCTCATGAGGCAACTGGTTGCCTTTAGATGGAGAGTGTAGGGGGGTATGCGCATATTTTTCTAATTTTGCTGCGACTGTGGTTGCTGATGTTGCTAAACTCCCCTTTTCCTTTGCCAGGCGGGTAGCGTGTGTTGCAGGGTTTTCTTGGGGCTGCTGCTGGGGGTGCTGCTGGGACTCCTCACCTTTCTTCCTGGTCATAACGACAGCGCTGTATAATGCCTAGGTAGATAACTCCTCCACTGGGATAGAGCAGTTCCACTTGTTACTAGTTTTATCACCTTTTACTCCACACTGTTTTTGCACTGCACTACCAGGTACTATAGTCACTGTTCTTGCCTTTCTTCCTTAGCTTTGAGCAAATACTATAATCAGCAAAATCAGTAGAATGAAGAAGAAATCCTGCTTCCCACAACTGAGACCGGCGTTCACATACCTGTCTCTGGATACACAAGGCTGGCGCGTCCCCCCTCTTCCCTGTCGGCTTCAGCCGTCCGATCAGGATCCCGGGCCGGCTCGCCGCCGAGTCACGTGGTTTTCCTCCGGCTCCCGCGAGATCTCCGGTCGTTGCTAGGCTACGGGGGAAGGCAGAGACAGCGAGCGCAGGCGCAAACGATGCGGGATTGGACGCTTAGGAGATCCGGCAGGGAACCGACTTCTCGCCGCGCTGCTGCTTTTCAGTTGCGAACGCCTTCACTCAGCGCCACTTCTTCCGTCCCATCCGATGCTGCAGGGGTTTGATGAAGCAGGTATGGCTGGACAGGGGTGCTTTTTGTTCAGGGCTGAGCTGCTGGCTTGGGCTAAGCTACAAGAGCTGACAGCATGAGGGCTGGAGCAGGGAGCTGGAGCACGGAGAGAGCTCACACACAACCACTCACACCAACATCCGGCCACGCCCTGGATCTTTATTCTGGATTTTTAGTTGATATTCTGTCTCTATCATTTAAAATACATATATGATAAAAATTATAGACCCTTCATTTCTTTGTAAGTGAGCAAACTTACAAAATCTGCAGGCGATCAAATAATTGCTTTCCCCACTGTAATTTTTTTCCCCACAGTAATGAAATTTGTTTTTTTAAGTGACATTTGGCTTGTGTCTAGATTTGCTAACATTAATTCTGATAACAAATTGATGTTACACTGAGTTATTGCTTTTAAAATTAAGCTAACTTTCCAGAAAACAAATTTGAATGCCAGACTAAACTTAATACCAAACTAAGCTATTAAGCTTCGTAATTATTAGTCTTTTTTTTATTAAAGCAGGTAAAACGAGCTTGCAATATTTTATACTTGCCTGGGTAAAAAAATGTCAACCAAATTAAAAATTGCATTGTAAATTCTAAGCACAGTAAACAAAGAAATGTATACCACTATATATATCTTCTTTAAAGGACATATTGCTCAAAGTTTGAAAAGGAATTTTTATTACCAATCATGTCACATAAATAGCCACATACACTCCAGGTATGTCTTTTTTATGATGATCTTCTGTTATATTCCCTATGGTTACCTTTCCTAAGGTCTTCATTTGAAAGACTGGAAAGTGAGACCCTGTATTATTTTAGAGAGAGTGCTCAGTGATGATTGTACAATGTTCTGTGAAATGTAATGCACCACTGCTTCTCATCTCAGAAATATAGCTTATGACAGACTAGGACTGCTGAATTCAGCATAGAGTTGTCCTGACACACTGTGATTAGTAATACCTATAAATGCCACTGACATTTGGACCCATATTTATTAAGTACCAACTTCCCCCTGTTAAAGTCACTGCACCATGAGAATTATTTTGGCATATAATGTAACCATGTGTTACATTGGTTAGTAAAGATTATCCATTAGCCGAAAAACATCTATTATTGTGTTACACAATGAAAAGGAACATACTTTCCTCCTTCATTTCCGAAGTACCAATTCTAGTGTGAGTTGCAGGAAAATAGGCTTTGTAGGTCCCTGGGACCTGAGTTGTACTTATCATATAACATTAGTGGTTTAGTTCCTAAGGCAGGCAATAAAGGCAATATATACTCTTCTTTTTCAATTTAATTTTCTTTGACTGTTCATTTCTGACTGAATTTAGAAGCACAACAGGGGGGAAATAAATGTCGAAACTCCTGAGTAACTGAACACCCTGTAACTGTGGTATTGTGTACCTTGTTCTGTCCTGTACTCTGGGAGACAGAGAAATTATAAAGCACTTTTTTAACCACTTCAATACAGGTCATTTTCACCCCCTTCCTGCCCAGACCAATTTTTAGTTTTTAGTGCTGTTGCACTTTGAATGACAATTGCGCGGTCGTGGAATGTTGTACCCAAACAAAATTGACATCCTTTTTTCCCCACAAATAGAGCTTTCTTTTGGTGTTATTTGATCACCTCTGCGGTTTTAATTTTTTGCGCTATAAACAAAAGAGCGACAATTTAGAAAAAGCGCAATATTTTTTACTTTTTGCTATAATAAATATCAATATAACAATCGCGGGTGCCCGGGGGACATCGCAGCCGCCGGGCACACGCACCAGGTCCCGAGCAACACGGCGGCGCTCGCTCGCCCCCTGGACGGCCAGGAAGCTCAGGACGCCATATGACGCCCACCCAGGATGGGAGATCCCATCTGTGGGCGTCATATTACTATGGGCGGGTACTAAAGTGGTTAAACAAGTTTGGGTGTTCATCAAATACATGCTTCTGAGTATATCATAGCAGGAACAGGAAAAGGAAATGGCTTGTACAGAGTATAGAGCGCTTGTGAACACCACATATTCCCCTCATAGTACAAAAAATCATCTTTCCTCAATATTAAAAATGTATACAGACAAAAACAATAAGCAATAAAAGTCTTTAAAAGTTGTATCAATAATTCCAATAATGTAATATTCACAGTTATGTCCAATCGCATTATTAGTACTTTGCAATTAAAAAGTTCTCTACCTGAGGTCGCTTTTATTAGGGTCTAAATGCAGATAGACATAAAACTTTCAGTGTAAAAATGAAAAAAACACTTTGGCCATAGCTTTTATTTTTTTTTTTACAGTATATAACCTATATTAACAAAAGTATTGGGACACCTGCCTTTACACGCATATGAACTTTAATTGCATCCCAGTCTTAGTCCATAGGGTTCAATATTGAGTTGACCCACCCTTTTCAGCTATAACAGCTTCAACTTTTCTGGGAAAACTGTCCACGAGGTTTAGGAGTGTGTCTATAGGAATGTTTGACCATTCTTAAAGAAGCACATTTGTGAGGTCAGGCACTGATGTTGGATGAGAAGGCCTGGCTTGCAGTCTCTGCTCTAATTCATTCCAAAGGTGTTTTATCGGGTTGAGATCAGGAGTCTGTGCAGGCCAGTCAAGTTCCTCCACCCCAAACTAGCTCATCAATGTCTTTATGGACCTTGCTTTGTGCACTGGTCCAAATCATTTGGTGGAGGGGGGATTATGGTGGGGGGTTGTTTTTCAGGGGTTGGGCTTGGCCTCTTAGTTCCAATGAAGGAAACTCCTAAGGCGTTTGCATACCAAGGCATTTTTTGGACAATTTCATACTTCCAACTTTGTGGGAACAGTTTGGGGATGGCCCCTTCCTGTTCCAACATGACTGCACACCAGTGCACTCCAGTGCCCAAAGAAAGATCCATAAAGACATGGATGAGCTCGTTTCGGATGGTGGAACTTGCCTGACCTCAACCCGATAGAACACCTTTGGGACCGGAGACTGCCAGCCAGGCCTTCTTGTTCAACATCAGTGCCTGACCTCACAAATGCGCTTCTGGAAGAATGGTCAAACATTCTCATAGACGCACTCCTAAACCATGTGGACAGCCTTCCCAGAAGAGTTGAAGCTGTTATAGCTGCAAAGGGAGGGCCAACTCAATATTGAACCCTACGGACTAATACTGGGATGTCATTAAAGTTCATGTACGTGTAAAGGCAGGCGTCCCAATACTTTTGGCAATATATTGTAAATGCAGATAGACATAAAGCGTTCCTAGTGTAAATTTGAAAAAAAAAAACACTTTGGCCAAAGCTTTTTTATACAGCATATAT
Organism: Lithobates clamitans; assembly: GCA_037952925.1. Taxonomy (NCBI): domain Eukaryota; kingdom Metazoa; phylum Chordata; class Amphibia; order Anura; family Ranidae; genus Lithobates; species Lithobates clamitans. The sequence continues at coordinate 709,933 of JBBGZY010000675.1, forward strand.
GTGTGTGTTAGATGTTTGTTTTTTCATTATGAATGAAATATCATAATTAGGAACCACTTGCCATCATCTGGCAGGTAGTTCCTAATAATCATTGTCATACAAATTTCCCATTTTGGAATCATTGGTGGGGTATTGAGTAAAAGCCAGGGTTTTTTAACATATAATATTTTGGTTGAAAACTGCAAACAAACCACCAATCAAACAATAAGAATACTCTCACAGTGAAGAAGGTGTTTTGCACCATATCATGCACCTAATGAAACCAAATGTATTCCACTCCAACAGTGTTTTCACTGCAGCATATGCAAAAACTGCACAAATGCATTCCAAAAATAAATTCATCCAGTTATGCCCATCACACTTGTGCTCTCCCTGAAGTGAATAGACTCCCCAGATATGATAGACCCCTACAACTAATGGTCAAAAGTGCAGATAGTGTTAGAAATCTTTTATTCCTCTTGTCAGGTGTCTCTTCTCTTCCTCTTGACAATACCCCACAGATTCCCTATAGGGTTTAGGTCAGGCGAGTTTGCTGGCCAATCAAACACAGTGATACCATGATCATTTACAAGGTATTTTTGGCAGTGTGGGCAAGTGCCAAGTCCTGCTGGAAAATGAAATCAGCATCTCCATAAATCTGGTCAGCAGAGAGAAGCATGAAGTGCTCTATAATTGGTAGAGAACTACCCTCCTCCTGGTAGAGGGCTGGTAGACCCTCCTGGTAGAGGGCTGGTAGACCCTCCTGGTAGAGGGCTGGTAGACCCTCCTGGTAAAGGGCTGGTAGACCCTCTTGGTAGAGGGCTGGTAGACCCTCCTGGTAGAGGGCTGGTAGACCCTCCTGGTAGAGGGCTGGTAGACCCTCCTGGTAGAGGGCTGGTAGACCCTCCTGGTAGAGGGCTGGTAGACCCTCCTGGTAGAGGGCTGGTAGACCCTCCTGGTAAAGGGCTGGTAGACCCTCCTGGTAGAGGGCTGGTAGACCCTCCTGGTAGAGGGCTGGTAGACCCTCCTGGTAGAGGGCTGGTAGACCCTCCTGGTAGAGGGCTGGTAGACCCTCCTGGTAGAGGGCTGGTAGACCCTCCTGGTAGAGGGCTGGTAGACCCTCCTGGTAGAGGGCTGCGCTGACTTTGGACTTGATAAAACACAGTGGACCAACACCAGCAAATGATATGGCTCATCCCTACTGGCAGCCTAGGGGCAATTTAAGTTATTGTATTAAGACTATCCACTAATTTTATATGTAGTGCAGCAAAAATATGTCTGCCTAGCATGGCGTTGCCTTTCTTTATGGTAGAATGTAAAATTCAGCTGTCACAATTGTTGATTGAAATTTTACAGTCACTGGCAGGCAACCAAGGACAGGAATAGGGTCTCTAAGATAATTAACCAGTTTCAGTAGGTGCAGTAAGTGGTTAATTTGCTAAGTACTTCTGGTAGATTTTCCCAGGCAGTATAGAGACAACAGATCCTGTGTCAAGCAACAGGAAAATGGTTCAGACCTTATTAGCAAAAGCAGTAGTATTTCTAGTGCACAACATTTTATATGGAATAGAAGAGTTATATTTATATACTAAAAGCAACTTCTGGTGTAATAACTCCACCTGTGTAGCAGTAGAAGTACAGATTTTTTCAGTGTCCCATAGTTCGTAGTTTGTAGATACTTTCCCGCAAAAGAAAAAAATATACCCTTATTGGGATTTTTTTCTTTTACTAAAGACATGTAGCAGGATACATTTTGGCCAAAATTTATGAACAAAATTTGATTTTTAAAAAAAAAAATTTATTGGATATTTTTATAGCATCGTTTTAAAGCAGAAAGTAAAAAATATTGTTTTTTTTCAAAATTTTTGGTCTTTTTTTTTTGTTTATAACTTAAAAAATAAAAAAACCCAGAGGTGATCAAATACCACAAAAAAAAAATCTATTTGTGTGAAAAAAATAATATAATTTTTTTTTGGGTACAGCGTTGCATGACAGTTATTACCAGTTAAAGTCGCTCAGTGCTGAGCAGCAAAAATGGCCTGGTTATGAAGGTGGTAAAACGTTCTGGAGCTGAAGTGGTTTATGCAGTTCAGAGCTGTATCACTGTCAGCTGCCACTGGTAGATTTAAAAAAAGAAGTTGTCCTCCTGATCCTAGACAGTGAGTAAATAAAGCACATATTCTAGCATTGGGTAAGTCCTCCCGATTCGCACTAAGTTGGAAATTCCCAAACATATGAATCCAAGCAATAAAAGGTGTTGAAGGCTCAACAAGGAAGTAATGATGCAGGCTGTTGTGGGGATAGATGAAACCAATCTTGTTGTGCCCTGTAGTCTGGGAGGCAGAGTAGTTACAGAGGGGTTGATTTACTAAAGGCAAGTAGACAAATGCCCTCTGAGTGCAGTTGCTCAAGAGCTTAGTAAATGAGTTAAAGCTTTACTTTGCAAAGAGTGCCCAATCACATGCAAGGAAAAAAAAAACATTTTTTGGTTGCACATGATTGGGTGATGAAAATCATCAGAGCTTCTGCTCATTTACTAAGCTCTGGAGCAGCTGCACTTGCAAAGTGCACAGTCTATTTGCCTTTAGTAAATCAACCCCAGAGTTTTTTATAACATGCAGCCTTCTAAGTATGTCTTAACAGGAATTCAATTGTACAGAGTATAAAAAAGTATTATACACGCAACAGCTATAAATAGTGTTATCTACAGGCCAGAAGTATGAATATCTGTCAATAATGGATTCAGTTTCCAAGTTTTGCAATAACAATCATGTAACATCTTTAATGATTTAAGGAGTGGAGCCTGGACAAAAGCAGGTCATCAATCATACATGAATCTAGAAAAAAGACAACTCTGACTGATACAAACTTAATTGCTTCCTGGCAGATTTCCAAGTTCAATGAGAGATTTAAAGGGTGTTCAGATGAATGTCAAAAAGGAGGAACTTGGTGAGAATTTCTGACATGTACAGGTACCTTCCAAGGGCTGGATATCAGCAATTGTAATAAGACAAATGTCTCATAGCATACTTCTGCATTTGTTGGATGAGACTTCATATTGTGCTTACCCAAACATTAGAAGCAGCTCTTAGGACCCACCTGGCCATTGTTCTGTTGTGGTCCCTCAGCAGACCTCCAATATTGGATATTTATTTGAATTCAGTGTCTTGTCTATCATTCCTGCATGCTCTCTTAAGGAGAAAAAGAATAAGTATATTTAAGTATCAGCTGACTATTTAAATATCTTTGGGTACCCTATGATTTCACAGGCTGTTCATTTTTAGAGAAAAGGTTGAATGGCCCAGAAGGATTTTCCTTGTTAGTTGCCACTGTTTACTTGGATAACCTTGAATTGGTTGGTATTACTACAGATAGATCTGCATGTGCATCCAAAATAAATGTGGCCGTCTACCAGCAAAAAAGCAAAAATATTTGGTGGCCAAATCATGAAATTCCACCTGACTAGTCAGTACAGTATCCCACATTCTTGAAAGGCAGTTCTGCGTTGCCAGACTTATGATCCTGTCATGAAACCCTGCTGAGAACAATTTATATTACTACTGGTTCTCATTATATTGTGCTTTCAATTATTACTCATTCTTCATGGAACTGTATCAGAAAGAGGACTCTTGTTCGGTACCAGCTATTATGGATTGAAGTAGTAGGGACTTTCAGGGAACATAATGGGAAATGTTTTCAGTGATTCATGACCTTTTACTTTTTTATGGTCTAGTGTGGGTATTCCCTCGGTGTATGTTTTCTGAGTACAGCTAGCCTTGTTTCCAGAATCTGCTATCTCTTAAATTACAAAGCTTCTCTTACAAATCATACATATAACAAATATAGGGAGGGAGATGTTTTGACCAAAAAAACCCAGATAGACTGGCATCAACTCAGATCACATTTTCTTTTTTAGACGGTGCAAAACCACAGTTGCTTAAAGCAACATGGTTGTTTAGCGTTCAGCTCTGTGGTCTTGCAGCATGGGGTTCAGTTCTCACTAGGAACACTATTTGTATCAGTCTATATGGATTCCATCCATACATTTCTATTTTTCTGCAGCAAACTATTAGATAATCAGCTTCTGAGGAACTGAGACTAGTGCAAGTAAATATATATGCCTGTGATTAGACAGTAGATGGTATGCTCCCTTGGGGAGAAGAACTGATGTGACTAGTTACCACTTTAGAAGTTTGGCAGTCAGTCCTTCAGAGGCACACTGCTCAGTGGAAAGGACATGCTGACAGCCAACACCTGCAGCTTTCGTTTATATCTTGTGAAATACTCACAGATTTATTTTAAGTAAGCTCTAGAGAGGGAAGGCAATGGAGCAACTTCTAGTAATTCAAATAACAGATTTTTTAACTGACATTGGGCTCAATTTACAAAGCATTAGCGCAAGGGTAAGGACACTTATTTTAGCCATGAGAATTTCATTTTCAAATCTCACTGGTTTCATTTGAAAATAACTATCACGTTTGTAAAAATACGTATATTTATCTTGGCATTTAGCTCTGTGAATTGAGCCTATTGTGAAAAATCACTATAACTTGTTATTTTACTCAATATGGAATCATGGAAATCTTTTGGGAAAAGTTTTGGAAAATCTAGATATACAGGTAATGTTACTGTCTCAGTTCTGCTGTGTAAGTATGGGATTATATGGGTAAAGTCCTATTAACTATAATGCAGTTGTGCCTAGGAGGGTCATGAGAAAGCAAAAAAGCAGAAGTAAATATATTGGGTTGATTTACTAAAGGCAAATAGACTGTGCACTTTGCAAGTGTAGTTGCTCTAGTGCTTAGTAAATGAGGCAAAAATTCTGGTGACTTCCATTATCTAACCATATGCAAGCAAAAATGCTGTTTTTTTTGTTTTCGTGTGATTGGGTATTCTTTGTAAAGTGAAGTTTTAGCTAATTTAATAAGCTCTTGAGCAACTGCACATGCAGAGTGCAATTACACGGAACTTTGCTTTTAGTAAATCAACCCCATTGTGTGTGCATCCACACAAATGCTCACAGTCAAGACGGGCAAGCAAAAAATGAAGGCCTGTGCAGCAGCAGGCAGGGCCGCAAAATGAAGATTCCTGTAAGAGGGAGCAAGGGGAGTATTTAAAGCGGAGTTCCACACAAAATGGAACTTCCGCTTTTCGGAACTCTCCCCCCCTCTGGTGCAACATTTGGCACCTTTCAGGGGGGAGGGGGTGCAGATACTTGTCTAAGACAGGTATTTGCACCAACTTCCGGCATAGACTCCCATGGGAGTCTATGCCTCTTCCTGTCCCTCCGCGCTGTCTCCTGGGAAACACACAGTTCCCAGGAGATAGCGGGGACCAGTTACAACGTGCAGCGCGACTCGCGCATGCGCAGTAGGGAACCGGGAAGTGAAGCCGCAACGCTTCACTTCCTGATTTCCTCACCTAGGATGGCGGCGGCAGATGTCGAGAGTCGAGCGATTAATCGGCGTTGGCTGCCGACATCGCTGGACCCTGGGACAGGTAAGTGGCCATGTATTAAAAGTCAGCAGCTGCAGTATTTGTAGCTGCTGGCTTTTAATATTTTTTTTTTTAGGTGGACTCCCTCTTTTACATTCATTTACAAAAATGTTAAACTTTTGGCCTTATTAGCTGATATATCATATAGTAGAGTGCAGTAACAGTCAGATATCAGCTGTTATGCCCCATACACACGGTCGGACTTTGTTCGGACATTCCGACAACAAAATCCTAGGATTTTTTCCAACGGATGTTGGCTCAAACTTGTCTTGCATACACAAGGTCACACAAAGTTGTTGGAAAATCTGATCATTCTGAACGTGGTGACATAAAACACGTACGTCGGGACTATAAACGGGGTAGTGGCCAATAGCTTTCATCTCTTTATTTATTCTGAGCATGCGTGGCACTTTGTGCGTCGGATTTGTGTACACACGATCGGAATTTCCGACAACGGATTTTGTTGTCGGAAAATTTTATATCCTGCTCTCAAACTTTGTGTGTCGGAAAATCCGATGGAAAATGTGTGATGGAGCCTACACACGGTCGGAATTTCCGACAACAAGGTCCTATCACACATTTTCCGTCGGAAAATCCGACCGTGTGTACGGGGCATAAGTCTGCTATCTAATCTAATGAAAGCTATCTTTTATCAGTTAAAGAAAAGCAAACACTACGCTAAGAATAGAACACAAAAAAACAATATTCTATGGATGGACCAGTCCAGAAGCCGCAATTAAATGTGAGATATAGCACAAAAATAATGGGAGGGGAAAAAATTGCGCTACTACTGTCTGTATAGAATTTGCAGGGCACAAACAGTTCCAAATGGTGATGTATTTAGTTGAAAAACTTCAAAGAAGAACACCCTGATGATAAATCACAAATAAGTGTACCACCACCTCATAGAAAACACGCTTACCAGATAGCAAGCAAATTTGGGCAGATGGCTTTGACCCAGCCCAGGCCCTTGCTTTCCACGATTCACCAGGGTCGTGTGTACATGTTGATATGCCCCTCAAATAGATATCATGAAATCCGTGGCTCCGTAGGAGATGGTATAACAATCAACCCAAAAAGAAAAATTAATAGACCATAGCGTGATACTGTATTGTATACGGAGCACCCCAGTGACCATTAACACAAACGAGTGCACCGCCACCTCACAGAGAACACACTTACCAGATAGCGCACAACTTGGACATATGGCTTTAACCCAGGCCTTTACTCAGCAGGACATCCCAAAGATGACATGGGGAATAATACGACTCTCAGGTGGATACCATAGGCTCCAAAAGCTCCGTGAGCAGTACGCCAACAATCAACCCAAAATGGAGATAAGATAGACCATAGCGTGATATTGTTTCTATCCTGGTTTATTATATCAAATTTAAAAGTGAAATTTAAAAATTTCAAATGCACTTACATTTACAACGTCTTTAAAAACATAGAACAAACAAAGCCGGCCGGCTATAATACAAGCTCCCATACTTCTCAACGAGATGGCGTGATGACGTTAGCACGTTACCTCCTCATACATGTTTCTACACATATGACATTATCAATGGGGAACGGTTCCCCCCAACCTTTTAAATTTGATATAATAAACCAGGATAGAAACAATATCATGCTATGGTCTATCTTATCTCCATTTTGGGTTGATTGTTGGCGTACTGCTCATGGAGCATTTGGAGCCTACTTTATCCACCTGAGAGTCGTATTATTCCCCATGTCATCTTTGGGATGTCCTGCTGAGTAAAAGCCGGTCTGGGTTAAAGCCATATGTCCAAGTTGTGCGCTATCTGGTAAGCGTGTTCTCTGTGAGGTGGCGGTGCACTCGTTTGTGTTAATAGTCACTGGGGTGTTCAGTATACAATACAGTATCACGCTATGGTCAATTAATTTTTCTTTTTGGGTTGCTTGTTATACCATCTCCTACGGAGCCACGGATTTAATGAAATCTATTTGAGGGGCATATCAAACATGTATGCAGGATCCTGGTGAATCGTGGAAAGTCGTATTATTCCCCATGTCATCTTTGGGATGTCCTGCTGAGTAAAAGCCCGGTCTGGGTTAAAGCCATATGTCCAAGTTGTGCGCTATCTGGTAAGCGTGTTCTCTGTGAGGTGGCGGTGCACTCGTTTGTGTTAATAATCACTGGGGTGTTCAGTATACAATACAGTATCACGCTATGGTCAATTAATTTTTCTTTTTGGGTTGCTTGTTATACCATCTCCTACGGAGCCACGGATTTAATGAAATCTATTTGAGGGGCATATCAAACAGGTATGCAGGATCCTGGTGAATCGTGGAAAGCAAAGGCCTGGGCTGGGTCAAAGCCATCTTCCCAAATTTGCTTACTATCTGGTAAGCGAGTTCTTCTTTGAAGTTTTTCAACTACATACATCACCATTTGGAACTGTTTATGCCCTGCAAATTCTATACGGACTGTAGTAGCGCAATTTTTTTTCCTATCTTTTATCAGTTGCTTTGGCTGACTAAACCCTCTTTGTGTTTTGTTCCTAAAAAAACCCATTTTATTTCCTACAAAATATCTGTGGGCAGATATTAAAATATATAAAAAGCAACATTTTAAAATCCGTTCTGATATTAGTTCTTGTGGATCAATTTTCATATGTGCATATTGCTCCACTCATTTTTTCGGAGTAGAGTATTTTTCCACAGGGATTTATGATAAATATGTCAATTCTGAAACTTGTTTTTTTTCCATAGAGACTCATTGCTAGAAGGGCAGTGACACTTGAAGGTCCTTGCTATGCCGATTCCAGCCATTGAGTCTGCATCTTACCAGTGTAACTCATCTCAGAGAGCAGGAAATCCAAAAGAAGGGCCTAAAAGTTCAGAATGGCAATACTTGCCTTTTGATTACTGTGAAGTACACCAATCAATCATTTAACCAGATATGCTTTGGTTTATAAATATGTGTTTGAAATCTTTGTTCGGTTAACTGCAAAATTGCAAACATACTATACCAAATCAGCAACAGCTAAACCAGTGCCTAAAAATTGTAGCTCTGGAAAGCATAGCAACCTTTGTTCACAAAAGTAAAGATACAAAAAAATACCTACCTGTCTAAATAAAGAAATACAGTACATGCAAACTTTAAAACAGAACTACACTGCAAACCAAAAACACAATGTAATTATTTTTAAATATTTTGATGTCCTCGCTACAAAATATGCCTTGCGTGAATGTGTATATCACCTTACCCTTCACGTATTTTGTTTTATATACTATCTACAAAAAATTAGCTCCTTATGAAATCACTAGAATTTTCATTGCAGAGGTCTTTAACAGCATCCTCGATACTGCCTTGGACATCTCCAAGCCCCCCGCATGCTCCTAATCTAGAATTATGATATTGGGTGCAAGCCTTTGATTTTTCAAACCTATGGTGCTTTAAACATTCCTCTGAGAGGGTCTACTCCCATGTTTCCGCTCTGCACAGGGCTGGTTCTTGGATTGACCTGGCTTTTGGCAGCAGACCAATACTAATCGCCCTTAGGGTTGTGTCCTACTTGCCTGCGGGTATATCTGATTATTTCCCTCTTGACTTAGTCTTTGATGCTGGGGGTCAGGAGTCCACAATTTGTTGGCGTTTAGATACTAAGTGGATTTATGATGAAACGCTGCAGGAGGTCATGTCGGACAACTGCTTCTACTGATTTTATCCCCGCTATCTGTTACATCCTCTGGGATAGAAAATCTTCTATGGGACGTTATCTACCATTTATAAGGCACTATTGTCCTCTATACATAAAGGTTTAAATGGTTTACTTGCGAAGTGGCAAGGGAAGGTCCCAGCACTGGATAATGAGGATTGGTAGGATATTTGGGAGTATCCCATATCGCAGTTGGTATCTGCTAGAGACCCATTAATTAAATTTAAATCCTGCTTGGATATACTTCACCCCTCATAGACTGCACACAGTTTACCCCTCTACTCCCTCAAGATGCTGGATATGTATGGCTGATCCAGCCGATTTCATCCATGTATTCTGGAGTTGTCCTCTGATCAAGTCATACTGGTTTGACCTGACATGTTTTATTTTCACAATAATGACTGTCTTAGTACCATTAACAGTAGATATTATATTTTGGTATTGGTTAACTCATTGACCCCTATGAGGGAGCTCAGGACCCTACTATATATTTTGTTATTTTATGGAAAGAAAACTATAATCCTTAAGTGGAAGTCTCCTTTAGTCTATACTCTGGTGTACTGGAAGCACCTGGTTAACTCGGCCATAATTCATTACAAATCTACATACGTGTGGGTTGTCTGAAAACATTTTCCAGGGTTTGGGATATTTGGCTTCCCCCTCTACTACTGCTTTTTAGGAACCAAGCTCTTTGACTTGACTTTAGTATGTTATGGTGAAGGTGTAAGTGGGCTTCATTTTGATGCTCAAGTTGGGCTGTAACATGATGCTGTAATGTCTCCACGTGAGGTGGGACAGTGGTCGATATCCCAGGAGATGCATTTCCAAAAAGTTATATTACTCAGGCCTATTCTCAGGTGGCTATTGTGATCAGAGTGCTTTTAAGTATTATTTAAGTGATTGAGTTCCTTTTTGTGCTTATGGGCCAGGGTATGCCCAAATGGCTCTGTGTTGTAACTTTTAAGCTTAAAGTGGTTGTTGTAAACCTAGTTACACCACTTTTACCTACAGGTAAGGCTATAATAAGGCTTACCCTTAGGTAGTGAAAATATATTTACCATATATACTTGCGCTAACGTCATCGGCGCATGCGCACTTTCTACGTTTCTAAAGGGCCCGACTCCGGCCAGTCACAGAGCTGGAGTCCACGGCCCCGAAAGGAAGAGGGATATAGATGGATGCGGCCACTAGTGGGGACAGGGGGCTTCATTTGCAGGTAAGTGCAACATAATGGGCTAGTATGCGATCCATACTAGCCCATTATGCTTTTACTTTGCAGGGGAAAAAAGAGGATGTAAAACCCATCAGGGTTTACTTCCTCTTTAAAACCTCAAGAGAAAAAAGTTGCAAGTTTTAATTTTCAAAGCAAACTCACCCATCCATCCATGTCTCAATGCTTTATTTTGCTGAGAAACCACTTTGAATAGCACCCCCCTAGCATTTCTGGCCGTGGCCATCTTGGGAATGGGCAGATGATTCATGTAGCATTTACTTCCTGAAATTAATTAGACCTTAGGTCAGGTATGTGTGCAGGCAGGAGGGTGTACTTAGCTGAGAAAACCCCTACTCCCTTGCTGAAGACTCTTGGGATGTATGATATAATTTGCCTAGGCCTGAAAATCAGGAAGTAATTGAAGAGAGGTTAAAAAAAAATCTGAAACATGTAAATATGATATATGTCACAGATAAGCTGCGGAGCTGATCTGTGTCTCACCTTTACTGCTGTAGGCCGGCTGGCACCTGTTGTTCCACTAGCTTGTGTTCAGCTCTGTTCACTCTGCAGCTATGGGTGTCTCCGGTCACACCTGTTGCCTAATATATGATTCCTTCCCGCTACTTCCTGTCCAGCCCCTCATGTGCTTCCCTATTTAAATCCCTTTCAAACCAGCTACTGGTTGCTTGAGCAACATTGGTTTCTGATCCCCCTTCGTGTAACCTGCATAAAACCTGACCTCTCGTGAACTGATCTCTTGTGTACCGACTCGGCTTCTTCTGATTACATTGCCTGCAGCCTGCCCTGACCTTGGCTCGCTATCCGGCTCTCCTTTTGCTTCAACCATCCATCCTTGTCTGACAGTGTCTTCTGGTACTTCCCTAGCGAGCAGGGTGAACCCGGGGGTTGTGACCTGGGGTCAGCACGCAGCTAAGCCCAAACCCTCGTGAGGGGGTCCCTGACAGAATACCGGCTGGCCCTTAGACTCCATGCCCTGGGGGATCCCGTGTCACCTGCTCGCCTGTGGGCTCACTGTAAGTAGTACCGTGACAATTTACTTTCCTATCTATTTACTAAGGCTAGCAGCATAAGGATTAAAAATAGTCACTGTTGATGAGAGTGTGAAGTTCCACTTTAACCACTTCAATACCAGGCACTTATACACCTTCCTGCCCAAGCCAATTTTCAACTTTCAGCGCTGTCGCAATTTGAATGACAATTGCGCAGTCATACAACACTGTACCCAAATTATTTTTTTATCATTTTGTTCCCACAAATAGAGCTTTCTTTTGGTGGTATTTGATCACCTCTGCGTTTATTTTTTGCGCAACAAATAAAAAAACCCCCGAAAATTTAAAAAAAAAAAAAAGTTTCTTTGTTTCTGTTAAAAATTTTTGCAAATACGTACGTTTTCTTCTTCAATGACGGGCACCGATGAAGTGACAACGATGGGTACTGATGAGGTGACACCGATGGGCACTGATAGGCTGCACTGATAGGTGGCACTGATGGGCACTCATAGGTGGCACTGATGGGTACTTATGGGCACTCATAGGCGGCACTGATGGGCACTCATAGGCGGCACTGATGGGTACTTATGGGTGGTACTGATGGCTACTTATGGGTGGCACTGATGGGCACTCATGGGCGGCACTGATGGGTACTTATCAGTGATGCCCAGCAATGCCACCCATATCTTACATAATGGTGCCAGTCAGTGCCCATTTGTGGGAACTGACTGGCACAGATTGGGCATAATTTGCACATGTGGATGGCCATGGGGTACATACCTGGCCATCCACATGTTGCCCCCTTCCCTGGTGGTCCTGTGTGGGCATCCGAGGGGGGCTGCGCTAACAATCAGCGCAGACCCCCCCCTGTCAGGAGTGACGCCGATTGGCTCTCCTCTACTCGTGTCTGTCAGATGCGAGTGAGGAAAAGCCGATCAATGGCTTTTCCTGTTGACATCGTGATCAGCCGTGATTGGACATGGCTGATCACGTGGTAAAGAGCCTCCGCCTGAGGCTCTTTACCAAGATCGGTGTAGCGGTGTGTCAGACTCAAACACTGCACCACCGATCGCCACGTCCCCCCCCTACGGGCGTGCGGCGGCTGTTATCCTGATAGACATCATATGACGCCCAGTCAGGATAACTGAGCCACCGCCAGGCCGTCATTTTGCTATAGGCCGGGCGGGAAGTGGTTAAAGACAATGTAAAGTTATTTTGCAAATTTTTCTTCAGTTGTTATGGTCAGGAAGAAAAATAAATCTTATTGTTCTCAGTCAGATAAACATGGAATTGTGCAGATTAGGGATAAAGGAGGAGCTCTAGTCTTTATTTTACATTTTCTAGACTCTGTTTACTTCTGTGAATGTAAAGGGTAAAATAGATTGGTTGTTTACAAACATCAATAATGAGTCATCAGAGCTGTTTCAATCAATCAAACTGAGCTGCAAAGACTGCCAGCAGTGCTCTAACTAAAAAACCCCACAGTGCTCTGGAAATCCTTTTTCATGTATTAAATGTTTGAAGGACAGGTGGGTGATAATCTCCACATTCCCCTCCCCATTGGGTGCCAAGTGTGTGTCACATAGAAGGCCTACCCTGGGGCAGGTTCTTCTGGGCTACACTAGGCACCTTAGATAGTGTCGCTGCATTACACATGGGGTACCTTTACTTGTGCCATACTCACTAATGCCCTAGGACAGGCTGGAGGTTGCTTTCAGGGATAGCTCACCCATAAGGCGGACCTCTAACTCAAAGATGGCCGTACAGCACATACACTTGAACAGATGACTGAACTCTAGTTAACTCTCTTTATGTTAATGTATACCACTACTGCAACGTGTTGCATTTAGGAGCGACATCCTGAGCCTCTACCTCACTCCCAGTAACAGTAACTCCCAGCGCGGGCTCTGATCGCTCACTCACTTAACTCTTGCTCTTCCGTACCTGTGCTCAGGCTGGGGACCTCTGAGCGATGATCCGTTCCTGTTGCTATTGGAGTCATATTGCCAGGAGAGATAATGCCAACAACTCCCTCTCTACAAGAACTTGTCCCACCTCTCACAGATACACGATTCATGACAGGCTGCTTGCTAAACCTTTGTTACCTTGGTAACCACTTTCTTGTACTTCACACTGTGTTAACTCTTATGGAGCTGTCTTCATACCCCAATGTGTTTCAACTGACCCAAGCTGTACATTATGTATGCCTGTTACTTACATACACTCCTTTTTCATAACAGACCAGGAAAGGACAACGTTTCACAAGCTTTACTTGAAACTCTCAGCAAAGCAGTTTCAAAACTAAGTGCACAATCTTTCCCCAACATCCCTAGCCCCTTACTCAGGCTTGTGGTTGCCCCAGCAAGTCCATCTTTGCAGTATCCAGGCGTTGGTGTTCTTCAAGCTAAATTGCATGTCCCAGCAATTCCCCTACATGTGGAAGGTTCCTAGAGGCAGATGAGGTTCTCTCTCTGGCAGCTGCAGCAGCTCTGTGAAGTGGCTGGAGATAACATGGGGTCTTGTCTGTTTGTCTTACCATGCGGACTGTGTCTGTTGAGGGACTATATGTTTCAGCAGTACCCCAGCAGTTTCCCGTATGGGCTCCCCTTCCTCTGGGCAGGTGGTTGCTGGCTGAACAAATTACATTTACAGCTGTCAGCCTCTTCTTCTCCCCATGTGGCCGGGACTCGTCCGGGTAGAGTCTCCCTTCTAAATTTATGAACACGGGGAGGGGGGGCAGGGTTCGACAGAAAGCCCGCCAACTGCATTAACTCCCTCCCTCCTGACTGGGGCAGCAGCTGTCTCACTAACCAGCATCTCAACCTGCTTACATGTCTATTTGAGAAAAAAGATCACATGTATGTAATAAAAAAATGACAATAAATTAAAGTGGTTCTAAAGCCTTAAGGTTTGCAATGCAGAAGTGAGCCTGATTTTACACTTTCCAACTTTAGTAAATAAACACCATTGCGTACTTAAAAGTGGGGTATGCCTGTACTCTTGGTTAGGATCCCTGCCCACAGTTCTAAGGCATATGTTCAAAAACATGCTAAATCTACTATTTAGCCGGCAGGATGTTGAAAACAACACTAAAAACAATATAAATCTGTATATTTGGTGTTTTGATATGTCAAGCATAAGTATTAGGTCTCATTCACACGGCTGTCCAAAGCCAAGCCCCTTATACCCCCTGGCCATACCCATATGTTGATCTAGGTGTATGGCTCTGTGAATGATGATACTCAATAGGTGAATCCAAAAGTTATAAAAGCAAATGTTAAACAAAAAAAGAAACAACAAAATACTCACATATGTAACAATTTATCAGTGTGCAAAAAACATCTTGGGTTAAAATAAAAAAATCAAAACTTCCCCTTCATATGCCGCGTACACACGGTCAGAATTTCCGACAACAAATGTTTGATGCGAGCTTGTCGGAAATTCCGACCGTGTGTAGGCTCCATCGGACATTTTTTGTCGGAATTTCCAACAAACAAAATTTGAGAGCTGGTTCTCAAATTTTCCGACAACAAAATCTGTTGTCGGAAATTCCGATCGTGTGTAGACAATTCCGACACACAAAATTCCACGCATGCTCAGAATCAAGCAGAAGAGCTGCACTGGCTATTGAACTGCCTTTTTCTAGTCCCGTCGTATGTGTTGTACGTCATCGCGTTCTTGCCAATCGGAATTTCCGAAAACATTTGTGTGACCGTGTCAATGCAAGACAAGTTTGAGACAACATCCGTCAGAAATAAATCCGGGATTTTGTTGGCGGAATGTCCAATCATGTATACGCGGCAATACTGTCACAGCGAGGCAGGTAATCAATACAGATTCACTAAAACAAATCAGATTAGCAGACATCACTAGTTGGATGATTACCTAGTCAGTCCCTGATTAGTTTGTAAGTTTACATATGCATCAATCAACGAGTACAGCATTATCAAACAGTACAAAGTCAGCATGATTTGTCTTCTCCGGGGGATGTTAGGCCCAGGAGCTGTCTTTCACTCTGCGCTGATCCACCCCTGCATACATGTTATATCCACTAAGTAATTGAAATCTAAGTGTGTCTAGCCGTTCAATGGCGCTGACGGGGGCTTCAGGACTCTGAGTGGCATTTGTTTATAGGCCCAGTCAATCCTTAGGTTCCCTCAATCTAATTTTATAGAGGGTCAGGCAGTACGAAGAAAGTGACATGTCTTATATGTTTTTCAATTATATGACATGTGGTCATGTCTGAAGGACACAAATAGGGATCAACGTGAAGTCTGGCTTGCATAAGAGTGCTAATTGGAATGAAAAAAAAAAGCTGATTGCTGACAGCAATCAATAAAGTGGGAGAGGTACATTTTCTAAACGCATGGCTGTGTATGGTGTGGGAATACCCTGCGAAGTCTGTACAGC
This sequence comes from Lithobates clamitans, assembly GCA_037952925.1. NCBI lineage: Eukaryota > Metazoa > Chordata > Amphibia > Anura > Ranidae > Lithobates > Lithobates clamitans. The sequence goes on from JBBGZY010000675.1 coordinate 725,724, forward strand.
CTGTGAATTTCAATGTCCTTCTGAAGAGGATTTCAGACAAGCTGCACGACTGCTTCTCAGCTGTGGAATACATTGAAGCGAAGGGCTGCTGAGATAGAATGGAAATCAGACTCTGCCTTTCAGAACATGCAGCAGCAACATCAGCTCATGACATCTAACATTCACCAGATACAAGCTGACCGAAAAGTTACTTCCATTTTATTGCTTTCCGAACACGATGGCCAAAATGTCGGGCTTTAAGCTGCCCTTTCTGCGCTGTGTTCAAAATGATTTGGCAGGAATAAAACTTGAAGATTTGTGTACATAACACATACTCCTGGGAATGGACCAAGTTTTCTATCGACTAGAACAAGGTACCGGAGTTTTAATTCATACAAGCTTAGCAACATGTTATTCCTTTTTTTTTTTTTTTTTTGCAAATGCATTGCTTAGGGCAGGTTTTCAAAGTGCTGCATGGCTAATATATACTGCTATACATACAACTTATTACTATATAACATTAGCTCCTAGTTAGAAGAAGGTCTTTGTGATTGAGTTCATGTAGGAAGAATTACAGGTGTTTATCTGAATGCTGAGATCAACTCTACAGACATTATGCTAGTAGACTCACCATCAGAATGTACAATAGAGTATATGACACTGCAACATTCCATAAAAGATGCTGTAAGAAACCTGTAAATCAGGTAGTCTGGCAATGCATCTAAACGATTGTATAATATTTCCATCTTAAGTTCAATCACAATGCTATTCCATTCATATTATTTGCCATTTCCTATGATAACAGTAATAATATTATATAACGTTTATAGGGTAATACTGATATGCATAGCAAGCGTCATTTTAAAACTTGGGGAGTATACTAGCTGCCATGTCTGTACATTAAAACTTTATTGCTAATTACAACATGGCTATATCTGCAGCTCACATTAGGAATCACACGCAGTAGAAGAAAATTAATATTACAGTGTGATATTTATAGCTCCTCATGAATGACTGAGAAATTATTTAAAGGCAATATAATGATATAGAGTATCTAATGAAAGTTTTAGAATGTCAGATCCTGCTTGTTTTCTGTGTTCCTTTTAAACAGACAAATAATCACATAAATAATCAAATAAATAATAATAAATACATAAATGATCAAATAATGCAGTACCATTTGATGGGCAAATCATAAAAGAAATACCCCTGAGATTAACCATAGGCTCAGAGAGAAAGCTTTTCCAACCAACAACACAGATGCATGGAATGGGAGGGTGAAGGGTCTAAGGGTGACTTGCCACAAAAATAAAAAGCTTAATATAGGATTAGGATGTGCAGGTGAAGAAGGCATTTCTTCTGATTAGTTTTGTAATTGTGACAAGAATCAATGGCAGAGGGAGTTTGGTTTCATGCTGAGGCATTAGAGGTAATCTCAATGTAAGTACATCCAAAATATACAATAATTGGATTTGTCAGAGCATTGCCAAGGCTTTATGGGAGAGAAAATAGGGGAGGCTGTTAAATACACTTGATTTTTCTGCAAACAAAACAACGGCATCATTACAATTGTTAGCAGTGGTCAGTAATGTAAAGGAATAAAATTTTTTTGCAGTTTATCTTTACATAAAACAGCAATGTATTAGTAGTATACTAGCACTCACAGAATAGGATTTAATATTCACAAATAATTCCTAATTTGATTATATGTTGATCCTAGAGCTAATATTTTACATTCCCCAAACTAAATGCAATACATATGGGTTTTATTAGGAAGCTAATTTTCTTGAGGTCCCAGAAAAATAATAATGATATCGACACATATATGTTTGGTGAGTAAACATTTTCTGGTGGTAAATCAATCACTGTGAATGTCAGATTATCTGCTTTATAAATGTGCCCATAGTTCTGGCTCAAAAATTGCTACTTATAAAAAAATAAATCATCGTATAATTTTATGCTTAGGCAAACTCATTAAGTGGTGAACTTGACATTGATTAAATAGACACTTTATGCTTTTTGATGTACATTTGTCATGAATTTGGAAGATACTCAAACTTAGTGAAACTACATCCTCCATACACTCTGCTGGAAACTGCTGAATGTAAAATCTGAAAAAAAAGTAAGCAAAGCAAATCCTAGGAAGAGCAACAGCGCTTAGACACCCAAGTGAGCAATGTTATATTTTTCTGAGATACCACCTGTCAGTCTGCCATTGTTTTGGGGAATTACAGATAAAATCCCACTAAGCCTGCATTCATACCAGAGCAGAGCATATTCCTGGTGATTTTGAAGTGTTTTATTTTCAGACTTTTCGGGCAAAGGGAGGAGTTCTAGAGGGGAAAGGATTTCTTCAGAAACTAAAATTTGTGAAATGCACATAACACATATATACAGGTTTGCCTCTTTAAGTCTATGAGGCCAAAAATGCATGAATACACTAAGAAAAAAACAAAACAAAACTAAAAAAGCTCTTGTACTTTTTTGAGCATAGGGCAGTGTTTCTCAACTCCAGTCCTCAAGGCGCCCCAACAGGTCATGTTTTCATGCTCTCCATTATTTTGCACAAGTGATTTGATCAGTTTCACTGCCTTAGTAATTACCACGGCTGTTTCATCTGAGGGAAATCCTGAAAACATGAGCTGTTGGGGCGCCTTGAGGACTGGAGTTGAGAAACACTGGCATAGGGCAAAGAGCAGCCAAGCATACAAGTGTGAACTGGGACAATTAGAAGCAACAGGACTCCTTGTTGGTTCATGTTGAGCATAGTTAGACATATGGTAATGAGTTGAAAAATGCACAGGTGTGAATGGGGACTAAAACCTTACTGGTCCTATGACATATCTGATTGTCTGGAAATCTAAACGGTTAGTTAATTCTCTGGCCTCATCTGGGGTCCTAACTGGCCATGTAAGAAAATGTATTTTACTTGTAAACATACAACCAGTGAGAAAGATAACAAGATGGGCAGGAAAAGTCGTACTGTTTTTCCAAACTTCCCTCATTTCAAAAAAGCTTACATTATTCAACACATATCAGTTTTGTAGGATGACTGTGCCATTTTCTATGACCCAAAGTAGTTCTGGCACAATATGTAACATTAGTTTACGATGACAAGGCTAAATTTAACTTTAATAGTGACAAACAGATTTTGGTGATAGCTAGAATGGAATTTGGAATCTTTTTGTATAAAGGTTTTTTGGTTAAGTTGAGCAGATAGCTGATTTATAAGAACTTTGTCAGCACCTCTATGGACTTTGCCAGTGAAAGATTTCTAAATGAAATACAGCTAGTCCAACAAAGAGTTAAAGAAGAGCTCCAGTCATATTTGACAGCTTGCTTCTTCCCAGCTGGCTGCGCACTGTGCATGCGTGAGCCACGCTGTCACAGCTACAAGTTCATACAAGTTCTTTATTGCACGCGCCTGTGTGAATTATTGCCACTGCACCATGCTGCACACCACCTACAAGTGGATGATGATACAAAGAATTGGCTCGGGTAGTTATGTGGCTGCTGTTCTCTACAACATTCACCTGTGAGACCAGACTGGTGTGATGGTGCAGCATGGTGAAGGGCCGGCAGAACAGATTTAAAGAGGACAAGGAAGGCAACGCTGGAGCCTTGAGAGCTGCACGATTCTGGCTAAAACGAAAATCACAGTTTTTTTGCTTAGAATAAAGATCACAATTCTCGCGGCGTAACATAATCTTTCACATTATACAAAAAAATTGGGCTAATTTTACTGTTTCGTTTTTTTTTTTAATTCATTGAAGTGTATTTTTTCCCCAGAAATTGTGTTTGAAAGACCCCTGCGCAAATACAGTGTGACATAAAATATTGCATCAATCACCATTTTATTCTCTAGGGCAGTGATGGCAAACCTTGGCACCCCAGATGTTGTGGAACTACATTTCCTATGATGCTCAACTACACTGCAAAGTGCATGAGCATCATGGGAAATGTAGTTCCAAAACATCTGGGGTGCCAAAGTTTGTGATTACTGCGCTAGGGTCTCTGCTAAAAAAAATCTATATATTTTTGAGGGTTCCAAGTCATTTTCTAGCAAAAAAATACTGATTTTAACTTTGTAATAAACAAATGTCAGAAAAAGGTTTAGTCTTTAAGGGGTTAAACCTCCCTTATTTACACACAGAAGTTCATCCCTTTGATCTAAGAAGAAAAAAGTACAATGTTTCTAGTTATCTACCAGCACAGACAATGTTGTGAAAAACTTGGCAGGCTGCCCTGTGACCAGTGACTCTAGAGGAGCTAAAACGGGCAGTAGCGGGGATGCCTAACCACAAATCACCAGGCCCGCATGGGCTTCCGGTAGAAATATATAAAAGTTACGGTGAGATATTACTCCCTGAACTGTTGAAAACACTGGGATGGGCGTCAGATAATGTCAGACTCCCTACCTCAATGACGGAAGCCACTATCATTGTAATACATAAGGAGGGAAAGGATCAGCAAGACGTCTCCTCTTATCGTCCAATTTCATTATTATGTACTGATGTAAAAATCTTGGCTAAAGTTTTAGCAACCCGCCTAAGCAAATGTATTCAAAAGCTGATACATCCTGACCAGTCAGGTTTTATTCCCAGTAGATCAACTAGCACTAACATTAGAAGAGTCTTCTTAAATATGCGGATTCCAACTGACAACTTAGGCCCCAGGGCCATTTTGACCTTGTATGCTGCTAAGGCCTTCAATAGCCTAGAATGGGACTATTTATGGATGGTGCTGGAGCAATTTGGGTTTGGTCCCTCTTTTATTAGGTGGGTGAAATTACTCTATAATGAACCTAGAGCAAGAATTAAAATTAATAATGAATACTCAGACATGCTTCATCTAGAGAGAGGGACGAGGCAGGGTTGCCCCCTGTCTCCCCTATTGTTTGCTCTGGCAATGGAGCCCCTTGCAATTATGACTAGATCACGACAAGACATACAGGGGTTCCGACGTCAGTTAGAAGAAGACAGGATCGCGCTATTCGCAGATGATGTCCTGTTTTTTTTTTTGGAGATGTTGAATCTTCACTAAAAGCAGTGATACAATTGGTCGACGAGTTTGGGCAATATTCTGGTCTGGTCGTTAATTGGGACAAGTCAGCTCTTTTGCCAGTTCACCCACTTGGTGACCAGATATTGCCGGGAACTCCCCTCCTGAAAGTAGTAGTAAACTGAAATATCTGGGTGTTTGGATTACTAGGGATGTAAACCAGTATGTAAACGATAATTTAGTCACATTGCTATTAAAATTAAAGCAAAAGGGAGACATTTGGTGCCACTTCCCTCTGTCTGTTGCGGGGCGTTGCAATCTAATTAAGATGATATGGCTTCTGCAGATACTGTACATTATCCATAATTCTCCGACCTGGATAGGCCAGAAGTGAATTGAATCCCTGCTCAGGTAATTAATTTGGAGGAAGGGCCAATCTAGGATTAGCCTCCAGACTATGCAACTACGGATTAAAGAAGGAGGCATGGCGATCCCGCATCCAAGATTATACTTTTTGTCACCCCAGCTCCAACACCTAGTGGGCTGTGGAGCCCTGGGCAGTGGGAACTCCAGCAACAAAATGATGCTTATGGGGGCTCCACACAGTACATTAGTGGAGGCATTAGAAGCAGGCTCTTTTATTTATAGATACCCGACGATAGTATTGGTTACCAAAGTGTGGCAGGCAACTAAGGCACTAATGGGATACAACAGAGTAACTGTGTACACCCCCTTATGGCATAATAAAAACTTGGCCGAAATGAGTAGTATAGAGAGACCTCAGGAATGGGAAAGACAGGGTATTAGTCGCTTAATTCAATTGTATGGGGGTAACCTCATGAAGTCATTCTCAGATTTAAGATGGGAATTTAATATCTCAAATAATACGTTTTATAAATATCTCCAGATTAGGCATGCCATCCAAGCCCAATTCAGGTCTCAAATCATTGAATGGACCCAGATTCCGATACTTACAAAAATAATTAAACCAAGTAAGAATGATGATAGAAGAAGGGTATAAGGAACAATTATTAAACATATGGATTAAATGGGAAGAGTACAGAGTCTCTTCAAAGCTTCTGAGAAAGGCATAGAAGCTCTAATTTAATATGGGAGGAAGTGAGGTCCCCGGGAAAAAAGAGAGAAAATTCTAAAAGAAAATTATTATTTTAGGGTTTTTTTTTTTTTTTTTTTTTTTTCTTTCCTTGGTTATTGCTGTCGTTTGGTGTGTCGGTATGAATGGGTTTGATTGTTTTGTTAGAGAGGATGGGGGATGGGTATAAATTATGGCATGTACACCCTTGAATAAATTGTGTAGTTTTAAGGAAATAGAGAATGTAATAATGGTCACGATAAAGAATTATAGAATTGTTTCATGCTATGGATGTATATATATATGTATTATAAAATATTGTTAAAACGTTTTGATAAGTAAAGATTATATAAAAAAAAATAATTAAACCAGTCTCAACTAAAGGCTTAATCTCCAAGTTATATGCTAGCCTGGGGGATAGAATTATGAGCGGAGTGGGACCCCTTAAGAGCAAAGCGAGGTGGGGGTGGGAGAGAGACATAGGGACAATGACTATGTTTAAACTAGGATGGAAACCAAGTGACCAGTGCCCCAGGTATAAGGAGACAGGAGATCTTATCCACATGATGTGGAGGTGTCCAAAGCTATTTAGATATTGGGTGGAGATAGTTGACAGGATAAATACAGGCATACCCCACTTTTAAGTACACAATGGGGTTTATTTACTAAAGCTGGAAAGTGCAAAATCAGGCTCACTTCTGCATAGAAACCAATGAGCCTCCAGGTTTTGTTACCAAAGCTTAATTGAACAATCTGGGGTAAGAAGTTCATTGGTTTCTATGCAGAAGTGAGCCTGATTTTGCACATTTCAGCTTTAGTAAATAAACCCCATTGTTTACTTAAAAGTAGGGTATGCCTGTAAAGTCTTTAGGGCTACATTGGAACCTGAGGCTAAGACATGTCTTTTGAGGAGCTTGGAGGAAGATACGGTTCCGCCCGGTACTGCTGTAGCAGTGCTGAGATGCTTATTCCAAGCGAGGAAATGGCAGGCACAATCCCCCCAACTGTTAAGACTTGGATTGAGACTATCAACTCAATGGTTTGGAGTGAGAGAGTGGTATATATTAGGCAAAATAACCTTAGAAAGTTTGTGAGACTGTGGGGCCCTTGGTTGGAGGAGATGGGATGTCCCTTATGAGGGGATGGTGGAGAGCGGGGGAGATTTCTCCCCCGCTCTCCACCATACCTCTGTCTCTTCTACCTTTTTGTCCCTCATGGTCTCTGTCCTACATCTTCTTATTTGCCCACAGCTTGGGTTGATTCTCTTCCTTTGCCTATTTTTGACAGTTAATCGCCAATTTGTTATGCATAATCAATGATGGGATTACGTGTGGTAGAGGGTTGGGAGTAGATTGGGTGGGAGGGTTGGGAGTAGATTGGGTGAGAGGGTGGGAGAAGGAATATAAAATAATTATAGTCTTTTTTGTATTATATGCTTCTATATGTTAATTCATGATGCTGTATGTTCTTAATTTTGTTATACGAAAATCAATAAAAAGGAAATAGTTAAAAAAAGAAGAAAAACTTGGCAGGCTACCTGATTTTTTTTCTTTTGACAGCTGAGTGAGCAGAGAACCCTCTACACTTGTTACACGATAAGTGAAATTCTGCATAGAGATCATGATGGGGATTGAATCGAGATCACAATTTTTTTTAACGATTAATCGTGCAGCTCTAGTCAAGACCAAAGTTATGAGGAGTCTTCAAACATTTTCAGCACTTTTATATTTTAATTGGAAACGGTGAGGGTAGGAGGAGTAGTTATTGGTCGTGTCTGAGAGTGTAATGTGACTAGTCTGTTTGGCTGACCTTGCAGTTTAGTATAAAAGTTGTCACGCTGTGGTGAAAATGGCTGCAAAAAAAAAAAAGTGCAGAAACGTGTGGCAACCAATTCTACTCTCCCATTTCCAGGCTATAGAAATAATGTAAAGTTGTACAATACAAGAACTGTATTTTTGGGGATTTGATTTAAATTTACTCTTGCTTTATACAATAAATGTATTTTGCATTGGGATACATGATAAAGTAGCACACGCTCATCCTATTCACAGTATTTAACTTCAAAACTGATGGTGACATGGCACCAGCTTCCAGCATACAGTTCTGAAAAACCTCTGAAAACAAAAACATGACTATTTTTTCCTTGTCAAAAGAAGTTTATTGAGTATACAATGTTATAAAGATACATAAAGTAAGTTTACAAGGATCTATAAAGTAAGCTCATTGTTTTACAGTAGGGTTTATATAGGTAAATATCATGAAATTTCAAATATTAAACATTGGGTTCACGTAAACCTAAATTAAAGATATATATCATTTCCTTAGTTACTTTTGTAGGTATTTAAATGATTTATACCTACTATACATATTGTTTACAAGTAGAGTGTATATAGGTCAAATAAATTCTGATAATGAGCTTTAATCATAAGGTGGAGAAAAGGAAAGAGAAAGAAGAAAAAGGGTTGAAAGGTAGAGGTATGGTCCACAAGGTTGTCCCGCTCGTCAGTTTATTATTCTTTTTAGTTCTCTTTGAAGCCTTAGAATGGGTGTCTCTGTAAGTCATTTAATCTGTTACCATGGCAACAGGACAGAGTCATTGAAGTTTGACAGGAACTGTTGTTTTATCCAAGGATGCCAAAGTTTTTCAAATTTTGGAATTTGATTTTGATCGATGGCTACCATCTTAGCATGGGACATTGTATTATTCATTCTGTGAATTGTTTCTGCTAGTACCAATGTAGGAGATTTCCATGCCTTGACCACTGTTTGTTTTGCAGCCGTTATTAGTTGGATCATAAGTTTGAATTGAGAGAGTGTTAACCATTCCGGTTTTAGATTAAGTAAAGTTAAATATGGATCTGGTTGTATTATTTTTTTAAATATTTTAGATGCAATCACGAAGACTTCCTTCCAGAAGGTTTGGATTACTGGGCACGTCCACCATATGTGTAAATATGTGCCTATTTCTGGGCATCCTCGAAAACAAAGAGCTGAGGTATTAGGTGAATATTTTGCCACTCTAGCGGGTACAAGGTACCAGCGAGTTAGGACTTTATAATTTGTCTCCAGTGCTAAGATGTTGGGTGAAGATGACTTAGATGTGAGCCATATGTTAGACCAGTCCGTGTCTTCTAAAGTTCGTCCCAGGTCCTCCTCCCACCTCTGAACGTAAGAGGGTCTATTAAGATTTTCTACTCCATATAATTGATTATAAAGTGATGAAATTGTACCTTTAGCAAATGGATCTTTTGTACAGATTGATTCAAAAATGGATAATTGGGATAATGGTGTATCCCCCTTTAGGAATGGTGTATAGAAATTTTTGATTTGGAGATATCTAAATATCTCAGAGTTTGGTAGATCATATTTTTCTCTAAGCGAAGGGAATGAAAGGAATGATTTAGATGCTATGAAGTCATTTAGTGTCTGAATGCCTGATGTTGTCCAAGCTTTAAAAGAATTTGGGTAGATCCATGCCGGATAAAAGGCCGGATTTCTGATAAAAGAAAGGAGAGGATTGTGTGGAGATTGTAACTGATATTTGGTTTTTAGTTTATCCCAGAGAGATAAGAAGTGTTTAGTTATGGGATTATGAATTTTAAAGCGGTCTTTAGGATCAAGCCATAATAAATTTGATATTAATAGAGGGTCATTTTCTGACATGACTATTTTTTAACATCACACTGTAGAACTAAAACTTTGTTCATTCTATTTGCACAGAAACAGCATTTTAGTCCTATGGTGTGAATGACCCCATACCTGAACTACAGCAGAACCTAATGACAAATTAATTATATTTTACTAAAACCCCGAGCCCACAAGGTGACTTTTCAGGTAGAATTTGATATTTTTTGGATAACATAACCACACAAAAATTGTTTGTAATAACATTAAGCATTCAAAGCAAAACTCCATCAAGCACCTTTTACATATAATCAGACAAGGCAATTTCAGAAAAGCATCCTGTAAAAACTAGAACCAACACACACACAAAGAAATTCAGCAAAACATAGGAGATGCACCTTTCCATATTACTCCTGAGCATCCAAATGATTCCCAATGACCTTAATGTAAAACCTGTGACCATGTTATACAAAAGAAAAATGACACTGACATGACAAGGTCTTCATTGGAAGGTGCCTGAACCTGTTTTGATGCTGTGCAGATTGCCCTGGGACCACAGAAAACCATGTCTGACAAACAAACTTCAAGCATCTCCAGGCTGTATGCTGACTCACCTCATTTTGTTTTGGCCTAGCACTATGAAGTAAGGTGACCAGATTTTCAAAATAAAATCCAGGGACACCCTAAAGACCACGTCCACTTGTATTCGGGGTGAGTGGGAGAGGGGCGGAGCAGGGGATGGGGATAATAGCTGGAAGCAAAGCGTGCCACGTCAAATGTTGGGTGTGGTTGAATTGTGCTAACATTGGGAGGGGCCTAAAGGGGTATAGTTTATTACAACTGAGCCTACTTTGCGCTGGGTCAGGAATGTAGGCCCTAGTGTACACAGCAGGTCACCATCACAAACAAGGTCAAGGTGGCAAATGATTCACATCCTTACCTCCAACAAAGGCTGTGCAAGCTGAGAGGGAAGGGACTGGAAAAAATATTGGCATTTGACATCATTAACCACTTTCCGACCGCCTTATGCAGATATACTGAGGCAGAAGTGCATGTACTTTATATGGTCTCATATAAAGTCCCACCTATTTCTCTTTAAATATACAGGGATGGAAACACACACTAGTTATTTTATCTATTTCATCATTGCTGCTGTCCTGCATCAAGTGCCATTACATGCCACTTGCTAGTTTGGTAGACCTTTGTTTTGTTTTTCAATTGATTTAGGTTAGTTCAGTCAACCTCTGGGGGGTGGATCTCATCCATTCCCGGGAGCTGCGACGCACCGTTGTTGTCCCCCTGTCCCCTGTATTCTTTGGTTACGGGATTGGGGGTCCGCTCCCGCTGTGCATTGACGCCACGCCCCACACGCCGGCACGTCTGACGTCACATTGACGCCACGTGCTGACGTGTTGTTTGTCCTTCTGGCGTGCTTATTGACGGAGGCGGAGGTTGCCTATATAGGCGCTAGTCGCCTGTGTGAGGCTCCTTCCGGTTCCTCCCTCACAGCACGACCAAGCGTGACGTTGGCGGTACCTCGCTGGCTGGCCGGCTGGTACTTTGCATTCCCAGGTAATCACGTATCTCTCATTCTATGCACTTTGGCACCACTATCCCCACTCCATTCCTACTTGGGGATTTCACTCCGTTTTTACCTCGGTATATTGGTGTCTGTGGTGGGTTGTCCCTTTCCCCATTTTTCCCCCTATTATGCACTGTTTCCCCTGCTTACCCTTGGTTGGGCTTCACAGGTTGTCTCAATTGTTCTTTCACTTCTTTTTCACACCATATCCTCCACTTAGTGGTCTTCCTACATATTCCCCTATATAATATTTTTTCACTATACACCCATACAATTTATATATTACAGCTATCCGGGGTGATCGTATTCTACACTACTATGTTGGAAGAGGGATCCTCTTGTTACCATTCCTTTTACGTGGGTCCTGGTTTGCCCCGCCTTGCCGCCGCTTGGTTACCTCCTCAGCTCCCGGAGGGATGTTATAATCACCCCTCTTATTCTCCTACCATCATGAACACTACCATATATGCTTTATTCTGATTATACTATATATCCATAGGTAAGAGTGCTAGGATCAGAGATTCTGTTCCCTCTCTTCCTGGTGTAATTTAATTACCATTAATTACTATTCTATTATACTATACCTTAGGTACTTCCAGTTAGCTGCTCCTGATGAGTGGACAAACGTCCACGAAACGCGTCAAGCATTTACAATTCAGCATTCACAATTGATGTCATGCCACAGCAATCATGCATCTACCATGGGCATTTCAATGTCTAAGTCATCATTTTTATTTTAATACAATTACCTATTATGCATACTCATGTTGGGTGTAATGTTGTTGCTATCACCATATATCATGTGCTACAATGTTTAATATATTACTATGTTACTACTATGTGATATAACTACCATGTTTTATTTACTTTATACAATTTTTCATTGATCTAATGTGTGTATCATCCATTGCACTTTGCTCCCATGAGGTATTAATAAAATGATTTTATCTATAATTGATGACTCAGCTTGCACTAGCGTTGTGTTTCATATAAAGTCCCAATTGCCCCGTCTCCCCCTGGTTCCCTCTTTTCTCGTATACATAGGGATGGAGACGTGTGTACCGGATGGTCACAGTCTCATATAAAGTCCCACCTATTTCTCTTTTCAAAGAAGCAGACACAAAATAGATAATAAGTCTTAAATATTAAAAGCCTGCATACCAGAAAAATGTATTTAAACCAGTGTGTGTTTTCACATTATGTTAAAATATGTTCTCTTTGGTTAACCCCTTCAGGCTAACCGTACGCAAATATTCTGTGGAGCCACATTGTCAGGGGCATGTCAGCAGTCGTCGGGTAAATCTGCGTGCACGTAGGTCCACAAGGAATGTTTCTAGGCGAATTCAGCTAAATTCCCTACCAGGGGACGCCGGCGCGCTCCCGCGTGTGCCCGTACGCGCATTCGCGGATGCGCGCGCAAGCCCGTGCGCGCGCCCGTTCGCGCTAGCGCCGTTTGGCGCCAAGGGCCCTTTAAAAGAGTGACAGGTGCTCATGTCAGGTGCTGTTCGTCTGCAGCTCTGCACCTGAAAGTTCCTGTATCTGCCTGTCTGTTGTTTGCTATTGACCCGGCTACGTCTGACCACTCTCCAGTCTCCAATACGACCCGGCTTGCCTGACCTTGCTTACTCTGCTACCTGTTGTCGAACTCCTGCCTGTCTGACTACCCTTGGATCATCCCTCCTGTTTATACCTGCCTGATCTCCTGCCAAAACGGACTGTCTGACCTTGTTTGCCTGTGTCCTGTGACGCTGCTCCCAGCCTGCTTGTTTTGCATCCAGCTGCTGTCTTCGCATCTGCCTGCCTGCCTCTGTCTGCCTGCCTACCGGCCTGCACCAGTTACCTGCATCCGCAGCTCAGCCATCCCTGAGGGACATCCTTCCAGTTCCGGTGTCTGCTTCTGCTGGAACCTGCATCAGGCCCTCCTACCCACTGTGCTCAGGAGACCACTGTTCCCACTTCCAGCGGCTCCTGAACCAGCACTTAAGAGAGGTCTCCTTCTACCAGTCAGGCTCAACTACCAGGTACCTTACACACATATTTGCGTATCTCCTTCTGTGCTGGAAGCACGCCTCGCGGTGCGCTCCCAGCACAGGGATCAGGGTCTCATGGAGAGCCCCGGGCCCCATACTAACGATTGGGACCCAGATCTCCCGAATCCAGGTCACCTGATCGCTGTGATAGCCTCTGATTGGCTATGACAGCATTCAGTCACTGTGAAGCTCGGCCTCGTTTTTTTTTCCTCTGTGAATGGAGGAGAGAGATGTATCGTATCTCTCTCTCTCTCCTTGCTGAAAAAAAAGTGTGTGTGTAAAATAAATTAAATAAATAATAATAAAAAATAAAAAAAATAAAAAATAAATACCCTAGATCAAAGTTTGATCTAGGTCAGTGCCAGGGTTAGTGTTTGGGTCAAGGTCAGGGTCAGTGTTTTTTTACAGAATTTTTCTTATTTTTAGTATCAGCCCCGGGTTAACACTGGTGCGATTTGACATGCGATTTAACATGTCAGATCGTATGTCAAATCGGCGGCATTTGCCGGCAGTGGCACCATCCTAATTTGCGGCGCCGCACCGATTTCAAAAAGTCTTTTCTGTACTACTTTTTGCGATTTCAGCTTGCGATTTCCATTGACATCTGTGCAGAAATCAGGACTGACATGCTGAACTCACACGGCTTCATTCCCACAGCTCAGTGTGAACCTGGGCTCAGTTTCAAATAGTGTCAGTGTGTTTTAGGTAGGATTAAAAAAAAGCAAAATGTATTGTAACTAACAACTAACAAACACATATGTGATATTGTTGCGATCGTTAGGAGCAGGAGAATTTATTTTGGATTGTTCTTTGGTGGAAGGTTATGGTAGTAGCAAGAAATATACAGCTAAAACATGTAAAAAAAAAAAAGATTTCTCTTTTTACTATTTTGAGACAGTTTTTCTTTGATAATAAAGAAAAATCAGGAGATATCTATTACCGTTTACCACCAAAAGAAAGCCCAATTTTTCCTGGGGAGCTACAGTTCATTGAGTGACGAAGCTGGAACTGAAGACTTGAACTTGGGCGTGCTGGTGTCAGGTGAACAGAAGCACAACCATCCGAGCACCTGGATTGACCAATTTCAGTAGAGAGCAGAGAGGAGTTTGGAAACAGCTGAGTAGGAAGGCACCAAATCATGAGCAGCATAAAGATCAGGGACAAGTAGAGGTTGGTATTGCACAGAATTATTAGGCAAAATCTGTGTAAAGAGTCAAGGGCAGTAACAAAGTTAGGCAGCAAATATAGAGAAGGGTATTCCAAAAGCGAGTCAGCCAAAGCCACATCAGTAACAGGGTCAAGCAGATTTAGGATCAAGGTTAATGGGAACTCAAGCTGAAAGACTATTCGGCAATACTCTTATGCAGGGTCCTGGTTTAATTAGGCTGCTAGGCGCCAGTATCTATGCGTCCACGTTTATGCATTTTTGCATGTTTTGTTAGGCTCCCAAGTCGAAAAGTGTGCACTTTTATGTTTACAGTGCCTTGAAAAGGTATTCATACCCCTTGAAACTTTTTTTACTAATCTTTTAACCCCCTTGAAATTTTCCACATTTTGTCATGTTACAACCAAAAAAGTAAATTTATTTTATTGGGATTTTATGTGATGGTCCAACACAAAGTGTCACATAATTGTGAAGTGGAAGGAAAATGATAAATGGTTCCAACTTTTTCTACAAATAAATATGTAAAAAGGGTGGCGTGCATTTGTAATCAGCCCACCTGAGTCAATAGTTTGTAGAACCACCTTTCGCTGCAATTACAGCTGCAAGTCTTTTTGGGTATGTCTCTACCAGCTTTGCACATCTAGAGAGTGAAATGTTTGCCCATTCTTCTTTGCAAAATAGCTCAAGCTCTGTCAGATTGGATGGAGAGCGTCTGTGAACAGCAATTTTTAAGTCTTGCCACAGATTCTCAGTTGGATTTAGGTCTGGACTTTGACTGGGCCATTCTAACACATAAATATGCTTTGATTAAACCATTCCATTGTAGCTCTGGCTGTATGTTTAGGGTCGTTGTCCTGCTGGAAGGGGAACCTCCACCCCACTCTCAAGTCTTTTGCAGACTCTAACAGGTTTTCTTCTAAGATTGCCCTGTATTTGGGTCCATCCATCTTCCCATCAACTCTGACCAGCTTCCCTGTCCTTGAAGCTCTTCCAGAGTTACCATGGACCTCTTGGCTACTTCTCTGATTAATGCTCTCCTTGCCCGGCCTGTCAGTTTAGCTGGATGGCCATGTCTTGGTAGGTTTACAGTTGTGCCATACTGTTACCATTTTCAAATGATGAATTGAACAGTGCTCCGTGAGATGTTAAAAGCTTGGGATATTTTTTTATGACCTAACCCTACTTTAACCTTCTCCGTAACTTTATCCCTGACCTGTCTGGTGTGTTCCTTGGTTCCTTAGCCTTCATGATGCTCTTTGTTCACTAAGGTTCTCTAACAAACCTCTGAGTGCTTCACAGAACAGCTGTATTTATACTGAGAATAAATTACTAATACAAAACTATTAAAAACTGAAACTATTTACTAATTAGGTGACTTCTGAAAACAATTGGTTTCACTAGATTTTAGTTAGGGGTATCAGATTAACTGTTTGCCAACCAGCCACCGCAGTTATACTGCGGCAACATGGCTAGGCTGTGCGATTTGCCATTATCTTACGTCGCTTCCTTTCTTGGCCAGTAGGGGCGCGCGCACGCCGCCGGAGGCACGCACACGCCCCCTGCTCACCAACGGAGCCGATGCGGGTGCCCGGCAGTCACGATCACCGACGGGCTCCCGCAATCGGTTGGGGCACACCGAGAACCGGGATCTGTGTGTGTAAACACAAAGTTTCCAGTTCTCTGAGGGGAGAAGAGATAGATCGTCTGTTCATAAAGAGTATGAACAGCGATCTGTCATCTCCCCTACACAGTCCCATTCCCCTTTCAGTTAGAACACACACTAGAGAACACAATTAATCCCTTGATTGCTCCCTAGTGTTAGCCCCTTCCCTGCCAGTGACATTTATAAAGTAATCAAAGCATTTTTATAGCACTGATCAGTGTATAAATGCCAATTGTCCCAAAAATGTGTCAAAATTGTCTGACGTGTCCGCCATAATGTCACAGTACCGCTAAAAATCGCAGATTGCCGCCATTGCTAGTAAAAAAAAATAAAATAAATAAAAATGCCATAAAACTATCCCCTATTTTGTAGACGCTATAACTTTTGTGCAAACCAATCAATATACGCTTATTGTGATTTTTTTTACCAAAAATATGTAGAAGAATACATATTGGCCTAAACTGAGGAAAAAAATATTTTTTTATATATTTGTGGGGAATATTTATTATAGCAAAGAGTAAAAAATATTGCTGTTTTTTTTAAAATTGACGCTTTTTTTTGTTTATAGCACAAAAAATAAAAAAAAGCAAAAGTGATCAAAATGCCACCAAAAGAAAGCTCTATTTGTGGGAAAAAAAGGACATCAATTTTGTTTAGGTGCAACGTTGCACAACTGCGCAATTGTCAGTTAAAGCAACGCAGTACCGAATCGCAAAAAAGTGCTCTGGTCAGGAAGGGGGTAAAATCTTTCGGAGCTGAAGTGGTTAAAGGAGGCTGAATACAAATGCACACCACACTTTTCACATATTTATTTGTAAAAAATTTGAGAACCATTTATCATTTTCCTTCCACCTCATAATTATGTGCCAGTTTGTGTTGGTCTATCACATAGAATCCCAATAAAATACAATTACGTTTTTGGTAACATGACTAAATGTGGAAAATTTAAATGGGTATGAATACTTTTTCAAGGCACTGCATGTGCATGAGCCTTTTTGTTCGCACAATTTCTCTGATTTCAGCTGACGATGTTTCTGGCACATGTACTATAAGGTAACGAATACATGCATTAGAACAATATTGGGGAAAGAAACAACAGACTTATTTTTTCTATTAGCCACTAGTAGAAAGCATGCCTGGGAACTACAAAAAAGGCAATAGTAAAAAGCACTCATTAAACTCAAATCAGCACAAAGTAAATACCAGGGGACCAAGCCATCCATACACCTGCTGTGCTTTGGCCTCAGATACACCTGTCTGCTGAAGTATGCAAATCTTCCTTATATTGGTAGGACACACATAACAGTAGTGACAACCATCTGCACTATAAATGATGTTAGTTGTAATTGGGTCACCTCTTGCAGCACTCATATCTGTACTGCTGAGTTCCAAGCGTGTTATTACCTACATTGATTAAGTAAAATGTTCTTGTAGAGTAGCAGCTGGGGGCCTCTACAGTGGAGTTTACAGATTGCATATAATTCCTGTACAAAATAACAGTGTCAACTTAATTCTGACACTTTTTAATGTTGATGCTTGTAGGTACATGCTCTCCTGTTGTAGTACCACCCAGCAAGTAAGTCTCTGTCACAAAGACTCAGGACACCTTAGTACCTGCAAACTCAGCTGTCCATATTGTCTTTGTTCCCGGCCATACCAAACCATTCACTGCATAACACACATACAAGTCAGCCCAAATGTAGCTGGAGTATTAGAAAAGCTCAGAAGGATTTTATATATTTTTAAATATTGAGGCCTATGGACAAATTTGGGTACCAAAGTTTGTCGCTGTTTCACAGGTATACACAATTTTTAGACTTGACTATTTACTCACCACTGCCTCATGTTTTATATTTTACAAAAAATAAGTAATACTTTGTGTGCACTAAAATTGACTTTAGTATATTTTTAACAAAAAATGTGTGTTTTATAAACATGTATACTAATAAGTGATAGATATGTAATTTTGGTCCTTGAAATGTATGCTCAGCGTTGAGCGCTGGTCAATGTGTATATCCCTCCTCCATTTGATTCGACCATTCTGTATAACTATTTTTACCAAACTAGCCCCTCTCCAGCTTCCCAAGATTATCTTGGGAGGGGATTTTAATGCCATTCTGTATAGTAACCTGAACACATCTACTCCTCTTAGAAGTGTTCCTCCAGATTTGGCTACATGGGTGGATACTTTTGGACTTCAAGAGATTTGGCAGTGGAAGCATCCAGAGGACAAGATCTATTCACACGTCTCAGCCACACATAGGTCAGGCTCCCGCATTGACCTGATGTTCGGGACTGCCTCAGTCCTTTCCCATGTTTGTGCAGCCTCCTACCACCTGGCAGGTCTCTCAGACCATTCCCCTCTTTAGTTGTTTATGATCTTGAGTACCACCTGAGAGCCGGGATGTTGGAGACTGGCATCGCATTGGATTGGCAACCCTAAGGTTCAAGAGATGGTATCTCTTAGGTTGTCTGAATACTAGACGAATAATGAAGCCTCAACTTCCCTTAAAGTGGTGTGGGAAGCGTGTAAGGCTCATGCTCGGGGGAATATGGCTCCTTTATTAAGGCAGTGAGGTCTGAGTCTGCTTCACAAACCACCCAGCTGGAAAAGAGCGATGCCAAGGTCTCAGGCAGTTTTCGCGGCGGACCTGACCACAGAAAATTATTCTGGTTTGGCCCTGATTAGAAGAGAGCTGAGACTTCATTATACTTCTCTGGTACAGTCAGATGCCAAATTGTTGGTCACTAAATTATTTGAAGCGGGAGACAAAAATGGCAAACTGTTAGCTAAATTGATTGCAGAACCTCCTTACCAAACCATAATCCCCTGGATTCAGTCCTCTACGGGAGGTCATATCACAGACCCAGAAGGTATATTAGGAAAAATTCCACTTGTTCTACAGCTCGCTGTATGATGATTCCTCTCTTGGTCCTGTTGGATGAGCTCGGGGGAATATTTTTGACTCTCTTCTTCGATGGTGATAGGGAGGACTTGGAAAAACCCTTAACATCCTCAAACCCTTAACATCCTCGGAGATAGAGGCTGCGATGTATTCCCTTCCTAATAACAAATCCCGGGACCAGACGGCCTACCGGGGGAATGGAATAAGACTTATGCTGCCTTGTTAGTCCCTAAATTGCAATTATTTGCCCACTGTTTGGAGACTGGGAGGCTACCTGATAGTGTGTACCAGGCACACATTGTACTGCTGCCCAAACTGGGAAGGGAGATATAGATATAGACCTATATGTTTGTTGAATTACAATCTCAAGATCCTTACTAAAGTAATAGCTAACAGGATTATGAAGGTGTTGCCATACCTTATCAATATTGATCAGACTGGCTTCATGCCTGGAAAATCCACAGATACCAATATCAGATGGGTTTTTTACACACCTCTAACTCTCACCTGATGAGACTGCCTCGAGAGTCCTTGTAGCCCTCAATATAGAGAAGGCTTTTGCTACAGTTCGTTGGAATTTTATGATGCAGGTCTTGGAACTTTTTGGTTTTGGTCTTGTATTTAGGAAATGGATCGACTTACTATTCCGGGGTCCTATGGCACATATCAAGCTAAGTGGAAAAATATCATCCCCTTTTCCAATCAAAAGAGGAACAAGGCAGGGGTACCCTCTCTCCCCTGCATTGTTCACATTGGTCATGGAACCATTGACTTAGGCACTACGGAGGTCGAGTGGGGTGTCTGGGATCCGTGTGGATTCCATTGTGGAAAACTAGCACCTTATGCTGATGATTTGATCCTTTTTCTACAGGACCCCAGCTCCTCAATTTCGGAGGCATTGTGGATCCTAGATCGCTTTGCGGCTCTCTCGGGCCTCCATACCAATTGAGGCAAATCGCGTATTTTAGCAAGACAATGGTGGATCCTAATTCACCATTACAATAGGCGACCACCATCAGATATCTCGGGGTCAATATTTCCTCTAATGTCCATGATTTCAGCAAACTTAATCTGTCCCCTGCACTACAGTGGTGAAGGCAAAAGTTGAAGGCTTGATCTCATCTCCCACTCTCCCTCATAGGGAAAATATATTCACCGAAAAAGAAAATCCTACCAGTCTTGCTGTATAACCTACGGCATTCCCCGGCATGGATGCCGAAATCCTGCTTTAAACAGTTGGACTTACTCATAGCCTCATTCCTGTGACAATCACATCCAGCCAGATTTAGTAGAAAAGCACCGCGTAGACCTTGGACACAAAGGTGACTGGCTTGTCCAAACTTTTATGCATATTACTTAGCGGCTATACTCACCCATGCCCATAATTGGCTCATCTCTGAGGAATCCAATGCTTCCGTAGTTCTAGAAGCAGCACACTCGGGATCCTTTGAGACCCTTGGCAATTCCCTTTATAGAGGATCGAGAGCCTCACATCCATCTTTACCTCCAGGCATTAAGCTGGTTATCAAAAGCTCGGTACATTACTGTGAATAAACCTAATTTCATGAAAGCCCATCGGTTCCACCACTTTGGTTCAATCAAAGTCTGCCAGAATTTCAATCCTTGCCGGACCCAAGTCTGTGGGTTACTAAAGGAATCTAATCTTTGACTGATATTTGTGATGGGTCTGAATTGTTTACATTTGACAAGCTGAAAACCAAATTTCAACTCCCTAACTCTTTCTTTTTTAGATTCCTGCAACTCTACCATGCTTACGAATCACAATTTAAGTCCCTTACATTTTGGCTAGAGTAAGATGACCTGGAGGCTCTCCTGTGAGATGACAACCTTTTTAAACCATTATCCATGATATCTAAAGCATTATTGCCTTTTATTCAGGTTGGCCTGTATAGCCTGCGTAATCTGTGGCATGCGGAGGAACAGGAACTGGATAGTGAAAACTGGGAGGACATGAGGGACTACCAATTCCGACCATTAATTGTGACCAGAGATAAATTAATCCAATTTAAAATATTGCATAGGATTTACTATATGCCACAGCAGCTGCACTGTATACCTCCTCGGCCTGCTGTTGGAGATGTTCTAGTAACCTTGAAGGCTTTGCCGATATCTTTTGGGAATGCCCACAGATTCAGGATTATTTGCGGGAGGTGACTCAATTTGTCTTTAAGTTGACTACCATACCTATTCCCTTGACAGTTGGCATTTGTCTTCTTGGACTGGTTGACTCATTAGCATTTACAAAAGAAAATATGTACCATGTTAGGTATCCTCCTATTCTATGCTAGGAAGGAGATTGTACTCAAGGGGAAGTCAGACAGGCCCCCTACTTTGTCCTTTTGGAAGCAACTAGTTAATTCCATAGTACCTCTCTACAAAGTTGCCTACCTATCCCGGAGTTGCCCCAAGAAATATGAGGTTTGACACCCGTGGACAGACTTAGATTCCAGGGTAGATGATTATGATCCGTGGGCTAGCTTAATCCATCTTCATGAGCATCTAACTCGGTTCATGTCGAGTTGAGGTTTATACTTAAGAGATGTATACTGTATCATGTGTTTTGGCCTTAGTGGGACAGTAGCCAAAAACTGATGTCCTCCTGGCGACATGTTCTATTGTACAGGAGGGAGAGAGAGATTTTCCCAGCAGATGACATGGCTCCCCTAATCAGCACTGACTGTGAAAACTTCACACTGAACCTCATGAAACTTGGATTCTGTGCCTCTCCACTCTTCCTCCAGACTCTGGGACCTTGATTTCCAAATGAAATGCAAAATTTTCTACAGTCCGTGATGATTTGAGGAGCCATGTCATCTGCTGGTGTTGGTCCACTGTGTTTTATCGAGTCCAAAGACAGCGTAGCCCTCTACCAGGAAATTCTAGAGCACTTCATGCTTCCCTCTGCTGACCAGCTTTATGGAGATGCTGATTTCATTTTTCAGCAGGACTTGGCACCTGCCCACACTGCCAAAAGTACCAATACCTGGTTAATGACCATGGTATCACTGTGCTTGATTGACCAGCAAACTCACCTGTCCTAAACCCATAGAGAATATGTGAGGTATTGTCAAGAGGAAGATGAGAGACACCAGACCCAACAATGCAGACAAGCTGAAGGCTGATATCAAAGCAACCTGGGCTTCCATAACACCTCAGCAGAGCCACAGACTGATCTCCTCCATGCCATGCCGCATTGATGCAATAATTTATGCAAAAGGAGCCCCAGACAAGTATTAAGTGCATACTATACTGTACATAGACATACTTTTCAGTATGCCAACATTTCTGTATTAAAAATCCTTTTTTTTATTGGTCTTAAGTAATATTCTAATTTTCTGAGATACTGAATTTTGAGTTTTCACTAGCTGTAAGCCATAATCATCAAAATTAAAAGAAAAATGCTTGAAATATATCACTTGGTGTGTAATACATCTATATAAAATGTGAGTTTCACTTTTTGAATTTATTTACTGAAATTAATTAACTTTTTGGTGATATTTTAATTTTAATGAGATGCACCAGTAGGTTAAGTTGTGAGTTATAATTTATGTTATGTACATGGTTATGTACAGTTGCTAGCCGGGGTATGCCCCAATGGCTATGTTTTGTACCTTCACATATAATTTCCAATTAAGAGAATTTTCAAAAAACTAACATGTACACTAATAACAGCATTGTACCATTACCACAATCAACCACAAAATATACCAGGGTTTTTGTATCAGAAAATAAACAAAGTTTGTATTTTGGGGGGATAACTAATCTTCAAGAATAAAATGTGCATTTTAAAATGTGTCCGAAATAGAAAAAAGGTACTGGTAAACTAATGAGTAAGGAAAAAGACATCCTTTTGAAGTCAGTGAGGTCCACATTTTGGACACAAAGTACAACTGGTTTGCATGAGGCATAAAATATGCCATCTACATCAAACTTGAACAACCATGCCTAAACACCATCTTCCTTGGACACCGTCTGTCATCTACATATAATAACCATTTTACCATTCCTATTTAACAACAATTTGCATCTTCAGCCATGTAAATCCAAGGATTAACACCTGTCACTGGCTTTCAACTGGATTATGTAATTAGAGTAGGGTGGTTCCACAAACTTTCATATCTTTTTCTTATTCTTGAACAATCAGCACCTGCCTTGGCACATACCATGGCGACTGAATTAAAGGCTAAGTTCACCTTTGAGCCTGGGTTCACACTCATGCAATCCAATTCTGGTGCTGACAAAAAAAAGTTCCTACAAGAGTTTGGTGCGAATGTACAAATCCATGGCTCAAATCGCACCCCAGGGACACAGCATGTACAGTGGGGACAGAAAGTATTCAGACCCCCTTAAATTTTTCACTCTTTGTTATATTGCAGCCATTTGCTAAAATGATTTAAATTCATTTTTTTTCTCATTAATGTACACACAGCACCCCATATTGATAGAAAAACACAGAATTGTTGACATTTTTGCAGATCTATTAAAAAAGAAAAACTGAAATATCACATGGTCCTAAGTATTCAGACCCTTTGCTCAGTATTTAGTAGAAGCACCCTTTTGATCGAATACAGCCATGAGTCTTTTTGGGAAAGATGCAACTAGTTTTTCGCACCTGGATTTGGAGATCCTCTACCATTCCTCCTTGCAGATCCTCTCCAGTTCTGTCAGGTTGGATGGTATACTTCGGTGGACAGCCATTTTTAGGTCTCTCCAGAGATGCTCAATTGGGTTTAAGTCAGGGCTCTAGCTGGGCCATTCAAGAACAGTCACAGAGTTGTGAAGCCACTTCTTCGTTATTTTAGCTGTGTGCTTAGGGTCATTGTCTTGTTGGAAGGTAAACCTTCGGCCCAGCCTGAGGTCCTGAGTACTCTTGAGAAGGTTTTCGTCCAGGATATCCCTGTACTTGGCCGCATTCATCTTTCCCTTGATTACTTATTGGTGAATGATAGTGCTTTGCTGGTTTCTGGCTTCCACTTGTTCCTGACCCCGCTTCTGGATTACCCCTTTGGATTTCGCTGATCGCTGTTGCCGACTCTGCCTGTTCCCGACCTTGCCTTTTGGACTACTCCTTTGGATTACTTGGATCGGGGTTTGCTGACTTCACCCTCTTCCAACTATTTATCTACGGCTATCGAAGCATTGATTAAGGACGGCCCAGGACTAAAAGATGATGAACACCCTCAATTCATTGCATTTAGAAGGAAGGATTGTTTACTGATAAATGATCTGTGCTGCAAACACTATTCAGGACATAGAATAAAGGATTCCAGGAACAGATTTGATTTTAGATGTAATGACAAGGTCTGCTGCACCAAAAATTACTATGTCAAAGATCTTCAGACCACATCCAGGTTACAATGTGCAGATCAGAATACTGCTGACCAGGGGCGTCTCTAGGGGGTGGCTATTGGGGCTATAGCCCCAAATCTGGGGCCCATAGCCCCGAGTCTCTTGCCGCAGGGTCCCTGCCTAACCAGCGGGTCGCGGCCGCAGCTGGTGTGGCGGGCGGGCTGGCTGCATGAGACAGGCGGAGGAGATGAGAGAAGTGAGCGGGCAGACAAGCGGAGATGACATGTCTCTCCGCCTGCTCCACATCAGCGCTCTTCACAGCCGGGGAGCAAGGTGCGGCGGGGATCAGAGAGATGACATCATCTCTCACTGCCCGCCATACATCAGCGCTCTTCCACCCTCACAGCGCAGTGGAGTGGAGGTCACGTGCTTCCTGTCATCAGTGGAGCTCCACTTTGCAGCCAGACCCCCTTGCTT
The DNA here is from genome assembly GCA_037952925.1 of Lithobates clamitans. Lineage (NCBI taxonomy): Eukaryota > Metazoa > Chordata > Amphibia > Anura > Ranidae > Lithobates > Lithobates clamitans. The sequence continues at coordinate 750,554 of JBBGZY010000675.1, forward strand.
CTATGTCAGAGATGCAGCGGGGAGCAGCAACATGACATCATCTCTCACTGCCTGCCCCGCATCACCGCTCTCCTGCCCTCACTAAATGGACCAGTGCTGCCAGCATTGCAGCGTCAATGCACATTTGGTGGCACTGGCTGGCATGGCAAGTGACAATCCACATCAGCTGGCAAGTGACAACCCACATCTGGTGGCCGGTGATGTGGCAAGTGACAATCTGCAAATGGTGGCAGGAGATGTGGCAAGTGACAATCTGCAAATGGTGGCAAGAGATGTGTGTGGCAAGTGACAATCTGCAAATGGTGGCAGGTGACATGGCAATCTGCAAATGGTGGCAGGTGACGTGGCAAGTGACAATCCACATCTGCTGCCAGGTGAAAGTGGCAAGCGACAATCCACATCTGGGGGCAGGTGACGGTGGCAAGTAACACACTGCACCTAGTGACAGGCGACGGTGGTAAGTGACATACAGCATCTGGTGGCAGGAGATAGGGCAAGTGAAATGCCCAGGGTTCCCACTGATTCTGCATTATGGTGAGTTGAACCACTTCATTATATATTAGAATGGAAAAATAGAAACAGTGCGCTTCAATCACCCTGACACCATATCAACCATGGTGCCATGATGATTGGAGCGCTAACACCAGCCATTGCCCGCGAAATATGGCTTACCACCTGCGTGGCCAGCCCCCCCCCGCAGGCCTACAAAAAGGTTGGTGACCGCTACTATGGGCTCTAGCCCCAGATTTTTGCAGACCTAGCAACACCCCTGCTGCTGACCGTATGAAGGTGAAATGGGCAGATGATGAGCGGATTTGTAATGGGGAAATATTTAACATAACTGATGAGCTCCACACACTGTGATGAGGATCGCTCAAGCCTTATGGGAGGTTTGCAACATTCCTGTGGGGATACACGTGCATTTGACCTTCTGTAGCAGGGAGGTCCACCATCTCTGGTAAGCGTATCTGGGCTTATTTGGTGAAGGATACTGTCACTTTACATCAGAAGGACTTTTCCATTTTCTTCACGAGGGATACTGTCACACATTTTGCAAAGCATTGCATCCGTGATCAGTGGACCGTGAGTGCAATGTCTTGCTCTTGCAGACCTCTGTAAGGGCTTTCATTTAGAAAGCTGGAGGACATATGAATGGACTACAAGTGTGCTAATCAGAACTACAAGCCATCTCCTCTGGTGGCAGATGTAACTTGTGGAACTTGTAGTGGCAGAGCCCCACAGCTCAATTTTCAATGTGACAGCATTACAGTTTCCCCAAAGGTGAACTTTGCCTTTAGGCTGAGTTCACACTGGCATTAAGAGCAGGCATTTGAGAGGCATTTAACAGGCATTAAAAACGCCCCTCAAACACTTATGCACAAGATATAATAGACAGCACATTATGCTGTTCACACTAAGCGTTAGCGTCGCTTCAAAATTGAAGCTTCATGTCGAGTCAGGAGGTGTTTGAAGCCTTTCAACGACCCCCATTCAAGTCTATGGTAATGCTCCGCAGACGCGGGTGTTTTCGGCGCGGGTTTGGTGCGGTTGCAGCGCGTTAAAATTTGTTTATTTCTGTCACCTACCATTGTGGAGCAGTTTTAACGCTCATCAAGAGCTATGAAACCAAGCACAGAGCATTTAGGGAGTATTTTTAACGCTTGTAAAACTCCCCATTCTAAAGCTCATTGATGCCTGTCTGACGCCCACACTAATGCCATACATGCGCAGCTTAACGTAAGAACTTTAGAGATGGCAGGATGACTGAACTTCCATGCATTTGCAGTGAAGTCATCTCAGCCCTGCCAATGGAAACTGCTGGGGATTAATACCTGGAAGCCACTGGGCTGAAGATGTCAGCGGCCAGCGTGGACCTCTGGGACATCACAGCACTGGAGTACTGGTGAGTATATTTCCACTTTAAGTGATGGGGGCTATTAAAAAGAGATCTATAGTCACAGCATACACTTTCCTTTTATAACATCAGCCTGTTTATTGGTAATCTCTTTCCACAATTTCCTGGATTCCCTGCATGCTTTGCAGCTTCTCCTATACTGTTTACTTTCGATTTCTAAGGACTACATATCCCATGATACTTTGCTGCCTGCAAGCGGTGCTTCTTGTACTGACTCCTCCTTCTGAAACTCCTCCTCTCAGCACCTTTGTAGTTCAGAAGGCAGGCTCTGGGAAATGTGTGATACAGCAATGCCTACTCAAAAGACATCGTGAATATGTGTCACAGAAAAAGGAAGTAAATGTGTGGGGATCTTCACAAAGTGAGTTTGCAAACTTCATGATTGCTCAGATTAATAGGAGTGGGCTACAAATACTTGAAATACAATGTGGAAATGAATATATTATTTTACATTTTGATTATAGATACACTGTAAGTAAAGCTTTTATGAAAGAAATACAGGTGGTGCTATTCCTGACCTCCTTCTGAAAATGCTAGTTGACTGGCTTTTCTGCTTAGCCACTAGCTTTATAACCTTCAGTTACTGACTTGCCAAACATAGCATATCAGGAGAGTTCCAGAAAAGTCAGAAGCCTTTAATTCATAATTGTCCTGGATCAATGTTTAAAAGTGGAGGGCCAACATTACAGTTGGACAACCAACTTTTTAAATATTAACTCTCATTGTTAGGCTAAACCTCCTTACCCTAACACTAGCCAAAACTAAACAAACAAATCTTTAACACTAAAACACCCCAGTCAGTCTTAAAGTGGATTTCAACCCATTGTTTAAAACAGGAGTCTCTGAATCCCGACCCATGGGCTACATCCGGCCCGCTTGTGCATTATGTCCAGCTTTTAGCCTGCTTGTGTAGCAGCAGAATGGAGACAGGAAGTGCAGGAGAGCTGTGTGTGCTCATACTGACAACAATGTAAGAGGCAAATGGACATAAATGTGCTTCACAGATATAAAGGAGACTCTGATGGAGACACAGATATGAGATTCTTATGGGGGACACTGATATTGGGGAGACTCTGATGGGAGACACAGATATGGGGGACATTGATATTGGGGATACTCTGATGTGGGGGAAACTCTGATGGGGGACACAGAAATGGGGGGAGACTCTGATGGGGGACACAGATATGGGGAGACTCTAATGGGGGCACTGATATTGGGGAGACCCTGATACGGGGAAGACTTTGATGGGGACACAGAAATGGGGGAGACTGTGATGGGGGACACAGATGTGCAGAACGGCTCTGATGGGGACACAGATGTGCGGAAAGGCTCTGATGGGGACACAGATGTGTGGAAAGGCTCTGATGGGGGCGCAGACATGTGGAAAGGCTCTGATGGGGGACACAGATGTGCTGAACGGCTCTAAAGGGGGACACAGATGTGCAGAAAGGCTCTGATGGGGGACACAGATGTGCAGAAAGGCTCTAATGGTGGACACAGATGTGCGGAAAGGCTCTGATGGGGGACACAGATGTGTAGAAAGGCTCTGATGGGGACACAGGTGTGCAGAAAGGCTCTGATGGGGGACACAGGTGTGCGGAAAGGCTCTGATGGGGGACACAGATGTGCAGAAAGGCTCTGATGGTGGACACAGATGTGCGGAAAGGCTCTGATGGGGGACACAGATGTGTAGAAAGGCTCTGATGGGGACACAGATGTGGGGAAAGGCTCTGATGGGGGACACAGGTGTGCAGAAAGGCTCTGATGGGGGACACAGATGTGCGGAAAGGCTCTGATGGGGGACACAGATGTGCGGAAAGGCTCTGATGGGGGACACAGATGTGCGGAAAGGCTGTGAAGGGGACGCAGATGTGCGGAAAGGCTCTGATGGGGGCGCAGATGTGCTGAACAGCCCTAAAGGGGGACACAGATGTGCAGAAAGGCTCTGATGGGGGACACAGATGTGTGGAAAGGCTCTGATGGAGGACACAGATGTGTGGAAAGGCTCTGATGGGGGACACAGGTGTGCAGAAAGGCTCTGATGGGGGACACAGATGTGCGGAAAGGCTCTGATGGGGGACACAGATGTGCGGAAAGGCTGTGAAGGGGACGCAGATGTGCGGAAAGGCTCTGATGGGGGCGCAGATGTGCTGAACAGCCCTAAAGGGGGACACAGATGTGCAGAAAGGCTCTGATGGGGGACACAGATGTGTGGAAAGGCTCTGATGGAGGACACAGATGTGTGGAAAGGCTCTGATGGGGGACACAGGTGTGCAGAAAGGCTCTGATGGGGGACACAGATGTGCGGAAAGGCTCTGATGGGGGACACAGATGTGCGGAAAGGTTCTGATAGAGACGCAGGCATGTGAAAGGCTCTAAAGGGGGACACATATGTGCTGAATGGCTCTAAAGGGGGACACAGATGTGCGGAAAGGCTCTGATGGTGGACACAGATGTGCGGAAAGGCTCTAAAGGGGGACACAGATGTGCAGAAAGGCCCTGATGGGGGACACAGGTGTGCGTAAAGGCTCTGATGGGGGACAAAGATGTGCGGAAAGGCTCTGATGGGGGACACAGATGTGCGGAAAGGCTCTGATGGGGACACAGATGTGCGGAAAAGCTCTGATGGGGTACACAAATGTGCAAAAGGCTCTGATGGGGACGCAGACGCGTGCAAAGGCTCCTATAGGGGACACAGATGTGCTGAAGGACTCTAAAGGGGGATACAGATGTCTTGAAAGGCTCTGATGGGCGACACAGATGTGCGGAAAGGCTCTGATGGGGACACAGGTGTATTCATTATTCATATTTATTTATTTCAATTTTATTCATTCATTTATACTGATTTTTTATTTGGGGCCCACGAATTTTTGTAAAATCTACAATGTGACCCTCGTGCTGAAAGGTTTGGAGAGCCCTGGTTTCAAAGATCCTCAAAACAATGGCTTTCAAGGCATGCTTTGAATTAAAGATGATAAGGTGGGGTGCAGAGTGGTGCTGTGGAATAACACATTCAGTCCAAGTGCAATGAAATAACCTGTATTGAAATAATGCAGAAACAGTTTACAAATACCTGGACCAGGAACACTCACAGTTCCAACAGCGTGTAGAGAGGAGAATGCAGCCGAACTGTCAGCATCTGTAGAGAGGGAAAGAATGCGGCCTGGTCGTCTTGTGCCCGACAGGCAGGTGTCCAGAGAAGTTGTGAGCCCTACGCTTTCCATCCTCAGTAGAAATCTTTCCCTGCCACTAGTTCTGTTCCTAACAGGTGGGGTACCTGTCCCTACTCTACCAACTCGCAAGTGCGCGCCAGACCTGGAAGCCAGTGCCTTAAATAGGCTCTGGCTGACCCAAGATGGCTGCTGGATTCACATGAGATGGCAGCATCCAATTGGATGCTTCCCCAGTGACTCAGGAAACCATAACGGAACTATGTTTCTCTTGACCTCCTACATCCTACAAGTAGACTGCACCTCCCTACATGCAGAACAAACAGAGGCCAAGATGGCAGCTTCTTCTCCAACTTTATCAAGATAATGCACAGAAGACATGTCAGCATTTAATATTGAAAATATTACATTCTTCGTTGGGTAAATATTATTGGATATGATGTGTCATACGAGAGGTTTTCCTCCTGGTTGTTAAGCTCCCTGTCTCATGTATTCTTTTATATGTATTTTCTACATTATTTTAGTATGTACAAGCTGTCCATTATCCATTATTTATGGCTTAAAATAAAAATCTATTCAACTATAAAATATTACATTTTTGTCTGGTAAATAATATTGCATATGACTAGTTCATATTTACCACTTGCAGCAGGCAGGTGGTGTTCTAGTCTATGCTGCAAATTTTTACCAGGCTGCCTTTACTAATATGTCGTGAATAGCCTGTGTTGTTTACAAACTTGAATAGTGGGAGCTCAAATGTCTCACATAGCTTAACGTTTTTTTTTCTTTTGGAGAGACTGGAGAGGGATTAGAACACTTGTCGGTTTTTTATTGCTCTCTGTGCCCCCCGTTAGGGAGATTCATCCTCTCTATTTGTCCTGTTTACCATTGCCATTGAAAGTGAAAGTAAAAGGAAGCCCCACATTTTGGGTTGTCTCCAGAAAAGTAATAGAGGGGAAATCTTCCAATGGGGACACTAGTACTGGTAGCCTGGGGGTCCTCAAGGAATTCTCTTAATTTGCAGGGATTTCCTCTCACTTTCTGTTTGGCATTGGAACAGGAAATGAAGGGAAATCTCTACAATGAGACACAGATGGCGAAAAAAAAAACTCCCTTACTCTATCCAAAATAAAAAAATTAAAATTTGCCTATAGTTCTACTTTAAAGCAGAACTAAACCTATCTATCCTTTACAGCCAGAAAAGCTGCCATCTTAGTTGTCATGGTGCTACACATGTGATCAGCTATGACACCAGCCATTTGATAGCTTGAGAGTTCACAAGCAGATAGTAACTGCAATGCCGCGTACACACGATCAGAATTTCCGACAACAAATGTTCGATGGGAGCTTGTTGTCGGAAATTCCGACCGTGTGTAGGCTCCATCGGACATTTTTTGTCGTAATTTCCGACAACAAAAATTTGAGAGCTGGTTCTCAAATTTTCCGACAACAAAATCCGTTGTCGGAAATTCCCAAGCGTGTGTACACAATTCCGACGCACCAAATTCCACGCATGCTCTGAATCAAGTACGAGACGGAAGCTCTCAGTCTGGTAAAACTAGCATTCGTAATGGAGATAGCACATTAGTCACACTGCACATGTAATAATCTTTTAATGCAGCGCATTCTCTTCTTCTTTAGAATGCTAGAATAATGAAGTTGTTTTGCTGCTGATATTCACAGAGAGTTCTCACAAACTGATTTCTTTATATTTTCTCGTGATCTCCTGAGTAATATTTTTTACTTTTTTCGGCAGATCTCCATAATAATGTTTCGATTTTATTTTTATAGTGATCTTTTTTTGATTATTTTTTTATCAAGATCTTCTTTTTTTTCTAGTGATCTCCATAATATTTTTTGTCATTATGTGAGTCAAGTTACCAGAACACCATTATTATTTTGTATATTTTAACCTCCAGGAGGTTGGTTGGTGTTGGTGTCCCTTGTTAATTTGACATTGTATTTTTGAAATGTACCTGCCTACTCACAAACAAACTCTCCTTTTTTAATGAAAACACATAGCCAATGATTTTTGTAAATAAATAGACTTTTATTAAGGGGTCATAACAAAATAAAGAGGAAGGCAACGCTGGATAAACTGGTGAAATTAGCAAAGCCTTTGTACCCCAGGGCACACATCAGCTATTTGACATGCAAAATTGGTAGCCTGAGGAGTCCATTTAACAGGGAGCACAATCCGGTCCAGGACTCCGAGAGATCAGGAACAGCAGCAGGTGACATATATGTCCCCAGGCTGTGGTCATACCACAACCTGCGTCTTTTGCCAGACCAGACCGAACCCAGGCCATCACTCTCTTGTCTTCCTTACACGCTTGCCAGGCTGTGGCTCTGGTGTTGGAGTTGTGGCAGGAGGTAGAGGAGGAGGAGGAGGATGGTCCAGCTTACACAGGTGGGTTTTGCTTGTGAGTTTGCCCCTCAGCCCCTTATTTAGGGCCATATATATCACTTCCTCACAAAAGAGGCGTTGGCCCACCTCCATTTCCTGCATTTTGTTGGCAGCCATGCAGGCATAGGCCTCAAGAAGAATGGGGGGGTTCTGAGGGCCACAGAAGCCTGCCTAATTAACCCAAGTGCTGACTGCTCCACGCTCCTCCCCTTCCTGGGCCTTTTTTGTTGAAGGCGGAGGGCAGGAACTTGGGATTCAGTCAGGCTACTGGGCCCGGCTAACTCCTGGCTGCCACTTACCCCCGCCACCTCCTGGCTGACGCTTTCCCTTGCCACCTCCTGGCTGCCACTTTCCCCTGCCACCTCCTGGCTGCCACTTTCCACAGCCTCCTCCTGGCTGAGGCTTTCCTGTGTATGGAAGGGGACATAGTTTTAGTTTATTGTTCATCAATCACACACAATTTTGAGAAGTCTTTTTAACAATGCTATACCTGACTCAAGCTGGGCTCCTCCACATCTTCTTCCTGGGTGGAAGGCCCAGGTTGGACGTCAGAAGCCTCAGCTGGGGTGGAAGGAAGGGTTGAGAGTGATGGCCTGATTTCAGTCTGGTCTATCAGAAACCGCATTCTGTCATAGTACCACAGCCCAGGTACATAAATGTCATCTGCTGCTGCTCCTGATCTCTGGGAATCCTGGACCTTCTTGCGCTCCCTATTATAAGTGCTCCTCAGGCCACCAATTTTGCACTTCAAATAGCTGATGTCTGCCGGGGATCTGCGGCTTCACAAATTCCAGCAATTTATCCAGTGCTGCCTTCCTCTTTAGTTGATTTGTATAAAAGGGGTGTTTGGTCTGCCACAGACAGGGCAGCTCTCTGTACAAATCAATGAATTGGGGGAGGAAATCATGATCATTGAATCGATCCATTTTATCTGCAAGATACAACACAAGACAAACCCTGATGTCAGGCTAAACTCTTCTAATCTTGTCCCAATATAGGCCTCAATCTATAAGCAGTGTAGGCCACTGATGCCCCAAGTTAAAATTGTACCTTCGTTAGAATGATCGTCGCTTTCGATACTCCTTCCTCTGCTCACAGATCGTAGTAAGACGCACGCGTGTTCCGCTTTATATACACTGCGCATGCGTTAAACTCCACCTGTCCCTGACCTTCTTTCTAGTATTTTCCCCGCCCCTTCTCTTTCAGCACAGTGGGAGAGCACATGGCAGAGAGACAACAGGTGCATGCAGAGAGCAGCAACGACAAAAGCCCGGAGCCATGAACATCCTGATCCCGGAGAAGATTTAAGGCCTCAAATATGTCCTTTGTAGAGATGGTGGAGATGGTGAACATCTTGAAGAGGGCTGACTATGATGGGAAGTATGGACCTTACCCAAACCCAAATGTGAGAAAGGCCAAGATCATGACTAAAGTTGTGAAAAGTCTGCACAGGAATTTTGGGGTACGGCGATCCAAGGATCAATTGAGGAAACGCTGCTCAGACCTGAAATTGAGGGATCATGATCAGTACAGAAAGATCAAGAGAGTTCTTCAAAAAAGCAAGTATTTTGTCGTGTGTTCCTATTATTATGTTCGTGCTGCTTAATGTGCTTTTCTTTACTGTTGTACAGTTTAAAATGGCAACTTTCAGGTTTGTGGGCACAGTAATTGTCCGTAGTAAACATTGTTTGTTCTCCCACTAATACAATGTTTTTGGCAGATGCAGGTTAACTACATTTGTTCAGGCCTATTTGTCTTAAAAGAAGTTTCGTACATTGTTGTCTAGATGGGTTTGTAACTAGAATGAAATACAAACTTAATTGAGTGTAAGGAGAGGACACTCAGCAGCTGTTTACACATCTGGATGCAGGAGCACTAGTGTGGGACACCAGAACAAACTTTTTAGGGTGTCCCACACAGGTGTTCCAGTGGATACTAGGGGTCTCTACATGTGTGAAACTTGACCAAAAACAGGTAAGTATTCCAGCTTTAAGAAAGGGAAAAAATCATGTCTTCAGCTTGGAACTCTGCCAAAACAGACAACTGTACAACACTTCCAAGCCATGTTTCATATTACTATTTGTGTCCTCAAATATCTGTGTGCTAAGTATACCTTTTTTTTATTCACATAGGGGAGAAAAGACTCGGGACATCAGAGGACACCAGGGACCCACAACCTCCTAAAGAAGGGGAAATCACAAAACCGCAACCTGAGGGTGTGGAGGAAGGAGAGGTTTATGAATTGGGCGAAATAGTGACCACAACAGGTCAGTGTCTGAGACCACAACCTCAGGTAATAGATGTATGCGTGCATATTTATACTACATGGTGTTTTTTTTTATTTTAGGTGATGTGGATGTTGTGGACATCATTGATATTTAAGGGAGAATCTAAAACACACCAACATTTTTAAAATTGTTTTTATTTTTCTAACTTTTCTCCAAAAATTTGAAAGCCAAATTTTGAAGATGCACACAGTGGGTAAAGCACTACTATGGAGCTGACAAAATACATTGTTAAGTGACTAGGCTAGGTTTGTATGGGCTCAGGATAGCATGCTGGGGAAGTTAGTGAAGACAAATATGCATGAAGGACAAAAAGGAACTTTAAAAACTTCCAGCATGCATGAGGACAAAGGGGACATTCACAGCATATTACAATCATGGTAATTAGGGAATGATGAAATAAATACAATACATTAGCATACATTAAATACATAGAATGTGATGTTAAAGGAGAAATCTTACCTTAATATAGTCCTTCTGCAGGACCTGAATGATGGCATAACAGGTCTCTCAAATAATGATCCCCAGAGCCTGGGGGTAGAACTTGATGTCCTGCAGACTTCTCCCCGTCGCCAAGTACCGCAAGGTTGTGACTAGCCTCTGTTCAGGAGTGATGGCTGGCCAAATGCAGGTGTCCTGCTTCGTAATATAAGGGGACAGCAAAGCCAACAGACAGTGAAAAACGGGGTCTGTCATCCGGAGATAATTCCTGAAATCATCAGGATTATTCTCATGGCTCTCCCGCAACAAAGGCATGTGGGAGAATTGGTCACGCTGGAGCAACCAATTCTTCATCCATGAACTCCTCCTCACCCTGTTCATGGACTGGGCTTGGGTCAAAGTAAGAACCCCAACACCAAGCCCCTGCACAGCACGAACTCTACGATGAGTACGTACCCGCAACATGGCTTCAAAGTGGTCGGCTGGTCAGAACGAACTGAAAATCAGAAAGGCCTGAGAAGAGAGATCTGAAAATCAGAAACGAGCAGAAGAACGCACTGAATATCAAATACGTCATATAAAAATACGCAATGAAAACCAGATGCGAACTGACTACAAGCACTGAAAACCAGATACGAACCCACAAGCACAAACTGAAGAGCAGTAACGATCTGAAAAGCACGAGGCTGAAAAGCGCGAATCGTCTCTCACCAAACTTCTCCTAACACAAGATAAACACGAGATTAGCAGAAGGAGCCCAAAAGGTGGCGCACTGGCTATGGAACTTTCTCTTTATAGTGCCGTTGTACGTGTTGTATGTCAGCGCATTCTTGACGATCGGAATTTCTGACAACATTTGTGCGACCATGTGTATGCAAGACAAGTTTGAGCCGACATCCGTTGGAAATAAATCCCAGGATTTCGTTGTTGGAATGTCCGATCGTGTGTACGCGGCATTACAGTTATCATTAAAGGTATGCCATGAATATAACTCTTTTTGGAAACAATTAAAGCAATAGGATTATTTCTGGATTAAAATGGTACTATGGGCAAAAAAAAAAAGACAATTATGATGCAGTATTAACACAACAGTTTTTGTTTTTTAAGTCCATTAATGCACATTGCCATAATACATGGCAATGTACCTTCTCTTTGTGTGATGCATTGCAATTCCATTCATTATGAATTACACCCTAACACATTGTACAGGGGAGCCCAGAGAATTATGTATTGCAGCTCATGTCAGCGGAGAAACCGTGAATTGTAATCCACTGAATTAAATAAAAAAAAATTGTCATACATATTTTCTCATTTGATGTGGTTTGGTGTCATTCCATTTATACTGAATAGGCTGCATTAACACAATGCACTGCCTGCTATAACACATTTAACACAACCCACGTAGGAGCTGCTGAGTTAGGATTCCCCACTGCTACATGGCCAGGCACACAGCATTTTTCTTCATGCATTCCAACACAGAAACAGTCCTTGGCTTGTTTTTTGTTGTTTTATTTAGAGGTTGATAACTTGGATGCGGTATGAAATTATGGGATGCCCAACTTGAAAAATTTCCAGAACTATGAACAAAGGGACAGCTCTTCCTTATTTACAGTTCTAATGTTCCTTCCTCCTGCGCAAACTTGGTTCACATATGCAGCTCCTGCTGATCACTCCAATGTAACTAACAGCCTTTAGTGTTAATTCAGTGATGGCTAATTACAGACTGGGAACACCCTGTCCCTTAGTGGATAAAGAAGTGTAGTATGGAGTGAGCAGCAAATCCTTGAATTGCACACTCCCCCAGTCCTTTCTGACTGGCACACCCCTCCAGTCTTTCCTGAATGCTACACTTCCCCAGTCCTTCCTGACTGGCACACTCCCCCAGTCCTTCCTGACTGGCACATTCCCCAGTCCTTCCTGGCTGGCACACTTCCACAGTCCTTTCTGACTTGCACACTCCCCCAGTCCATCCTGAATGGCACACTTCCTCAGTTCTTCCTGACTGGAACACTTCCCCAGTCCTCCCTGACTGGCACATTTCTCCAGTCCTTCCTGATTGGCACACTTCCTCGTTTCTTCCTGACTGGCATACTCCCTCAGTCCATCCTGACTAGCACATATCCCCAGTCCTTCCTGACTGGCACTCCCCCCCAGTCCTTCTTGACTGGCACACCCCCCCCGGTCCTTCCTGACTGGCACAATTCCCCAGTCCTTCCTGACTGGCACACTTCCCCAGTCCTTCCTGACTGACACACTTCCCCAGTCCTCCCTGATTGGCACACTTCCCCAGGCCTTCCTAACTGGCACACTTCCCCAGTCCTCCCTGACTGGCACACTTCCATGGAGATTCCTCAGAACAAGGATGAAGACTTGAGCACAATGCTGTATTCAGAGAGCACTGCTACAACTGACAATCTCTCCACTTGTGTTGTCCTTGCACTGTGCTGATATTATTCACTGTCTTTGCTTGCACTTTCCCACTGCCTCTTCAAGTATAAATCCCTCCAGTTGCTTCCTATGGTGGGTTCCTTCCAGGCCAGCTATCCCGAGCTCCAACCCAAGGTAAAACCCCCTCCCCAGCAGGGGTTCCTCAAAGGCCACCAACAGCCTCTCCTCAGCACTCCATCGCCATCTTCCACCTGACTCTCCCCTTGCTGGCATGGCCCATGTCTATTTCTGGGATTTTCTCAGTCCCCTTCCAGCCCACTTCTGGGGATTGGCTGAGGTACCATAAATATTCATATCAGCCCCTCCTAGCCTCCACCCACTAGAACTAGAACATTCTCCAATGTGCCAGAAACAGGGGGAGGTACCAGAGAGCTGCTAGATGAGTCATCCAGCCCTGTCCTTTAGTAACCCTGACCCAATTCAGTGATTCAGGTTTTAACCCTGGCCAGAAATGCTTTTACCTACTCTCAACTCTAGTAGCACACACTAGAGGGTGCTACGCACACAATAACGCATGTGCATTACTGCACCGCAATAGAACACTTTAGTGTGAATAGGTCCTCACCTGGTGTTAGGCTTCAATCATGTGTTAGCCACTTATGTAAAGTCCATTTATATCTATTTATCCACCTAACACTACCACCTCCATAGGTTGACAGGGCTGCTGTACATGGGTAGCTAAGCTGTTCCTCCATAGAAACAGTGGAAGAGTGACCACCCTAAGACAGGTGGTATGTTAATGACCAAATCTCCAGTTGAAAAGACAATTAGAAATGCCAAAGAAAAGGAAATAAATGTTTGATACACATATAGCCATCTATTGACTTTCAGAGATACTGAGAAAGTCAGAATGTTAATAGGAGGTTCCAAGTGTTTTTTTTTTTAAATGAGTGACATGGAAGCACCTTGTTTTAATACGAATATCCAAATGAAAGAGTTTATATAAACAATGAAAAAAGGTACTAATCACAACTTGATAAACTTCACAAAATTTAAAAACAATATGGTTTTCTCTAACAGTGATATTTCACCTAAAGCTGAATCGCCTGTTTGCTGAGTCACCTTATGTATCATTTTGGGATTCCGCTGGCAAAGATCTTTTCGATTGGATACATTATTTCCATTGTGTTTACCTGATATGTTTATTCAGCCTGGAAATGTTTTATTTCCCTGGAAAATCGCTGAAACGATTGACCTGACAGAAAATACGCTGTATATTACTATTCCATCAGAGTGCTACTGACTAGAGAGCTACGATTACTCCGTGATACAATTACTTTGTTATTTGAGAAAAGTGAAAGAGAAATAACGCCTCGGGGGAAAATGTCTATACATTCTAAACCTTAATGCTTTACAGTAAAAATAGGAGTGAGAATCTTATAGTAGAACAAAAAACTCTCAATTCTAGAAACCTTATCTCTTCAGAAGTGTTTAGGTGGGGAGCGGGAACGGAAAACAGTTTTTAACCCCTTTGCGATGGAGGGTAAAACAAATCCTAACGCCTGAAGACAATTTTGCAACTTTGACATGTGTTAGTAAACCTGTACATATCAAGATAAATTTTACCTTGTTTTTTTCAGGATAAATTAGACTTTCTTTTGATGGTAAATGGTGACAGATATCTCCTGAATTTGTTTTATTATCAAAGAAAAACTGGACAAAGTAGTAAAAAAAAAAAAATAACTTTCTCAAATTTAGCTGCATATTCTTGCTATTACCATAACTTACCATCAAAATTAATTCTCCTGCTCCTGCGAACGCAACCCATGTGTATGTTGTTTGTTGTTTGTACCCGTAGTAGGGCCCAGAAACAATAGTGTGCATTTTGCTTTTTTTTGTATCCTACCTAAAACACACTGACGCTGATACCAATTAAAAAATATATATATTTTACATCCTACCCAAAATTTATTGACCCTGACCTTTGAACCCACCTTTTGACCATGACTGTTGATTCTTACCTTGATCTTTGACTCTAACACTAACCCTCACTTGGCCTAGATCAAGCCTTGATCTAGCTATTTTTTTCAATTATTATTATTTTTTTTTTTTGCATACTTTTGTTTGTTTATATCTTTTCCCCCTGGCATCTTTCTCCCCTTTCTCCCCATTCAAATGAGAAAAAAAAATACAAGGATGGGCTGCACAGTGGACTACCACTAGCACACATAGAAAACATTTGCTTTCTATGTGCCCCATTCTCACTTTACTGCAGTCCGGAGGTGCGGTGTCACTTTGTGCACTTTACTTAAAGTTTACAAAAAAGGGAGCTGTGCGATGCGCATCACTGTAGCCCAAAGCAGACTGCTGCCCACAAATTAAACTGTTCTGGTTTAGTGTGTGGGCAAGTGTGAATGGACCTTACATTCCTTTCAAGCTTCCATTTTAACCCCTTCCCATCCAGCCCTGTTTTCCCTTTAATAGGATCTGTATACCCAGGGGGCAGGAAGGATTGGTTGATCGCGTGACCAAAGTTAATGGCTGTTATGGTGCTCATGTGATTGGGAGCCAGTCTCAAAGGCTCCCCATCAATATTGCAGACTGAGCTCAAATCTGTCAAAGACAGCCCAGGCTCTGTGCTGGGAGTGCACAGTGAGCACGCTCTAGGCACAGAAAGCTCTGCCGCCCATTAACGCATATGTTCAGTGTGTGGGTACTAAAGCCCCCCCCCCTTTTGTCAACACTTATATGTGTTAGGCAGGCGAAAAGAGGTTTATAAGTAGACAATAAACACCAGGAAAAAAATACAGGGCTAGCACTAGCACTGCCTACTAAAGAGCGATTCACATTTGGATCAATTTGGAACATCTGCCAACCCTGTGCCACAACCATGTACATAGCATGCATTTGCAGGGTGCCCCCATTCAGTAGAAGAGGCCGCATTCAGCAAGCAGTACTGCTCCCTGAATGTAAAAGCAGGGATAATTTTTGTTACCCTGAGATGCAAAACATCACAGCTGTGGCAATATGTTTCCCCCCCTCCACTGCCTACGCAGCAAAGGAAAGTCTCAGCTTGGGGGTGATAAAAACACGTCTCTGCCATGTATTTTTACAAATACAATTTTTTAACCTCATTAACTTTTATACTTTTTATACAGAATCACGCTATGTCCCTCTTTTTGTTCTCCTCTCTTTAACTATACATGTGAACACATGGGAGAATCTATCCATTTTGCTTTATGAAAATACCTTCCACAGAGACTAATACCCTAAGGACCCCTTGAAGACCTGGCTCATTTGTCAAAGGTCTCCGAATCTGATGTTTCCAACTTTGGCGTTCGCCAACACAAGCTTGTTTGACTCATAGAACGTACGTCCTTTTGAGTTCAAACAATCTGGTAAGCCTTCATCCTATCGGTGGCGAATTACTCACCTTCACATATTGTCTCATCATCTATTCACTATTTTGATGTCAAAATGATGTTATGAACACTTGACATATGTCCCTTCAAGGGTCATTTGGTTTCACCACGTTTTTGATTTTTGATTTCACTCATGGACTTTATGTTAATTTTTTTTTCTCTTTGATTCTTTTTCATGCAAAATACCTGGGTTTAGGGTGTTAACAGTCTCTAAATGGATTTGAGGATTTTCAGCCTGACCTGGTATTTGACCGTTCGGCTGTTAGTGAACCAGTGATTTTCCTTGTAATCCATCAGTGTCTGTATTTGGTGTGGGACTCGGACATAGGTTTCCTGACCCAGGGACAGCTTGTCAGCTTCGGCCACCAGGAAGGCTGTTGCTGCTATGGCCCACAAGCAAGGTGGCGAACCTTGAGCTACAGTGTCCAATTGTTTTGAAAGGTACGCTACAGGGCGTTGCCATGAACCCAAGTACTGTGTCAGGACTCCCACTGCTATCCCCCGCTTTTCACTGATGTACAAATAAAAGGATTTCTGACTGTCTGGTAGGCCTAGGGCAGGGGCCTGCATTAAGGAAGTCTTAATGTCTTGGAATGCTTGATCTTGTTGTTCTCCCCATAAAAAGGGCTCTCCCCCCCCCCTTTGTGGATTCATAGAGGGGCCTGGCTTTAGTGGCAAAGTCCGGTATCAAAATTCGTCAGAATCCTGCTGCTCCCAGGAATTCCCATACTTGGCGCCTGGTGCTTGGGTGGGGATCTGGCAAACAGCTTCTTTCCTGCCTTCTCCCAACTGGCCTTTTGATACTCTGAACCCCAGGTATGGTACAGTCTCTTGGCACAATTGTGCCTTTTTCCTGGATACCTTATACCCTGCCTCCCACAGTTCATTTTTTGTCTTGGAGGCACTCTTTTCTGTTTTTGGCTGCGATCAAAAGGTCATCCAAGTACTGAAGAAGGACTCTACTCTAGGGGTCTGACCTGAAGGACTTTAGGTCCTGGAGTAAGGCTGCTCCAAATAAGGTGGGGGAGTTTTTGAACCCCTGGTGTAATCGTGTCCATGTCAGTTGTCCCTTAACCCCGGGGTCTGGGTCTTCCCACTGAAAGGCAAAAATGCACTGGGATTGTTCTGCCACTCTGAGGCTGAAAAAAGCATCTTTCAGATCTAGGACTGTGAAGTGAGTGGCTTCCCCAGGTATCAGTTCCAATAGGTTGTACGGGTTCGGGGCCACTGGGTGGATGGTCACCGCAGCCTGATTGACAGCTGTTAGGTCCTAAACAGTACAGGAGTCTGCTGTTCCGGATTTTTGTACTGGGAGTAGGGGAGTATTCCAGGATGACTGGCAGGGCTTAAGGATCCCATAGTGCAGGAATTTGTTCAGGTACTTTTGGATCCCCACTAGGGCTTTGTGGGGAACTGGGTACTGTTTCAGGCTGACCGCGGTGGCTGCCGGTTTTAACTCAATGAGGACTGGTGGGATTTGCCTGGCTAACCCTGGTGGGTTGTCCTCTGCCCATACTCCTGGGATGTGTTGCAGTCAGAGTAAACATTCTGCATTCCTCCTCTTTTGGCATGTTAGGGAAAATAATGGGGGTCTCAGAGGGATGGGGCAGTTGTAGGACAGCCTGTCCATCAGATTGGAAGTATATATGTGCTCTCAGTTTAGCAAGTAAGTCTCTGCCCAGCAAAGGAATAGGACAGTCTGGCATGTACAGGAACTGATGTTGGACTTGATGTCCACCCAGGTTACAAAGTTTTTTTGTTAGAAAAAGGTATTTTAACCTTATTTCCTGTGGCTCAGACAATGGTGATTTCTTTGTCAGAGAGCTATTTGTCGGGTCATCACTGAGTATTGGGCTCCTGTGTCCACCTTAAGTTCGGTCCTATGGCCCCCTATCTTTGCAATGACCAAGGGCTCCCGGGGACCTAATTGGATGGAGCCCGGTCGGTCTCAGTACTGATCTTCATCTGGGTACACAGAACCTGCCAGTCCCACAAAGTCTCCATGCTTGTCTTCCTGCCTATTCCTTTCATAGCATCCATTTTGAACTTGGCCCCCTGTGATTTCTTCCTCACAGTGTCTGGTTCCCATCTCGCAGGTGCTTTTTGGGGGCACTCCTATTTCCAGTGTCCCTCTTCTTTACAATATGCGCATTGATTCCTCCCCAATTTTGGTACATAACTTCCTTTTTCCCTTCTCAGGCCCCCGTCTGAGCGTTCTCTGTTTCTCTGAACTTTTTCTGTCAGGACTTCTGCCAGTAAATCAACTTTCTTTTTCATTCTCCGGTCTTCTTTCTGTTTTGTTTCTAAATCCCGGTTAACAAACACTTTTGTGGCTATTTCTAACAGCTGTGAGGTATTCATTCATGAAAACCCCTCCTGCTCCCTTTTAACCACTTGCCGACCAGTTGTACTGTGGCAACATGGCTCGGCTGTGTGAATCGCAGATATGTAACGTCGGTAACATAGACGGCCACTAGGGGGCATGTGCCCGCCGCCGGAGGCGCATGCTCACCCCCCGCTCGCTCCCCGAGCCGATGTGAGTGTCTGGCAGTCTCGATCGCCGGGCTCCCGTGATCGCTCTGGGCACAAGGAGATCCCGGAACTGTGTGTGTAAACACACAGTTTCCGGTTCTCTGAGCAGAGAACTGGCATATCGTCTGTTCATACAGAGTGATCTGTTAGTTTCCCTGCACAGTCCCAATCCTCCTTCAGTTAGAACACAAACTAGGAAACACATTGACCCCTTTACTGCCCCCTAGTCTTAACCCCTTCACTGCCAGTGACATTTTTACAATAATCAGTGCATTTTTAATCGCACTGATCGCTGTATTAATGCCAATGGTCCCAAAAATGTGTCAAAATTGGCCGACGTGTCCGCCATAATGTCGCAGTCATGAAAAAAATCGCTGATCACCGCCATTACTAGTAAAAAAAAAATCATTATAAAAATGCCATAAAACTATCCCCTATTTTGTAGACATTATAACTTTTGCGCAAACCAATCAATATACGCTTATTGCGATTTTTTTACCAAAAACATGTAGAAGAATATGAATCGGCCTAAACTGAGGAAAACTTTTTTTATATATATTTTTTGGGGATATTTATTATAGCAAAAAGTAAAATATAATGCGTTTTTTTCAAAATTGTCGCTCTTTTTTTGTTTATAGCGCAAAAAATAAAAACCGCAGAGGTGATCAAATACCACCAAAAGAAATCTCTATTTGTGGGAAAAAAAGGACGTCAATTTTGTTTGGGAGCCACGTCGCATGGCTGCGCAATTGTCAGTTAAAGCGACGCAGTGCTTAATTGCAAAAAGTGCTCTGGTCTTGGCCAGCCAAATGGTCTGGGGCTGAAGCTATTAATGTCTCTTGTAGACTGACTGACATACAGGAGATTGAGCAAATATTATCAACCACAATGAGTGACCATAGTGAAAAAAACAACTTATTAGTATAAAATAAGTAAACTGATCATTATTGAGTAAATATGATGAAAAATTAATAAAAAGATTGCTATTTGTTAGTGAAACGTTTAAAAATAAATATCATGTGAACTAGTGGAGAGAAAAAGTCCACACAGATATTTAGGATATCAAAATTCTATGTACTTAGATATAAAAAGGGCCGCTGCAAAAATAAGTAGCATTAAATATCAAAGTGTATATATTGATTTTTTTCTGCGCTTGCCCAAACTAATGTGCAGGTGTTGTGAAAAAACTAATTCGTTGAAAAAACGAATTAATTGAAAAAAGTTAATAAAATTATAAATGCAGCTATCTCCTGGAAAATTGAATACTCAATCAAAACGGATATATGTACACATACAAGAGATTGTGGTTGATAATATTTGCTCAATCTCTTGTATGTGTTCATATATCTGTTTTAATTGAGTATTCAAGTTTCCAGGAGATAGCTGCATTTATAATTTTATTCACTTTTTTTCAATTAATTCGTTTTTTCAACTAATTTGTTTTTTCACATCACCTGCACATTGGTTTGGGCAAACGCAGAAAAACCAATATATACAGACTGACTGAGAGGCCATATTTATCAACATCTTATTATCATTTGCCTCTGGATCAGACTTTCATTGGCCTGTTGAAGGATTTCTGCCGTCTTGCTAAGGTTTCTGGGTCTCTTGCCAGCTGATTTCATCCCCTCTATAATGGCTGTCCGGTAAAGGTGAAGTCTGTCCATATTAGGGTATATTAGGGTCCCAAAGAGGGTCTGTTTTTGGGTAATGCTCTCCCACCCAGCCAGGGGGATCAAACAGTTTTTTTCCTAACACTTCAATATAATTCAGAGCTGCTTGGTTAATTCTGTGTCTCTCCTCAGTATTAAAAAGGGTCAATAAAAGTTGCTGACAGTCAGACCAGGTGGGATTATGACTCTGAATTATCTAACGGAGTAGATCTGGCATGGCTTGGGGCTTCTCACTGTAAGCGAGATTATGGGTAGGGATGATCCGAACACCCCCCGGTTCGGTTCGCAGCAGAACATGCGAACGGGCAAAAAATTTGTTTGAACATTTGTAAAACAATAAAAGTGTAATATTCTTTTAAATTTTGTACCTGGGGGGTGTCTATAGTATGCCTGTAAAATGGCGCATATTTCCCGTGTTTAGAACAGTCCGAGAGCAAAATGACATTTCTAAAGGAAAAAAAATCAAAATCATTTAAAAGTACTCGCGGCTATAATGAATTGTCAGTCCCAGCAATACACATAAAAGTTAATTGATAAAAATGGCATGGGATTCCCCCACAGTCCATTACCAGGCCCGTTGGGTCTGGTAGGAATATTAAGGAGAGCCCCGCGCCAAAATTAAAAAAAAAAATGGCATGGGGGTCCCCCTCAAAATCCATACCAGACCCTTATCCGAGCACGCAACCTGGCAGGCTGCAGGAAAAGAGGGGGGACGAGAGAGCACCCCCCCTGAACCGTACCAGGCCACATGCCCTCAACATGGGGAAGATGTCCTCATGTTGATGGGGACAAGGGCCTCATCCCTACAACCCTTGCCCGGTGGTTGTGGGGGTCTGTGGGTGGGGGGCTTATCGGAATCTGGAAGCTCCCTTTAACAAGGGGACCCCCAGATCCCGGCTCCCCCTGTGTGAATTGGTAATGGGCTACAAGTACCCCTACCATTTCACAAAAAGTGTCAAAAATGTTGTCAGAGGGGGGCAGGGTCACCTGGTTACGTAAATGGGTGACCCCACCCCCCTCTGACACCACGGGGGAAGCCAAAAAAAGTGTCAAAAATGTAAAAAAAAACAATAGCCGGTTTTTGACAAATCCTTTATTAATGTCTTCTTCTTTCCCCGCTTCTTCTGGTCTTCCTTCGGTTTTCTTCTTTTTCCTCCATCTTGTTCTTCTCCCGCTTCTTCCTCTATCTTCCTCTGCTTCTTCCTCCGGTCTTCTCCTCTGGCATCTTCCTCCGGACGATCTGCCTCAATGGGGGGTTCCCGCTGTGTGATGCTTCTGTTCTTGTGACACCTCTTATATAACTGAGGGCGGGGCTACCCAGTGACCCCCCCACTCGGACGCACGGAACTTCCCTATGGCATACTATAGACACCCCCCCAGGTACGAAATTTAAAGGAATATTTCACTTTTATTGTTTCACTTTAAGCATTATTAAAATCACTTCTCCCAAAAAAACAGACGTTTTTAAAAAATTTTTTTGCATTGATACATGTCCCCTGGGGCAGGACCCAGGTCCCCAAACACTTTTTATGACAATACCATGCATATAAGCCTTTAAAATTATCACTTTTGATTACTCCCATAGACTTTTAAAGGGTGTTTCGTGGCTTTCAAATTTGCCGCGAACACCCTAAATTGTTCGCTATTTGGTTAACGGGAGAACAGCCAATGTTCGAGTCGAACTCATGTTCAACCCGAACATAAAGCTCATGCCTAATTATGGGTCTTCCAGTTCGGTAAGTGCATTGTAGTAAAGGGGGTATAGACTAGAGTCCGGTATCCCCCCACAGCCTGTTCCCTTAGGGCAGGGGTCTCAAACTGGCGGCCCTCCAGCTGTTGCAAAACTACAAGTCCCATCATGCCTCTGCCTTTGGGAGTCATAATTGTAATTGTCAGCGTTGCAATGCCTCATGGGACTTGTAGTTTTGCAACAGCTGGAGGGCCACCAGTTTGAGACCCCTGCCTTAGGGGCATTTGCATTGGTAAGTTGAAGGATGGGGCAAGAGTCCGGCCATTGACTCCGGGATTCTTCGGGGTAGAAGTGGACTCTTGACCTGTGTGCCCATTGGCTGCTTCCTTTTTCCCTTCTTCCATTCTACCTGTACTGAGAGTGTCATGACTAGGAGTATTTATGAGAGTGTGTTTGCTGAGACTAGGCATTGACAAACTCTGTGTATCGGACTGTGGGGGGTAACAGCCTGAGCTTGATTCCCTCAGTCTACAGCATGGGGCATTTGTACTTGTCCCCTGCCTATACCCTCCCGAGACCCATCCCTCTACATATGGAGGGGGTTGGTCTGCCTCATCAGGTTGAGAATATATGTGTTTGGTATTTTTAGTCGCTGGTATTACTTTTGTCATCACCATAATTCTACACTGTTCTTCCCTTGCTGCCTGTATCCACTTCCTGTTCTTCCTCTACCACCCTCTTCCAACAGTCAATATACAGGATTTGATCATGTTTTTGTGAGTCGGTCCTGACATCTTCATATAGCCGGTCCATGGTCTCTAGATCAAAAGTTCCCTGTGGGGCCACAATGTTCCATAGCGGGGTCAATCTTTTTCACACAATATTTCTAGCCTTTTAGGACTATGTTTCAGCTTGGAACCTTTGCAGAAACCCTTCCTAAAATTAATGATCAAACACTCTAAAGGGGTCAAGACTGATGACTGGATCCCGCCCATATTTGTAACCTATGGACACCAAGACAGACTCAGAGGGTAGGGTAAGGTTTTGAGAATCCGGTAAGGGGTCAGAATCCTCAACACAAGTAGGGTAATATGAAAACACTTCCACCTATCAGCGACTGAGACGCGATCTACCGGCTGAGAAATGCGCTTACACGGGTAACACAATCACTTTGTTGCTGAGCAACGTCTCATACAGACACAATTCACACAAAATTCTACCACCCAATTATTGACTGACTGACTGAGGTCTGCCCGGAATTGCACAATCATCCAATGGGTTTTTCTCGGAGATGATCAGGGTCCCCTTCCCTCGGAAATCGAGGCCCTGTCTGACAGATATAAAAAATCAGAGATCTCACCTGTTCCTGAAGTTTGGAGCTCCAACGGTTTGGTTCCTGAATTGAGATTAGAGATGCTGAGGGTGGTCCTGGAGCAGACGAGATTTAGTGCAGTCTCCCAGACAAATGTGGTCCAGTGGCGCCTGAGACCCTGTGGGTCGTGGTGGAATGCCACCTGTCACAGCAGTCACACCTGGATTCCCGGACACCAAATGCACCAGAGTATGTTGCAGCAAGAAGCTCTTTAAGTTCTGGGAAACCAGTGGTAACTTTGGACAAGAGACTTTCAGGAAAAACAAACCTTTTTTATTTTTGCTAGCAGAAGACACTCAGCCCTGGCTCACGCCAAGATGTGAAGTGTGTTCTTCTGGGCGGTTACAGCATATATATATATATATGTATCAACAATTGCAAAGACATTCGTAAAACGCCTTGAAAACCTCTAAAGCTTGTTAGTGAGTAACATCTGCAGCTTCTCAGTTATATGTCTAATTTATCAGCTACTAGGGTAAGTGCATTCTAGCTTCACAGGAAAGAAGGGGAAGATGGGGAAGTTAGATGCAAGTGCTTGGAACTTAAAGGGGTTGTAAAGGTTTGTGTTTTTTCACCTTAATACATCCTATGCCTTAAGGTGAAAAATCACCTGCCAGTCACCGGCCCCCTAGCCCCCCCCCCCGTTTTACTTACCTGAACCCCTTCATTCATTTGGCGGGGATGTTTCTCTCTCTCTCCATGGGCTCCCGACTCTTGATTGGATAGATTGATAGCAGCGCAGCCATTGGCTCCCGCTGCTGTCAATCAAATCCAATGACGCAGGCGCCGAGGGGCGGGGCCGAGTCCTGCATTTGGCCTCTATGGAAGCTGAATGCTGGACTCGGGAGCGCACCCGCAAGGTAATCCCCCATGAGAGCGCTTCTCCCAGGGGGTTATCTGATATGGGAGGAGCTGCCGGGGGACCCCAGAAGAGCAGGTTTGGGGCCATTCTGTGCAAAATGAGCTGCACAGTGGAGGTAAGTATGATATGTTTGTTATTTAAAAAAAAAAAAAATTACAGTTACAATCACTTTAATGCCCCGTACACACGGTCGGATTTTCCGACGGAAAATGTGTGATAGGACCTTGTTGTCGGAAATTCCGACCGTGTGTAGGCTCCATCACACATTTTCCATCGGATTTTCTGACACACAAAGTTTGAAAGCAGGATATAAAATTTTCCGACAACAAAATCCGTTGTCGGAAATTCCGATCGTGTGTACACAAATCCGATGGACAAAGTGCCACGCATGCTCAGAATAAATAAAGAGATGAAAGCTATTGGCCACTGCCCCGTTTATAGTCCAGACGTGCGTGTTTTACGTCACCACGTTCAGAACGATCGGATTTTCCGACAACTTTGTGTGACCGTGTGTATGCAAGACAAGTTTGAACCAACATCCGTCGGAAAAAAATCCTAGGATCGTCGGAATGTCCGAACAAAGTCCGACCGTGTGTACGGGGCATTACTGTCTGTTAGTCACACTTACATGTATATAATCTTACTTAGAACTTTTCACAAGTAAGGACATTTTATCAGAAGCAACTATTTTGTTCAAATTCAGCCAACTTAGCTGCTGCCACAGTACAGGGTTGCTGATCTGGTGGCAGCTGCTTGACACATTGCTCCAAGGCCTAATAAAGGTGGTTAATGCCCCGTACACACGGTCGGACATTGATCGGACATTCCGACAACAGAATCCTAGGATTTTTTCCGACGGATGTTGGCTCAAACTGCTCTTGCATACACACGGTCACACAAAGTTGTCGGAAAATTTGATCATTCTGAACGCGGTGAAGTAAAACACGTCCGTTGGGACTATAAATGGGGCAGTAGCCAATAGCTTTCATCTCTTTATTTATTCTGAGCATGCGTGACACTTTGTGCATCGGATTTGTGTACACACGATAGGAAATTCCGACAACGGATTTTGTTGTCGGAAAATTTTATCGCCTGCTCTCAAATTTTGTGTGTCGGAAAATCCGATGGAAAATTTTGTGATGGAGCCTACACACGGTCGGAATTTCTGACAACAAGGTCCTATCACACATTTTCCGACCGTGTGTACGGGGCATTAATCTTTTCCTATTCACACATTAAGGTGTAGTTTTGTAATAACTGCAATCCTTGATGTCTGCATTGAACCCTGCTTGCATATAATTGTACTTTTAGGCTTTTAGAGTCCCAGCAGCAAGAATCCACTGATAGCTGGTAGCCGCGGCTGCTGAGCCCGTACTGGGCAATGACAGGCTGACCGTGCTTACAGCTACTCGTGCTTGTTCGCACAGCCCACCATTAGCTGCAGTGATCATGGCTATACACAAAAAAGCAAATATGATTGAATTATTTGAATTATTTTCCTTAAAAAGATCTTTTGTTCTGAGGTTTATCTGTATCTGTGAGACTTATAGCACAATAACTGGATGTGTTTTGTGGGTACAAGGATTGTGTCATGTGTGCAGTGTATACAGCAACTAGCCTCAGGTTCTGTTTTTTTCATCCCTCTTTAAGCCACTCCCACTATTAGGTGCAACCTTGACTAAAGCCATAATTTGCCATGGCGCACTATGCGCACCACAGGACTCTTTTTTCCTGGCTCCTTCTCAGGGTTTCCCAGGTCTTTCATAATTCTAGTCATGCTCACAATTTGTCATGCTGTTTTGACGTGTTTATTGTAAAGCTGGGCAGATTACTTATTTTGGGTATAGTTAATGTGTACATATTGTTTATATTCTTTAAATATCAATTTTTTTACTTTATAAAATGAGTTTCTGTCATATTTCAGGTAGTCGGTAAAAAAATGTGCTGCCAGTAAATTTTCCATGTTTTGTCAAAAAAAATGTGGGGGTGTTGGCAACCCTGAGCCCAACTATCCCCGCCTTTCCAGCCAGCTCCTCCATTCATAGAAGCTGTACTATCGCTTCTATGAATGGAGGATGGGCGGACCTTTCAATCACCCACCTATCCTCCATTCATAGATTGTGTTTCATTTATAGAATTGATAGTACGGCTTCTATGAATGGGTGGGGGTGGGGGGAGCAAGCCTAGTCAGGCTTTCTTCGTGAGTTTGATTACAGTGGAAGGGAGGAAAACTTCTACTGAACCAGGAGACAGCACAACAAGGGGCACATTACACTGATAGCAAGTAATGCCCTTTGTGCAGATTTTTTTAAAGCATTAAACAGAGTACTCTGTGAATTTTTGCCCAGGGAAGACATAGGGTCTCCTCTTTGTACACATTATTTTTAACAGTAGTCACTCAAAATGCCATTTCCTTGGTACATTCAATGTGACGTGTCCCTTGTGCTGCTGGTTGCTTCCATAGTTGAAATATTCAGTACTCTGCCCCCCCCCCCATACACCCGAAGCCATAATCTTCCAGTGTTATGTGAGTTACGATGATTAGCTGGATCTGTCGCAGTCACTCATCAACAGTGTTGGCTATGCCTGCCCTTTCTACCCCTCTCTTGTAGTCAAAGAACCTATACTATAGCTTCCATCGATGAAAACAATCTGTGAATGGGGGATATGCACCTTTTATTCATCAGCCTGAAGGAAAAGTGCAGTTAAAGACACTTGGCAGGTGTTTAAAAGTCTGCAGGCCCCCTCCATGTTTTTCCATGTTGAAAAATGCATTGGAGATAATGAGAAAGATGTCAGTTACTTTAAATGGATCCTGGGGGTTTAAGAGGCTCCTTTAATTTTTTAATTTTTTTAATATTTGCAATTCTTTACACATGTTATTAATATAAATCTTTTAAGAAAATAAGACTTCAGCACTTCCAGGAAGCTGATATTTGCAAGCGAGAGTGAGGAATTAGTGTATTTGGGGCACGAAAGAAAACAACTAATGGTTTGTCAGTGCCTGCAGTTTGGTCCTAGAGCCAATTTTGTGTATTTATCGGTATGACAGGTGAACTCAAACATTTGTCAAGTAAATCACAAAAATTGCATTAAGTAACAGGGATATTTATACACATACTGATGTTTCTATTTAATGCTTTGCAATCCTTTGCACAATTGCCAAATCTTTTGTTATTCCAACTATTTTTTAGAATTACAACCTTGTACCCTTGTCTTGTTTATTCTCCACATGCCTGTTGACTCCTTTCAATTTTGCTATTCTCTGTAAAAGGGATTTAATAAATAAAAACATACACAATCAAAGTCAAAGTTTGGAATTCCTAATCAAAATCTATTTTTACGTACAGAATGATTACACAACTTGAAAATACTGTATGTAGAAATTAATTTTATATACAGCTAGATCCGGAGGACTGGCAGGTCATGACTTTGAAAATATCCAAATTCTCAAAGAACGTTATCTTTTTAGAAAATGCCTATAAGGTACTTTACAGGTGGTACTACACACTGGCTAGAATGGCCCGTTTTATTCCAGCCTACTCCCCCCTGTGTTTCCGAGGGTGCTCCCAGGAGGGCACAATGACGCACATCTGGTGGACCTGTCCGAGGGTACGCAGGTTATGCATCAGAGTTTACTCCCTTCTCCGAAACATACTCCATGCTGACCTCAAAAAAGATCCATACGAAGCACATCTCTGCAACCCAATAGCAGAGCTGCATCGCCCGGAGCGCCAGCTGGCTCTGCATCTCTTTACTGCAACTAAACTAACGATAGTTAGGGCATGGAAGACAGAGACACTAAGTTTTGAGGCGGTTAAAAATCGCATGGACGATATAATGGTTAATGAAAAGTTGACTGCTGTCCTTTCGGACACTCATGATAAGTTCCTGAAGGTATGGAGGCCATGGGTTGAATATACTAAACCCACCAGATTTGATACCACCCTTCTTGAGATTTAATGCACTCTTGCTCCCCACCGCGAGGACCCACCCCCCCCCTTTTTTTTTCTTTGTCTTCTCCTCTTCTCTCCTTCCCCCCTATTCTTTACTCCTCCTTTCTTGGCTAATCTCAACCCCTAGTTCTTTTTAACCTCCCTCTCAATGCTTTTACTTCTTAGTTGCACTTAAGAATCCATCTGGCCATCAGGCATAGCTTCGGTTGAGATGGTTACATGGGTAGATATTCAGGACTATTTACAGTTAGGCTCCTGTTGAGACAATCTTTTTAAGCATTTGTTAAAAATCGGACGCAGTCCTACGAACATTCCTGAAACATTAGTATGTCCAACCACTTTCATGTTTCCAATGTACAACTGTTTTCAGCCTCTGTTATACTTTTATTGTTTTGTTTTTCTTTGATTTACTAGCACACTTATTTTACTTATAAGATGCTAAATTTTATGGTATGTTTATTCATGATGCATTCTCTACACTGTAATGCCCTGTACACACGGTCGGACTTTGTTCGGACATTCCGACAACAAAATCCTAGGATTTTTTCCGACGGATGTTGGCTCAAACTTGTCTTGCATACACACAGTCACACAAAGTTGTCGGAAAATCCGATCATTCTGAACGCGGTGACGTAAAACACGTACGTTGGGACTATAAACGGGGCAGTGGCCAATAGCTTTCCTCTCTTTATTTATTCTGAGCATGCGTGGCACTTTGTCCGTCGGATTTGTGTACACACTATCGGAATTTCCAACAACGGATTTTGTTGTCGGAAAATTTTATAGCCTGCTCTCAAACTTTGTGTGTCGGAGATTCCGATGGAAAATGTGTGATGGAGCCCACACACGGCCGGAATTTCCGACAACAAGGTCCTATCACACATTTTCCGTCGGAAAACCGTGTGTACGGGGCATTAGACTGTGAAATTGCGATTACTATCAATAAAACCTTTTGTAAAAGAAATTAATTTTATATGTACAGTATACACACATAAGTATTATACAAGGTATAGACTACAATATATATATATATATATATATATATATATCTATATATATATATGTATATATATATGTTACAGCACAGTAAGTATACGCTTGTAGGCAGTATACTTGTACTGTGCTTTATCCCCTTTGCATTATACACTATATTGATCAGTTTGGTGTTTTTTTTACTTGCATAGACAACCATGTTAACATGCTGGTGCTGTCCGCTCTCTTATGCCCTGTACACACGGTCGGATTTTCCGACAGAAAATGTGTGATAGGACCTTGTTGTCGGAAATTCCCACCGTGTGTGGGCCCCATCACACATTTTCCATCGGATTTTCCAACAGACAACGTTTGAGAGCAGACTATAAAATTTTCCGACAACAAAATCCGTTGTCGGAATTTCCGATCATGTGTACACAAATCCGACGCACAAAGTGCCATGCATGCTCAGAATAAATAAAGAGATGAAAGCTATTGGCTACTGCCCCGTTTATAGTCCCGACGTACGTGTTTCACGTCACCGCGTTCAGAATGATCGGATTTTCCGACAACTTTGTGTGACAAGTTTGAGCCAACATCTGTCGGAAAAAATCCTAGGATTTTGTTGTCAGAATGTCCGATCACTGTCCGACCGTGTGTACGGGGCAATAAACTATATATATATATATATATATATATATATATATATATATATATATATATATATATATATATATATACATATATATATATATATATATATATATATATATATATATATATATATACACCCTGTTTCACCCAAAAATAAGACCTAGCGTGATTGTCAGTGATGGCTGCAATATAAGCCCTACCCCCCAAACAAGCCCTAGCCTGTTTCCCCAAAAATAAGCCCTACCCTGAAAATGAGACCCACAAGAACTTTAACTAGGGCTTATTTAGTGGGTAGGGCTTATATTGCAGCCATCACTGAGGATCACGCTAGGTCTTATTTTCGGGGAAACATGATATATATATATACATATATATATACAGTACTATGCAAAAGTTTTAGGCAGGTATAAAAAATGCTGTAAATTAATAAAGCTTTCAGAAATAGAAGTGTTATTAGTTTATTTTTATCAGTAGCAAAATGGAAAGTAAATGAATAGAAGAGAAATCCAAATCAAATCAATATTTGGTGTGACCACCCTTTGCCTTAAAAACAGCATCACTTCTTCTAGGTACACTTGCACACACTGTTTGAAGGAACTCAGCTGGGAGGTTGTGGAAGTATCTGCCTGTATTTCACAGCATGGCAGCTTTAGTGCAAAGTAATTCAAAGATATTCCTATCCCTGATGCGAAACATACCTAAACTGCTGCAATTAGGACAAGTGAAGAATACAGACCAAAGTGTATATACTGAAGCAACTGTGTTGCATTCTGAACAGCTGTATTGCTAGCAAAGGGTAGTAAGTTCATATATGCTTTCTCTGTGTTTTTGTATAAATCAATTTACTCTTAGGTGTAAAAAAGGCAATACAAATGTACTTTATATCTGACCTAGGCTTCTTTCTTTTATAGACTCTCAGTTCAAGTCAAAGTACTTCTATCATGACTTTGGAGAAGTTATGAAGAGGAAAAAGACATTCTGGAATTGTTTGTTTCCATTTTCCTGGACGATGGATGGAGAGACTTTACCTTCCACAATGTTACCCACGCTGAACGCCTCCTATGGCTCCTCAATGACACTGGAACAAAAGACCACGTTTGCCTTTGTCATTTTACTATTTATCATTTTAGGTGTCCTCATTGTTAGGTGTTTCAGGATCCTTCTTGACCCATACAGGAGTATGCCAACTTCTACCTGGGCAGATGGAGTAGATGGACTTGAAAAAGGACAGTTTGACTATGCTCTTGCATAGTGACTAAAGCCATTAGTGCTTTTCTGGACTTGGTGAAATAAGTCCAAGAAGTGATTACATTAAACATAGGGCTGTAAATCAGTTGTCCTGAATACAGAGAAGAAAGGAGTTTTTGTAGTAGAGATACATATCCAAAACATTAGTGTTACAGGGATTTTTTACAACCACGTTTCCAATACTCTTGTTTTAAATTAAATGTGTAGAGCACTGCTGTAAGATAAAACACAAACATACTAGATTCTACGATTCAATGTGGGTTAGAGTCAAGATTCCTAATATTATTCTAAGTGTATCCTTAAAGGCCATGGTCTAAACAAATTCTCAGGTGTGTTAACCTGAATTAGGCACTATCATGCCCACAACCACTATTTAAATTGTTACATCAACAAAAATAATAATAATAATAAATACACTCTTCCCATAAAGGACTCTTTCTCTATCCTCAGCAGTGCCTACCTATTGTTTGGTGTTTAGAAAACTAGTATGCTGACGACTTCTACTGTTGGGCATCACTAACTTTTTTAAGGAAATGCATCATCAATATTTTAGGTGTTTTTTATGCAGCTTCTGTGTAGCTGTAGAAAATTTTACTGCTTTTATATAGATGTGTGTGCTTTATTTTCACCACTCTTGCTGGGGTGCAGGTAAAGTTCTTGGAGACTCAATAAAAACATAAACCAATGTTACACAATCCCAGGAAAATAACTCATGAAAAATGACTTAGGTATCTAATCTTTAATAGAGCGAACACTATAATTTTTCTCTGCAAATCAGTGCATCACTGTAACAAGAAAGTTTTGATTAATTTGAATATTCTTGTAAATGCAATATATACGAAATATAATCCAATATAATATTACACTTTTTTGAACATGGTAGCAGTGGGAGAGTGATAGATATATCTTCTATGAATCTGTTCTAATATTGGGTGTGGGCACACACCTATTGGTAACTACCAGTGTCTAGATGTTCAGCAGTCATATGTGATTGTGCTGTAAGTAAACCTTTGCAAGGAAAAAAACATCTTACTGTAAGCCGATTGTAGCAAGAGTTTAGCTAAGCATAGGTACTTTCAATGTGAGTCCTAGAGTAAACAAAAATCACTGTGACTGGTGTCACAATGTAGTAACAATCAGTCTGTCAATGACTAAACAAAAAACATGCATTGTAACAGTTATGCAAAATCATTCATGGAAGGTCATGACATGAGATAGGGTACTGACAATCACAATATCAACCAGTGGGGAAGAGATGTCTTTAAAGTGCAAGATTCATAACCAACTTTCAGTATCTTAGGCTATAGGTCTGCCTTCTCTGC
Source organism: Lithobates clamitans (assembly GCA_037952925.1). Taxonomy (NCBI): domain Eukaryota; kingdom Metazoa; phylum Chordata; class Amphibia; order Anura; family Ranidae; genus Lithobates; species Lithobates clamitans. The sequence goes on from JBBGZY010000675.1 coordinate 782,863, forward strand.
CTTTTGGGCTGGTTAGCACCAGGATCAACAATTTGTGGGCTTCATGACCATTTTTCTTGTTATTTTCATGCTTGAATTTTCACCACTGTTTAGGACAGGATTCTGAGGAATTCTCAAAGGGTCATAGATAGGGTCGTAGATACAGTTTAGAATTCCATCAGGGAGCGGCATCGAAAGTGACTATGCACGTACCTAAGGTAAAAATAGCCTCAGAGTTCCCCATCAGGTTCCCCCCCACCCAACAGGTGCAGCAGCTGTGAATTTGAGTTGTCGGATGGGCGGAGCCTGATGGGTAGTCTGAGACTACTTCCCCATCAGGCCCACCTTGCCTGTGATTGACAGATGGCAGGGGATGAAATTTTCCCACTGCCACCTACTGTCAGTCATAGGCAAGGTGGACCTGATGGTAAACTAGTCTCTCAGGCTGGGTTCACACTGTTGTGCTGAGCGGCTCACAGTAGGGATCCGGTGCATCCCTGTTCACAGTTTAAGGTCCGAAATTTGGTCCGAATTTTTGGCTGACTTCGGACCTGAAACGGGCCATAAGATGCACAGGATTCTTCTGCAAACTGCTCCGCAGCGATCCTGGAGCTGTTTGAACCAGTTACATTGAGAGCCGGTCACAGTCTCCTGACAAGCAAATTGGATGTGGGGAAACCCGCTTCCAATGCGCACCAGTGTGAACCCAGCCTTAGAGGAGTTCCCCCTCAGGCTTTGTCTACTGTCAGTTCAGTGTGATGTGCCTCTATGGTTGCTAGTACAAAGGTGGTCTTCATCCTAGAAACCAATGAAGTAAAAATTAAACAAATCCAAGCATATTGATAAAGTAATGAATACACAACACCACCCTCCTCCTGTACGCCAACTGTTAGTTGGTCTTAATTACTGCCAGTTTACATATATGTGAACTGGCAGTAATATTTTTGGAATCTATCGCAGCCATAATGACAGATTTTAAAAGTGGTGGTAGTATGAACTATTTGAATCTGGCTCACGTTTTGGTGTTTGTACTAAACTCAAGGCTCAAGACTCCTTTGTACTGGCTCAAAACTTTCATGAATTAGGTGCAGGACATGTGAAAGGGGCTATACTGTCAGAAATGTAACATTATTGCTATATTGAATACTCCTTTATATGTATTCTCCAGGAAAAAACTTTCTGTATATATACTATATACTGTATATGTAAACTCAATAACAATAGATAAAAAAAAAAAAGTTACTGTATTGCAGCATACCAATCCTTGGATCTGGTGGCTGCATATGGTTTCTCTTTGTAGGCTCATTCCTTTTTTTTTGCAAGTACAGAAAAATACCTTTTGATCCTGCTAGAAATCCAAAGCCTTTCAACTCGCTGAGCTGAAATCACAAAAAAACAAACAAATGAAAACTAAAAAAAACTAGCTATCACATCTAACAACTGACAAACTGCAACATTTATATCTTTGTTCTTGTGTTTATATACACTTTAAAATGCCAAATATCTGAGATATGTAAACCTGCAGAGCCACATTCCCACATTTCCGACATAACCGACGGCAATGATGGCGAACCTTGGCACCCCAGATGTTTTGGAACTACATTTCCCATGATACTGAACTACACAGCAGTGTGCACGAGCATCATGGGAAATGTAGTTCCAAAACTTCAGGGGTGCCAAGGTTTGCCATCACTGGCCTACAGTGTATCATAACATGCAGCCCATCAGAATTCTTTAGTATTCTCATAACTGTGTTGGGACTTTCTGGTAGGTAGTATAATGAGGTACACAATATTATTTTGTATGTGACCTGTGAGAGTGTGCCTTTTCAAGTTGGCCTAAGGAAGTGAAAGGCCTGTTACAGGCCAGTAAATATGTTTTTTACCTTTTACCATTATTTTACCAGCCAAGAACCCTAGCTGTAGTGCTGCAACTGCAATTGAGGTCACATACCTGCTATCTAGTGGAGGTCACTGGGTCACAAGAATTCTTTGACAAGTAAAAGAGTTTTTATATACAGTATGTATTTCATATGTGTAAATTTGGCTTTTTACCTAGAGTTCAGATTAGTATTTTCATTTATATATTACATGATACTCTGTAGTGATTTTGTGCATATTACAGCATTTACTAAACAGCAACGCGACTAGACTTTGGCTACTGGAATAAGATAGAGAGTCTGCCATGCCAGTTGGTATAGTGCCATTCAAGCTGTGTGCACCCTTTCATTTCAGCTATATCAACCATCTCCTCCGACTTATTTAGGAAGAGAGCTTCTGCCCAGAAGAAGACCTGTGCATGTCAAGAAAAACTAATGACCAGAGACAGAAAGAAATCTGATTAAATGCATTGGCTCGACTGAGACTACCTAAGCTGAATACACAATCTTTAATAAGTGATTGAAACAAATATATCAATATCTGTGTCTGTGTATACACAGTGCTTGTCATTTACATACAGCAATTTATTCCACTTTGAAGATCTGTGCTTTTGGATGTTGTTTTGTACCAGGGACATCTGAATACTTCGAAATTCTGAATACTGAATTCTGAAAAATAGAGGGCGATTGCTCTGCATTTGTAACAATAAGGCTGACACTAAATTTAAGAGCAACCCCACAGTGTCAAGTATATCAGCCCACATTTAAAGTGGGTCTCAATTTGAAAAGTAAAGATTTGCTATGTTAGAGGGAACATCAAGAAATATGAATGCTGTAGTAAAAGTACTCTGAAATATTTGCCCTTTGCCTTTGTGGGAATTTCAGAGATTTGGTTCAACAGCTCTCATGATTGGCTGGCAACCATTCAAGGGTAGTCCCTTTATCGCAGGGATAGAGAGGGTAAAAAAGGGGGAGGGGTATGCCTGTATATCAAGAATAATGTACAAGTTAATGTGAGAGATAATATCACTAAGGGATCTAGGGAGGCGGTGGAATCCTTATGGGTAGAGCTCCAAAGGGATGACACTAAGGGGAAAATAATACTGGGAGTATGCTATAGGCCTCCTAACCTGAGGGAGGAGGGGGGGATGGACCTCCTATCACAATTTGGATTAGCAACAAGTGTCATCATAATGTGGGATTTTAATTATCCAGACATAAACTGGGTGGAAGGAACCGTGCATTCGTCTAAAGCTCGCCAGTTCCTAAATGTCTTGCAGGACAATTTCATGGTAGACGCACCAACTAGAAACAAAGCGTTATTAGACCTACTGATTACCAACAATACAGGCCTGATCACAGATGTGGAAATAAGGGACAATTTAGGAAACAGCGATCACAGGTCAATTAGCTTCAGTATAAATCACACAAATAGGAAACATAAGGGGAATACAAAGACACTAAATTTCAAAAGAGCCAACTTCCCTAAACTACGAACCTTGATAGAAGATATAAATTGGGATAAAATCTTAGGACCAAAGAACACAGAGGAGAGATGGGTTTGCTTTAAGAGCATATTAAATAAGGGCATTAGCCAGTGCATTTGGGAAATAAATTTAAAAGAGAGTACAAAAGTCCTGGATGGCTTAACTCCAATGTAAAAATGCATATAAAAGCGAAGGAGAAGGCCTTCAAAAAATACAAGGCTGAGGCATCATCATCAGCATTCAGACTTTACAAAGAATGCAAGAAGAAATGGAAAAGTTTAATCTTAAACTGCGTAGAGGGTTCTTTCATGTTAGAGTGGCAACAATTTGGAATTCCCTTCCACAGGCGGTGGTTTCAGCGGAGAGCATTGATAGTTTCGAAAAACTATTAGATAAGCACCTGAACGACTACAACATACAGGGATATACAATGTAATACTGACATATAATCACACACATAGGTTGGACTTGATGAACTTGTGTCTTTTTTCAAACTCACCTACTATGTAACTATATGTAACTATATAACTCCTACTGAAAGATAGCAAGCCATGCCCACCAGCTCAGAGCTATACATCTGCTATGTTAGATCTAAAGCACTGTACCTCTGACTACTGACCTCACGAAATTTGGGCCCATGTCACATTGGTGTTTTTGTAGCAGAATCGCTCTCCTTGTTGTTTTTGTTGCTAAAAAAAATGAATTGCAGTCAAGGAATGGTCTGTGCACTGAAACTGATAGTAATTTGTAGCTCAGTCACCGAACAACTCACTTTTTGCAGTATTTGGAGCTAGCTTTAGTAGCTAATTATGTTATCCAATGCAACTGCTGAAGATCATGGCATACTAGTTATTTGTAACTGCATTGATAAGATTGCAGCCTGCTTCAGTAGCAACTCTGTAGCTAGTTGCACTTTGCCAGAGAAAAGAGTTACAGAATTTGTAGCTGCTGCAAATCACTACTACAAAGTTGCTAATGTGACATGACCCTTAGGCCTAGATTACATTTGGGATTGGGGGTGGTAAAAACAGGTGGTTAAGCTGCAATTTAGCCTCCCCCAACAACCCCCCCCCCTCACACACACACACACACCCAAGCTGGAAAGTCAGACTTATGGGGGTGTGGCACAGTGGCAAAAAATATGACGTGGGTTAATGGGCCCCCCATTAATAGGGCTGCACCAGAACTGGCCCTAAACCAGGTGAAATGCATGCATTTGCAATGCAGTGGTGATACCTTTTAGGGGCCAAAAAAGTTGATGAGGGGGAGAAATAACATCTCCTCATCACCTGCCTTATGAAAAGCAGTCCACCACAAATTGCTCTTTAGAGGGCTACCACAAGTGTAAACAAACCCTTAGGTTGATGTTTGGTAATGTCACTACTGTGCTGCTCACTGTTCTCCTTGATGAAAAGGAATCTGTACTTGAGACAAGCATTTTGCTTAATTTATTCTTTGAATCTGTACTATCTTCACCGTGCCACTTTTTGATGATTCCTCACCCAGTCATCGGATCATCAGTCATTGGGGGGCAACTCTGACTTGAGGAAATAAAATCCTAACTCAACCAATACAGCTGCCTTCACACAGAGACATGCAAAAAAAAAACCACACGGTAAGCCAGAACTGGGGAAAAGATCAGGCAGTACTAGAGACTAGTCCCTTGACTATTTTTGGGCACAGCTTCCACAATTCAGGTCCTCTTCAAATATATATGTAAAGCGGAGTTTCAGTCATTTTTGTTTATTAAGAGTCAGCAGCTACAAAAAGTGTAGATGCTGACTTTTAATAAACACACACTCACCTGTCCCACGATCCAGTGGTGCACTCACCTGCACTGTGTTCTCCCCGTGTCCTCCCTCAGCAGTGCCAGCATCTCTACTATGGGCACAGCCAGGTACCCACTGCGCATCTGTGACTGGTCCCGAAGTATATAAGGACCTGTCATGTGTCCCATAAGACTTTGAGGGGGGGGGACTTACACTTTCGATCGCCTAAGGCGACTGGAACGGAAGTGGGAGCAGGTACCTGTCAAAATTGGGTACCTGCTCTCCCCCCTCCTCCCCAAAATCTCCATTTCACAAGCAGGAGCTGGGGAGGAGACCATAAAGCGGAAGTTCCACTTTTGGGTGGAACTCCGCTTTAACAATCTTTAATAAAGTTTACTTGCCTGGGCCAAATGCTGTATAGAATAGAGTGCATTGCTTAGTTAATTAAACTGGGCAGCAATCATAAACAGCAGTTGCTGCAATGCTACAGCCTTACAAACTGGACACTAAGGCATTACACTTGAATAAAAGATAATCACCGCTCTACGTTGGTTTCCACCTGTATTACCACTGCATGTTAGCAGGTGCTGGCCCTGTTCGTCATAGGGTTGACAGTAGCAGAGAAGAATCTGGTCAGCCACAAATCCAATAAATTCACCTTTATTTAGACATATTGAAGAAAGACTTTCCACACTACATTCAAGGGAACATAACACTCGAGCTAACGTGTTTCACAACAACATCAGCGATTAGTCATAGCCACATGACTAAGGCGCTGATGTTGGTATGAAACGCGTTAGCTGGAGTGCTATGTTCATTTGAATGTAGTGTGAAGAGTCTTTCTTCAATATGTCTAAATAAAGGTGACTTTATTGGATGTGCGGCCGACCGGATTCTTCTCTGCAACTGTCAAGGCATTACACTTGTAGTGGGCTAGGGCATATATCTGTCAGGATGTGGCTGACTGGCCAGAATTTATGTCACCTAAGGTTAATGTGAATGGCATACTAGATATGTGGGAAGGAATAACTTCCAAAACAATTTTCAGACAGAAAATAAGATAAATGACAGGTCCATGAGCTGACAGGTTATTAGGTGATTTGACTCTTAGGTCAACAGAAAGAGATTCTGGTAATGCTTGACAAGAAACTTTATCTCTTCATTGTCAGGAATCTTCTACCTGAGGTGCAATCTGAAATGCAAGAAGATTTAGGGTCCTTGAACAGTCACTTAGAAAATGCCATTTTTTTTGGCAGAAAAAAAAAACCGCTCATATCAAGTGTTTTTATACAGGACTTTATGAGTGTTCAGTGTTTTTTGCCATGAAACTCCTCTTAAAAGCACAAACTAGAAGGATTTTTCTCTGCCTCTAAATGCTGAGCTGAGCTTAAAATATGCCTCTAAATATCCTAATGTGCAAGGACACATAGGGGTTGATTTACTACAAATGTAAAATCTGGTGCAGCTGTGCATGGTGGCCAATCAGCTTCTAACTTAACCACTTCAATACCAGGCACTTAGACACCTTCCCGCCCAGCCCAATTTTCACCTTTCAGCGCTGTTGCAATTTGAATGACAATTGCGCGGTCATGCTACACTGTACTCAAACAATTTTTTTATCATTTTGTTCCCACAAATAGAGCTTTCTTTTGGCGGTATTTGATCACCTCTGCGGTTTTTATTTTTTGTGCAACAAATAAAAACAGATCGAAAATTTGGAAAAAAAACAAGTTTTTCTTTGTTTCTGTTAAATTTTTTTGTAAATAAGTACGCTTTCTCCTTCAATAATGGGCACTGATATAGCTGCACTGATGGGCACTGATACGGCGGCACTGATGGGCACCGATGAGGTGGCACCAATGAGGTGGCACTGATGAGGTGGCACTAACGGGCACTGATGATGGGCACTGATAGGTGGCACTGATGGGCACTGATAGGTGGCACTGGTATGCGGCACTGATGGGCACTCATAGGTGGCACCGATGGGCACACATAGGCGGCACTGATGGGCACTCGTAGGTGGCATTAATTGGTATATATGGGTGGCACTGATGGGTACTTATGTGTGGCACTGATGTGTGGCACTGATGGGCACTGATAGGTGGGCACTGATGGGCACAGATGGGCACTGACAGGTGGCACCGATGGGCAGTGACAGGTGGCACAGATAGGCAATGACAGGTGGCACTGATAGAGCATTGCTGGGCATTGCTGGGCATTGCTGGCAATATCATTGGCATAATAGTGCCAATCAGTGCCCATTTGTGGGCACTGATTGGCACAGATTGGGCACATGTGGATGGCCATGGGGTACATACCTGGCCATCCACGTTGCCCCTTCCCTGGTGGTCCTAGTGGCATCCCTGGTAGTCCAGTGGGGTGATCTGCGGGGGGGCTGCGCTGATAAACAATCAGCGCAGACCCCCCCTGCCAGGAGAGCCGCCGATCGGCTCTCCTCTACTTGTGTCTGTCAGACGCGAGTGAGGAAGAGCCGATCAACGGCTCTTCCTATTGACAGCGTGATCAGCCGTGATTGGACACGGCTGATCACGTGGTAAAGAGCCTCCGCCGGAGGCTTTTTACCAAGATCAGTGTAGCGGTGTGTCAGACTGACACACCGCTCCACCGATCGCCGCGATGCGCGCCCCCGGGGGCGCGCTGCGGCATGTTATCCTGAAGGACGTCATATGACGCCCAGTCAGGATAACACAACCACTTCCCGGACGTCAATCCGCCATAGGGCGGGCGGGAAGTGGTTAAGCTTGTTCACTTCAGCTTTGATTAAAAAAAACTGGAAGCTGATTGGTTTCTATGCAGAGCTGCACCAGATTTTGCACAAACAAAATGCAAAACTCATGTAGAAAAAGTGTTTTTTTTTTTTTTTAAGCCCAGTGTACATGGACCCTTGACACGTTTTTCCATGTTTGCAGTCAAATTTAAGAAAACCCCACAATATATTTGTTATGTGTAACCATTCATACAGCATTGCTAAAATATTTTTTGACATATTTCTTATCTTATCTATCAGATGTTTCTCAGGACAAGGTGTCATGGGTGACTACTAGGTTTTTTAAACAATGTTACAGTGAATCTGCCCCAAGGTCTGTCTTCATTAACATACTGTACAGGAGGGTGGAATAAAATTTTTTAACCCTTTGTGATGCAATGTGAATGGAAACATGTAACAGATATAACATTTTATCTCAATTTAAACACATGACAGGATCTAATAAAAATATGACAGCTTTATTTAGACATAAGTTTAAAATCCAAAATGAATCAGACCCACATGTTTCAGCCTAGCGGCCTTAGTCATACCTATGATTAAGGCCTCAAGGCTGAAACATGTAAATGGGTTTGATTGTTTGGATTGTCTAAATATAGCCTTCATACTGTAGTTTTATTAGATCCTGCTGTATGCAGACTTTTACTGGACTTTCACTGTCTGAACCTTGCCAACAGGGCACTGGTACATCTCATTACCAGCACTGGAGCCTGGGTAGAGTACAGTGGATCTCTTTTGCCCAGTTGTCCCAATTTAACTGCAAATATGGAAATACACCTTAAGCCCAAGTTCACATAGCTGAACTCGCAGGATTTCAAACTGGCAATGCAATCCGACTTCGGGGGCGATTTGACAGACATCTGTGCAGGTTCCTGACATCTGGCTACTTATGGTAATCAGTTCGGAATCGCACCGATTCGGACAGTGCCATTGCCGGGAATAGCCACCAATTTGGCATGTGATTTGACATGCCAAATCGTATGCCAAAATGGCCCAATGTGAACGTGGGCTAAATCAGAGATTAAAACAAATAGAAAAATTGTTGAATTTACAGGTCTTGCCAAAAAGTTGTATGATGTAATTTGCCATAGTGCATATAGTAGTGGGATGGGGGCCTGAGATATTATATATTAAGCAGCCCCATGAATTCTGAAGGCAGCCCTGGAATGCAATCAGATACACCGATACTTTTAGCAAATGGTAACCTTTTCCGATTAAAAGTGGCCAGCAACGGAATGAAACCTAGATGAGCAACGGAATGAAACCTAGATGAGTGACCCTAACAAATGACAAAGTCAAGGTGTTTTTGATGTTAAAAGAGGGTAATTTAGGTTTAGAGGTTAAAATATTGTTTAATTGGTAATGGTCCCAGAAAATAACATTACTGCCCCATCAGACCTGGTAAGGTTGCATAAAGGTGGGCTTGCATATATTGTATTTTTCCAAGGTGCCAGGTTTACCATGCATGCCCCTTACCTTTCACATGTCTGTGAACAATACTCTTTTTTAACAAAAAAAAGATAAGATAGATAGATAGATAGATAGATAGATAGATAGATAGATAGATAGATAGATAGATAGATAGATAGATAGATAGATAGATAGATGTATTTTTTCTTTGAATCCTTCTTCTTATTACTTATCTTTACTCTAGCTCTATTGCCTAGCTCATCCAGTCTTTGCTTTTGATAATGTATCCCATACTAAACGGCCTTTTAAAATGCCTCTTCTAGCAAAAATGAATGACCCAGGATTTGAGTGTAGGGTCAGAAACTTACAGGCTGCTAAAGGTATGTGCAGTCATCTCTAACTTTTCATTTGCTGGCAGATGCATTTTAAGCCAAATCATTTGGAAACATTTCAAGACTGTGCAATGGACTACTGGCCATAAAGCAATGACAAGAAAAAACTAAATTTCAAGAGTACCTATCATTATTGGATTTACTGACAGCTTACTGAGCCTTATCTTCTGAACAGTTGAACTCACAATCACAGGGCTGAAGACAACTTTGAGTTAAAATTTAGACACAGCAACCTAGTTACCCCAGCATTGGGATGTCATGTGGGTAGACCAATCAAGAGCAGTGACCATAATAGGATAACTTTTTGGCAGTCTTTGTTTAGGGGAGGACACATTATATGTGCATACTGTGCATCTGTGCAAGGGCCTACCTGGCTTCGGAAAATGTGGGTCAGGGTTGTGGTGAAGATTGCCTATTCCCACTGTCATTCAGGCTTAGGCAATACCTACATCCAGGACAGGGGAGGAGGCATTCTTTATGATGCACCAACTGTTCTACTGGTCTTTTATTTTAAAGAGGTGTTGGGCAGAAAGCACCTCCTTCTCTTCCTACCCGGTCAGCACTGAGCCATGCAGAATACTTTTCCTATTTCTTCTTAATGCCTTTTTGGCAGGAATTAGGAGTGTTTTAATTGTCTGACCACACTTGTATTTTATAGGTCATGAGAGTATTTGGGCATCGTAAAAGCTACTCTTCACCTGCCTCTATCTATCTTTACATAGTGAATATATTTTTATACTTAGGGCAAATGTGGGCATAAATTCTCGCACAAGGGTCCTTTACTGACTATTTCTGCCCCTGGTTTGGCTTATTTGCATACTTGTTTTAGATCAATGACTGAAAGTACTGGAAGAAGAAGGTTAGCTGACTAAGGAGAAACCAACAGCAATGGCACCCTCCATTAGTCTAATTTCCTTTAATCTCATCAATCCTAGCTCCTGCATGCCAGAGACGTGCGGTTAGGTCAGTGGCTGGTGAGGCATTGGCTAGTATCAGAGATAATTACACACAGGTTGCATACGCCTCGATCGTTAGAGCGAGAGCAATAATTCTAGCACTAGACCTCCTCTGTAACTCTAAACATGTAACCTGTAAAAATTTTTACAGGATCACCTATGGAGATTTTTAAGTACAGAAGTTTGGCGCCATTCCACAAGTGTGTGCAATTTTAAAGCGTGACATGTCAGGTATCTATTTACTGGGCGTAACAACATCATTCACATTATACAAAAAAATCAGGCTAACCTTAGTGGGTTTTTTTATTCACGAAACAGGTTATTTCCAAAAAAAAACGAGTTTGAAAAATAGCTGCGCAAATACCATGTAACAGAAAAAGTAAAATATATATATATAATGTTTGGGGGTTCTGAGTAATTTTCTAGCAAAAAAAATGATGGATTTTTACATGTAGGAGAGAAGTGTCAGAATTGGCCGCCTGGGTGGCAAAGGGTTAATTACCATAAGTAAGTAATATACAAATTATTATATATTGTTTTACAGTAATTCACTTTATTTTCAAAAACTGTACTCAAACAGATGACTTAACAAAAAAGTGCACAGGGTATACATATGGTCCTCCAAAAGGAAGTGACCTTTGGCCTGATCCCCTGGGGCATTAGGCTCCAGACGGGGACTAGGGTACTTCACATAGTCCATCTGGCCAAAACCAGATAGGCCCTGTTCTCTGGGAGGTCTGCCGAAACAGACCACCCCAAGTACTAGGTGGTGCTCCTCCAAAGGGAGATGGGCGAACCAAGCTAGAACTAAGTATAAAATTGATGCGCTTTAAATAAATAGTGCACAATATGCTGCTGCGACTAAGCTTAAATCTTAAGCTCTGGCTAGATCCCTCTCAGATGCACATACAAAAGCGACATCGTCCATGTAGCATAAAGACTTAACATTTTCACCACCTCCTCCTGGAATAAAAAAGCCTTTGAATCCTTTGTCTCTCTGCACAGTCCTCAGAAGCTGCTCCATCACACATATGAACAGGATTGGGGACAGGGGACAGTCCTGCCTTACCCCTGAGCACACCTGGAAAGGCCCCGACACTTTCCTGTTCACAATCACTTATCTAGAGATATCTCTGTATAATCCCTTTACCACATTCACCACTTCCTCCGGCAATCCTATAGAGCTAAACAAGAATGAATATGAGACCTTGTCGTAGGCCTTTTCTAAATCGATGCCAGCTACCACCAAAGGCAGGTTATTGGTCTGTGCATAAAAAATAAGCTCTCTCAACAGTATCAAGTTATCAGCATTTCGTCACCCGGGGACCGCACAAACCTATCAGTCACCCACCAATTTACCTATCACCCGCCCCAAGTGCATAGCCAGCACCTTAGCCAACAACTTATAATCACAATTCAGCAGTGATATAGGGTGCAAGTTCTTAATGTCCCTACGGTCTCCCTTCTTGTAGACCAGGGTAATTACCCCCTGCTTCATTGTGTCTGACATTACTCCAGAACTCATACAGAGATTTAACAATTCCACCAAGTGATCCTGCAACAATGGCCAAAATGTCAAATCAATTCAACGAACTTCATTGGGAGTCCATCGTTCCCAGGGGTCCTATTTCTAGACATACTCTTCAAGGTGTTCTCCACTTTCAACGTCGTCACAGGGTCCCCCAATCCTCCACCGTCACCTGGGTTCAGGCTTCCTTTCAGCACTTCACAGTAATCCACTCTCTCCTCTTCTGATGCCACCTTCTGTTATCCATAAAACTGCTCATAGAATCTCAGAATTTCCTTCACCATCTCCTCCCCTTCTACCTCCTCCTCCCCCTTAAGCGCTGTCTGCATCAAACTTCTCTCATTAAAGGTTTTTTTGAAAAAGAATTTAGAGTACCGATCCCCTTCTTCCTTTTCCTGCACCTTCGCACGGAAAACACTATCCCTTTGCTTTATCCTTCAGCCTCCTTTTTCTTTCCTCCCTCACCTCCTGGAGTTCTTGGTCCACCTCCCACCCCATCCTTTTGCATGAGAGAAATAAATGTAGCCTTCTCAACAATGCCTCATCACACTCCCTCCTCTCGGCAGCCGTGACATCCGCCCATCTTGTCTTGTAGAACCGATACTCATTGCACTGTCTAGCCATGTGTCCAGATTTCTTGCAGATGTTGCAGACCTTCTGTTCCCCCACACTCTCTGACCAAGTGTCTAAGTTTGCCACAAAACTGACACATTTGTCCCTCCTCGCACTCCGAGTTTGTATGGCCGTACGTAAAGCACTTGTGACAGTACCTGGGCTGCCCAGGGTAAAATAAAAATCCTCTCTCCCCTGCGATGGTAAAAACCGCTGGGGGTGCCTTACTGCTTCCACACAACTTGAATCATTCCTGAATCGGCCCACAAAGCGATACTTCCCGGACCAAATTCCAAAACGATTCAGAACCTTCTCACCTCCTCTGAGATCTTCACAATAGCTGTTCAAAAAATCCCAGATCAAAGCAGGTTCAGCAAACGGATTATATATATATGTACAGTTATCAGTCACTTTTTTGTCCTGCATGAATAATGGGGTAATTTCCAATATCTTCACCACATCTAGCTCCTTCTTTTCCTTAGCACCTTCAAAAACAATCCAGCAGATATCGGACAAAATAAAGATAACATCATATAGACCTTGCTGTTGAAAATCTTGCAGACAATAAATATCGCTCTCCTTTAAGCCTAGAGCTTTCTTCAAAAGTTCCTCGACCACGATCTTCAAGTTGGCCAACTCCTTAAATTCTGGCTTCAACAGAAACCTCAGTGAATCGCGCAATCCACGAGCCACCATTTTGGCACCAGAAGGTACCTCGTCTCTCCCTCTGTCCAAGGATACTCCAAAAGGGCCCCTGAAAACTCGTTTCAAACGCCTTTAGAAGGACGATCGCTCCTTGTTGCCTGAGGACTAAGCCTTAGGCCAATAGCAGAAAGGGGGGGCCTTCCAAAAAGGGACGCTCCCCCAAGTCCGACCCTTGGGTACTCTAGGCACCTTTCAGCTAAGATACAACGCAGTAGAACTACACTTGATCTAACCAAAAGGCAGAGAAGCGATAATAAATTATTATGTTATAATATATAGCATATAAATATATGATTTAACTTTATTAAAACTGTACCATTTCATTAGTAGATTTTCATTCTCCCTCTTAACTGTGTGAGAAAAACATGGGTTTGTGGGTAAATCTTATACCCATAAACTAGGGTTGTCCCGATACCACTTTTTTAGGACCGAGTACAAGTACCAATACTTTTTTTCAAGTACTCGCCGATACCGATTCTTTTTTTTTTAATGTCACGTGACAGTTTTTTTTTTTAACAATGCTTTTTTTTTCCGGGGGGGGGGGGGGGGGGTGGTGAACGGTGTCTGTGTGTTTTTTTTTTTTTTTATTTACAATTTTTATTTTTTACAATAATATTTTTTTTATTCATTTTTTCAATATGTTTTTTTTTTATCAGCCCTGATGGGGGGCTTTGGTGAGATATCAGGGGTCTTAACAGACCCCTGATATCTCCCCCTTGAGACAGAGAAAGAGACCGAGGATAGAGATTCCCCAGTCCCTTTCTCTGCAGCGTCAGCTGCACTGAGAATGAATGGAGAGAAGACAGCGGCTCCTCTCCATTCATAAACTGACACATTGTAATCACAGGAGATTACAATGTTTCAGTTATGTGAATGGACAGAGTCAGCTGACTCTCTCCATACACAAAGGAAGGAGGGGGAGGACGGCGGAACGGAGGGGACAGCAGAGAGACACAGCAGAACGGAGGAACGGAGGGGAACAGAGAAGGAGAGGGGGACAGAGGAACGGAACGGAGGGGGACAGAGAAGGAGAGGGGGACAGAGGAACGGAACGGAGGGGGACAGAGGAACGGAACGGAGGGGGACAGAGGAACGGAACGGAGGAACGGAACGGAGGGGGACAGAGGAACGGAGGAACGGAACGGAGGGGGACAGAGGAACAGAACGGAGGGGGACAGAGGAACAGAACGGAGGGGGACAGAGGAACAGAACGGAGGGGGACAGAGGAACAGAACGGAGGGGGACAGAGGAACGGAACGGAGGGGGACAGAGGAACGGAACGGAGGGGGACAGAGGAACGGAACGGAGGAACGGAACGGAGGGGGACAGAGGAACGGAGGAACGGAACGGAGGGGGACAGAGGAACAGAACGGAGGGGGACAGAGGAACAGAACGGAGGGGGACAGAGGAACAGAACGGAGGGGGACAGAGGAACAGAACGGAGGGGGACAGAGGAACAGAACGGAGGGGGACAGAGGAACAGAACGGAGGGGGACAGAGAAGCAGTGGGGGACAGAGGAACAGAACGGAGGTGGACAGATAAGGAGAGGGGGACAGAGGAACAGAACGGAGGGGGACAGATAAGGAGAGGGGGCATGGAGGAGGATGAGGTGACAGTCAGCGGTGATCGCGTGGGGAAGTTACAAGCACCGATCACCGCTGTCACTGAAAGCCGCGGGGGGGGGGAAGCTTGTAACTCCCCCACACGCCGATCACCGCTGACTGTCATAGTATCGGCGGAAGCATCGGGAGCATTTGCCCGAGTACAAGTACTTGGGCAAATGCTCAGTATCGGTGCCGATACCGATACTAGTATCGGTATCGGGACAACCCTACCATAAACCCATGCTTTTTCCTTCTAGTTACGAGGGCTGGGCTGGAAGGGAGCATTTGTCTTTTAGACACATGCCCCCTTCTATGACACTGCAATGAGAGGCATGCCTCCACTACAGCATTTTTATTGGACAGCTTGGGCCAATGGTACTTTAACATTGGTCCAAGACTCCAAGCTGTCCATTGAGCTCAGTGCTTCTGACAAGAAGTGAGAGGCACTGTGAGCTCATCCTTTCAGTCTGCTGCAAACAGATTGTGCCAGCTTGTATTTAAACTGGTCCCTCTGTATGTAGCTTCTGACAGGCTGCGCAAGGAGCCCCATATCTCCAGAACCATAGGTCGTAGGAGCCCCAAGACCATTGGTTGGGTAGGACTTCAGCTACCTACCCCCTAAATTTGGAGTCTCTGTGACCCCAGGTCGCTGAGCTACGACCCTTTGAGGCTCGATTTTTTATTGTTTAGTTATTTTAAAAAAATAATTTATGTTCATAGCAGGTGAGGCGCTGCCCCACCTGACTCCCGTGACTGCACGTCCCTGCTGCATGCTAACCATGGCTCCTGCATGCTTACAAAATAAATCTGATCTCTATTTTCAGACTTCTGCTCTGTCCAGCAAAGAGGTCGTAATTCACATGCTTTCCTCTTTCACTCAGAGCAGTAAACATTGACATTTTCTTTCTGTTACAAGGTCAGTTACCATAGTTTAAATTCAAGCTATACATACAAATAACAAATATATTCATCTGATATTCTCACCGCTTTGTTGGTTATGCAGTTTGAATGGAAGTAACATCATCATGCTGCACACATGGAATTGGCAAAATTCCACAAAATATTTAAAGTGACATTGTTTTAATAATTAAAAAGGGGGTATGTAGCACCTGTAAAGCGCCACAGTGTGAAAGTAACCTTAACCCCTGAAAATATGCTATATGATCTGGCACCAAGTCATCAGTAGCAGATCTTTTAACTCTTGTAAGTTGCAAGATTTGACCTCCATGATCAGACTTGTTTTTCCACCACTTCCCACAAATGCTTGATTGGACTGAGATCTGGAGAATTTAGAGGCCAAGTCGACACCTCAAATTCATTGTTGTGTTCCTCAAACCATTCTTGAACAATTTTTGTGCATTATTCTGAAGAAAGAGGCCACTGCCATCATGGAATACAGTTTCTATGAAGGGGTGTACTGGGTGAGCGGTAAAGTTTTGTGAGGTGGTATGTGTCAAGTCTACATGTACATGAATGGCAGGACCAAAGGTTTCCCAGCAGAAGCTTGCCCAAAACATCACACTGCCTCTGGCGGCTTGCCTTCTTCCTACACTGCATCCTAGTGCCATCTCTTCCCCAGGTAAGTGACACACAAGCACCCAGCCATCCACACAATAAATTGGGAACAATTAGGCCAATTAGGCCACTTCTTTTATTGCTCTGTAGTTCAGTTCTGATGGTCACATGCCCATTGTAGGTGCTTTTGTCTGTGAACACAGGACAGCTTGAGTACCCTGACCGGTCTGCGGCTATGCAGCCTCATACACAACAAACTGATGCACATTTTTTCTGCCTTCAACACATTAACGTCATGGACAACATGTTTACTTGCTGCTTAATATATCCCTCCCTACTTTCATTGTAACAAGATAATCAGTGTTATTCACTTAACCTGTCAGTGATATTAACGTTATGGCTGATGAGTGTACATACAAGTAATAAATAATTATATTCTCACTGCTATGTTCGTTATGCAGCTGGTACAAATAAGCCACATCTAAATCACATAAAATACTGGAACTACAAGTAATTCACACATTTGTGCTAATTTATTAAAATCGAAGAAAAAAAAAATTGCAAAACATTGAAGTTGTTGCCCGTGGCAACCAGTGTTCACCTTTCATCTTATAGAAAAATGAAACAACTGTGTTTTATCAACATGGATAGCTGTGAACCTAGATCTCCTTTAGGCCTTCTATGTTTTATTTATTATTCCATGTTAAAAGAATAGAGTATTTCCTCGTTTTACTTATCTGTAGAGTAATGGTTTACAATGAAAATAGGACACAAAAGTAGTAGTTTCAGCATTAATACAGTCCACTATGCAAAGCTCATGATTGCAAATTTGGAAACATTCCAGAAATTAGTCATCATAATATTCTTGAATAAATGGATATGTGTGTTTGGCAACACAACAGTTTTCAAGTAATTCTTGTGCTGCTAGAGCAAGCAGGCAAGAATTAAGTTTAGCACTCATGATGCAATGCATGTTTTCATTTTTTTTTTTGCTTTGTGTAAGGGGAGCTGTTAATATTTCCATCTCAGAGTCTGGTTCTTGATGTATGGTGGGGCGAAATATAGGCTAGGCGCCAGTCTTTTTATCTTTTATTGCTGAACTCAATTCTAGGAGAGAGGGTTCAGGGGTACAGGATATCCAAAAAATAGCACAAAAACGCAAAGGTATTTTGGAGATAGATATAGTAGACCTTTTAGGAGGAGCCTCTTGGTAATTTGCTTACCCTACCTATGGCCCTGTAAGAGCAATTACAGTATTTCTTGAGTAGCAGTGGATCTCTCTCTAATAAATCTGGCTCTTGACCATAGGTGTGTGCAGCCTATTGCATTAGGGTATGCACCCCAGAGCTCATATATATATACACACAGTATGTTACAGAAATGAGTACACCCCTCACATTTTTGTAAATATTTTATTATATCTTTTCATGTGACAACACTGAAAAATGAACCTTTGCTAAAATGTAAAGTAGTGAGCGTACAGCATGTATAACATTGTAAATTTGCTGTCCTCACAAAACAACTCAACACACAGCCATTAATGTCTAAACCACTGGCAACAAAAGTGAGTACACCCCTAAGTGAAAATGGCCAAATTGGGCCCAACTAGCGATTTTACCTCCCCAGTGTCATGTGACTCCTTAGTGTTACATGGTCTCAGGTGTGAATGGGGAGTAGGTGTGTTAAATTTGGTGTTATCACTCTCACTCTCTCATACTGGTCACTGGAAGTTCAACATGGCACCTCATGGCAAAAAACTCTCTGGGGAACTGAAAAAAAGAATTGTTGCTCTACATAAAGATGGCCTAGGCTATAAGAAGATTGCCTAGACCCTGAAACTGAGCTGCAGCACGGTGGCCAAGACCATACAGCGGTTTAACAGGACAGCTTCCACTCAGAACAGGCCTCACCATGGTCGACCAAAGAAGTTGAGTGCACATGCTCAGCGTCATATCCAGAGGTTGTCTTTGGGAAATAGATGTATGAGTATTGCCAGCATTGCTGCAGAGGTTGAAGGGGTAGGGGGTCAGCCTGTCAGTACTCAGACCATACACCATATACTTTATCAAATTGGTCTGCATGGCTGTCATCCCAGAAGGAAGCCTCTTCTAATGATGGTGCACAAGAAAGCCCACAAACCGTTTTCTGAAGACAAGCAGACTAAGGACATGGATTACTGGAACCATGTCCTGTGGTCTGATGTGACCAAGATAAACGTCATTGGTTCAGATGGTGTCAAGCATGTGTGGCGGCAACCAGGTGAGGAGTACAAAGACAAGTGTGTCTTGCCTACAGTCAAGCGTGGTGGAGGGAGTGTCATGGTCTGGGGCTGCATGAGTGCTGCCGGAACTGGTGGGGAGGTACAGTTCATTGAGGGAACCATGAATGCTAACATGTACTGTGACATACTGAAGCAGAGCATGATCCCCTCCCTTGGGAGACTGGGCCAAAGGGCAGTATTCCAACATGATAAGGACCCCAAACACACCTCCAAGACAACCACTGCCTTGCTAAAGAAGCTGAGGGTAAAGGTGATGGACTGACCAAGCATGTCTCCAGACCTAAACCCTATTGAGCATCTGTGGGGCATCCTCAAACAGAAGGTGGAGGAGCACAAAGTCTCTAACATCCACCAGCTCCGTGATGTCATCATGGAGGAGTGAAAGAGGACTCCAGTGGCAACCTGTGAAGCTCTGGTAAACTCCATGCAAAAGAGGGTTAAGGCAGTGCTGGAAAAGAATGGTGGCCACACAAAATATTGGGCCCAATTTGGACATTTTCACTTAAGGGTGTACTCACTTTTGCTGCCAGGGGTTTAGACATTAATGGCATGCGTTTGAGTTATTTTGAGGGGACAGCAAATTTACACTGTTATACAAGCTGTACACTCACTACTTTACATTGTAGCAAAGTGTCATTTCTTCAGTGTTGTCACATTAAAAGATATAATAAAATATTCACAAAAATGTGGGGGGTATACTCACTTTTGTAAAATACTGTATATATATATATATATATATATATATATATATATATATATATATATATATATATATATATATATTTATATAACCCCTTGAAATTTTACACATTTTGTCATGTTACAGCCAAAAACGTAAATGTATTTTATTGGGATTTTATGTGATAGACCAACAAAGTGGCATATAATTGTAAATAGTTTATAGCACTGCGCAGAGGGTCCATCCAGAATTTGTAGTGTTAATATGCGGTCACATCCTTTAGCACCTGATAATTTAAATACATGTACAAGCTATTGGGATTTGAGATAAGGAAAAAATCTTGCGAGCCACAATAGTCCAATGCCTCAGTAGAGAACCAACAGAATAAATACCCGGCTGCAGACGCAGATCACGTATTCATGACCGTGCGATAAATTATAAATGAAAAGTGCGCTGCGCCTGGGGATATAGCTGAATAACTGCAATCCTAAGTGTAAATCACAAATAATAATAATATAAAGTGCAAATCACAGAGAGTTTAAAACTAAAATCATTTGCTGTATGGATCCTATAACCATGTGTATCAAAGTGCCTTGTACAATAAATCACAAAGTGCAATGTGCATCTAGAGCGTATCTAAATCTTACGATATAACCATGATACTGTAAATCTAAAATCATCAGTGATTAAATGTATAGAATACCAAAAATCTTTAATTGGGTGTGCATACCGAAAAAGTGTTATACATATAACACATAAAAATCCACTGTGATAGAAAGTGAAAGTGAGAAAATAATAATAAGAAATAGTAAAAAACACATACAAAATAAATAAATCACACGTGTAAAAAAATAGAACTGTAATCGTCCTTATTGTGGTATTGAAATCACAATCGTGAAAAAAATCCTTCCAATCCAACAACGTGAAGTGACAAAGTTCCAGCAAAAATCTATGTACTAATGATGTTTCAAAGAAAAAGTTCCAGTACTAAATCAAACGTGCCCAAAAACATGCCGTAAAGTGCCTTGGTGACCCCCAATGTGATTGCGCTCACCTTGGAGCGTGTGACACAGTTTTTAATTGTGTCAATGCACGCTTTTGGAGCCACCCCTGGGCTCAGTGATTGGTACAGCTGATTCCCAAAATGGATTCGTTATGGCTCCACTCACATCAGTACAGAGTGTTTGCAAACAATTTTAATATGTTGGCAAAAAATCATCTTGGTGAGCACCAAGGGCCACTCTTGTTTTTCCAATCCATCTTCCTACTAGCCTTATAGTCCAGCTCCCAGAGTTTTTGAGACTCAGGAAGGAACCTGAGTGAGAGGAGCTCTGGGAGCTGGACTATAAGGCTAGTTTCTGTCACATATGATGTTTTATTTGCAGCAAAGACTGCAAATAAAAATGTCACTATAGAACATCATACTCAAATTAAAGAAGAATTTTAAAATATTTTAAAATCAAATTTAATTTAAAGTAAATACAATTAAATTAAATCCAATTGGTTAGGAAACACGTGGGGTTTCAAGCTGGGAATCTTTCCATAGACCACTGTGTATCCAGCGTCTGGTCGCTCTTAAAGCGGGGGTCCACCTATCTATCGTTTTTTTTTTTTTTGCAGATTATTCACAAACTTTTCTTCTCATGATTATCTACTCACATGTTCTGTGTAATAAGTCCGCCTGTGTCCGATTTCGTTGTAAAGAATAACTTATAAAATTCACTGAAGGCGGTTTCCATCGTCATTGTGGGCATTTGAAGCCCACAAGCATGTATTTCCTGGATGCGGTGAATGCTGTACTCCCAGCATTCACCGAGATGTTGTGATGACGCTGTTGCACAATGCATGCTGGGAAGCCTGAGACTAGCTCCCAGGGGACTGTGGGAGGTCTGGGAGAGGCTAGAAACACGCCTACTCCCATGGGAGGAAAACCAGGAAGTGCTAAGAAGATTAGAAAAAAAAAGGTAATTACAGCGATTAAAATTTTTTTACACAGCATGTCAGCATCTAGGCAAGGAAGAGAATGCATAGAGATAATGTTCAAAATTTGGGTGGAACCCCGCTTTAAAGTGACCATTTTTTGGGGGGCTTTGGGGGGGGGGGCCCACTGATGTACAAGCTATTAGGATTTGAGGACAGGTATATATTTTCCCTGTTGTAACGCAGGTCAGTGACCAGACCTGAACCTAGTAGCTTTCCCCCCCTTGTGTCTTGATGCCCCATATTGTCATGGTGTCCACCGTAGCATTTACAGTGGCACAGCAGTGTGAGACTGGCCATAGGTGGGATTACTTTGATGCAGTTGGCCAGCTCAAGCATGTATTGCAATATGTGTGAACTAAAAATCCCTGTTTTTCATTGCATAGCTTGCTGGAAAGGGTGTATAGCAGTGTGCAGAGGGTCCATCCAGAATTTGAAGTGTTAATACACAGTCACACCCTTTAGCACCTGATAGTTTAAATACATGTACAAGCTATTGGGATTAGAGCACAGGTATATCTTTTCTCTGTTGTAACGCAGGTCAGTGACCAGACCTGAACCTAATAGATCTGCCCCACCTTCTGTCTTGATGTCCATGTTGGCATGGTGTCCACCGTAGCATCTGCAGTGGCAAAGCAGTGTAGGACTGGCCATAAGAGGGATTATTTTGATGCGGTTGGCCAGTTTAAGCATTTATTGCAATATGTGTGAACTAAAAATCCCTGTTTTTCATTGCATAGCTTACTGGAAAGGGCGTATAGCAGTGTTCAGAGGGTCCATCCAGAATTTGTACAGAGTGCAGGGCTCAGGGGTGCGCTACGTACAGATTGCAGGGCTCAGAAGCATGCTATGTATCGAGTATATTTCTTAGGGGTGCGCCAGCACAGAGTGCAGACTTCAGGTGTGTGCTACACACAGGATGCAGACTTCAGGCATGCGCTACACACAGGGTCCAGAGTTTAAAAGTGCACTATGTACAGAGTGCAGGGCTCAGGAGTGCGATACATATAGAGTGCAAGGTTCAGACGTAAGCTAATTGCAGGGTGCAAAGTTCAGAAGTGCACTATGTAGAATTCAGGACTGTGCTACGCACAGAGTGCAGAGTCCAGGCATGCTCTACACACAGAGTGCACAGCTCAGGAGTGAGCTAGGTACAGGGTGCAGAGGTCATGAATGTGCTATGTACAGAGTTCAGGCGTGAGCTACACACAGGGTGCAGAGTTCAGAAGTGCGCTATGTAGAGTGCAGAGTTCAGGAATGTGCTACGCACATAGTGCAGAGTTTAGGCGTGCACTATGCACAGAATGCAAAGTTCAGGTGTGCGCTAAGCACAGAGTGCAGACTTCAGGCGTGCACTACACACAGGGTGCAGAGTTCATGCGTATGCTATTGTACAGAGTTCAGAGTGCGCTATGCCAGTTTTCAGAGCCCCACCCCCCATCCCGCCCAGTACAGAGCTCTCCCCCACAATTTTTCCCCATGAGAAAGCTCTCCTCCCCTTCCAGTACAGGTGGAGTTCCAGCTCTTCAACAGTCCCTGTCCCATACCCACAGCAGCTCTCCTCTCCCCCACAGAACAGAATCTACAACTTACCGTGGCTGGGGGTGTGAGGCTAGAGCTCCCTTGTGGATACTCCGCCCCGCCCCCTCCTCTGTTGTATAGAGAGAGCAGAGAGGGATTTGTGTGTGCTAGAGGCCATACTGATACTAAAGGCCAGCGCTGGAGGTTCAGATGGTAAAAAGCCCAGCCATCCACAGTGTACTCTTTCCTGTGCTGATACATATAGCAGGTTCCAGTGCCCGGCTCCTGCTGCCACTCTGCATGCATCGAGCTATTTTACTCCTTTCTGTGCTGGCTGCTGGAACACAGAGAATCCCAGCACTGAGCACCCAACTGCTGCTCCGCGTCTTGCGCTTGGGTGATTCGGGTGTCCCATACACACTCAGCAAACCCCATGCACACAATTATGCTCTTGACCCTTCCATTGCAGTTAAAGATACCTTGGTTAATGGGCATTATTCTGTCTTTTAAGCGTAAAATACTAATGCGCCACTAAACGTGTACACGGAAAAAATGTGATCAAGTGCTTAAAATGCAAGAGATATATATAAAGCAGCTGACTTCTAAAGTGTTTCCAGCACCAAAAATATATGTGGTTTGGAGTGAAGCAGCGCTAAATAACTCTACAACAATACTAAAATGTAAAGTGCTAATACTAGTCCTGGATACCTCTAAACCAATTCTAAGGTATAAAGTGCTAATAATAAAGTGCTGATAACAATCTTACTTCCCAATGTGCCAAATAGTGCAATAACAATGGCATCAGAAAATAAAAAAATCAAAAATCAACAGGGATGAGTAGTCCAAAATGTATCCGAAATAACTACAGGTACTAAGCAATAGTCTCTATAGGAGTAAGTGCAGCAAAAAAAAATAAATAAAAAAAGTCCAAATGCAGGTAATATAAAAGCTTGTGAATATCCTTCTCCAATCCACACCCTGTGTGTGCTAGCCTCTCACGTCAAGGGAAGACCCCAAATGGGTCTAGTCGTGCATCAAACGGATGTATACCACCGCTGTGTCCTTTTCCTCCTCCTTGGGTATATCATAACCGGAAGTGCTGTCACCTACCTGTCCCTGGAGACAATGTTTTAAAGGATATAAAGAAAAAAGAAAAGAGCAAAGGGCAGGACATTGAATGAGGCACGGGATCAAATACAAAAATTTAGTTAAAAGCAGGTTTTAATTTATTCAAAATGATCATATATTTACATAGTATTATTGCACATAGCTAATATTAATACTCTATTTTTCATCAAGATACACATTCCAACAAGGACTTGTTTGCAAATACATGAAAAATGTAATATCTAGAAAACACAAAACATATGGGAATATGTGACACATTGAAGTGTCAATTGGGAAGGGTTACAAAGGAAAAACACAGATAAAGATGGAACGTCAATACATGATTATGAATTGGGTACACCTATTGGTAGTTTTTGCTGCACTTATGCCCCGTACACACGAGCGGAATTTCCGACGGAAAAATCTTGGATGGTTTTTCCGACGGAATTCCGCTCAAGCTTGGCTTGCATACACACGGTCACACAAAAGTTCTCTGAACTATCGACCTCTCTGAACTTTGAACTTTTCGAACTCTCTGAAGTTTGAACTTTTGACCGTCAAGAACGACAACACTACGATGAGCCGAGAAAATGAAGTTCAATGCTTCCGAGCATGCGTCGAATTGTTTCTGAGCATGCGTGATTTTTTGCGAGTCCAAATTGCATACAGACGATCGCATTTTCGGATAGGAACTTTTCCCGACCAAAAAATAGAGAACATGCTCTCAATCTTTTGCTGGCTGGAATTCCACCAGCAAAAGTCCACTCGGGCATACACACAGTCGCATTTTCCGACCAAAAGCTCTCATCAGAGTTTTGCTGGCAGCATTTCCGATCGTGTGTACGCAGCATAACTCCTATAGAGACTATTGCTTAGTACCTGTAGTTATTTCGGATACATTTTGGACTACTCATCCCTGTTGATTTTTTTATTTTTTATTTTCTGATGCCATTGTTATTGCACTATTTTGCACATTGGGAAGTGAGATTGTTACCAGCACTTTATTATTATTAGCACTTTATACCTTAGGATTGGTTCAGAGGTATCCATGAATAGTATTAGTACTTTATTATTAGCACTTTACATTTTAGTATTGTTGTAGAGTTATTTAGCGCTGCTTCACTACAAATCACATTATTCTGTCTTATAATGTCCAGTAGCTTCTACTGGATACAGGGCCGTTTTTAAGGCAGGGCAAAAGGGGCAGCTGCCCTGGGCCCTGTCATTGTTGGGGGCCCAAAGCAGCTGCCTCATACCTGCCAACTATCCAGGTTTAAATTCCCTCGTCCCTTGAGGTTTTAGTCCCGTACTGTGTCCCAATATCTCAATGTGAAGTGCTGCTACTAATGCTGCTCAGCTCTGTCCTTTTGTGTACAGATGACTCACCTGCAGACCCTGTGTTTTACATGTAAATTACCGGCATTCATATGTAAATAGTGGCTGCATTCACATGTAAATGGCGGCGGCCGGTGGCATTTATATGTATATCATGCCCCCCCTGAGGTCATATCCACAGTAATCTCTAGCAGCCAATCAACAAGCAGAAATCATGTGCTGTAACCTCTAGCAACCAGTCAGTGAGCGGTAATGATACACTAACCTCTGGCAACCGATTGCAATAGCTGCCTGATCTGATTCAGTAAACTGATTTTGAGCATAGCTGCTATTTATGGTATGTCTCAGAGCAGGTGGAGAGCGAAATTGTGTGGGGGGCCCCCAAGAAAAGTTTTGCCTGGGGTCCAATCAATATTAAAGACGGCCCTGACTGGATATTATACTGGACATATACTGCTGCTGCAGTGTGGTGCAGCAGCAGTAAACACGCAGAGTCCGTTTGTAGAACACAGAACTTGTATTAGTGCAGAATCCTGTAATTCATAACAAACATGGCGGGAAGGCACCTGACCGGAAACACTCACGGCATGTAACAGCAATGTGTAGCAGAGATGGTCTCAGCTGCGCCGACAGCATCTGTCTTAAAGGGGTGGAATGCAACCTGGCTGATTCGAAAACACTATTGGGGAGGTCTCCGGAAGGATGGTGTGTCCCTACCCTCTTCCCTACTCGCCTGAAACCTCTCCCTGCTGCTAATCACTGTCTCTGCCAGATGTACTATTCACACGCAAAATGCATTAAGTCCTTGGGCCCCAGACAAATGCCTAAAGAGGGGGAGGGAGAGAAAGCACCACTGTCTGAGTGTAGCAAACGTGAGACGGAGATGTGAATATTCAGAAATAGGTGTTACACTGACATACAAATAGTTGGGCATGGCTTTTCAAAATGGATATGCTATGTGGCATCCTAAAAGTAGCAGCTTCTTAAATAGCTCAAAGAGGACATGAAATTTAAAAACAAAGAAAAATGCACCACTGTCAGTGTAGTTATAGTAAAAACTTAGTCAAAAAGGAGGATGAACAGTATTGCACTTACATATAAGTAGGAAACAGGCATTGCCCAAGATCTTCAGCAGGTGGTGTCTTTCTTTTGTGGTTATTTCAAATACTGATGGTCTGTGGATGTGGATCATAGAGGCGATTCCTAATGATCCCAATAAGGCAGAAAGTTTTAAGATGTTATGTGCTAGGGAGACCTATTGGATCTACACTTTAAAAATATTGTCCCCCCACAGGGCTCGATGAGGGACAAGAAATACATACTGTCAACTTAGGTTTATTCCTCTCCTTTCCACTGACCTTAGATTCCACCTGCCTACTACCATCATATAAGCTGCATTACACATCTCTGCACACGTACTTACCTCAATGCATTTAAAGTTGTTTGAGCACTATTTGCTACACTACACTTGCTTTGACTTTAACACACATTAAATTGATTTTATATTTGTTTTAAAGGGGACCAGTAGAATCCCAACACATTAGTACCCCTGTTTAGCAGATCTCCAGCTCATTAGTATCCCCATTCAGCAGATCCGTAGCTGACATACCCTCGTTCAACAGATCCCCAGCTTATTAGTACCTGTAGGCTTGAATGGAGGAGAAGATTTGGATGCCGCACACCGGATGTAGTCAAAAAAGTCCTGAGTGCGAAACGCGTCAGCTTACCTGTACTTTCTGCATGACAGTCTTGTTATTTTGATGATCCCATTTTTTCAATAAAGTGACGTTTTTTTGACTACATCCGGTGTGCGGCATCCAAATCTTCTCCTCCATTCAAGCCTGCTTTGCCTAGCATTTAGCCAGCACCTGGAGCTCTTCTGCTCTGAAACTTCCACTTACACCTGGGTCAGTGTCAGCCTGAGCGGTGGAAACACTTTCTTTATTAGTACCTGTGACAGACCTAGCCGGGACAGAGGCTTTTGGAGGGGACTGAATGCAAGCCTCTTGCCTACCGACTATGGGCCCTGGCATTTGAGGAATGCTGATTAATGAGATATGGAAAGCCCTGGGTCTTCTGTTGTCTGCTTCTAAGTATTTCACCCGTTGTTGTTTGTGCTAATTAACCTTACTATTGTATGAAGGAGTTCTGTGTTCATAATGTTGGATGTGTCTTCTGAGCTAAAAGAGACGGCAAGTCTGTCCTAAAGGTCATATCTCTTAGTCACTTAGGCTGTCTAAAGGATTAGACAATTAGCTCATGTTAATTAGGTTTCTGGTTACAGTTTGTCATCCTGCTGTATATATTTGTGTGAAATCTCAAATAAAAGGTGATTCCTGATGTACTCCAAGACTGGTGTGGTCTGATGTTTTACCCTGCACTGAGCTACGACTAGTGAATGGGAAAGCTAAGGGATCTTGGATTGTGTGGTACCGGACAGAGGAAGCATTTATGGCGGACATCTTCAGTACGGGGTCTGTCACAGTACCTTTGTTCAGCAGATGCCCAGGTTATTAGTACCCTTGGTCAGCAGATCCCCTGCTCAGTGGTAACCCTCAGCTTTGCTGACCCCCCACTCAGTAGTAACCTCCAGCTCTGCTGATTATCTGTTTTTCTGATCCTCCTCACTCTCTGGCCCCCGCTCACCTCCTGCTATGTTGCGCCAATGCTGCATACCATGTGTGACATTGGCTAGCTTCTCCTGCTCTGGGTTCCCAGTTCTGCTGATCCTCCGCCCCTCAGTCCTCACGCTTTAGTCCCGTTCACCTTTTGCTATTGCGTTTCCATGTTGCACAAAACGTGTTCCGTCTGCTAGTTGCTCCGCTCCAGTCTGGACCCTGCTCACTTTTCTACTGCTCCAAGCGGCACACTAGATGTGACATCTGCACCAGACATTTCCAGAATATATACATGTAGCGCACTACTCCCTTGGGATCTGCAGTGTTGTTCATTACCTTTATGTCAATTACCCCGATCTTCCTTCCCATGCAACTTTAACATGCCAGACAGTCTTTGTGCTTTAAAAAACTGTAACTTTATTCTTGAACTCTGGTTAAGATAACAAATGAATAGAGGATTTGAGATGCCCCTATAAATTCTGGTTCCTGTTCTTGTGCACTACCCGTTTGTGAAATGACCAGCATTATGCTGTGCTCTGAATAATGCTGTGGTTAGAGATTCCAAAGTCCCAGGCCCTCACAGCCTAATTCTGGACTCTTGCTATGGTCCTTGGACATATAGCAAGTTTGACAGTTTAGCACTACTGGGTTGCACTCCCTTTGCTCACTCCCATCAACAGTCCATGGTACTCACAGAAAGTCGATTCCCAGTTTCCTCCGTTCTCTTTACAGCTACTTCTTCCTCCTCATAGTGATGACTGCTCCTGCTATCCAGCACTGGGGTCTCTGAACCACCCAGGCCTTCAAGCCTCCTCAAGCCTCCTCCTGCACCTGAACTTCTCCTGCCATCCAGCACTGGGGTCTCTGAACCACCCAGGCCTTCAAGCCTCCTCCTACTGCGTTACATAGTTACAGCTTCTGGATCTCCTTGGACTGCCAGATCCTTTCCGCATGGCAAGTTCCCCTCCCGGAAGGGGAGAACGCCCAAAAAATCCACCAGCTTCTACATGCTGACCTCCTCTGCTTCCAAACTTCCAGGCAGAACCCCCCAGGAGCAAGTGACCTCAGCTTATATGCGAGTCCTGCCCCTGCCAATACAAATTAATGATTGGTCCAGAGCTCTCCATACAAGCTGCCTGCCACTCAGGTCCCAAATCCTGCCTCTCTTCCAGAACAATTCCACTGGAAGAATGAGGGGACATCCTTGAGCCAGAGTGTAGGTGGCCACACCCCCCTCTATTCTGTCACTCACACCCACAAATAAACAATAAGGCCTTTCACTACTTACAAAAGAAACTAAGCACCCACCTGAATGGGGTGGGCGCTTCATACACCCCCCTCTAAAACCCAAACTGTCCTCAGTTTGCGAGGAAAGAAATAATGAGAATTTAAAAATGTCCCTCTTCATACAAAGAGGCAGGCATCTCATATCTCCTTATTAATAAGGGCAAACATAGGGGTAACATCAATCAAATATGTACAGTATTACAAACATCAGTTTTGTACATTATATACAACCTAACTATAGATCCCTATAGCTTACAGTCCATACAAACGGAACCAGAGCATTGCTCCCTCAGGAGGAATACTCTGTTGCCATAGGTCTTCATCTGTTTCCATCTTCCAGGATAGACAGCCGTCACATCCGGTGATTCCTAAGATAAAACAAACATCATATTCCACCTAATTGGAATATGGTTGACAGACAATCAAAAAGAACCAATTTGGCATGAGTGCTTCTACCAGCATTGCCATCCCCTCAAAAGAAATCTAACAGATTCCTGCAGGATGCAATCTGAGCAGACATGCCAGTGGTAATTTACATGTGTCTGTAGGCCAAACCACTTTCTGTTTGGCTTCTTAACAGAAGTCTCATTTTTTTTCAACTATATACAAAGGGAAAGGACAGAGGCAGCAAACTCTAGTGTCCATAACTTGCGCTTTTTAGGCACCCGGAGATGCAGCTCTGTATCAGCAGTCAATGGGGAAAACCCACCCTAAACCGGGTACTCACTTGTAGTCAATCATCTGTGGCAGCTATTTTCTCCATAGTCCTGCTTACAGATAAAAACAGGGGTCAGGCAGTCTCCTACAGGTGTCGCCCTCTCCTCTTACTCAGATGGAGTAACTCCGTGTATGCTTTTCCGCTTTGAGAACCAACACTCTGTCTTTATAAATGGCTCTCCCAAGTTTCCATTCCTTATATGTATCCTGGAACCTGACCCACACATCACTATCAGGTGTCTGCAGGGTTTAGGAACGTGCAGGTAGTCCCAAATCAAGTCACTCTCCCACTGTTCCCGGGAGGCCTCAACTATGTTCATGACTTGTTCTGGCATCTAAGGAAAGTCAAAGCCCCACTCCTGGGGTACTCTACTCTGTACATCCCGCTGGAATCGCGACAGCCGTGGCAATTCTTTGGGCCTCCCTCGCCCTGGCAACACAAAAGAGTCTGGAGCTCTGATAGCTCATTGCTGAAAAGGGGATACTCTGGTTAAAAGAGCATCTGTTGGTTTAGAAGAAAGTCCAGTGGGGGTTACTGAGGGTTTTGGAAAAATAGAGATGCTCTCCGAAGCTCCGGTGGAAGCCTCCACTGAAGTTGAGCTCTCTATGAACCATTCATCATTATCACTGGAATTGTTCTCTTCTGGAGAGGACCATTCAAACAGTCGCTCCATAGATCCATATTTGTCCAGCACTTCTGGTGACCCCCAGTCCACAGCCCAGCCCTCGCTTACCCTACCCAGCTCACCCGAGGGATCCCCCTCTATTAACTGTGGCTCCTTCCGGGCGGGCTCAGCAAGGGGCTTATTTACAATGACCAGCTTTACAAAGGATTCTTCCAGGGTTTGCCCACTAAGACTAGCAGTCCCCAGGTCCCTGACCAGGCCACAGGCTTCCCCAACAGGTCCTACCTGAACCTGCGGTACCTCCAATTCCCCTGAACCAGATTGGAACTCCTCCGCTGCAGACGCAGGTGACACTCGACCCTCTTCGGCCTTCCGGGTCATCTGGACTTGAGGCAGGCAAAGTCTGGTAACATAACTGGCAAAGTAGTACTTGACCTCCTGTTGTACAGGTCCCAGGCACGTCAGTTGTGTCCCGCAATGCCCACACCGGGCCCAGGCGCTGACTCCCATGGTAGGCCTCCGACAGCTGGGACACAACATACAGAGTCTCTCCACTCCCTCCACTACTCCAAGTGCCAGTCCTCCGGTGAGCTCCAGGCAAATACCGATGTCCATGAGAATCTGGTCCTGCTTATCAGTTGACCTCCGCATGGCGGGTGTGCTCCGAACACTCTCCGCCATCTTCCTCGGCCGTGAGTGTGTCGCATGGCACGCTGAATGCTGGTATCTTTTCCTCCTGGGCGTGGCTCCGCCCTGTCGTTCATTGGTTCAGCGCGTGAGGAACTGTAACACTACATTTTCTTCGTGCACCCCAGCGACACCTGGTGGCAGGCACTGTAGAATTGCAGGTTACAGCAGCAGTCACGATTTTCACAGTTAAAGAAAATGTTCCTCTTGTGATGTCCCACTGTAAGAGAACAATTTCCCCATAGTCTCCGGCCATGCCACCCCCTGTGTCCATGTTTTCAATTGTGATGCAGGTCAGTATTTAAATCCGATGTGGTTGCTATGGGTAACGGATTGACAACAAAGATAATCTCGGTGGGACCTCCATGTAGCGCACTACTCCCTTGGGAGCTGCAGTGTTGTTCAGTTTCCCACTGGCCATCCCGAGCACCCAGATCTACCCTACCCTCTGACACCTCAGGTTCCATTCTATCAGTAAAAGGGGCACACACAGTTTTGTGATTAAATCAACGATTAATTTTACTGAATAAAGATTAGATTAAATAACTTAGAGAAACACCTCTGAATCAGGTTGTACAAAGTACATAAACAGCAATAAAGGATATTGTAAAAGACTCTCAATAACACACACTGAATAACTGAGAGATGTATATGTGTCTCCAAGTGGGACTAATGCTCAGAGTGACAATGCCTTGACACTGGGCACCTTCTCACTTTCAGCACACTGTACTAAACACAGTAATGCAAAGTTATACACACAGCATAATACAATTGTTAAGGAGTTCCCCCTGCTTTATGATGCAGTCTTTAATTACTGTGACTGAACACAAGGCCTTACAATGAAAGATGTAGTCTTTGATCTT
Organism: Lithobates clamitans; assembly: GCA_037952925.1. Classification (NCBI taxonomy): domain Eukaryota; kingdom Metazoa; phylum Chordata; class Amphibia; order Anura; family Ranidae; genus Lithobates; species Lithobates clamitans. The sequence goes on from JBBGZY010000675.1 coordinate 815,186, forward strand.
CTGTCTTCTGCTAGCTATTATACTGAAGTGATTTGTAATCCAAAGGTTTAACAAGCAAAGCAATAGTGTAGAATAATACTAGAAACCGTTCTTGCTGTATAAGACACTTGTAACTGCCTCCAGTACAGTTGTATCTGAAATGCACAGTATTAGTTCTCAGCGAAGTATAGGCTTGAGGCTCAGTCTACTTGAATGAGACCCCTATGTGGAACTACAGGTCTCAGCGGACACTGCGGTATGAGTCTATGTATGTAAAGTGTGTTAAAGAACTGTGGGCATCTGCCCTCTCACCACACCAGGCCTGGATGAATGGATGCCTCCGCCCCACTGGTCTCAGTCCTGCCGTCCGTCAGCTCTGCCACACTGCACCGCTCCACAAGATGACCGGGACCTTCCAATGGCTCCGTTAGGTGTCTCTGGATCCTCCCTGATCCGGTCACACTGTTTCTCCAGCACACAGGTGAAAGGCAGAGTCGCTGTTGTTCCGCTCCGCAATCTGTAGGCCGCGGTTCTCTGGACCACCTCCTCACAGATCCTCACAGATCCTGACAGGCAGGCCACGCGTCCAGAAGACAAAGAAAATGGCCACGGTGGGGCTTTTATATCCTACCCAGCATGCAGTTCAGTTACTCAGTGTTCATGGGTAGGTCAGTGAGCGTTGTGGGAAGGTGAAACCTTTCACAAGGTAAACATTAAGTCACTTCCTGTCAGGCTCTGTCAATTTCCTTGTGTGAAAATAAGCAAAGTCTATTTCACATTCATACCGCTAGAGGGAGCCAAATACCAATTCACAATATTATTCATTGTTTAATATTACATGGGGCAAGAATACCAGCGCTACATACACATGAAATAGAAGTGACTGTTGATGACATCTTTTCAGTTTACTTGTTGGTTTCCTATTGCATCCCAGGATATCTCATACCTGCAATACCTCCAGAACAAAGCAAAGCTAAAGCCGAATCAAAGCCTCTCAGAAGCTTCAGGCGCTATAAGCAAGCTCTGTCATAGACTTCTATGGAGTCTTTGGAGATGCTTTGAAGCACAAAGACAGTAACATGGGGTATACTTTTTGAAGCAAAGCAAAGACAATGTGTGAACAGGACTGTAAGGTATTAATTTTCTTTATTGACAGGTGATTTGATTGGCATTCAGAGTGCTTTAAAAAAGTGTGTCCAATGCCCCATTTTGAAGTATGTGTAAGCATGCCCTTAGTCCTTAGACAGTGGTGCTTTCTTTCACTCCCCATTTGTGTTCTTTTTTACATGTATGTTGGTGGGAAGTACTTCAGAACCTGCCTGAAGGAGAGACTGCAGACGCTGTTGATGTGTAATTTTTTGCATGGACTCCTTTATTATGGACTTCTCTGTTTATGAATGGATAGCACCAATATATTGCTGTCTATATATATATATATATATATATATATATATATATATATATATATATATATATATATATATATATTTATTTATTTATTTATATATATATATATATATATATATATATATATATATATATATATATATATATATATATATATATATATATATATATATATATATATATATATATATATATATATATATATTTATATAACTCTGTCTCCTCCTCTCCATTGCCCCTTTCTGTGGGGGTCCCCCAAGGCTCTGTTCTTGGACCCCTTCTCTTCTCTATCTACACCTCCTCCCTTGGTCACTTGATAACCGCCCACGGCTTCCAGTACCACTTATACGCCGATGACACCCAAATCTATCTGTCTACTCCTCACCTCACTCCTTCAGTCTCCTCTCGTATTACTAACTTACTAACTGACATATCAGCATGGATGTTGCACCACTTACTTAAACTAAATCTCTCTAAAACTGAGCTATTAATATCCCACCCGTGCCCCCCCCTCCACCACTTTTCCATCAAAATCAACAATGCAACCATCAGTCCCTCCCCTCACGCCAGGGTACTAGGTGTAATCCTAGACTCTGATTTGTCATTTCAGCCTCAAATCCAATCATTGTCAAAAGTTTGTAGAATTCACCTCCGTAACATCTCTAAAATTCGCCCCTTTTTAACAAATGAAACCACCAAGCTCCTCATTCACTCCCTTGTTATCTCTCGCCTTGACTATTGCAACTCTCTTCTCATTGGCCTGCCTCTCCATAGGCTATCCCCTCTTCAATCTATCATGAATGCTGCTGCCAGACTTATCCACCTTACCAACCGCTCAGTGTCTGCCAACCCTCTCCTCCAATCCCTACGTGGCTCCCAATCACCCAGCAAATTAAATTCAAAATACTAACCACAACATACAAAGCCCTTCACAACTCTGCTCCGAGCTACATCACCAATCTTGTCTCCAAATATCACCCAAATCGTCCTCTCCGCTCTTCTCAAGACCTCCTACTCTCAAGCTCTCTCGTCTCCTCCTCTCATGCTCGTCTCCAGGATTTCTCCAGATCCTCTCCCATCCTCTGGAACTCGCTACCTCCACCTGTCCGGCTATCCCCTACTCTTGCTACCTTTACGCGATCCCTGAAAACTCATCTCTTCAGGAAAGCCTGTAAAGTCTCTAACTAATATTTTACCACTTCCATCAGCTCATTCCCCACAGTTACAACCTTTTGTACCACCTGCCCCACCCTATTAGATTGTAAGCTCTTCTGAGCAGGGCCCTCTTAATCCTCTTTTTATCTTATTGTATTATAGCTGTATTGTCTCCCTTTTATTTTGTAAAGCGCTGCGTAAACTGTTGGCGCTATATAAATCCTGTATAGTAATAATAATAATAATATATTAACATTACATCCCCTTAACTATTAGACTACTAGATGGGGGGCTGGCACCACTCCCAATGATGCAGTGTTAGAGCCCAATTAAACTTTAACTTCTTGCAAGCTCAGTTCAGAAATGTTTTCTCCTCATAATGCAATCCACCTTACCTCGTGTTAAGTGCACACCACTCCCCAACACTCCTATAAACCCATTGGCTCACAATGCCTGTCATATTTCTGATAGGTAATAGCCTATTTAGGATATAAGCACTCCACACTTGCAGGGCTCCAGATATCCAGTCCCCTTCCCCTTTCCCTTTAAGGGGTCACTCAGGCAGCCCACATGAAAAGAAAAAGATACTGATAGTGTAGTACAGTTAACATATTTAGTTTATTTACGTTTCAGCTAAAATTCTACTCACAAGCATAAAAATCACAACACCAATCAAGGTATTCAATGAAGTGCAAACAGTCAGGTGCAGCCTTACCAGTATGCCGAGTGATTGCTGTCACACCCAGTTCGTTCCTTCGTGACTTCTGGGGCCATGTAATCAGTGAATGGGAGCAGAAAGAGGATGCCCGGGGCCATGTGCATAGCTCCCAACTGTCCCTGATTTTGAGGGACTGTCCTTGATTTGGAGCAATGTTCCTCTGTCTCTCTGTCCTCCTCATTTGTCCCTCATTTTGGTCTGATCTATATAGTTGTATATAAAATGCACTTTTTATCTATCAAAAGGTGTTTTTTCAGTGCTAAACCTTTCATCTGATTTCTAAGTTGCTGCATTTGTAAATTCCAAAAGCCAATATAAAGGAATAGGTAAAAAAGCACTTGTGGGTTTAACCAATCTTGTTTTTCTGTACATTTCTCCTTTAAGGGGGCATGGTAAGGGGTGTGTCCTATGCCTGCATACTTTTGCTGATAGGTGTCCCTCATTTCTATCTCAAAAAGTTGTGAGGTATGCATGTGATTAGTGAGTGGGAGCAGGAGGAGAGGATGCCAGGGGCCATGTGATTAGTGAGTGGGAGCAGGAAGAGAGGATGCCGGGGTCCATGTGATTAGTGAGTGGGAGCAGGAAGAGAGGATGCTAAGTGCTATGTGATCAGTGAGCAGGAGGAGAGGATGTCAGGGGCATAGGGTCAGTGAGCGGGAGCAGGAAGAGAGGATCTCGGGGGGCATGTGATCAGTGAGCAAGAGCAGAAGGAGAAGATACTGGCAGCTGTGTGACCAGCAATGGGGAGCAGGAGCACGAGGAGCAGACATCGGGAGATGTGTGATCAGTTAGCAGGAGCAAGAGTAGAGGACTCCAGGGGCTGTGAGATCAGTGAATGGAAGGAAAGGATGCTGGGAGCTGATGATAAGTGAGTGTGATCAGGAGGACGCTGGGGGCTGTATGATCAGTGAGTGGGAGCAGAAGGAATGGATGCCAGGGGCTGTGTGATCAGTGAACATGTAAGCAGGTGCCTATGAGAGGGCTAACGTATTTCCTTGTGTGAGTTTTTGTTTTTCCTGACTGTACTTATGCCCTCCTGGTAATTGAGCCAGCCAGGTGAGAAATGTTATAATGTCTTAACGTTGCACTGTGTCCTTAGGTTGACCTGAGAGCTGGAAGTAACCAAGCTGTAGGGGTTAAAATTATTCCCACTCTTTTCAGCAAGATTACCATCCCCTACAGGTCAACCCACATAAAAGGAGCTGGCTCCAAGCCCAAGGATTGAGCCCTCTGGGGATACTACCAAAATGCAGCCTGTTACTCTGCTGGAGTGATCACCCCTTGAGGGAATGATGGGAGCCTAATCTGGGTTCCCAAGCCAGGGGACCCCATGGACTTGTAGCTGCTAATCATGGACCTATTGCCTTTATGGATTATTGCAAATCATGGGCTCTAGAGACTTGCACTACCTCTTGTGGGTTACTTGCCTGAATAGACTTTACCCTAAAATGTATGCACATTTGATGGGGCACTAGAAGAGCTTTGTATAGGAACTGTGTGGAAGTTGTCTTTTTTAGAACTGTACTGTCATCAGCAACTACCTCAGTAAAGGATCTTTATTTGTTCACTTGCTATACCTGGCCTGATGTCTCTTAAGTGAGTGCATGCACAGCATATCAAAAGAACAGGGCTTGTAACAAAACAAGGGGACTGAGTTAGAGGAAGATACAACACATGGATCTAACACACAGAGTGCTATCCAGAAGAAGATAGTGTGCTGTTGCTAAGGGCTACAGTGTTTGTGTCACATGAAAGGCAGAAAATCAGCCAGGAAATGGATGACATGGCAGAGGTGATGGTCACTCTGGTAGTGGAGGGGGTTAAAGTGTTCGGCACCTCCACTAGCAGCCAGTTTCCAACTAATTGGGACCTGATCCACGGAAGAGAGTGCCTGGGGATCTAGCCTGGAGTCCTGGGAGAGATGTATGAGGTACCTTGGGAGAATAAGAGCAAGCATGGTGATTGGGGAAGGAGAGAGAGCATTTCCTGTATCCCATAACAACCATGGGATTAGTCACTGGGAGAGAGGTGATGCTAATGCTGGAGTGGTGGAGACCGATACAGACTTAGTGGTAGTAAAGAAAGGACTCCCTGGAGCCGCACATCCATGCTGTCCGTGTGTAAATGGCAACCTCAGCCTAGACTCCGACCAGGCTATACCTTCAACACGTTTCCCCTCGAAACTTAGTCATGGGGATGAAGATCCCAGGCATGTGGGGGGGTACTTATGCATTATCAGCTATCATTCAAATGTGAAAAGCTGTGTATGGTGAAGATGTGTTTAAAGGAAATTGCTGAGAAAATTCGGATTAGTAATTAAAGCATGTGGGATGAATAAACCCCCTGAGGCCCTGAATTACAAAGAATGAAAATACAAAAAAATAAAAATACTGATCCTGAGCTGAAATTAAAACAAAATCAAATAATAAAAATGCAAAAAAAAAAAATAGTTCTCCCTCCCGGAACCCAGTAAAAATGTATTTATATTTTATCATATTAAAACCACTAAGGAAGAAAAGATTGAAAAAAATAATTAATATTATGATGAATGGAAATTATATGGAATCTCCAAAGAGGAACAAAACACTCAAAGATAAAAAATAATCATGAGTCAAGCAGGTCTAAATATAGAGTCTGTGTAGGAAGGAAGACAAAGATAAGTACGGTATATATTATCCATAGTAGTGAGTAATATCCCACTCATGGTTTAGGCCTTTGGGGATACGAGTATCCAGTCTGAAGATCCAATAGACCTCCCTTCATAGGAGGGAGAAGAGGTCACCACCGCAAGCTGGACAATCAACCCTTTTAACTATATGAACTTGAAAGGATTGTACATTTTGATGTTGAAATTGTTGAAGTGCCTGGCCAAGTTCATATTTTTATTAGTTCTAATGTCAGAAACGAGGTCTGTCATTCTGTCACTTAGTCGTCTGGCCGTTCTTCCTATGTATTGTTTGTTGCATGTGGTACATGTGGTAAGTGACCACATACAGTGTATTACATTGTATTACATATTTAGAATGACAGTTACAGGCTTAGTGGTACCAGTCCCTAAATACTGCACACCTGGCAGTGGTGTTCTCTAAGCAGAAGGAGTGTTCAAATGTCATCACTAGGGATGAGCCGAAAAGCCCCCAGTTCGGTTCGCACCAGAACTTGCGAACAGGCAAAAAATTTGTTCGAACACTCGAACACCGTTAAAGTCTATGGGACACGAACATGAATAATCAAAAGTGCTAATTTTAATTTTATATGCAAGTTATTGTCATAAAAAGTGTTTGGGGACCTGGGTCCTGCCCCAGGGGACATGGATCAATGCAAAAGAAAGTTTTAAAAACGTCCGTTTTTTCGGGAGCAGTGATTTTAATAATGCTTAAAGTGAAACAATAAAAGTGTAATATCCCTTTAAATTTCGTACCTTGGGGGTGTCTATAGTATGCCTGTAAAGGGGCGCATGTTTCACGTGTTTAGAACAGTCTGACAACAAAACATTTCAAAGGAAAAAAGTCATTTAAAACTACTCGCGGCTATTAATGAATTGCCGGTCCGACAATACACATAAAAGTTAATTGATAAAAATGGCATGGGAATTTCCCACAGGGGAACCCCAAACCAAAATTTAAAAAAAAATGACGTGGGGGTCCCCCTAAATTCCATACCAGGCCCTTCAGGTCTGGTATGGATATTAAGGGGAACCCCGGCCAAAAAAAAAAGGGCATGGGGTCCCCCCTCAAAATCTATACCAGACCCTTCAGGTCTGGTATGGATTTTAAGGGGAACCCCCCACCAAAATTTTTAAAAAAATGGCGTGGGGTCCCCCTAACCAGACCCTTATCCGAGCACACAACCTGGCAGGCCGCAGGAAAAGAGGGGGGGACAAAAGAGCGCCCCCCCTCCTGAACCATACCAGGCCACATGCCCTCAACATTGGGAGGGTGCTTTGGGGTAGTCCCCCAAAAGACCTTGTCCCCATGTTAATGAGGACAAGGGCCTCATCCCCACAACCCTTGCCCGGTGGTTGTGGGGGTCTGCGGGCAGGGGGCTTATCGGAATCTGGAAGCCCCCTTTAACAAGGGGACCCCCAGATCCTGGCCCTCCCCCTGTGTGAAATGGTAAGGGAGTACAATAGTACCCCTACCATTTCACAAAAAAACTGTCAAAAATGTTAAAAATGACAAGAGACAGTTTTTGACAATTCCTTTATTTAAATGCTTCTTCTTTCTTCTATCGTCTATCTTGCTTTGGTTTCTTCCTCCATCTTCTTCTTCTTCTGGTTCTTCTGGTTCTTCCTCTGGTGTTTTCATCTGGCATCTTCTTCCGCAGAGTCGGCGTCTTCTTCCCTTCTTCTCCTTGGGCCGCTCCGCATTCATGATGGCATGGAGGGAGGCTCCCGCTGTGTGACGCTTCTCTCTTCATCTTTTTCTCTTCATCTTCTTCTCTTCATCTTCTTCTTTTCATCTTCTTGTCTTCATCTTCTTTTCGGGCCGCTCTGCATCCATGATGGCATGGAGGGAGGCTCCCACTGTGTGATACTTCTCCTCTTCTGACGGTTCTTAAATAATGGGGGGCGGGGCCACCTGTGACCCCGCCCCCCTCTGACACACAGGGACTTGACAGGACTTCCCTGTGGCATTCCCTGTGATGTCAGAGGGGGGCGGGGTCACTGGGTGGCCCCCTCCCGTTATTTAAGAACTGTCAGAAGAGGAGAAGTGTCACACAGCAGGAGCCTCCCTCCATGCCATCATGGATGCGGAGCGGGCCGAAAAGAAGATGAAGACAAGAAGATGAAGAGAAGAAGATGAAGAGAAACAGATGAAGAGAGAAATGTCACACAGCGGGAGCCTCCCTCCATGCCATCATGGATGCGGAGCGGCCCGAGGAGAAGAAGGGAAGAAGACGCCAACGCCGTGGAGGAAGATGCCGGACGAGAACACCGGAGGAAGAACCAGAAGAACCAGAAGAATTAGAAGAAGAAGAAGATGGAGGAAGAAACCGAAGGAAGATATAAGAAAGAAGAAAGAAGATAGAAGAAAGAAGAAGCATTTAAATAAAGGAATTGTCAAAAACTGTCTCTTGTCATTTTCAACATTTTTGACAGTTTTTTTGTGAAATGGTAGGGGTACTTTTGTACCCCCTTACCATTTCACACAGGGGGGAGGGCCGGGATCTGGGGGTCCCCTTGTTAAAGGGGGCTTCCAGATTCCGATAAGCCCCCCGCCCGCAGAACCCCACAACCACCAGCCAAGGGTTGTGGGGATGAGGCCCTTGTCCCCATCAACATGGGGACAAGGTGTTTTGGGGGGCTACCCCAAAGCAGCCTCCCAATGTTGAGGGCATGTGGCCTGGTACGGTTCAGGAGGGGGGGCACTCTCTCATCCCCCCCTCTTTTCCTGCTGCCTGCCAGGTTGCGTGCTCAGATAAGGGTCTGGTATGGATTCTTGGGGGGACCTCACGCCGTTTTTTTTTATTTTGGTGCGGGGTTCCCCTTAAAATCCATACTAGACCTGAGGGGTCTGGTATAGATTTTGAGGGGGACCCCACGCCATTTTTTTTATTTTGGCCGGGGTTCCCCTTAATATCCATACCAGACCTGAAGGGCCTGGTATGGAATTTAGGGGGACCCCCAGGTCCCCTGTGGGGAATTGCCATGCCGTTTTTATCAATGAACTTTCATGTGTATTGTCAGACCAGCAATTCATTAATAGCCGCGAGTAGTTTTAAATGACTTTTTTCCTTTGAAATGTCATTTTGCTGTCAGACTGTTCTAAACATGGGAAACATGCGCCCTTTACAGGCATACTATAGACACCCCCCAGGTACAAAATTTAAAGGAATATTACACTTTTATTGTTTCACTTTAAGCATTATTAAAATCATTGCTCCTGAAAAAACGGCCGTTTTTAAAACTTTTTTTGCATTGATCCATATCCCCTGGGGCAGGACCCAGGTCCCCAAACACTTTTTATGACAATACCATTAATATAAGCCTTTAAAATTAGCACTTTTGATTTCTCCCATAGACTTTTAAGGGGTGTTCCGCGGCATTCAAATTTGCCACGAACACCCCAAATTTTTTGCTGTTCGGCGAACTGGCGAACAGCCGATGTTCGAGTCGAACATGAGTACATGTTCGACTCGAACATGAGAACATGCTTCCCCGTGCCTTCCCTGTGGCGTCAGATAGTGGCGGGGTCACCCATTTACGTCACAGGTTGGCCCCGCCCTCTGCTATCTAAGAACTGTCACCCAGAAGAAGCGTCAGTCGGCGGGAGCCTCCCACGGAGGCGGAACGGTTGCAGCATTTTTTTTTCTTTTTTGGTCTGTCAGGTGGCATGGATTTACATTGCGGGACATTTTAAATTTTTTTTTTAATAAAGGACTTGTCCCAAGCTGTCTCTTGTCTTTTTTACCATTGTTGACATGTTGCATGCATGGATAAGGGTCTGGTATAGATTTTGGGGGGGGCCCTATGCCATTTTTAAAAAATTTTGTCGCAGGGTTCCCCTTAAAATCCATACCAGACATGTAGGGTCTGGTATGGATTTTAGGGGGACCCCCACGCAATTTTTTTTAAATTTTGGTTTGGGGTTCCCCTTAATATTCATACCAGACCCTAAGGGCCTGGTAATAGACTGGGGGGGGGGGCATGCCCTTTTTTTCAATGAGTTTTACCTATATTGCCGAGACACAACAATTCATTACAGCCGCGATCAGTTTTAGATGAAAATTTTTCCTTTAGAAATGTCATTTTGCTGTGGTACTTTTCTAAACAAGGGAAAAATGCGCCACTTTACAGGCATACTATAGACACCCCCAGGCACGATATTTAAAGGAATATTTCATTTTTATTGTTTCACTTTAAGCATTAAAAAAATCACTGCTCCCGAAAAAACTGCAGTTTGTAAAAATTTTTTTTGCATTGATACATGTCCCCTGGGGCAGGACCCAAGTCCCCAAACACTTTTTATGACAATAACTTGCATATAATCCTTTAAAATGAGCACTTTTGATTTTTCATGTTCGTGTCCCATAGACTTTAATGGTGTTCGTGTGTTCTTCTAAATTTTTTGCCTGTTCGGTATGTTCTGGTGCGAACCGAACCAGGGGGTGTGCGGCTCATCCCTATTGATAACCTCTGCCGTTTTTATTTTTTGCACTATAAACAAAAAAAGAACGACAAATTTGAAAACAAAAAAAATATTTTTTACTTTTTGCTATAATAAATATCCCCAAAAATGTTTTACAAAACAAATTTCTTCATCAGTTTAGGCCAATATATATTTTTCTACATATTTTTGGTAAAAAAAATCGCAATAAGCGTATATTGATTGATTTGCGCAAAAGTTATAGTGTCTATAAACTATGGGAAAGATTTGTGGCATTTTTATGGCATTTTATTATTTTTTTTAAATAGTAATGGCGATGATCTGATCATGATTTTTAGCGGTACTGCAACATTGCGGACAGATCGGAGACTTTTGACACTTTTTTGGGACCATTGGCATTTATACAGCGATCAGTGCTGTAGAAATGCACTGATTACTGTGTAAATGTCACTGGCAGGGAAGGGGTTAACACTAGGGAGTGATGAAGGGGTTGATTGTGTGTTCCCTCAGTGTGTTCTAACTGTGTGGGGATGGGAGTGATTAGGAGAGGAGACATATCGTTTTTCCTACTTAGTAGGAACACACGATATGGCTCATCTTCCCTGACAGCACAGGGATTTGTTTACACACACAAATCCTGGTGCTGACGCTCGTGCAGACAATCATTCGTGGCAGGCAGGGATCGTGCCTGCCGGCCGCGCGCATTGGGTCCCCCTGTGTGCAGCGGGTGTGCGCACGCACCCTCTGGTGGCCAAGGAATGGATGTACCCATACGGGATTTTGCCCAGGGGAGCCATTCTGCCGCAGTATATCTGCGTGAGCCAGTCAGGAACCGGGTAACCATGGAGGTGCTTCCTGTGATGTGTCATAAGGATAAACACTGCAGTTTTTTTTACTGAAGCCCCCCGATTCCCTCGTGAAGACTGAGGAGAAGAATAAATCCGGGCCCACGATCGTGTCACAGAGCAGCAGAACGGGGAGATGTAAACAAGGCATTTCCCTGTTCTGCCTAGCAACATGACAGAGATCTACTGCTCCCTGTCATCGGGAGCAGTAATCTCTGTCATGTTCTAGTGAGGCAATCCCCCCCACAGTTAGAATCACTCCCTAGGACACACTTGATCCCTTGATCCCCCCCTAGTGTTTAACCCCTTCTCTGCCAGTGTCATCTACACAGTAATCAGTGCATTTTTATAGCACTGATCGCTGTATAAATGGCAATGGTCCCAAAATGGTGTCAAAAGTGTTCAATGTGTCCGCCATAATGTTGCAGTCACAATAAAAATCGCAGATTGCCACCATTACTAATAAAAAAAAATAATAATAAAAATGCCATAAATCTATCCCCTATTTTGTAGATGCTATAACTTTTGCCCAAACCAACCAATATACGCTTATTGAGATTTTTTTTTACCAAAAATATGTTGAAAAATACATATCGGCCTACTCTGAGAAATAAATTTGTTTTTTTATATATTTTTGGGGGATATTTTTTTGTTTAAAGCGCAAAAAAAAAAAACTGCAGAGGTGATCAAATACCACCAAAAATTTTGTCCATCAATTTTGTTTGGGTGCAACGTTGCATGACTGTGCAATTGTCAGTTAAAGTGACGCAGTGCCATATCGCAAAAAGTGCTCTGGTCAGGAAGTGGGTAAATCCTTCCGGGGCTAGAATGGTTAATTTATAGCATTTGTTTTATGTATTTTTCTGGATTTTTGGTTAATATTATTAGATGTCTCTATCATTTAAAATACACCTATGATAAAAATGATAGATCTTTCATTTCTTTGTAAGTGGGTAAACTTACAAAATCTGTAGGGGATCAAAACATTATTTTCCCCACTGTATATGCTCATGCCTGATCCCTATTGACACTCATACACAGGGAATTTAGTACTCCTTGGATGTGGAGATATTATCACATCTATGCGGAACCCAAATTGAGAACTACTCTTTTGGGTACAGAATCATCCATTTTAACTCCTTGGTGTCCAGCCGTATCCTATCTATCCCACCGCCTTCAAAAATAGGATCAACCCTTGGTTCTAAGTAACATCACATTGGTATGTAATTTATGCCCTATATTTAATACTCCGCGTTTAATACCCTATAAAATGTATTCATGAAAACTGTCTCTCATATACTCACATATATATAACACACAGAAATTTCAGTGGCTCAGTTGTATCTACTCCCATGTTCGCCCAGGGATTTTTGCCTTAATGCCCCTGTGTGTCCCCATACCACTCTTTCAAACAATGTAGTTCTAAAAAACTGTATGGTATGTATTTGTTATGATCATTTTGTACACATACGTATGCTCTCTATTTGCTTTTAGTGTCCTATTCCTTCTATTTTCTCCTGAAGAAGCGGGCAACCACGAAACATGTCTAGCCTGTCAGCCTACACTAATATATCTTCTCTGGAGTAGCTTCCCAGGTAGGAAATGACCCCAATATTGGGGGGGTAGAAACCGTCAAGAGAGATACTCTTTATGTCCTGATGGATTTTTATATTGTATTGTTGATTATATGTACACAAATAAAATTTGTTGATTTAAAAAAAAATTGTAATGTCCTTTGACTGCCCCATTTCATCCAATTTTATCTTCCTAAGGGGAAAGATTGATGGAATAAGATCTATGGAAACATATGAAGCCTCAGATGTGTTCAGCACTATGTAACTATGTAACTTTTTTCTTAGAGGGAAGATTCCACTTCCTGATGTGCTCCTGGAGCAGGGAGTGAAGAAAAATCTCTCAATGGAACACAGACAACAAAAATAATGTAAAAAACTAGCTCTAAACCTTATTTATCCTATCAAATATTTTACTATCATAATTCCTGGTGAGTATTTGTTTGAATTATATGTATTATCCTCAGCCTTCCCTAGGCTGAAATGCCTGAATCCACAGCTTGCATTCAGCTACACAGGAAATGTTAATCCTGTATCTCACGCACTGCTAACAAATAAGACAAATTATACAAAATTATAAAAGTTTTGTGTTGTCCTATTTCAGTACAGGAAAAACTGTCACACGAGGGAAATTACCAGAAATGTTATTTACATCCCCTGTCTTTATGTGAATAAGAAATATTAAAATAATTGAAACATTATAAACAGTTGTACTGGATGTATAATCATCTAAAAATGATCCAATTGTCATTGATTAGTATACAGTTTTCCAGTTATAATATATAAATCAAAGCAGCTGTCTTTTTCTTTGCTACCACTAGATGTCGCCATTGCTATAGCCTGGCACAAGAAAAATAAAAATCTAACAAGGTGAGGGAAATGAATGTATCAGAGTTTTTCTGCTACATGAGATTTAAAAAAATGTCTATTGTTAAAATGTACAAGAGTGCTTAGTGGAACAAAAGTCTGTGGTATAAGTGTTACAAAAAAAACCCAAAACTGGATACCTAAACCTGTGCTCTGTAGGTGATTTTTGGTCACCTATATTGAATGGCAAGTTGAAGGTGTACCCTAAGCAAAACACAAAATTCAGTAACAAATGTGTTACCCATGTCTTTTGTTATTTTATTTTGATGCATGTACTGTTAAAGAAAAAAAGTAAAATACTTTTTTTTTAGATACCAAGGAGTGAAGTGGATATGTTGCTTCTGGAGTGATGTGTATTCAAGACACAAACAATGCATTTATTAACTTACAATTTCCAATAGAAAACCCACACATGCCTGCAGGAAGCTGATTAGAACATTTAATTGCTGGAGGTGGTACACATACCTCTCAGCTTTAGAACCAGATAAAAAGGGATACGTTGTGCTTAAGTAGGGAAAAAATGGGCACAAGTACATTGTACCGAAGGGTATGACTGCACTGACTGTGAGTCCACTTGCAGTGTATAAGCATATATTTTCCACAGTGCAAAAAAAAAAAAAACACAAAATATGCCTTATCTTCTGTGCCATAAGCGAGTGATTTCCTTTCATGACAAATGCTTTTCTGCACACAGAAGATAGACATAGCGCTAAACTAACTTTGAGCCAACTCTAAAGAAAAACTTAATAAAACAGTCAGGGACTTCTTTGCAACCAATGTCTTTTGAAACAAAAAACATAATGGTCAGGACTATCTAATATATGACAACAAAGTGTATACAGTAGAGAGCAAGGGTCAACAATACTGTATGCAACACCCATTGTTGCATATAGAGTGCAGCCGTGAGGAGTACTTATCATATAACATAGTGTAGAGTGTCGTGGTTAAAAGTATGTAGCATAGCTCCCCTTACATTGCTAAACAATTCCTTCCCCCTTCTAGGGTTGCCACCTTTTCTTCAAGCCAAACCCGAACACTTTAACGGTGCATGACATGACACCCCAGCCGCGACACGATTTTGCCACGGTTATCACCTGACAAATCGCGGAAAAATCACGTAAACAGAGTCGTGGGATGCCAGTCACCCAAAAGAAGTTTTGCTTTGCGATTGGGGTGCCATTATCCCCAACCCCTCCTATTACAAATCTTCTTCCCCTACCAGCACAAATCCTCCTCCCTCCAATACCCCCATGGCAGCCGACAGGGGGTACCGTGGGGCCCCAGCACACAGGGGGGCCTGGACAGCAGGGGGATCGGAGCGGCGGGCGGGGGGGGCAATTACGGAGGAGAGGGGGCAATTACAGAGGAGTCAAAACATAAGGGAGAGAGAGAGGAGCCAGGTAGCCGCTGGTGTGGTAGTTTTTAATAAATTAAATGTTTAAAAACAATCCACTCACTCTCCATGTCAAAGTTGTAGGCATGTCAGTCTGTGAAGTCCGCTGTCCCATTCTCTGCTGTTATCACTGAATTGCTGGAGGAAACAGAGAAACTCATGTGAACTGTCAGCCTCTAATGATGGAGGCATGGTTAAGCCTTCGGAACCCTCTGATTGGTCACAGCGTCTCAGGCTATTTGACAGCTCACTGCAGTTTCCCCGTGGCTCTGTCTCCTTGGCTTCCTCCAGTGATTCAGTGAAACAGCAGTGTGGATCAGGAGAATGGGGCAGCGGACTTCACAGACTGACATGCCTACAGCTCTGACATGGAGAGTGAGTGGATTGTTTTTGGACAAGTTAATTTATTTAAAACTTCCGCACCAGCAGCTGCCTGTCGCCTCTCTCTCCCCTTGTGTTTTGACTCCTCTGTAATTGCCCCCCCCCCCCACGCCCGCCGCTCCGATCCCCCTGCTGTCCGGGTCCCCTCTGTGTTCTGGGGCCCCTACAGGAGGCCCCATGGTACTCTCTGTCAGCAGCACTGGTGTCCGGGTGTCAGGCAGAGGCAAACCCAGGCACAGTATTCTAAACCCGTACTGTCAAAACCAGACAGGTTGCAATCCTACCCCCTTCCCAATCAATGGTGATCAGTGGCAGTACACAATAACAAGACTCTCGTATCATTGGTGGGCAGTAGTAGTAAACAATTACCTCCCCCTTCCTAATCAATTGTGATCAGTGCCAGTAAACAATTCCACCCCTCCTGGATCACTGGTGGGCAGTGGCAGTGTACAAATTCTCCCTCCCTGCTAGACATTGGTGGTCATTGGCAGTAAACAATCCTTCATCCCGCCCTCACAATGGTGATCAAAGGCAGTAAACAATTTCATCCCCTTTGAATCATTGGTGGGCAGTAGGTAATTTTCTCTCTCCCTCCTAGACATTGGTAATCATTGGCAATAAACAATTCCTTACCCTCTTCTCACATCCCCTGAGATTGGTGATTGGTTTCAGTAAGCAATCCTTTCCCCATTACCATTGGGCAGGAGATGATTGCATATAACAGTGCCTGCACAGATTCAAGGCTGAGTTCTGGAGCAAGAGTTTCAGAATTCAGCTGTAGGACATATCCTGGATCTGTAGGACCTTGGATTTTTTTTTAAATCTCGGGAGTGATCTGCTATAATTTGTAGCTATGGTTTTGCCATTGGTCAGTACCTTGCCATAAACCAGGCTTATTTGTTTCTTTTTATTTTGATATTTCGGATTGAACACTGTGTCCAGGTGGAGACTGAGATCCTAGGCCCGAGCTGTACATTGGATCTCAACTTCTCCTCAGCAAAAAATTAAAGGGGTTGTAAAGGTTCAGTTTAAAAAAAGTCATACTTACCTCCGCTATGCAGTTGGCTATGCACAGAGTGGCCCCGATCCTCCTCCTCTGGGGTCCCTCCGCGGCGCTCCTGGCTCCTCCTCTCAGGTAAGTATAAGGGAGTCTCGGGGGCGCTGCTGCAGCACAGGAGGTTTTTCACCTTAATGCATAGAATATGTTAAGGTGAAAAACGGCAATGGTTTACAACCCCTTTAAGCCCTATCCCATGCTTTTCAACTGTTTATAACTTTAGTGGGCAGTAGAAGTTTTGGCTTTGGCCAGTTAAGGGACAAGCAACAGGTACTCTCTACTCTGCCTGACTTTCAGCAGTGTCTAGCAGTGTTTACTTTGTGCTGTTGTGCTCCACTATGCAGGCTTGTAGGTGCTCCATAAAAAAAATTATTGGGGAGCTGAATTAAGCACTCTATGATTTATGGAGGTGTGCCAGTGAATTGACTAACAGTTATGAGTGAAAGTCAGAGGGATTGCGGTCAGAGGACTGAAAATATAGGGGGAATAGGGCTGCTATAAACCAACATGTTAGTAGAATTCTCTACATAGAAACTATAAAAACACAAAACACAAAGTTTGTGTATTATTGGCACTTCTAACTTTTAAAGATTGTGCTTTTTCTGTACCTGGATTTTAATGACAAAAATAAACTGGGTTAAACCACATGTTATGTAGGCAGGCAGGGCTCCTGTGACTTCTGCTTTGCTCCTGCTGAGCAGTGCTTTGCTGACTGAGCAGGTACGTATTTTACTACAAGAGCCTTATGGAGGGTCAACTTGGCCTTGTGCTTAGGGTCATTGTCGTTCTGGAAAGTCCAAAAGCTTCCCATGCGCAGCTTTCATGCATAAAAGTACAAGTTGTCTGTCAGTATTTTCTGACAACATGCTGCATTCATCTTGCCATGAATTTTCACAAGATTCCCCATGCCTTTAGAGCTCACACACCCCAAAAACATCAGTAAGCTACCACCATGCTTCACAGTGGGGATGGTATTCTTGTTGTTATAGGCCTTGTTGACCCCTCTCCAAACAGCCCTTATGGTTGTGACCATAAAGTTCTGTTTTGGACTTGTCACTCCATATTACAGTGTACCAGAAGCTGTGAGGTGTGTCAAGATGTTGTTGGGCATATTGTAAATGTGCTTTTTAGTGGCCATGGCACAGTAAAGGCTTCTTTCTGGCAACTTAATCATGTAGCTAATTTATGCTGTATTGTCACATTGTGCTCCTTGACACACCGTCTTTTTCCAGAGCAGCCTGTGTTTCTCCTGAGGTTACCTGGGAGTTTTGCTTTGTTTGGCAAAACAATTCTTCTGGCAGCATTCTTTCTTGGTCTACCTGAGCTTGGCTTGGTATCAGGAGACCCCTACATTTTCCACTTCTTAATAAATGACTGAACAGTACTGACTGGCATATTCAAGGCTTTGGATGTCTTTTTATATCCTTTTTCCATCTTTATAAAGTTCCATTACCTTGTTACATCGGTCTTTTGACAGTTCTTTTCTGCTCCTCATGGCTCAGTGTCTAGCCTACTCAGTCCATCCATGTGAGAGTTAACAAATACATTGATTATTTATGTACAGCCATTAATTGCAATTGAAAAATCCACAGATGTGGGAAATTAACCTTTAATTGCCATTTTAACCTGTTTGTGTCACCTTGTGTGTCTGTACCAAGGCCAAACATTCCAGTAGTATAGTGGCTGAACCCTGAAGGGCCAAGTACTGTGTCAAAGTCCCATTATCTCAATGCCAGGTGAAAAGGAATTTATGGACTTTGCAATACAAAATTAGCAACTCCAACATGACTGATACCAACACAGTGTGCAGACAGACAACAAGAAGATGGGAGCAATATATTTACAGTATGTTAGCTATCCAATGCAACCCTGCAGTTTCTACCCAATATACACTTGTCTTCTAATAATAACAATGTTCTTGTTTCCTGATATATTTTAAAGAATTGACATAATGAGGTTGACTTGCTAAAGGAGTTAAAGTGGTTGTATGCCCTGACACAAAAAACAAAAAAAAACGTAAGGCAAAGGCATAATATGCACCACATCCTAGCTCATTATGAAATACTTACCTTAGAATGAAGCGCCCGCACCGCCTCCCGGTCACCGCTAAGGGAGCTAACATGTTCCCTCTGTGTTTCTTTTGGGTTTGCGGCTCTGGTGCTGTAAGTGGCCGGAGCATGCACGCGGGAGTCCTCCGTTATGGCTGGGAGCTCTGAATTTCCGGCACGATCCACCAGACCTTCAGAGCGCCTGACATCAGCGGCTGCATGCAGGGCGAATATCTCCTATATCGTGCAGGTTTAGAAGATATCCATTTTACCTATAGGTAAGCCTAATTATAGGCTTACCTGTAGGTAAAAATCACCAAGCGGAGCATACAACCGCTTTAAGAATCTTTGTATAAATTGTGTGAATATGTACTTCAATTATGAAATCAAATCGAAAGCAAATTCATGTATACGTATTTAATCTGCAGATGATTAGGTATTTAAAGCAAACAGGAATTTTTCACATGACTGGATAGTCAAAGTAAATAACCACTTATTGGGTGAAGATTCTCAGCTTTGTTAATAAGTCTGCTTATATACAGGTCTCACTGCTCCTAATAGTTTTATGTGGTTCTGTGATTTTTTTAAATGAATTGTTTGTATATTAATCTTCATTCACTAGTATCATAACTCAGACATTTTCATCAGGGTAATTAAACTTACAAACAAGAAAGGCTGCCGTTTGATATATTATGCAATAAAAAGCACAATACTAAAACCAAAGCTTTGTTTTTTTTTTCAAATAAAAAATTGATTCGCAATGATCAAATGCAATCTAAATTTACTCATGCTAACTTACGGCAGTTTTCGTTCACTGCTTATTGGTGCCAAAGGACATTTATTATAGATCTGAGCTTCTCTATTGCAAAGAAGCAAAGATAAATGTGTGTACAGTTGTGTGAAAAAGTATTTGCCCCCTTCCTGATTTTTTTTTTGCATATTTCTCACACTTAAATGATTCAGATCATCAAACATATTTTAATATTACACACAGATAACCAGAGTAAATCCAAGATGCAGTTTTTAAATTATTATTTAATTTATTAAGAGAATAAAGCTGTTCAAACCTGCTTGGCCCTATGTGAAAAAGTAATTACCCCCTCCCACGCTGAATCACAAAAGAACTGTGATTAACCACAATTTTTTGGAAAGCTGAGTTAAATTTCACTTGCCACACCCAGTCCTGATTACTGTCAGACCTGTTGATTCAAGAAATCACATAAATAGAAGCTGTCTGACAAAGTGAAGCACGCTAACAGATCACAAAAAGCCACACATCATGCTACAATCTAAAAAAATTCAAGAACAGATTAGAAACAAAGTAATTTACATGTATTGGTCTAGGAAGGGCTTGAAAGCCATTTCTAATGCTTTGGAACTCCAGTGAACCACGAGGAGAGCCATTATCCACAAATGGAAATAACTTGGAACAATGGTGAACCTTCCCAGGAGTGAACATGATGACGACTCATGTGGGAGGTCATAAAAGAATCCAGAACAGCATCTAAAGGCCTCACTTGCCTAAGGTAGGATCAGTGTTCATGATTCGACAATAAGAAAGAGACTGGGCAAAAATGGCATCCATGGGAGAGTTCCAAGGCCAAAGCCACTGCTGACCAAAAAGAACACAAAGGCTTATCTCACATTTACCAAAAAATATCTTGATTATCCCCTAAACTTTAGGCAAATATTCTGTGGACTGATGACACACAAATTTAACTTTTTGGAAGGTGTGCGTCCCATTACATCTGGTATAAAACCAATACAGCATTTCATAACAAGAACATCATACCAACAGTCAGACATGGTGGTGGTAGCATGATGGTCTTGCAGCTTCAGGACCTGGATGACTTATCATAATTGATGGAACCTTGAATTATGAGCATCATTTTAAAGGAGAATGTCTGGCCATCAGTTCGTGACCACCAGCTCAAGTGCACTTGGGTTATGCAGAAGGACAATGACCTGAAACACAACAGCAAGTCCCCCTCCAAATGATTCAAACAAAGCAAAATTTAGGTTTTGGAGTGGCCTAGTCAAAGTCCGGACTTAATCCAATTGAGAATCTGTATCATGACATTACACAGGCTGTTCATGCTGGAAGACCCTCCAATATGGCTGAATTAAAACAATTCTGCAAAGAAGAGTGGGCTAAAATTGTTCCACAGCAATGTGAAAGAATCATTGCCAGTTATTGCAAATGCTTGATTGCAGTTGTTGCCGCCAAGGGTGGCACAACCAGTTATTAGGTTTAGGGTGCAATTACTTTTTCACATAAAGCCAGGCAGGTTTGGACAGCTTTTTTTCCTTAATAAATGAAATCATCATTTAAAAACAACATTTTGTAATTACTCGGGTTATCCTTGTGTAATAATAAAGTTCGTTTGATGATCTGAGTCATTTAAGTGTGACAAATATGAAAAAAAATTAAAAATCAGAAAGGGGGCAAATACTATTTAACACAACTGTATGTAAAACAGATCCAGCTATTCTGTTCACATTTGTCCTAAGAAAAAGTCTTACATTTAAAAGAAGTCTGGGTGACTACAAGTAGTTTGGTTTAAAGTATCTTCATAGGCCAGTCTAACATTATATCCCTGTTAACTATAACAGGCAGAGTGGAACACATAGTGTAGAAACCAGGAGCCAGTTAATGTATGACATTAGCAATTTCCTTGTACAGGGGGTCCCCGGGTTACAAACAAGTTAGGGACTGTAGGTTTGTTCTTAAGTTGAATCTGTTTGTAAGTCGGAACAGGTACATTTTTTAAGTGTAGCTCCAGCCAAAAAAAAATATTTTTAATCTTTTTGGATAGCATAGGGAAGGGTTATCACCCCTGTAACTTTTTTTTGCTGTCTGTGCCACTGTTTAGAAGATTTCGCCCCACTTTCTGTCCCAATGACAATTGGATTTTGAAAATTTCGGGTTGTTGTGGAAACAAGCCTTGGTGATAAAGCATCAGTGGAGGTACCTTTTCTCCAAAATAGCTCTTACAGGAGTGAATTTCCCTTTCCTAGGGGTAGATTTCTTCTCACTTCCTGTTGTCTCCCTCCGTTTGTAAGTAGGAGTCATTTGTAAGTCGGATGTTTGTAACTAGGGGACCCCCTGTAAGTGTTTTATGTATTATGTTTTGTCATTTGCTTGGGAAATGAAGCTCAATCAAGATTAGTGTGGACTTTTTTTTAGAATTAATCGAATGAAGAAAATGATGGCATGTTTGATCAACTTCATGAATATATATATATATATATATATATATATACATACACACACTATAATACCAAAATTACCAAGATTTTACAATACATGGCCCCTTCCATTGGCCTCTCAATGCGGCAAAGTCAGCTTGTACCTTTAGCAGAGAAACAGCTCCAAAGCATAATGTTTCCACCTCCGTGCTTGACTGTAGGGAAGGTGTTCTTAGGGTCATAGTCAACATTTTTCTTCCTCAAAACACAGCGAGTCGAGTTGATGCCAAAGAGCTCAATTTTGGTCTATTCTGACCACAGCACTTTCTCTCAATCCTTCTCTGAATCATTTAGATGTTCATTGGCAAACTTCAGAGGGGCCTGTACATGTGCCTTCTTGAGGAGGGGGACCTTGCAGGATTTAAATCCATGGTGGCGTATTGTGTTACCAGTGGTTTGTTTGGTGACTGTGGT
The DNA here is from genome assembly GCA_037952925.1 of Lithobates clamitans. Lineage (NCBI taxonomy): Eukaryota > Metazoa > Chordata > Amphibia > Anura > Ranidae > Lithobates > Lithobates clamitans. Next base: position 837,379 of record JBBGZY010000675.1, read on the forward strand.
CCTAACTGCCTTGAGATCGTTCACAAACCGCTCCCATGTAGTTCAGGGCTGATCCCTCACTTTTCTCATGATCTTCCTTACCCCATGAGTCGAAATCTTGCATGGAGCTCGAGACTGAGAGAGATTGATGGTTATTTTGTATTTCTTCTTTTTGCAAATAATCGCTCCAACAGTTGTCTCCTTCTCACCAAGCTACTCACTGATGGTTGTGTAGCCCATTCCAGCCTTGTGCAGGTCTACAATCTTGTCTTTTAACCGCTCTTTGGTCTTGCCCATGATAGCGAGGTGTGAATGGAAAGCGATTCTGTGGACAAGTGTCTTTTATACACATAATGAGTTGTCTTTGGGAGCACCTTCTTAAATTGACAGGACTAATCTTTGTACCACATGAGCAAAAACTGTAGCCATACTGTCTATGGGAGCTAGAATTATTGTTGGTGGGTAGGGGATCAAATGCTTATTTTACTCACTGAACTGCAACTCAATTTATAACATTTGTATCGTGTTTTTTCTGGATTTTTGGTTGATATTCTGTCTCTATCATATAAAGTGGTAGTAAACCTCCAACCCCCCCCTACAAAAAAAACAAACTGCAAGACAATAGCATAATGGGCTACTATGCATCACATACTAGCCCATTGTGAAATACTCACCTTAGAACAAACCTCCCACAGTTCGCCCGGTCACCGCCGAAGGGGCTGACATGTTCCCTCTGTATTTCTTCTGTGAGTGGTCGGAGCAGCGATGATGTCACTCCCGCGCATGTGCGTGGGAGTCCTTCATCCCGGCAAGTTCCGGCATTAGCCTCTAGACCTTCAGCGCGCATGCGCTGCTGACATCAGCGGCTGCATGAAGGGTGATTATCTCCTAAACCGTGCAGGTTTAGGAGATATTCATTTTACCTACAGGTAAGCCTTATTATAGGCTTACCTGTAGGTAAAAATGTCCAAGCGGGCAATACAACTGCTTTAAAATACACCTATGATAAGAATTATAGACCCTTCATTTGTTTGTAAGGGGCAAACGTACACAATCTGTAAGGGATCAAATAATTATTTTCCCCACTGTATATACAAGAAACAAAGAAATGTTCTAGTTCAGTTTCGATGGGAGAACATTCTCCACTTAAGTGACTAGAATTGTTTATCCAGCCAGGTTATGGTGAGGTAGGCCTAAAGGAACCAATAAATCAATAAACCAGCGGAAAGCATAGTGGAAGGCCTATTCCAAATGGCTTAGGACTGTTTTAGGCTTGTTGCTAATCATCAGTGCAGTTTGAAATAAATTGTTCTATATTTTTAGGCAGGATCTATACTGAAAACTGGTGCATACTTGGTCCAAAAATAAAAATGATTTGCTTGGCTCATCCCAATATCCTAAAATGAAATCTAGAACCCTTCATTTTTTACATTTGTGGTAGTAAACAGACATGTTTTAAGATGGCTCCACCGTGGTTTGCGCTAACTAGAATAAAATACGTGGAAAATCTTCTACATTTCGATGGATTTTCTTTACTATGCTTTAGTTTATCCCTCATCAACATACATCCATAAAGAAAGCATTGCAGAAATTATCTGTCTAGATTGTTAATTTCATAGAATGAAGCCTAGTAGTTAGTGTCTTGCTCTTTCAGGTTTACTATTCTCTATGGAGTGAGAAGGTGTCTGTTGTGGAGTAAGGCCAAGGTTAGACACACTTTTAACACAGAGTTTGACAATTATATTTGTAGCGCAGGTAGATTTATGATCTACCATTTGATAGGTAAATTTAGTGAATTGCTCGTTATAGGAAGTTAGATTTGCCTCTGTTCCAGCTTGGCTGACGTTGCGTGTGGTTCCACATTTTGCCGGTGGGTGTCGTTGTCACCATTGGAGGGTGTTGGAAAAGCAACGTGTTAAAGCGGATGAATGCTCCTCTGTCCCAGAGACAACTCGGTGGAGGTGGTCCTCCGAGTTGCATTCTGGGATAGGGTATTTATGGGACAGACGCCATGTTTAGGGGTTCGTTTTCAGCCACCTGCTGTCCCTCCTGGCCGACAGGTATGTGTTAGACTACCAGCTCGTGGTCCTCCGTTCCGGAGGCCCGCGTCGCTGCGGCGCGTGGGTGGGCCCAGAAGCCTGTCTGGGGCCTACCACAGCAGCTGAAGGAATGGTCCTGAGCTGTCTATCCAGAGTGAAGAAGCTGGACAACCGAGAAGATCCCAGGGGAGGACCTGTCATGGAAGGATCATGCAGAGTGCTGGTCTGGAGAGGGGCCTGGTGACTCGGTTGGAGGACGTAGCCTGAAGTAGTCTTATTGCATTGTAATGCGGGGTTGGCTTAGAGGTCCAAGTACTGTGTCTGACATTCATCGTGAACCAATACATCCTGTGGCAGAGGATCGTACGGGTTTTATTTCAAGCAAGTCTGTGGCAGAGACTTTTGTTCATGCTACGTACTGGCTGCTAGGCAAGTGAGAGAGGCCTATCCAGGCGAGCAAAGATCTGGTCCCACAAAAGGGGATTGCATTCAATTACAGTATTCAACTTTAAATGATGTTCTAAAGAAACCTAAAGAAAGGTATTTGAGCTTCCCTGCAGTTTTCCTCCTGCCTCTTTCCTGCTACTTCCTTCGTTACTTGGTTCAATAAAGCATTGAAAACGTAATCAAGTGTTGGTGCTTATAACGTCCAGAGGTAAACTCAACGGAACCCTAGACCCAGTGTCGGTGATACAGAGGTATCGAGAGTGAAGGTAACAGCCCGCTTAAACCAGCAGCTCCACCAAGAGTTAGTGCTACATATTAAAAACTAGTTAATTATTTAAGCTACATTTAAAGTGACATTAAACCCTCTGTTTTGTAAGCAGCTGATTTATCAACTTATTGACTATGCAGCTTCTTTTCCTTTGCCTGTGTACCAGTGTAACCTGGTGCCATGACCAGTGCCCCAGGTCTCCTGTTTCAGGGTGGCTCCTTTCTCATGCAGTGACCCATGGAGACACCCATGCATTCAGAGAATATAGTTGTGTCTCCTCACACTGTGTGTATCAGTAGAAATCCATAGGCCCATAGATTATAGGATGGCAAGATACTCCCCTGCCTCACGTTCTACTTTCTCCTCCCTCTCCTCTTCAATTTAACAGATTGACTGGAGACTGCAATGTCCACTGCTGTCTCTTTCCTGTAACGATTGCAAGTTCAGGAAAGCAGCACAGAGACAGTAATATCCAGAAGCATTGAAATCTGTAAACTGCAAGTGCTGGGGAAAGAATTTTAACAAAAAGTTTTCTGGGGAATGTTTAGTTTATTGTGCTTATTTTGCTAAAAAAAAACATTGAGGGTTTAATATTACCTTTATTTTTTATTTTTTATTTTAAATAATCTTTATTCAAATCTTCAAAATAAAATAAATTCTCATTACAAAAATTCTTAAATACACCATATACAGGACATTTTATCTATATAATAGCCAAAGATGTTACTATTCATTTTTCCCCCTTTAAACCTTCCCTCCCATCCCTCTATCCCATATTCACCCTCCCCCCACCTTAATTACTGTTACTAAGCACACCTTCATATAAAACCCAGAACCGTACCTCCATTATCTTATCTATTTCCTACACACATCCTACATAGGATAACCCAATTCCTCCAACCAAGGCTTCCAGATTTTTTTAAATTCCTTTAAGTTACCTCTCCTTGCATATACTACCTTTTCTTTCCATACCGTTTCAGTACTGTTTTAAACCAGTCGTCTTTCGAGGGGGGTTTCTCTGCCTGCCATCTCTGTGCTATTAATTTTTTTGCCTGGAAAAGGCACCTTAGGACTATTTTAGTTTTAATATTCCCCAGACTCTCCCCTACTCCTAAGATACACAGTTTGGGGTCCATTTTAAGAGACAGTTTAAAAATCTTATTTATGGAACCTAATATTTCCGTCCAGTAACGGAATAATTTTGGACATTTCCAGATCATATGCATCAGGTCCCCGATGTTTTGACAAATAGGACATTTAGCATCCCCCCTCCGCCCCCATTCAAACAGTTTTAATATTACCTTAACATAGTTCCCAACTGTCCCTGATTTCGAGGGACTATCCCTGATTTGGAACAAAGTCCCTCTGTCCCTCTTTCCTCCTCATTTGTCTCTCATTTTGGTCTGATCTACAGTATATAGTTCTATATAAAATGTACTATTTATCTTTCAAAAAGTGTTTCCAAGTGCTAAATCTTTCATCCAATTTCTAAATTGCTGCATTTGTAATTTCCAAAAGCCAGGATAAATTAATAGTAGTGGTTAAAAAGCACTTGTGGGTTTCACTAATTTGTTATTTTTGTATATTTTCTCCTTTAAGAGGGCATGGCAGGGGGTGTGTCCTATGCTTACATACTTTTACTAATAGGTGTCCCACGCTCCCATCTCGAAAAGTTGGGAGGTATGCTTTACCATTTTTCTCCCTACCTTTGTGCTTTGTTTGGAGTGTATTGCATGCAGCATGTGACAAGACAGACACATTTTTATCCCTTTGCAGGGATGGAGCAAGAGACAACAAACAATCCACCAACACAATCATATATGTGACTGAATCTAGTCTGTTATTATGTATCAGATTGGCATATAAAATGTAGTGATTTCAAGCACACAATACATGATTTTAAAGCAACAGAATCCCAAATTTTATTTAAAAAAAATTTACATTGTTGTCTGGAAATTTTAATTTTGTTCAAATTTACTAATTCTTTTTAAAAAAAATTCCGCTGTGCTACAAGTCATAGTTAGTTAAGGCTAAATTGTAGTAACTTATAGCCAAATACTCCCTAGAACATTTTCTTCCCCATATTATAATGTTTCCTTCCTGTACTGTGAAAGACTGTAAAGGAAAGTGCAGTTTTATGTTTATTACTCTCTACAGGCAAGGACATTGGAAGAATCTTTTTAAATGTGTTACCTCTCTGAACTGTGAAAAACAAATCTGGCACCTAGCAATAATGACAGATGGCTGTATGCAACTCAGAAATTTGTGGTTTGATTTGATATCATATCAAATGATTATACAGCATAAATATTCTTATGTATATTTACCAGATGTATTGAATTAGCATATGGAATTTTGTGACAGAATGTTTGTATTTGACAAAGATATTAATAAAATATGAATTAACTTGTTATTATTCAAAAATGTAGACTTAGTATAAAGGTTACATTAATATCAATTAAACAGAGATTACTTATTTACAGTATTTCACAAAAGTGAGTACACCCCTCACATTTTTGGAAATATTTTATTATATCTTTTCATGTGACTGAAGAACACTGAAGAAATTACACTTTACTACAATGGAAAGTAGTGAGTGTACAGCTTGTATATCAGTGTAAATTTGCTGTCCCCTCAAAATAACTCAACACACAGCCATTAATGTCTAAACCGCTGGCAACAAAAGTGAGTACACCCCTACGTGAAAATGTCCAAATTGGGCCCAAAGTGTCAATATTTTGTGTGGCCACCATTATTTTCCAGCACTGTCTTAACCCTCTTGGACATGGAGTTCACCAGAGCTTCACAGGTTGGAGTCATCTTCCACTCCTCCATGACTCACGGAGTTGGTGGATATAATGGACCTCCTCCACCTTACATTTGAGGATGCCCCACAGATGCTCAATATGATTTAGGTCTGGAGACATGCTTGGCCAGCCCATCACCTTTACCCTCAGCTTCTTTAGCAAGGCAGTGGTTGTCTTGGAGGTGTGTTGGGGTTGTTATCATGTTGGAATACTGACCTGCGACCCAGTCTCCAAGGCGAGGGGATTATGCTCTGCATTCATGGTTCTCTCAATGAACTGTAGCTCTCCAGTGCCGCCAGCACTCATGCAGCCCCAGACCATGACACGCCCACCACCATGCTTGACTGTAGGCATGACACACTTGTCTTTGTACTTCTCACCTGGTTGCCACCACACACGCTTGATACCATCTGAACCAAATACGTTTATCTTGGTCTCATCAGACCACATGACATGGTTCCAGTAATCCATGTCCTTAGTCTGCTTGTCTTCAGAAAACTGTTTGCGGGCTTTCTTGTGCATCATCTTTAGAAGAGGCTTACTTCTGGAACGACAGCCATGCAGACCAATTTCATGCAGTGTGCGGCGTATGGTCTGAGCACTGACAGGCTCACCCCCCACCCCTTCAACCTCTGCAGCAATGCTGGCAGAACTCAAACGTCTATTTCCCAAAGACAACCTCTGAATATGATGCTGAGCACGTGCACTCAACTTCTTTGGTCGAACATGGCGAGGCTTGTTATGAGTGGAACCTGTCCTGTTAAACCTCTGTATGGTCTTGGCCACCGTGCTGCAGCTCAGTTTCAGGGTCTTGGAAAACTTCTTTTAGCCTAGGCTATCTTTATGTAGAGCAACAATTCTTTTTTTCAGATCCTCAGAGAGTTCTTTGCCATGAGGTGCCATGTTGAACTTCCAGTGACCAGTATGAGAGAGTGAGAGTGACAACCTCGAATTTAACACACCTGCTCCCCATTCACACCTGAGACATTGTAACACTAATTAATCACATGACATTGGGGAGGGGAAATTGCTAACTGGGCCCAATTTGGACATTTTCACTTAGGGGTGTACTAAGTTTTGTTGCCAGCGCTTTAGACATAATGGCTGTGTGTTGTTATTTTGAGGGGACAGCAAATGTACACTGTTATACAAGCTGTACACTCACTACTTTATATTGTAGCAAAGGGTCATTTCTTCAGTGTTGTCACATGAAAAGTTATAATAAAATATTTCCAAAAATGTTAGGGGTGTACTCACTTTTTGTGAAATACTGTAAATAAGTAATCTCTGTTTAATTGATATTAATGTAACCTTTATACTAAGTACACATTTTTGATATAATAAAATATTTAGAAAAATGTGAGGGTGTGCTCACTTTTGTGAGATACTGTATGTATGAAGCTAGAATGGAGGTAATGTAGCGTTTGTAAAAATATAGGAAAGGAACTGAGGATATAGGCCATGGTAAATATACTGTATATAATAGAAAAGAGTTACAGAAGGCTCCCCTTTCTCTTTCACATCATGGCCCAGCCAACCTTCTCCTACAAACCATTGCTCAGAGTATTTTGGTATGGAATAAGTTGTTGTAATTGTTGTTGTAATTTAAGATGCCTGGTCCAAGCATAAATAAGTCTATTCAAACAAGGACAACGCTGCTCCAGGTGAGCAGTCACTACAGTCTGGATGCACTGGGTGCAAGCCACGGCTCACCACCAATGCTTATTAGGAAGAAAAGAATGGCTGCACACCATAGGAACGTTCCAACGATTTTTTTTCCAAAAATAGCAAATGACAGCCAACAAAGACAGAGTGTCCAAACCCAGGAGGTGTCGCGTGCGTTTCACACTGACCTCAGTGCTTCTTCAAAACCTGGTTTTTGAAGAAGCCGCAAAACCGCACGCGTCACCTCCTGGGTTCGGACACTCTGTCTTTGTTGGCTGTCATTTTGCTATTTTTGGAATAAAATCATTCCTTTGGTGTGCAGCCGTTCTTTTCTTCCTATGTATAAGTCTAGTTTGTGCAAGAATGCTTGAAAACCTTTCATAAACTTTCGTAAACTTTTGACCATGAAAGTTCATTTTTATTAAGATTAAAGCTGAAGTTTTTTTTCTTTACGGCTTTAGTTACATTACTTACCTGTAATGAAGTATATTCCAGGATTGTGCTATAGTAATTTTTGTTGTCAAAAGAATAACACTGGGCTGTGGAAGGGCGGGATCGGCCGGCTCAGGCTCTCAGCGGCTTGCTGAGAGGCTGAGCCTTGTTCCAGTCAAGGCATGTGGGTGAATCCCACATCCATTGTTGTGATCTTGCACGAGTCTGGGCCCGCTCAGTGACATCAACTGACAGCCTGCCTCAGCTAAAAATGTGCTAAAAACGGGTCATAGGAGTACAGAACGAACTGCACACCTGTAATCCACAGGAGAAATACAGTCAAATGACCTTTGGTTGTACTTCTCCTTTAAGGTACTGTGGCCATTTGTATTACCCACCAGCAATACCTAACCGTGGATACCCCATATCCTTCACTGCCCATTGCCCAAAAGCTCCTATCCCTCTCCAAGCTCCTCCCTTTGCCAGAACACTATGTCAGCATCCACAAGCTCCTTCCCTTCCCTGCAACTTTAAGCCCCTCCATTCTCAGGTTGCCAACACACACAAGTACTTCCCTCAGTGAGGGGCCATGGGGGTATTTTTCATCTTATTGACCACTAACACAGGGGAATTTTTTCCTTTTGCTGACTCTTGACATTGAGGCATTTTTACTTTGTGCTGACTACTGACTTTGGAGAAATTTTAACTACTGACAACTACTGACCAATGCCTTTTTGCCTGAAGTTTGAACCACTGCGATGAACACATCATTCTGAGTGTCACATGCTGTAGACCACTGCACACTGTCCACTTTATTGTATGTTACATACAGCTGACCATTAGTGTCTGTTCATTTACAACTGCTCAATATTCTGAGTCTAGTAATGGGATCAACAGTACTATCTAAGAGGCAACCCAACAGAATGGTGTTGCTTCTGTACAGTACTGATTGTATCTCATGTCATGTTTCAGGTATTGGTACTGCCTCTGCAGACATGTTTCTAGTTGTGTCAGTATGGTACAAATTGTATCTCTATGCACATGGCCAGTGTAGTCCAGATGTACCCAACCTTCCTTTTACTGCTCAACCACTTGTACTCCAACACCCCCATTTCTTACCCTTCTAAAATGATGAGACCACATCTTAATTTGGAGTAGAAATGGCCATAGCAGCCTATTTTATTAACACAATATAAATAACTCCAATATCATAATATAACAAAATATATAACATCCGTAACAACTTGTTTAACCCCAGTCTGTTGGTCTTTGATGGCACATATTCCATCAATACACTGTGGGACCTTTTTCAGCATGTGCTGAACCATTACACTATTGCAGCTAACCTTGCTGCTGGAATACACTGGACGGGCACATACTACCCCTTTCCATCACATATGTTTACTGCCACCATCAAAGGCCAACAAAACACAGCCAATCCACAGCTGCCATGCCGACCATATTGCAACGCTCCTGAAAGAAAGAAAACAAACACACAAACAACAAACGACATATACGGAGGGCGGGTGGGAAAACTGCCTCCTCCTTTCTCTCTCCCCAATTTTCTGTTCCCCAGCCCAGTACCGCCTCCTCCTTAAATAACACCACACCCCCTCGGACTTTCCTTACTGTCACCTTCCCTCTTAGCACTTCTCATATTAACCCCTGCATTGTCTCCCCTAACACACTGTCATGCCGGGCCCTGCACTACTTTCCTTTCTTTCTTTTCTGTTCTGGGCCTCACTTTTTTGCTTGTATCCATATATTAGTTCTTCTGTAATTGTGGATTGTTCTGGATGTCCCAGCATGATACTGAGTTGCTGTAAGTGGATATGTCCCTGGTTGTGTTTGTGTGATTTGTTTTTGATTCATCTTCTGTGTAATGCTGTTAATAATATTATAATATAAATATCGATTAATTTGTTTTGGTTCTATACACTGCGTATGCATATATTTTGATGAGAGGGGGCTAAACAAGGTAGCTTGCCTAGGAAAGAAAAAAGTATAACTCTGGCCCTGGTTGCATTGACCACTTGTAGAACATAGCTTGCTTAAAGGGGTTGTAAACCTTCGTGTTTTTTCACCTTAATGCATCCTATGCATTAAGGTGAAAAAACACCTGCCAGTGGCCGGCCCCCCAGCACCCCGTTTTACTTACTTGAGCCCTGAAACTTGACCTGATGGGGACGTGCTGTCTCTCTGCCCGGGGTTCTCGGCTCTCGATTGGATAGATTGATAGCAGCGCAGCTATTGGCTCCCGCTGCTGTCCAATCCAATGATGCAGGCGCCAGGGTGCGGGGCCGGCTATGGATGCCTAATGCTGGACTCAGGAGCGCGCCCGCAAGGTAAGCCCTAGTTCGCATAGGCAGCGCTGTACAAGTCACTCATTCATTCATTATGAATGTTACATTTTATAATTTTTAGTGAGGTCAAATCGACTACAATTTTTGATCACAATGGAAAATCCATGGAAACGAAACTAAAAAGTGAACACTTAGCTAGTCACTGAAGCAGTGTTTCTATAAATCTGTTAGACAGAACCCACTTGGGACAGACTAAATGGTTCTATGATGCTTCCTGTAGCAGTCATGCAGTGTTTGGACTTGTTGTGATTGGGATGATGAGCTGATATTGAAAATTCTATCCCAGACTCAGCCATCAGAACCAGCTGACACCTCCAGATGTGATTGGCAGAGAGTTAAGCCTCGTATACACGGTACAAAAATCAGAAAGGGATTGCTGTTTGACAGACTGTTGTCTGAAGTTCTTACCGTTAATACGCTCCTTTCAACAATTGTTTTCCAATTTTCGGCCAACAAATGTTGGATGACAGGCTAGTAAATTTTTGTCCAACGATAGCTCTACATCAGATTTTCGTATGGTCAGTACACAAATCCATCACACAAAAGTCAAAAGTACAAACACGCATGCTCGGAATCAATGCTCACCAAACACGAAATTAGAACAAGGGGCCCAATGGGTGGTGCTTAAGAGCTGAAATTCCTCGTAGTACGTCACTATGTTCGTGTTTGTGGCACGACAATTTGTGTAACGTTAGTATGCAACACAAGATCCTGGCACACGCCCTTTTGACAAAAATCAGACGCTTGGTTGTCCAACAATCGTGCCGTGTGTATGAGGCTTTAAAGTCCATTCCACAATCATACCTCTATAAATTGAGCAGCATGAAAAATGAACATGGTAATTTGTATGGAACCTGTTCTAAATAAGGCAGATTGCTGGAACTTTCAGTGTGCTCCCACCAACAGGATATTCCATAACGGCCAAAACAGTAAAGTTTGTTTATGTTTTTTTCTCTATTGTATTTCATAGCAAATGGTCAAAATTTTGTATCCCTCTTTTCTTTTTTGTCTTTTGTCTTTTATTTTGTCTCTTCCACCCAAATGCCTGGACCAGCAGCTGGCTCAGCCTCTCAGCGATGTGCTGAGAGGCTGAGCCAGCACCTCCCACCCCCTCCACAGGTCAGAGCTCCAGTGAGTGCTGAAAGGGAAGAGCAGAGAGTCAGTGATTAACAGTCACTGCTCTCTACTGAGAATGGAGGGGAAAACTGAGTGATCAGTGGTGTTTTATCACTCAGTTCTCTCTGCAGAGCTGGCGAGGGACAGATGCAGTATCGGATTGATGCTGCATCCACCTAGGTGAGTATGAATGTTTGTTTTTTTAAAGTCCATACTTCTCTTTTAATTAGAGAAGAGCTGCAGCTCCGTATTATGGAGACAAATCCGTATTATCAGGATAAATCTATCTTGAACATACAGTAGACATTACACAGGCCTTATGTTATACATTGTCAGAGGCCTTGGAATACACCATCAATTGCACCATAGACATTTTCCTTATGATCTAACATTCTTTCATATTGCAGGTTAAGTTCATGGATTTCTTATAAAACTATTTGAAGCCTCAGTACACTTCCATGTAATGATAATTTCCAATCTAGCCACAAAATGGACATGGGCTATGATAGCTCTATACACAGGGGGATACTGGCCAAGACTCAATAAGGCCAGCCGATGTGAGGATGATGATAATATACTTGTTAAGTCTGACGTTAGTTTAAACACTGAAACCCACAAATTCCTACTGTTCTTGCATCTCCAGAGAATATGCATTAAATTAACAATTTATGCACATTCTCTCCAACAAGAAGGTGCAAACTGTTTTATTCTAGTATGACATGCCTGTGACAGACCTAGCCGGGAGAGAGACTTTTGGAGGGGACTGAATGCTAGCCTCTTGCCGACCGATTATGGGCCCTGGCATTTGGGGGAACGGTGCTCTTTGTGGGCTGTATGCCTGGGGACTCTTGAGGTGGTATTACTGTGGATTCAGGTCCTGGTCCCCCAGGACACACAGATTCTGGGGACCCTGTGTATGCCATATGGGAAATGATGACTTGGAGGGTATGTCTTGGATTGCTTAAAATGGGACAGTAATATTTATCCCCGATATCTCCCAGGATATGTAAAGACTATTATTGGTTTGTTTGATTCTGAACTCAACATGTTAATTGAGTGAGCTGATCACATTAGCCTCCAGGACTGGCTAGGAGACGAACAGTCTACTCCTACTATAAGTGTTGATGACTAGGCTGAGGAGAGGGGAGAACACTGTTTGTACTGTTAATTGTAATTAGCTCCTGCTATTGTGAAAATGTCGTGTGGTTTTACTTATGATAATGTATAATGTACTGTGTGAAGCTCAGTGACCACAAGTCTGGGCAAAAGGTCATGTTAGAAAAAATGCTCATGTTAATTAGGTTAATTAGGTTACAGGTGTATTGTTAGAGTAATATGAGCAGGAGGTATGCACCCCCTCTTTTACTGTATTCCTGTCAATAGAGAGAGATCCCTGTTTGAACTTACACACAGCCTGCCTGGTGTTTGTTCCTAGCTACACAACTGGATTAGAAGGGCACATAGCTGTAGTCCCGAAGCATCGGATGACTGAACCTTTAGACATTGCGATCTGCACTCTGATTCTATAGCAGCAGAGGAGTGTCGAGAGAGTGGAACCGAGCGAGCAGGGGCTCCTTACAATGCCTAATATAATGGGTCCTGTATCAAAATGTCTGTATTTCCCTGAGTAAGACTCCATGATGTGGAGCTCAAAACTAGAAGGCCAGGAATTGTAGTCAGAAAGATATCTCTGCTGGAGAAAAAATGTTGGTTTTAGATAGAATGACCTTGGCAACTGTCAGGCTGGATTAAAAAAAATGATAAGGGTGCAGGCAACTTAGAGCGGGTTCACACCAATGTGCTGCGGTTTGGGCACAGCGCAATTGTATGTGCGATTTACCTGTTTTTTTTTTTTTAGGTGTGCTCCTCTTGACTTTTATTAGACCATGTGTTTTTATGAAAGCACATCAAAAATCTGCGTGCCACATCTTTAATGCGCTTTTAGAAGATGCACAGTCTAATAGAAGCCAATGGGAGCTCATCTAAAACCGCAGGTAAATTGCACATACAATTGCCCTGCACCCAAACAGCAGTGCAACGATGTGAACCCGCTCTTGTAATCATCTTTGTCTAATGACATCATTGTAACTGTAAAAATATCTAATGTAAGTTACTCTACTCTGTTATATAGAAATACTCACTTTAGGCCAATTCTAAATTTACTCCTTGTTCATGTAAATCAAAGCTGTAGGAATTCAAGAGAAACTTCTATTTTTGAAGCTTTGTTATTAGCTCTGTATTTCTGTGGTTTATTAAATAAACTCTTGTACATTTATGTAAGTGCTTGTAATAACAAAGCACTGAGCTTCTAATTAATGCAATCTATCACAGTGACATTATGTTTAGATGAAGAGATGCCTCGCTGGCAATCACAGGGACATGTATGAAAACAGGCCTAGATGAGAATGAAGATAGACACAGCACAGTGTTTTCTGTTCAAATATTAGACCTCAAAAAGCGTGTAATCCAATATAAGCAGCGTACATAACATAGAAGATGCTAGCGGGGTGTGGCAGCATGTAAAAACTAGCTGGCCCTGAGTTGTGAAGAAGATAATAGGGCCCCAGGCGTATACAGGTGTATTAAAAGAGGAGCGTTTATAGGCTAAAAGATAAAATACCATCACCGCCGCATTTAGGAGAGGAGCTTTTGGACAGAAAAAATGCTTGACGTGCTTAAACGCATCTAAATGCATCTAAACAGGCCTTTTAGACATTTTCAGGAGTGTCAAGCTCTTAAACGTTCATTTATTCCAATTTATTCCAGAGCAAAATTATTATTCTGGCCAATGGAAACCATGAATGCTTAAACGATTGATGCTCCTGAATGCATTTAAACATGCTCAAATGTTAATGCAAGCGCAGCTTTAAGCCTTGTAAACACAATTAGAAAACTGGCCGAAAAATTCCACTTTCGACGCAATCGTAAGATAATCTGATCGTTAGTACACAGCTATCGTCCAAAACTTTCCGAAGGGACAACCGCAAAACTTTTTCTCGCACAATACCAGATCGTACAATTTTCTTTTAATCATTACAGTTTTCGTACAAAAATACAATACAAATAGGGATGCGCCTATTTCCCTGACACATTTCAAGGTCTCTAACATCCACCAGCTCCGTGATGTCATCATGGAGGAGTGGAAGAGGACTCCAGTGGCAACCTGTGAAGCTCTGGTGAACTCCATGCCCAAGAGGGTTAAGATAGTACTGGAAAATAATGGTGGCCACACAAAATATTGACACTTTGGGCCCAATTTGGACATTTTCACTTAGGGGTGTACTCACTTTTGTTGCCACTGATTTAGACATTAATGGCTGTGTGTTGAGTTATTTTGAGGGGACAGCAAATTTACACTGTTATACAAGCTGTACACTCACTACTTTACATTGTAGTAAAGTGTAATTTCTTCACTGTTGTCACATGAAAAGATATAATAATATTTACAAAAATGGAGGGGTGTACTCACTTTTGTGAGATACTGTAGATCTATAGTAAGACAATAAAGTTAACAAAAAAAAAAAAATGGGCAGGCTTGATGAATCACTCTTTTTCTGCCATCACTTTTCTATGTTTCTAAAGCCTTGTACACACAGATTTTTGTTGCATGCTAGTCTCATATCGAAAGTGAAAAGTTTGCTCACCATACAACAATTCTCAAACGACAGAATACAACTTCAGAAGTGACATAATGGGGGTTATTTACTAAAGGCAAATCCACTACAAAGTCACTACAGACTCAACGTCTGATTTTCGTTTTATTCAAACGGTTTTCGTACGGAAAAAATTGTAAGCGCAAGACTACGCATGCTTAGAAATGAAAGAATACATACAAAACTAATCAACACATTGGGGGTTATTTACGAAAGGCGAATCCACTTTGCACTACAAGTGCAAACTACAAGTGCAAAGTGCACTTGAAATTGCACTGAAAGTGCACTTGGAAGTGCAGTCGCTTGTAGATCCGAGGGGGACATGCAAGGAAAATAAAAAACAGCATTTTAGCTTGCACATGATTGGATGATAAAAATCAGCAGAGCTTCCCCTCATTTCAGATCTACCCCTCAGATTTACAGCGACTGCACTTCCAAGTGCACTTTCAGTGCAATTTCAAATGCACTTTGCACTTGTAGTTTGCACTTGTAGTGCAAAGTGGATTCGCCTTTCGTAAATAACCCCCAATGTGTTGATTAGTTTTGTATGTATTCTTTCATTTCTGAGCATGCGTAGTCTTGCGATTACAATTTTTTTCCGTACGAAAACCGTACGAATCAAACGAAAATCAGACGTTGAGTACACATACGACAAAAATTGTATAGTCTGCACATCCAGCTTTTGTCTGACGAAAAACCGGATTGTGTGTACGGCCTTTAGTTAGCACATCCTAACATTTTGGGTCCACTGTAATGCCGCGTACACACGAGCGGACTTTACGGCGGACTTTGCCCGGCGGACTGGATTTCGTCGGACAATTCGATGTGTGTGGGCTCCAGCGGACTTTGTTTTCTCAAAAGTTGGACGGACTTAGATTTGAAACTTGTTTAAAATTTATCCGTTGAAAACGAGTCCGGTCGAAAAGTCCGCCGTCTGTATGCTAGTTCGACGGACAAAAAGCCACGCTAGGGCAGCTATTGGCTACTGGCTATGAACTTCCTTGTTTTAGTCCGGTCGTACGTCATCACGTACGAATTCGACGGACTTTGGTGGATTGTGTGTAGGCAAGTCCGTTCGTTCACAAAGTCCGTCGGAAAGTACGTCGAAAAGTCCGCCGGGCAAAGTCCGCCGTAAAGTCCGCTCGTGTGTACGCGGCATAAGTGTCTTTCATTCCAATGATTTCCTGAATCCTGAAACCAATATATTTATCCATGAATATTGTCAAATATTTTACATAAGCCAGCATTACATTATAGTTAATTATCCTATTAATTTATCATTATCACAGTGTGAATTCAAACAAAATACATTTTCAAAGACTTTGGAAAATCCAGCACATGGCAATTTTATTGTAAAGGTTGAGACATCAGACAAGAGTATTCATGTAGCCATTAACACGTGAAACATGTTTTACTTTTTTCGGTGGATGGATGTTGAATACTATATGTGACAGAGGAACATTGCCCTTTTGGGTTTTAAAAAGAAAAGAAGGATATTAGAACAATGGCATATTGTTTTAAAGATTACAACATCTGGTGAAGATCGTGGGGCTTTTGATGCAGTAATAATTTGACCTTGGAAGCCTTGCTTAATCTCGCTGAACACAAACCTTTTTTTTTTTTTTACTAAGGTATTTAGCATTGTCTCGCCCTTGTTTGGATGAAAACTGGCTGTTCAACATATTTTCTTGTGTATTTTTAAACTTTCATGCCACCAAGTAAAAATGTGCTAAATAATTGTTTGTAGGCACGGTCAATGGTAGACTGCAGACTAGGCTATGTACACATTAAAAAGAAAAAAGAAAAATAGAGAGGCATATGTAAATAAGTCATAGTGGTTAAAACATAGTTGTTAGTAGTAAAAGCATAATGGCTAAAAAAAAAAAAAGAGCAAATAATACCACATTAAAGCACAATAAAGGTTCTAGCATTGGGTAATGCAACCTTTTACTATCAAAACAGCCTCAATTCTTTAAGACGTTGTGCATTCTATGCTTTTTTACTTACCACAGTTGTTGGGTGGTTATCTGAGTTTCTGCAGCCTTTTTCTCTTTTTATTTATTTTTTTACAAACCACACTGGAAATATTCTATAAAAATAATCTAAATATTACAACATGTAATACAGAGAAGTAATGCTATAATTAGTGTCACAACAATCAGCAACATGTATAAATCCTCTGTCTTCTGTCTGTCTTTTGAGCATGATAATGTCATATATACGTTGTGCGGAATGTGTCTCCCCAGTGTAACAAGAATCCAGCAAAGCAATAGATATTTTCTTTTTATACCAGTAAGATCCCATACACACTGGATATTTATCCAGCTGCTGTGGTTGGATGTGGCATGACATAGTGTTTAGGGCAATATGAGCCCAGGGACATATGCTCAGGAGACCGACGTTTTGTTTTCCGGGCATTCTTCCCTGGCCACATACTTCCCTAAATGTTTGTATTACTATGTGCACCGTCTAGCTGCACAGCTGTTAGCCTCTCATAGAGTTTGACAGGCTTTAAGCAGCACAGCTGAACAGGGTCCTCCACCCACTAAATGCCAGAGCCCCGTGCACATGGGCTAAATGTTCAAAAAGAAGAATGGCGTTTATGAAAAAAAAACAAAAAATTTATACTCACCTAGGTGAGTATACCACCTTTAATCGGGGGGCTTCAGTAACCAAAACTGCAGTGTTTATCCTCATGACACAACACAGGAAGCACCTCCATGGTTAACAGAGGACGGAATTAAAATTAGACTTAGAAACTGAACATTAATAAATCACCGGGACCAGATGGCTTGCATCCGAGGGTACTTAGTCAGGTGATTGCCAGACCGTTGTTCCTAATTTTTACAGACAGTCTATTGACTGGAATGGTACCAGCTGATTAGAGAAAAGCCAATGTAGCACCAATATTTAAAAAGGGCCCAAAAAACATCCCTGGGAATTACAGACCAGTTAGCCTAACATCAATAGTGTGTAAACTCTTGGAGGGGATGATAAGAGACTATATACAAGATTTTAGTAATAAGAACTATATCATTAGCAGTAATCAGCATGGATTCATGAAGAATCGTTCTTGCCAAACCAATCTATTAACCTTCTATGAGGAGGTGAGTTGCCATCTAGATAAAGGAAGGCCCGTAGACGTGGTGTATCTGGATTTTGCAAAAGCATCTGACACAGTTCCCCATAAACGTTTGCTGTACAAAATAAGGTCCTTTGGCATGGACCATAGGGTGAGTACATGAATTGAAAACTGGCTACAAGGGCGAGTTCAGAGGGTGGTGATAAATGGGGAGTACTCAGAATGGTCAGGGGTGGGTAGTGGGGTTCCCCAGGGTTCTGTGCTGGGACCAATCCTATTTAATTTGTTTATAAACGACCTGGAGGATGGGATAAACAGTTCAATCTCTGTATTTGCAGATGATACTAAGCTAAGTAGGGCAATAACTTCTCCGCAGGATGTGGAAACCTTGCAAAAAGACCTGAACAAATTAATGGGGTGGGCGACTACATGGCAAATGAGGTTCAATGTAGAAAAATGTAAAATAATGCATTTGGGTGGCAAAAATATGAATGCAATCTATACACTGGGGGGAGAACCTCTGGGGGAATCTAGGATGGAAAAGGACCTGGGGGTCCTAGTAGATGATAGGCTCAGCAATGGCATGCAATGCCAAGCTGCTGCTAATAAAGCAAACAGAATATTGGCATGCATTAAAAGGGGGATCAACTCCAGAGATAAAACGATAATTCTCCCACTCTACAAGACTCTGGTCCGGCCGCACCTGGAGTATGCTGTCCAGTTCTGGGCACCAGTCCTCAGGAAGGATGTACTGGAAATGGAGCGAGTACAAAGAAGGGCAACAATGCTAATAAAGGGTCTGGAGGATCTTAGTTATGAGGCAAGGTTGCGAGCGCTGAACTTATTCTCTCTGGAGAAGAGACGCTTGAGAGGGGATATGATTTCAATTTACAAATACTGTACTGGTGACCCCACAATAGGGATAAAACTTTTTCGCAGAAGAGAGTTTAATAAGACTCGGGGCCACTCATTACAATTAGAAGAAAAGAGGTTTAACCTTAAACTACGTAGAGGGTTCTTTACTGTAAGAGCGGCAAGAATGTGGAATTCCCTTCCACAGGCGGTGGTCTCAGCGGGGAGCATTGATAGCTTCAAGAAACTATTAGATAATCACCTGAATGACCGCAACATACAGGGATATGTAATGTAATACTGACACATAATTACACACATAGGTTGGACTTGATGGACGTGTGTCTTTTTTCAACCTCACCTACTATGTAACTATGTAACTATGTAGGTGAATGCAGCATCGATCCGATGCTACATCTGTCCTCTGCCACCTCTGCACTGAGAACTGAGTGTTCAAACACTGTTGATCGCCCAGTTCTTCCCTCCGCTCTGAGCAGAGAGCTGTAACCCAGAGAGTGGTGACTGTCAGCCACCAGTTCTCTGCTCTGCCCCTCCAGCGCTCACTGAAGCGCTGGGCTAGGCAGGGGAGGGATCGGCTGGCTCAGTCTCCCAGAGGTGCAGCTGAGAGGCTAAGCCAGCTGCCAGGTCAGTCATCTGAGTGGATCCCAATTGTAAAGTCGATATCTTTCCCCAGCCTGGACCGGCTGAGTGACGTCAGACGACACCGAGTTTTAGCCCACTGTTGGCTGAAAACAGGTCACAGGAATGCAGAACAAACTGCACTCCCGTATACTACAGGAGAAGTATAGCCAAAAAAGCTTTGGCCATACTTCCCTTTAAGCAGGGCTACTGTTAGAAATGATGGGGCCCCGTGCAGCCTACTTAATAGCAGACACAAAACACAACATCATTTACAAAATTTCTGCTTAATCTCAGAGATAAAACTGTACTGTAATAAAATATAGGTATAAAAAGTTACATTTTTATTACATTAAACAACATATTAAAACATACATATCTATAACACTATATATAAATAGCTCCTGAAGAAGCTGTGATTATTTCCGCAAAATATGTCGAGCATGTAATGCACAGATGGTATATGGTTAATTGGTAATGACAACTTCTCCAGTGTCACCTCATCTGTGAACCTATAGAGCTACATACACCCCCTCCCTTTTTTTAATGATATGTATGTTTTAATATGTTGTTTAATGTAATAAAAATGTAACTTTTTTATACCTATTTTGTGTAACCGAAGCTTTTGTATGGTACCATAAAAGTCCATTATAGCCTCAATTCAACTCTCTCTATACATATCTGTTAGGACGTAGTACCCATTTTTCTATAGTTTACAACTTTTTGCTGGCACTTCAACTATGTACTATAATTAAGAAAGCTCTGTGTGTGTGAATGAGGTCTTGGGTCTCATTCACATGGGTGCTGTGCACAACTGTAAATTAGGACTTGTGGCTATGTTCGTACAGCCGCTTCATCCCCATAGAGTAACAGGCGTCTCCAGCCACACAAACAAATCGCTCAATCACACTGTATGGACCAGAGAACCTGTGTGTATGAGCCCTTAATTTTTAAAATTATTTCTCACAGCTTTTTAAAAAAAATGTAAACATAATATACATTTTAATTACTGTTCTACATTTTTTCACAATGCTGTTGGAGGTTGGAGGATGGGGGGAGGGATCTTTGGTGAAATTTTAGTGGTCTAAACCACAACCGCTCTCTATCCAGAAATAATCAGTTCGGATTGTCAAATATGTTTGGAGTTTATGCCGCCTACCATCCCATATTACATCACTTCCGCTTTCAACGCAAAACATGTCACCTTCACACCTGCAAATCATGTAGAGTGTCCGTATTTTTGTCCAACCAGTGTATTTCTGTTACAATAGACATCAATGTTACCAGGTAAATGACATTTACTGTTTGCTATTACACATCTTGCTTGCTAGACAAAATAGAAATTACCTGATATTTACAAAATGGAAACACTTTAGATATGTTCTTCTCCAGGTTTATCTTTTAAAAGAGCAAAACCTTCCAATAACTCGTAAGGTTAGAGCAGCACCTCCTAGTGCAGGGGTGGACAACTGCGGCCTTCCAGATGTTGGGGAACTATTGTCCCATGAGGCATTGCAAGGCTTATGCCGCGTACACACGGTCGGACTTTTCATCTACAAAAGTCCGACAGCCGTCCGACAGACTTTCGGCGGACTTTCGGCGGACTTTCGGCGGACTTGCGGCGGACTTGCCGCGGACTTGTTGCAGACTTTCTAACGAACGGACTTGCCTACACACGACCACACAAAAGTCCGACGGATTCGTACGTGATGACGTACACCGGACTAAAATAAGGAAGTTGATAGCCAGTAGCCAATAGCTGCCCTAGCGTGGGTTTTTGTCCGTCGGACTAGCACACAGACGAGCGGATTTCGGGGTCCGTCGTAGTTACGACGTAAAGATTTGAAGCATGTTTCAAATCTAAAGTACGTCGGATTTGAGGCTAAAAAAGTACGTTGAAAGTCCGGAGAAGCCCACACACGATCGGATTACCAGCCAG
Source organism: Lithobates clamitans (assembly GCA_037952925.1). Lineage (NCBI taxonomy): Eukaryota > Metazoa > Chordata > Amphibia > Anura > Ranidae > Lithobates > Lithobates clamitans. Next base: position 858,660 of record JBBGZY010000675.1, read on the forward strand.
CTTTAGTCCGTCAGCGTCCGTTGGACTTTTGTAGCTGAAAAGTCCGACCGTGTGTACGCGGCTTTACAGTTACAAGCATATCTCTCATGCCCCGTACACACGGTCGGATTTTCTGATGGAAAATGTCCGATCGGAGCGTGTTGTCGGAAATTCCGACCGTGTGTGGGCTCCATCGGACATTTTCCATCGGATTTTCCGACACACAAAGTTGGAGAGCAGGAGATAAAATTTTCCGACAACAAAATCCATTGTCGGAAATTCCGATCGTGTGTACACAAATCCGACGGACAAAGTGCCACGCATGCTCAGAATAAATAAAGAGATGAAAGCTATTGGCCACTGCCCCGTTTATAGTCCCGACGTACGTGTTTTACGTCAACGCGTTCAGAACGATCGGATTTTCCGACAACTTTGTGTGACCGTGTGTATGCAAGACAAGTTTGAGCCAACATCCGTCGGGAAAAAATCCTAGGATTTTGTTGTCGGAATGTCCAAACAAAGTCCGACCGTGTGTACGCCCTATCAGAGGCAGAGGCATGATGTTACGACTGACAGTTACTCCCAGAGGCAAAGGAATGAAAAGGCCTGTAGTTTAACAACAGCTGGAGGGCCACAGTTGTCCACCCCTTCCCTAGAAGATGTTACTTCCAAATGCATTTAAGAAAGGCAAAAGGCATTTCCAAGCTAAAAATTAGAAGTCAACCCCTAACTAGAGCTGCGCATGTAACCACCTAATATTGAAACTAGTACACTTGATGCGGTTGTAGCCCTCAAAAAAAAAAAAAATCCTGTTCCTTTAAAGCATGAATAACAGCACGATGCTTGTGCTGTGTAATTTATCCCTTTCTATAATCTAAAATACCTGGTTGATCCTGCTTGGTGCTGCCCTCCTCTCTGTAAACTGACCACGTTTATCATGGCTGCTGTTCCATGATACTATGGTCAGTTTATGTGCCTCTGTCAGCCTGCAGTCTCTCCTCTCCCCCCCCTCCCTGCCTATCAGCTGTGTCAGTGCCGATCTGCTCCCCACCCCTCCCCTTCTGCTGCTATAATAATTTTTCTTCCTAGAATCTCCTGTGTTAGATTAGGCTATGTGCCCCAGTGTATGTGATTCATAAAAAATATGCAGCTTCATACCTTACTTCAGAGCAGCGCTCAGCGCTCACATGACCGCCCGCTGCGCTCCTCCGCTGATCTGAGAACCACAGTGGGAGGGGCTGAGGATCCCCCACTGACGTCCCCTGGGAGGAGGGGAGGAGAGGAGGAGAGTGGCAGGTGGTCATGAAAGCGCCGAGTGGTGCTCTGAAATAAGGTATGAAGCTGCATATTTTTCATAAAGCACATACACTGGGGCACATAACTTAATTGAACACATGGGATCCTAGGAAGAAAACAAAGTGCCTTTACAACCACTTTAAGGGCAATAGGACATAGTGAGTTCTTGATTGTAGGTTGTCTATCTCCTGTAATATAACATAAAGAACGCATCCTAACTATTTTCAAAAAAAGCACTGGGGCCTACTGCTCCCAGTCTATTAATCTCACAAAATCTTTGCCCAGTCACTTAACCAATATGACTTGAGAGCTCTCACTTGGAACAGACCTAACATTGCAAATCTTAGACATGCTTTTACACTGTCCCTTCAGTGCAGAAGAAAGCATTTTGGGGTTTTAAATATATTGTACGATAAAAGACAGACAACAGAGAGCCTACAGGAGGTTTTAAATCTTGCAAAGGATTACAGCAGAAATAATTAATGGTGCACAGGGGGACTTCCCTGCATACTACTTATAGTAGGAGGGATCTGGACCTTTCATCAAATGGCCTTCCTTATTCATCACTGTTTCAGGACACACAATGAGCTGGTGGGTCCAATGTTCCAGGGTTAATCAGTCAAGTATTCTCACTTCCACCCAGGTTCAGACATGTCAGAAAGAAATTATGTAAGACATCTTTCTTTTCAGCAGCAGTAAATCACCAGCTCTCTCTAAATTCCCTTTTCCATATCAGAACAGGGTGGAGATTTATTCCACTACTAAGACATACTGACACACCAACTCCTGGTGTGGTGGTACCAGTTAGTTAAGACTCTGGCAACTGTCCACAGTGACAAATTCTGGAGCCCATTCCCAAAAATGAAATCAAATTCATAAAAGGGCACATCTCAATGTACAAACACCTCTTCATTAAAATAAAGCAACAGCTTACAAAGCAAAACTCAATTGCAGATGGAGCTCATATCAAACTTGTGGTTACTATGATCAACTCCATTTGCAGCCCCATGTTGAACTCCAAAATATAGCACTTTTGGTACTGATCTTCAATAAATCTTGGTCTTCGTATGACCAGCAGCTACCTTGTGAACGTCTTCAGCAACCAGCATCTTCAGGAATACCTCCCTGGAGGGAAGATTCCTGCTTACTTTAACCCCCCAGGTCCAATGGCCTGGAAAGATAGATCGTTTACAGTGATATCATCTGAGAGCAAAAGCCCATGAGGGAAGATCAGTACGGGAAGTAACCCAAATATTTACTAGTTCTCCCAGGATGCATGACCAGGCCCCCACACTTGCTGATTGTTTAGGTCATTAAGCATTCAAACACAAAATTATACCTCTCTAGCAATCTCTGATGGAGCAAGCTCAAACAGCAACAAGTAGTGAAAATGCACTTTTTGCTTAGAGATTATTCTTGTTGAGGTACAGTTGAACTGATTGCAGCCCACTGCACCCTGCAAAATCACAAAAGATACAAAAGGAATTTAGGAAAAATGCTACATATATACACAATATTTGCATGGGCCCCGTACATTTTCAACAATTGCACCACCATAATAAAAAGTAATTCTAAATGGATACTAGGAGCTTAGAAGCCCCTGTATAGCTGCACAAGATATAAAGGTATTATACTGTATACACTCCTTGCTCTGCTTTACACCTATGTGTAGTGCCCTCTCACATAGGTTGATAAGCTAGTTCCCATGCTAGGGATTCTAATTGTCAGGACATCAATGGTAGTGTGTATAAGACCCAACAAACAAACTGTACTGAGCCAGGGGCCCTATTTTAACTCCATAATGGGCTTACATTGGGCAACATTTGATCACTGGTCAGGTTGCTTGAGGGCTGCACCACACATCTGACCCAAAAGTTGGGGGGACCTGTCCCCACCACCCAATAGGCTTACCATCCTTTTCTCAGCATCAGCTGTTAACATAATATGAAGGTGACATAAAAATGAGCAATAATTTCCAATGCACAGCTTAGTTTCTGACTAGCAAGTTCATAAATTAATTCTATTTAGAATTATTTTGGTGCCTTATTTTGCCAAAACATGCAGCATAGAAAATAATAAGGTTTTTAATGATTTTATTTTGATGTTAAAGTTTCTTTACACATGGTGTACATTTGCATGCCACAGTATCTGAAAACATTATCAGAAGCTTTGCATAATATAATCTTTCTTTATAGTTTATTGGCCTTTAGTTTACCATGAACTGTAGAAATTAAAAACATTATGCTGCAGAAATATTTTGCGGAATCTGTTTACTCTATAGGTATTAAAATTAGTAGCAACTGCTTGTATTTCCATGGCTGTATATGGGTACTAGAGCACTATACCTGTTTTTGCAGACACTAATAAAAAGTGTTAACTGTTGGCTAATGAAGGAGTTATGTGAGACACGGCTTCTCTCCAGGTTTCTATGGAGCCTCCTAGTACACACCTTACAGACAGAATCACCAAGGCTAAAAACTGTTTCCACTGTCGGATTTTCAAGACACTCACGTACATTAAAATGGAATCACTGGAAGACAATAGACACTACAGTACATGGATACAGAGTCTGTTTTCCAGCTTTCAGCAATATGTTTGCTTTAAAATGCAAAATTGCAATACCCTAAGGTGTAAATCCTCCCAAAATAGACTTGGGTCTGTTAATGCAAAGCAAATTTTGAATGCCTTTAAAGGAATATACTTTTAGTCTTTAACAAAAAAAAATATTCTAAAAACATGATGCTAGATAATTTATAATATACACTATTTTTTATTTTAATTTTTAAGAAAACTTTAGCGTATATTGAAAACATAATATCAGACAGCAAGTTTTTATCACAGATGTCATCCCTGTTCTAGTTAAGTCCCTTGGGCTTACCAAAAATATTTGCTTTCTTTGTATATTTTGGGAGGTTGCATGAGAATTGAACCTACCACAATTCACAATTATTTTGACTGCACTAATGTATTGGTCAGAGAACCATATACCTATACATCACACCAACTAAGGTACTCAATGGCTTTTATATGGACACTAATAAGTAATGGAAACAAATTAGTAATTGCAGCTGTGGAGAAGAGAAGGAGCAAATAAAGCTGTCTGGGTAGGTTAAGAGAAAGTAGAGGCTATCATGAACATGAGTGGCCAGTCTTGTTTCTCAAACCTTCTCAATTTTTTATAGGTTCATTCAGTACTACATACTGTAAATGTAGGAATTGTTGCACAAAACATCATCCATGTCTAAGCTTCTTCTATATAGCTTTATGTACTATGCACGTACTGTACCCAGAAGTCACAGTGGGTGTATAAATCTTCCCCTAGGGGACCCATGTAAAAAGCATAGAAATTCCATGTATGTATAGGAATAACATGTATGCTACATTATTCTACAGCAAGGAAGAGGGACTAGTGTTTTTCACTCAGGAAGGTAGTGCTGTGGGCAGGACTTACTGCGCCCATGTGGGTACCCCGAAAAAGTGCTCGCTAGTGCCCCAATGGCGGGCTGAGGCTGCTGTGCAACGCAAGTTTAGGACAGCACTCCAACCTGAAAGTGAGGCTTCTCCAAAAATTGTAAAAGAAAACAGGAACAGAGGGCTCACCAGCCTTGCGCATTACCTTTGAAACACTTGAGTTTATTAAAAAAAAATATTGCATACTCACAAATGAGTGATAAAATCAGGCAGATAGTAAAAAGTCCATCATTTAATGTTGAATTAATGTTGTAAAGGGCTGCGTAAACTGTCGCTATATATATCCTGTATAATAATAATAATAATCATTTGCATCATCCAGCAAGATCTTCTGGCCAGTAAACGTAGGTGGGATGTAAAGTCCAAAGAAAGCTGTACATAGGTAACTCTAGAAGTGTACACAGTTAACGTCTTGTTACCTGTGGTCCAACTCTGTACTCTATACAATAATCACTACGGACATCAGTTGCTCATTACACTCTATGCACTACAGATAACAGTTCTTCAATACACTTCATATCTCTTCTGTCTCTGAATTGTGAAGCATTTCTGAGCTGGTACTGCTAGACTTGTACTGGACTCCACCAGCCCAGTAACCTGTCACCTCACTCCCAGTGACATTGATTCATACAGTATGTTTCACTTGAATACTAGGAAGCTGTACTCTGTACATCACCCATGCTTATTCTTTTCCATAGGCCTCTCTCCATCTTCAGTGACCTCCAGGCTGGGTCCCTAGGAAGCCCCATGCCACAATGCCAGACCCAGTATTGGGGTTCCGGTCACTAGGGAAGGAGCCTAAGCATAAAAGCTCCTTTTCTATCAGGGCCTTTATCACCTTTGCTAAGTTACCGCTTCCCAACTGGCTGTTTGCTTATGCATTCGACACTAGTACTGTAGTCATTAGCAATGGCAATATAGCCTCCCCCAAAAAGCGTCATTGCATGTTAGACATTGGTACTTTATCTTCTCTATCTCATTTCATCCCCTTTTTAAGCCCTGTTCTTTGTGATAGACCACACATGCATTGAACCCCTTTAAGTGTGTCCTCAAGTAACTTCCGACCAGGTCAAGTTCAATAACAATAAACATTCTTTACTGAAGTTGTTAAAAATTAACAAGTAAACAATTCACACAGTATCTTCAAAAAACATTCATGTACAGTTCTGTTCTGTTATGTGCCCACAACTGTTCTCCTGGTGCTTCTGAATACCCATGAGGTAGTCATAGTTTATAAAGGTGATAAAATTCCTTAAGTCTTCATTTTATATATATATATATATATATATATATATATATATATATATATTTTAGTGGAGAAGCTAGAGAATAAAATGGCGATCGTTGCAATATTTTATGCCACACTGTATTTGCGCAGCGGTCTTTCAAATGCAATTATTTTGAAAAAAAGACATTTTCATGAATTAAAAAAAATACTAAATAATGTAATATCTTAATGTAATGTAAGCCCAATTTTTTTGTCTAATGTGAAAGATGATGTTACGCCAAGTAAATAGATACCTAACATGTCATGATTTGAAATTGCACACATGGAATGGTGACAAACTATGGTACCTAAAAATCTCCATAGGCGGTGCTTTAAAAAAATAACAGTTACCAGGTTAGAGTTACAGAGGAGGTCTAGTGCTAGAATTATTTCTCTCACTCTGACGTTTGCGGTGACACCTCACATGTGTGATTTGAACACCATTTACATATGCAGGCGCAACTTACGTGTGCATTGTCTTTGCAGCGCAAGCTCGCGGGGACGGGGACGCTTTAAAAAAAAAAAAAATTTCTTATTTATTTTATGTATTTTTTTTTTTACATTGTCATTTAAAAAAAAAAAAAAGTGATCACTTTTATTGCTGTCACAAGGAATGTAAACATTCCTCGTGACAGTAATAGGTGGTGACAGGTACTCTTTATGGAGAGATCGGGGGTCTGTATACTGTATTTTTTTTAAACCGGCGCCATTGGCACCCAAGTAAACCGGAAGTGATGTTGTGACCTTGCTTCCGTGTTTACACAAAGGAGACTGGAATGAAGCCATTTCCGGCTTCCTTCCAGTCTCGCTCTAGCTGGCGGAAGTGCCAGATCGTGGGTCGGGTCTCCTGGTGGGACGGGAGGCCCGCTCCTCCTGGATAACAGCCAAGTGACTTTTAGCCTCATTGGTTGTTATTCCTGAAGAGCCGACCGCCCGCTCTAAAAAATGGTATCGGGATGATGCCTGCAGCTGCAAGCATCATCCCGGTATAAGCCTTTGAAGCTGAGGCTGCATATGTGCGTATGGTCGTCGGGAAGGGGTTACGTAGGGAGACTTGGAACTGTACCACCATCCTTCTTACTCACTGTGGCGTCCACGAGAAGTAGTTCTCTCCCTTTTTATGTGTTTGCCCAAGCATAGAGCGGTACCTCCCCAAAAAGCGTGGGAATACCTGACCAGCATTGTTAACCCTTACCTTCCAGGGTAACGAAAGAGTGCAATTCATTCACATTTGGATATACAGTTTTGCAAAGAAATGCAGCAAAATAATCAGAAGGCTTAAATTAGCATGTAAAAATAGATTCAGTTAGTTTTTCTTTTAATGCATATACTGTATAGATTCTTATATCTGTCTGGAGTTCAACAGTAATAATTGAGAATTATCTTTATTATTTTTTTTCCTGAAGAGTAAAACCCAGTATTATAGCCCAGCCCACTTATTATAATTAGGGAAAACATTTAGACAACATATAGGTGGCTGTATTTGGGCATCATACTTCCCTAGGCACACCTAAATAATGATGCCCTTTTGTACAAGCTCCATCCTTTGTATCATGCAATCATTATAGTAAAAACTAATGTCTGAGTGTGCATTTATATGCAGAATTATTTGTTAACTGTACAAATTAAAAAGGAGGCAGGAGATTTGGTTTTATGTTGACTCTCAACTTCCACTGCACACATTTCCTTTATAGTTCATGTGTTGCATTGAGCCAAAAGTCCAAAAGGTTCCAGGCTGCCTCTCTCCCTACCAACGCAATCCAGACAGTCGGTGCAACTTCCAGGTGGAATTCACTCACCCTAGGTTCATACAGCCAAAACCAAACGGACACTAGAATAGAAGGGCAGTTTGCATAAACTTCTAGTGACTGGTTCAAGACTTTGAGGTGTAGTTATATACAGTGGCCAGCTATCTCTTTCAGCAATTTCCTAGCCCCTCTCCCCTCCCCTCTACATGCCTTGAGAGACAATGACATCACTCCTTTTGCCAAAAGTTGATTGTGCTATTAATTGTTTTGAAGGGGCCTGAAGAATTTTTTTTTTGCCGAACAGCAGCTGCATCCAATCAGATACAGCAACCATTTGGGTATTTTGGCAACTGGTGGGGCCTGCTCTCAATATAGAATAGTTGTAGTGGGAGATTCTTCCTTCAGTGTTGTATAGTATGGATGGAGGAATCAGTCAGCTGTTTTGGTTCTGTCTATATTTTGGAAGAAAAAAGAACTATCTGTGTAAAGTCAGCTTAAAGGGTTTGTTAACCCACATGTCCAAATCACTGCCAGCCCCTCTTTGATAGGCAGGGATAGCACACTCTATAAGTCTTTTATAAAAACGAGCGTTGTAAATACCGATTTAGGGTGATCTTCAGGCTGGTCACATGACTCACGGTCGCTGTATACCTCCGATATATGGCTTCTGCAGGAGGGGCCGAGATCACCCTCTGACATCAGCCAGGGAGGTCACATGGCTGCTTAGCCCCTCCCACAGTATCCCTGGAGACCGGCTGAGAGTCATGTGACCAACCTGAAGATTGTGCTAAAACTGTATCTACAACGATCAGTGTGCTATGCCTGCCTATGTATCTACAACTTATACAGTGTGCTATGCCTGCCTATAAAAGAGGGGCTGCCAGTGACATTTTGTAAAAGTTTATTTGTACTAATGGGGCGGGGGCGGGGGGAGGCGGAGACAGAGACACAGAGCTGACAGGCAGGGAGGAGGGGGTGAGGGGGAGAGAGGAGAGCAGAGCAGGGCTGCGGATGGCGGAGGGACGTACTCTGAGCACGGTGGTCAGCCCTGATTTTCGTGGTCAGTGCAGAGAGGGGGATACAGGAAGTGGCAGGTTCAGGGAGGTTTTTTACAGTTTAGAGAGTGGCAGATTACACAACACAAGCACTGTACTGTTTAATCTGCTTCAACCGCTTGCCGACCAGCTCACATACATATACGACGGCAAAGTGGCTTGTTCCCGTGAATCACCGTATGCGTAGATTGGCTCCTTTAAGAGCCATAGCAGGTGTGCACATGCCGCCAGAGGTGTTTGCAGGCGTGCGCGTGCCACCGGCCACCCGATTTTGCGGGCACGAGAGCCAGAATGGGGATTTGTGTGTGCAAAGGAGAGGAGAGACACTATAATTTTTGCACAAACCAATCAATATACGCTTATTGCGATTTCTTTTACAAAGAAATATGTAGAAGAATACATATTGGCCTATACTGATGATTTTTTGGGATATTTATTATAGCAAAAAGTAAAAAAATATTATTTTTTTTTCAAAATTGTCGCTCTTTTTTTCTTTATACTTCAAAAAATAAAAACCGCAGAGGTGATCAAATACCACCAAAAGAAAACTCTATTTGTGGGAAAAAAAGGATATCAATTTTGTTTGTTTAAAGCGTCGTACAACCGCGCAAAGTTCAATTAAAGCAACACAGTGCCGTATCACAAAAAATGGCCTGGTCATTAAGGGGGAAAATCTTCCAGGGCTGAAGTGGTTAAGGGACCAGGATGTGTAATTTTTTTTTTTATTTGGTTAACAAACACTTTAACTAGTCCACTGCCCAGATAGCAAGCATATGTGCTGCAAGTTTGAAAATGACTTGCTAAGCTATTTCTAGACTTGCCAGGCTTCACAAGTTTGCTGCACAATTGCAAGTCCACATTGCATGACTCAAGATCAACTTTCTTTGCAGACATTCTGCAAGTCTGCTGGGTCACTGTGACTTGCCGAACTCTTGCTGTAGACTCTCCACTGCAACTTTGCTCTTGCTAGAGACTTGCCATGCAAATTTGCTACAAATTATGAAAAGTGTCAAGTAGAACTTGTACTTCAAGTGCTCTGCAAGTGTACAACTTGCCAGTGAAAATGTGCAGCAAGTTAACAGACTTACAATTCAACACTGCCACAAATTTGTGGCAAGTTATCCATGCTATCTGGGCGGAGAGAAGTGTGGTGGGACAATACAGCTGGACTTGGAGTGGGCGAGGGGGTAATTTAAAAACACTCAGAAAATTGAGTTAAAAGAAAAGTTCACAAAATACATTTTAAAATTACCAAAATAAACATCATGGACCCTATTTTTGAAGCAGTTATACTACTGCATGCTTAAAAAACACAGCAATGTGTTTTACAAATGTGCATTATGCTGTGCTTACTTCGGCATTCCAAAGCAAATGGAGCAGCACTCAAATAAATGAATTTAAAGAAATAGCTAGGAAGAGGGGGAGAGGAGAGACCTGTCAATGTCATGTGTCTGGCCTCTCCACAAATCACAGACCTACTCTGTAGTGTTAGGCAGAGGACACTCTGTAGGACACCAAGGGCTATTATATTTTATGAAAGGCACGTAACATGCAGAGCACAGTGGATAAAACACTGAGAAAAGTTGACAGCAGTATCTGCGGTCTTCTATAAATAGGCCCCTAAGATAGTACTCAAAATAAATATAGATAAACATTTCTGGGGGGGGGGCAATGAACTTAATGAGCATCTTAAAATGTCAGAACCCCCCCACATAAGTTCTGTCTCATGGAACAAGGAGCAGAAGACATGAACAGGGCCCCATCATGGATAAGCAGAGAAAAGCTTGACTTTGGCTTAAAAAGATCCAAAACACACATTAAAATAAGCTGGGAAGATCAAAGCTGTGGAAAATCAGGTATTATTTGTAATCTTGGAATATTTGATTAACCCTTTCAGCTTCCTGTTGGCAGTGCTGTCAAGCATCACATGTCATAGAGTGTGTAGGAGCCATTGTTTGCTCTCTTGCTTGGTTGTCAGACAGCCCGTATAGAGTCAGTGCACTTTATTCTTTCACTCAGACTTCTATTGTTCAAGAAACCTGCTGAGGCTCCCTTTTAGAGGATGAGCAGCCAAAAAACCCATTAATGTCACCTTTGTCCTAATTACAATCCTGACAGTGCTGGCAAATAAGTGTCTTGGATTTGAGTGGGTGATCTCGATGCAAATCCTTGTGACTGCTTCCCTGTGTCCTTTCTCCTGTGATTTAATCTCTGTAGGTTTTATCAAGGTCACATAGTATCCAGTGACAGAAAATGCTTGCCTTTTTCCTCACTGCTGCACTGTGTCAATAAAAAATGTTGTATCCATTTCAACACAATAAAATGTGCCTAGCTTTCCGTGATGTATGAGACATTATCTTGTAATTTTTTTTTTCAAATAATTCAAGGATATTTAGCAAATTTTTATGATAAAATAATTCATGTGACACAATAATTTTAGATATTTTTTGTGTACAGTGGCCAAATACCAACATCCCAGCCAAGTTCAATCAACCCTCTTTTTTCTCCCCATTTATCCCTTTTTGGTCCGATGTATGGACCTCTATAATAATATACTATTTAACTACCAAAAAAGCATAGGTGTGCGCAGCCTATTGCATTTGGGTGTGCACCCCTAGGCTTAAACACATCTGTGTGTGTATATATTTATATATATATAGATATATATATCTATATATATATACGCACACTGTTAGGGCAAGTTTATACTTGATTCAAAACAAGGCTTCAGACACGCTGTGCTAAAGCTCTCTGAATGCCAGTCAAAGCCCCATCACTAAATAAAATGGTTAGTTTACAGTCCTGTTTACACCTTGTTTTTGCTTTGCTTTGCTTCGGCTTTGCTTAAAAAATTATACCCCACGTCGCTTTAGTGGCACTTCAAAGAGTCTTCAAAGCCTCCATAGAAGTCTATGGCAAAGCTCTCTTGAAGCTCACTTCAAGTACCAGCAGCTTTTGAGAGGAAAAGTAGTGGTGTGGGCAGGGGCGGACTGATAACTCATGGGGCCCCCGGGCAATAGGAGATTATGGGGCCCCCAGGCAATCAGAGATTATGGGGCCACATAGTATACACACACACAGTATACAATCACACAGTATACACATACATGTACACACAGTATACACATACATGTACACACAGTATACACAGACAGATGCAAAAAAAACACAGATTTATACACACTGTCCCTGGTTTTACTGAGGCTGGCAACCCTGATGGGGCCCCCTAGTGGACCCAGGGCCCTCGGGCAGTGCCCGAGTGGCTCAATGGTCAGTCCGCCCCTGGGTGTGGGTTTAAACAATCCTTTTTTATCAGTTTACGTAACTGGGGAAGTGGCGGGGGCATGTCATAGAACATGGGTGACTCAACTTGCCAGCATATACATAGAAATAAAGGTAAAAATATCAGTTTTAGGTAAACCTTAGAATGGTATGCGCTACCTTCATTTTTAGATCTTGGATGGTTGTTCATGTTTTTTAAGGGCTTATTCGGATGGGTTATCAGACCTGTCCACTGATCAGAAGGATAATACAGCAGCAACAAAGGAAGAAGTTCCACAGCAGTTATCAGCTACAGTCCAGGTTACACATAAAAGCCAGAAAACAGAAACAAGTACAAGTACAAGGACAATAAACAAGCTAGTTTTTTCTCTTCAGACTTTGGATTTACTAATAATAATAATAATAATAATAGTAAAAGCGTTTTTTTTTAAAAAGTAACACAAAACATGTTTAAATACCTTGCAGGCTGTGAATCATACTTTAAGCAGAACTCCACCCAAAAGGCAAAGTTCCACTTTAAGTCCTCCTCCCCTCCTACCCAGCCACATTTGGCATGTCATTTTTTTTTTGGGGGGGGGGGGGGAGTTGGTAACCATCCCTTCCTGCAGTCTTCTGAGACATGTCAGAGGTCAAAGAAGACTGTGCGACCATTCACAAATGCACAGTGGGCAGCCAGCTATGAAGCAGAAAGCCGCATAGCTGGCTGCCCACAGTGGGGCTGTGCCCACACTGCATGAGTTAACTGCTCGTTTTTGTCTAGGGGATTGTGAAGCGGAGATATACTTAACTAATCCGCTGCCTGCAAGACTAGTTTCTGCAGCTCCTGTCCCCCCCTCACACTAGCGGTCTTGTGAATGGACTGTTCTGGACATCATCAAGCCCTAAGACTGCCTCTGGACATGAGGACGGCAGGAACAGTCCACCACTTGACATTTTCCAGAGGATTGAAAGACTGGGTAAGTACAACTTTGCCTTGCACCCCTAGACAAAACAAGCAGTTAACCCATGCAGGAGAATAAAACACTTTTTTATGGAGTTCTTCTTTAATTTTTTTTCCCACTGAACCTCCTCTTTAAGGCTCATTGAAATGGGGGATCAAACTAGTCTTCCAATCTGAGACACTGTCTGCTGTGTGCGAATCCACCTCATAGCTAAGCTGATTCCCTGATTTCCTCTGTGCAGTGTGAACCAGGAAGAGCTCAGCTCTGAACAGGTCCAGGTTCAAAACTGTCAACATCCTCGCTGAAAAGCCAGTTGCACAACGTGTCAAGCACAGCCTGTGCTTGATTGGCTGAAGCAAATGTCAGAGGAGACATCAAAGGTCTGATAGAGAATGAATGTCTTCATAAAGAATATTTGTCACCTGCTCAATACAATCACATAGGGGGCTTGTTATCCCTCTTTGTTATAGCAATAAAGTTAAAGACAAAAAAGTGTAAAAAAAAATAATTGGAATAAAAAAGTGTATTGAGTGCTAGTGTATTTTTTCCTAAAAATATAGCGTTAATAAACATTAAACAATTGTGCAAATATCACGTAGTATAAAAAATTGCAACTGCTATTCTACAGGGCCTCTGCAATTAGAAAATATGTTCTGGGTCTTTAAAGTAATTTTATAGGCAAAAAATGCAGGTTTGTGAAAAATGAAAAAACTGCTCCAGTGGGAAAGTGCTTAAAAAAATAACCCATTAATCCTCACACCACAGTTGCTGTAATAGAATTTCTAGAGAAAAAAAACACGATTTAATTAGTGTTACCTTGGATGTGGCCAGAAAATTGTATCATTGCTTTGTCAGTTGGTATGAATGGAGTTGTTCAGAGACAGACCAGAAGACCTTGGTGCCAGACAGCCAGCATCAATCCATATATTGTCACTCTATTCCTCATTTACATATTAGGAAAGCAAATGCAGTTATCTGCAAAGATAAGGAGAAGAATGTTCACAAAATTGTGCATTGGGGATGCATGTGACTGCCCATCAGGAAGGAAAAGTAAACTAATCATGTACTACTACTGTACATCCTGTAATACTGGAATACCGGTGAGGGGATTTTTAAGTAGAGGACATTTATTGGGATATATGTATGCGTTTGCGCTATTGTAGAATAGACCTAAATCAATCTTAGTAGGTAGAAAATGTGAAAATGTATTTAAGATAGTATAACCAGAGGCACTAACAATATTATGTACCATACAGCATGTCACAGAGCATTGCTGCACAAATTAAAGTTTACATTATTTTTTTTTTAAATCAGCACAAGGGACACCTCTCATTCAATTGATGTAATATCCCTTGTCAGTGGCGGCTGGTGCTCAATTTTTGGGGGGCCGCAAAATTTTTTTGAAAAAAAATCATCAATTGCAGCCACTGTGCCCAAACACTGTCACTGTGCCCTCAAATGCTGCCACTGTGCCCATCAAACACTGCCACTGTGCCATCAATTGCAGCCACTGTGTCCATCAAATGCTGCCACTGTGCCATCAAATGCTGCCACTGTGCCATCAAATGCTGCCACTGTGCCATCAAATGCTTCCACTGTGCCATCAAATGCTTCCACTGTGCCATCAAATGCTGCCACTGTGCCATCAAACGCTGCCACTGTGCCATCAAACGCTGCCAGTGTGCCCATCAAACGCTGCCACTGTGCCATCAAATGCTGCCACTGTGCCATCAATTGCAGCCACTGTGCCCATCAAATGCTGCCAATGTGCCATCAAATGCTACCAGTGCCCAAACGCTGCCACTGTGCCATCAAATGCTGCCACTGTGCCATCAAATGCTGCCACTGTGCCAACAAATGCTGCCACTGTGCCCAAACGCTGCCACTGTGCCATCAAATGCTGCCAATGTGCCCATTAAACGCTGCCACTGTGCCATCAAACGCTGCCACTGTGCCCAAACGCTGCCACTGTGCCATCAAATGCCACTGTGCCCATTAAACGCTGCCACTGTGCCCTCAAATGCTGCCACTGTGCCCTCAAACACTACCAGTGTGCCCATCATATGCTGCCAGTGTGCCCATCAAATGCTGCCAGTGTGCAAATCATATGTTGCCAGTGTGCCCATCAAATGCTGCAAGTGTGCCCATCAAATGCTGCCAGTGTCCCTCCCGGGACACCCCACTCACCCCCCCACCACCCCACGGATGGATCGCGGTACACCCCTCTTACACCCCCTCCCCCGCGGATGGATCGCGGGACACCCCATGCAGGAGGACCGGCGCTTACCGTGAGTCCTCTTCTCCGGTGTCTCCTCTCCAGTCAGCTTCCTCCGCTCTGTCCCACTTCCGCCAAAGCACTGAGCATCCAATAGGGATGCCTGGTGCTTTGGCCAATCAGGAAACAGGTTTCACTGACCTGCCTCCAGAAAAGTGTGGAGGCAATGTGGTCTGAAAACAGCGAATATTCATTCGCTATGGTCACACAATTGGGTGGAATCAGGGCGCACTCTCTGCGCCACGAGCCCACCCTTTTTTTAAGCCTATTAGAGCCTCTGGCTCTAATCAGCTGCTTCAAAAAAATACACCCCCTCCTGCCCCCGCCATAGGAGTGTCCAGGGTCCTGAAAGGGGCCAGTCACATGGATAGAGAGGCGGCAGCAGGGATAGGGGAGGCGGCGCCTGTGCGCCCACAATGCACGGGCCGCCACTGTCCCTTGTGCTGATTTAAAAAAAAAAAATAATTAAAACTTTAGTTTGTGCAGGAATGCTTTATGACTTGCTGTATGGTACATAATATTGTTAGTGCCTCTGGTCATACTATCTTAAATACACTTTCACATTTGACATGCTGAGGGCTGCTCTCTTGAATTATATTTTCTGTCCTCTGCCCCCTCATACCGGTAATCTTTTGGTACTGCTGGAGTTAATACGAGCCATCAGACCTATCATAGGCATTTGTCAAGAACTATGCCTGCCCTTTCTGCCTCCATCTCCATTCCAGCAATGAAAAGTGCTATATCAATGAAAGACCACCAGCATAAGGAACACGTCTCATTGTACGTTATGTCCCTTATGTTGATTGAAAAAAAAAAACTAAATGTAGGCCTTAAATACATGAATAATCTACATGCCAAATCCTGTCACTATACCCCAACTGGGCACTAACCCAATAAACTAACATCATATTTACCACCACAATTGTTTATCACCTGGATTTAGTAACATAATTGCCTAATGAGGTTACATTAACATATTAGAAATGATTTTTCTCAGGAATCCTTGGCAGGCAGTTATCACTTTTCCCCCAAGGTCCAATGTAACATCCTTAACTGGAGACGATGTCTATGGTGTACAAAATGTAACATCCTTATCTAGACATGCCTCACACAGTAGGCATAGTATAACCCAAACCATTTGAAGGCTCAGTATTTTTTTCTCACCCCATAAAGAGGCCCTGTATTGCTAAGTAGCCGAGATGCTCCCAGGTCTTCAGCAGGGGTATGTGTCCAAACCAGAGGTTTTTATGGACAGCAATCCATCTTTGTCATGTACCCACTGATGTTACTTTGCTGCACCTGTGTATATACACTGCTCAAAAAAATTAAAGGAACGCTTTAAAAACACATCAGATCTCAATGGTGAAAAGTATCATGCTGGATATCTATACTGATATGGACTGGGTAATGTGTTAGGAATGAAAGGATGTCGCATCGTTTGATGGAAATGAAAATTATCAACCTACAGAGGGCTGAAAAGTGAAAAAATGATGCAGCAGGCTAGTCCATTTTGCTGAATTTTTTATCAATTATCAAAATGGAAAGTAAATGAACAGAAGAAGAATCAAATCAATATTTGGTGTGACCACCCTTTGCCTTTAAAACAGCATCAATACTTCAATTCTTCTAGGTAAACCCAGCAGTTAGGTTGTTCCAAAACATCTTGGAGAATTAGCCCCCGAGTTTCTGTGGATGGAGGCTGCCTCAAATCCCTCTGTCTCTTCATGTAATCCCAGACAGACTTGATGATGTTAAGATCAGGGATCTGTGGGGGCCAACCCATCACATCCAGGACTCCTTGTTCTTTTTTATGATAGTTCTTAATGACTGTATGTTTGGGGTCGTGATCCTGCTGCAGAATAAATTTGGGGCCAATCATGCCAATCCTGATGGCATGGCATGATGGATAAATATCTGCCTGTATTTCCTATATAAGCGTAACGTTTATTGTTCAAGATCTTTTCATGGGTAAAGCTATAGCATGGTTATCCTTTAAATGACCCGTCCCCCAATGCTCAGTATTCTGCTAAAGTCATAAACGTACCTATTTTGTCCTAAAATGACTTGGTGGATTATTCTATTATCTTAGTAGTTGCTGAGTAAATTCTCATTCACACAGGTTGCCACTAGAGGGAGATATGAATAAATACTTACATGAAAAAAGGAATGGCAACAAATAAAAATGGGAAGGTTACATAAAAATGTTATCACAATATGTAAATACACTAAAGAAAGAGGAATTCTCCTGAAAAATATATGCTTTAGTTATGATATCGTCTCCTGGGACTTTGCTATTTGTAGATGGAATATTGCTCTCTGCTTTTGAGGACAAAATCGACAGGTCAGGTGTGTGGAAAACTTTTTTAAAATTTTTGACAGTCCTACTTACTGACATGAGTACCACAAATGCACATTATTCTTGCATTGAAGTTCCTACATTTATGGGCAGGCTGGGTGTACAGAAGTTGATTTACTGATCGACCTCTGTACAACCAGCCTGTCCGGTTTTTCCTGAACGATTATGCCCCGTACACACGGTCGGACTTTGTTCGGACATTCCGACAACAAAATCCTAGGATTTTTTCCGACGGATGTTGGCTCAAACTTGTCTTGCATACACACGGTCACACAAAGTTGTCGGAAAATCCGATCGTTCTAAACGCGGTGACGTAAAACACGTACGTCGGGACTATAAACGGGGCAGTGGCCAATAGCTTTCATCTCTTTATTTATTCTGAGCATGCGTGACACTTTGTGCATCGGATTTGTGTACACACGATCGGAATTTCCGACAACGGATTTTGTTGTCGGAAAATTTTATATCCTGCTCTCAAACTTTGTGTGTCGGAAAATCCGATGGAAAATGTCCGATGGAGCCCACACACGGTCGGAATTTCTGACAACACGCTCCGATCGGACATTTTCCATCGTAAAATCCGACCGTGTGTACGGGGCATTAGGCAGAGCTGATCAGTGTGTGTTCAGCGGGAGTGATTCCTCCATCCACCTCGAATGTATGGATGGAGAAATCGGTTAATTTTTTTTTTTTTAACCCACTGTTTGAATGAAAAAAAAATGACTAATGTGTGGCCAGTTTAACACATTCATGTAACCACTAACAAACTAATAAAACAAATTACATTTCCATATGTATTTGGAAAGCAGTAGAGAACCAGAACCTAATGCCGCGTACACACGGTCGGACTTTTCGGCTACAAAAGTCCGACAGCCCGTCCGACAGACTTTCGACAGACATTTGGCGGACATTTGGCGGACTTTTGGCGGACTTGCGGCAGTCTTTCTAACGAACGGACTTGCCTACATACGATCCCACAAAAGTCCGACGGATTCATACATGATGATGTACACCGGACTAAAATAAGGAAGTTGATAGCCAGTAGGCAATAGCTGCCCTAGCGTGGGTTTTTGTTCGTCGGACTAGCATACAGACGAGCGGATTTCTGGGTCCGGCGGAGTTACGACGTAAAGATTTGAAGCATGTTTCAAATCTAAAGTCCGTCAGATTTGCGGCTGGAAAAGTCCGCTGAAAGTCCGGGGAAGCCCACACACGATCGGATTGTCAGCCAGCTTTAGTCCGTCGGCGTCCGTCGGACTTTTGTAGACGAAAAGTCCGACCGTGTGTACGCGGCATAAGAGAATCCAAACAGTAAACAAATATAAACTATATTAATTGACTGTTGGAATTTGAAGTTATCAGTGCTGCAAAGTGTCAGTGCTAATCAGCCACTAACTTATCTGATAATCAATGTCTTCCTATATTAAACGCTAAAAATATATTAAACGCTAAAAATAATTAAAAAAATGATTGCACTGACAGATGGATTAACCAACCAATTAAGTACCGTATATATTTTTGTGCCAAATCTAAAACTTAGAACCATGTACACATTTAACCACTAGGTGTCATTAGTTTACCATATAGCATTTGAAAAACATAGGACTACCTATATAGAAGGATGTAAAAAGATTCTATAATGACAGTACATGGTTTTAAACAGTGGCCCTAAAATAGTGCTGGGCTCTCCATTAAAGATCACATTCATGTCAATTTGACAGGCGTGTGGGTGCAAACACTACCTGAGTTTGGGGCCGTGCGACCGGATCCATATAACTGCCAACTTGGGAGCAGCAACTGTGTCCATGCAGCCACTATGTTCCTCCCAATGGGAATCAATGGGACTACCTGCACAGGTATGCCCAGAACACCTGTGGCCATTGCATGGGAGTATGCTATAGTGTGAAGGAGGCCTTATGTATGTTTAGTGAGACAAGTCGAGCCATAAATAATGCCAGCTACAATTCAAAAAAAAGCGATGACTGTGTTTCTTGTTTTTTCATTTAAACAGGGCTGATTGAGTCTGAGAAATCCATATTAGCCCAAATACACAAATGGGCACACTAACCTGATGCAGATACAAATTGTTGATTGCCAGTGTGAGTCAATTCCCTTCTTGTGAAAATGAGAGCAGGGTGATCTGGTTAATAATATATATACAGAATATAGAGAACATGTGTACAAAGAAAATGTCACCAACAACAATCACTCAAGTGCTTTTGTTCCAATTTATACTAAAGTGAGGGTAGCTAGTACAATTGATCTGCTTATTAATTGCTTGTGTATCCCTGGTGCTGTAGAGGAGTGGCCATTTACTCACCATGTTCAGACTCCTTTAACTCCTTTTCCCACAACTCCCTGGGTTCCTGGACACTCTTGGGAAATAAAAGTTCCTCGGTTTTCCTCCATATGGAGCTCTGAAAGACCACACCAGATGAGACAGAGGTAGCTGGGCAAGTGATCTGCAGCAAGGTGAGAGGCTCTCCACTGTCAGAACCGGTGTGCAGGCATCCAGCCCAGAAACTAATAGCCCACAGCTAACATGGGGAGCCTCACCCTGATTGTTACCAGAGTCAGTGCCGGATTTAGACCTTGGAGGGCTTGGAGTAACTCAAGTTTGGGGGCCTCTCAAACATAGAAATTAAATTATATGACAAATAAAAAAGTGAACTGAAATGAATGATAAACCATGTTCAAAAAAATATATAAAAATTAGGTTCCAAAGAAGACACTTGTCTGATTTTTTTTCTTAATTTTATTGACTGTAAGTATACACATAACACAGGTAATTGCAACTGGCAAGTCATACGCATCACACTACAATATTTACAAAAAATCTTTCTTCCAGCACTTAGTATCTGCAAAACCTCTAACTAACTCATCAAACTCTGTTATCTTGAGGAAACTGCTCTTGACAGCCAGTAGGCACAGAGCACTTAGTCTTTCATGGGTCATCATGGTTCTCAGATAATTCTTTATCAGTGCCAATTTGCTGAACGACCTTCCTCCCAAACAACTAGTGGCCATCATGCTCGAAAATATTCTAAGAGCTACATTAACACCTGGAAAGGTATCAGCAAGCCCCTCATCATGTAATAAAACTGCCTGTTGAGATGGAGTGAGACATGACCGGAGCTTGGCAAAGGCTGCAAACAGGACAATTTCCTCAAATAACACACTACTATAGTCTCAAGGGAAAATATGTTTCCTTTTTCTAAAAAAAGAAATGTGCTGCCCCTCTGGCTGGGGGGGCTCTGGCAATAGCCCCTCTTGCCCCCTTAAAAAATCTGTCACTGACCAGAGCACTCCAGTTCCAGTGGGTTGGCCCTTTTGTCATAGAGCCTTGGAACCCTTTAGCTATTCGCCTGTGTTACCACTTACCACAGCAACCATGGATATTTTGAGAGGGATGCTGAGAGGGATAATCAGAAATAGCTGTCTGTGTTCTAAACTGTTTTAACCCTTTCGCTGCCAGGTCCATACGTCATACAGACCTAACAGCGGGGGGTATCACACACAATCTGGTGGTTACAGCCACCGGGATTGTGTGTCAAACTGACAGGCAGACTCCTGCCTGTCAGATGAGAGCATTCAGGCGGCCGCCCGAACGCTAGCTCCCCCTGTCATGCTTACTGGCCTCCGCTTGGCCATCGGCGGGCCCAGGATCCCAATGGCGGATTCCTGCGGGTAGAGGGGAACACGTCCGCTCTCCTCCCCTTCTTC
This sequence comes from Lithobates clamitans, assembly GCA_037952925.1. Taxonomy (NCBI): domain Eukaryota; kingdom Metazoa; phylum Chordata; class Amphibia; order Anura; family Ranidae; genus Lithobates; species Lithobates clamitans. The sequence goes on from JBBGZY010000675.1 coordinate 880,053, forward strand.
TTGTGACCTAGAAAGCGGCGTCTCTGACGTCACATGCGTGAAAACGTTGATTACGATGCACATGTTACATATTGCTGCGCATGCCGGAGTGACAGCCTACTGACTGGAATGGTACCAGCTGATTGAAGAAAAGCCATTTAAAAAGGGCAAAAATACATCCCTGGGAATTACAGACCAGTTAGCCTAACATTAATAGTATGCAAGCTCTTGGAGGGGATGATAAGGGACTATATACAAGATTTTAGTAATGATAATGGTATCGTTAGCAGTAATCGGCATGGATTCATGAAGAATCGTTCTTGCCAAACCAATCTATTAACCTTCTATGAGCTGGTGAGCTGCCATCTAGATAAAGGAAGGCCGGTAGACGTGGTGTATCTGGAGTTTGCAAAAGCATTTGACACAGTTCCCCATAAACGTTTACTGTACAATGTAAGGTCTGTTGGCATGGACCATAGGGTGAGTACATGGATTGAAAACTGGCTAAGCAGGGCAATAACTTTTCCTCTACGCAGGTTGTGGAAACCTTGCAAGAAGATCTGATTAAATTAATGGGGTGGGCAACTACATGGCAAATGAGGTTGAATGTAGAAAAATGTAAAATAATGCATTTGGGTGGCAAAAATATGAATGCAATCTATACATTAGGAGGTGAACCTCTGGGGGAATCTAGGATGGAAAAGGACCTGGGGGTCCTAGTAGATGATAGGCTCAGTAATGGCATGCAATGCCAAGCTGCTGCTAACAAAGCAAATAGAATATTTGCATGCATTAAAAAGGGGATTAACTCCAGAGATAAAGCAATAATTCTCCCACTCTACAAGACTCTGGTCCAGCCTCACCTGGAGTATGCTGTCCAGTTCTGAGCACCAGTCCTCAGGAAGGATGTGCTGGAAATGGAGCGAGTACAAAGAAGGGCAACAAAGCTAATAAAGGATCTGGAGGATATTGGTTATAAAGAAAGGTTGCGAGCACTGAACTTATTCTTTCTGGAGAAGAGACGCTTGAGAGGAGATATGATTTTAATTTACAAATACCATACTGGTGACCCCACAATAGGGATAAAACCTTTTTGCGGAAGGGAGTTAAATAAGACACGTGGCCACTCATTAAAATGAGAAGAACAGAGGTTTAACCTTAAACTACGTAGAGGGTTCTTTACTGTAAGAGCTGCAAGGATTTGAAATTCCCTTCCACAGGTGGTGGTTTCAGCGGGGGGCATCGATAGTTTCAAAAAACTATTAGATAAGCACCTGAACGACCGCAACATACAGGGATATATAATGTAATACTGACATATAATCACCCACATAGGTTGGACTTGATGGATTTGTGTCTTTTTTCAACCCCACCTACTATGTAACTATGTATACTATGAGAGAAATAATTCTAACACAACATCTCCTCCGTAACACCAAACTGATACCTATAGGGGGCTTTTGAAGCGTCGGCTATAGAAAATATAGGGTACTGAAGTCTGACGCCATTTCACGGGCACACAAAATTTGGGCACACAAAATTTAAGGTTTGGCATGTTGGGTATCTATTTACTTGGTCCAACCTCGTCCTTTATATTTTACCAAAAATGTGGGTAATTTATTGCATTTGTTTGCCCTAAAATTCACGTTAGTGTGTTTTTTACTGAAATGTTTCATTTCCTAGACCTTTGTGGTAATATTGTGTGACATAAAAAATTGCAACTACCACTATTTTATTCTCTAGGGTATCTGCTTTCAGAAAATATATAATATTTGTGGGTTTTGTGTAATCTTCAGGCCTAAAGAGGTTCCCATATTGACTCTATGCCTCCCTGATTAAGTCACAGAGACTTTGTGGTGAAGAGTCCATGTTTGTGCAGCTTTCATATTCCGTTTTGTATCATCCTGCAGTGTATGTATGCTTTTTGCCATCCTTTCCATACCATGTGTTGCATATTATCCTACTAGCCCCACATTGATTTTGGTGCACTACAAATGAGGTCACTGGTAACAAGCAGTTGAAGTATATGTAATCCAAATCACATAAAAAGTAGTTTGCTAAAGCTCTGTGTCACATAAACAATTGCTATGTTTTTTTCTTTTAGAAACACTATTTTATCAATTTTTTACTAATCTGTTATACATATTAATGTTGCTATTTTTTCAGCCACTTTCAACCACCTCCTGTCTGCTTGCAGATGCTCCAGAAATGGCTTCACACCAATTTTCAGGGTGTTTTTTCTGCTGTTAGCAACAGTGGACCATTTGCATGCCACTTATAGTTTACATCAGGAGAGTGAATGACAGGGTGACAATGCAAGAACACAGCTGGGATACAGGGACACAGCATTGTCACCCTGTAACTGGGAGTGCCTGAACAAGGACCTTCATGGCAAGGTCACCAGCTATTATTGTAATATAGAGGTATCAGCCAAATTATGAGACAAACAGCAATGTGCAACTTGAGGTTTAGACCCCTTTCACACTGCTAGCGCGGCCGCGTTAGCAATAAAGCGCCGCTAGTTTGAGTGGCGCTTTACTGCTGTTATAGCGGCGCTTTTCGGAAGCTAACCGGGCACTTTTAACCCCGCTAGGGGCCGAGGAAAGGGTTAAAAAAGCTCGCAAAATGCAGCTGCCAAAGCACTTTGCAGGCGCTTTGGCAGCACTGCCCATTGATTTATACACGGTTCCCGCACCGCCCCAAAGACGTTGCTTGCAGGACTTTTTTTTCAGTCCTGCATGCGCACCGCTCCAGTGTGAAAGCACTCGGGCTTTCACATTGAGGAGGCTTGAGAGGCGCTTTACAGGCCCTATTTTTAGTGCTAAAATGCCTGAAAAGTGCCTTTAAGTGTGAAAGGGGTCTTACTGAATGAATGCAGTTGTAGGGATATTTTGCCTTCTACTGTCTGAATTTGTAAATAGCTGTGTCTTAATTACCGCAGAGTTGGTTGGTTACAGAGACTTTTTTCCTGCCCCTGCTAGCTGGGTCAGAAATCCCATAAGGAGGAGTTGAGAGAGAAAATTTGCCCATAGATTATGGATATATATATATATATATATATATATATATATATATATATATATATATATATATATACACATATATTATATCTAAAGACTGGTGACAGAATCATCTACATATATAATGAGCATATTGATTACAAAATACAGGTGAGACTCTTACCATCATGTGTTTTAGTCCCTTCCCTCTCCCCCCTTTTTGCAGTATGGCTCTATATGAAGCTTTGGTGATCATTTGCTATCTATATTTCTGTAGATGCCTTCGGCCTTTCCTAGTATTAGCTAATGCTCCAGATACTTTAACCGTTATAGATGTATATATAGGCAGAGGCGGCTCTCTAATTAGGCAAATTAGGCGACCGCCTAAGGCCTCGCAACTCATAGGGGCCCTGCGTGCTCCTAATTTGCCTAATTGAAGAGCCGGCTCTGTAGCAGAGCTCCCTGCTCTATCGCACTGGCTGCTATGTTTTGCATGCCCTGTCCTTGGCCAGCTCCTCCGGGTTCCCCTCTCCTGCTTAATGCAGCGCCGGCCAGCTCAGTGTCCTCTCCAGCCAGAGTCCGGCCCCCCCAAGTCGGCTGCATCCATTCCTTTCTGCATTGCTCTGGAGATGCTCTGCACACTTTCCCAGTGCTAAGGAAGTTTAAGGACACACGTGCAGCAGCTCTATGAGAGCCGGAGGACACTGAAGACTTGTCTGCCAGCCCCCACCTCCTCCCCCCATCATACACAGATCTCTCTCGCCTTGGAGATATGCTGATCGCCCTGTCTGTGCTGCTGCTGGAGGGAGCCCAGCCAGGCAACCATGGATGAGTGCCCTACAGCTTGGATATGGTAAGTGAGCTGACCCCATATCCCCTCACACCATCCCATACCCCACCCCTCCTCCCCTGGGGACAGGGCCCCCCCATCATCTCACCTGGGGACAGGGACCCCATCTTCCTTGAGGACAGGGCCATCATCATCTCCCCTGTGGATAGGGCCCCCATCATCTCCCCTGAGGACAGGGGCCCCCCATCATCTCCCCTGGGGATAGGGGCCCCCATCATCTTACCTGGGGATAGGGGCCCCCATCATCTCCCCTGGGGACAGGGGCCCCCCATCATATCCCCTGAGGACAGAGGCCCCCATCATCTCCCCTGGGGATAGGCCCCCCCTTCATCTCATCTGGGGACAGGGACCCCATCTTCCTTAAGGACAGGGCCCCCTCATCATCTCCCCTGGGGACAGGGCCCCCATCATCTCCCCTGGGGACAGGGCCCCCCCATCATCTCCCCTGGGGACAGGTCCCCCCATCATCTCCCTTGGGGATAGGGTCCCCCATCATCTCCCCTGAGGACAGGGGCCCCCCATCATCTCACCTGGGGATAGGGGCCCCCCATCATCTCACCTGGGGATAGGGACCCCCCATCATCTCCCCTGGGGACAGGGGCCCCCCATCATCTCCCCTGAGGACAGAGGCCCCCATCATCTACCCTGGGGATAGGCCCCCATCATCTCACCTGGGGACAGGGACCCCATCTTCCTTGAGGACAGGGCCCCCTCATCATCTTCCCTGGGGACTGGTCCCCCATCATCTCCCCTGGGGACAGAGTCCCTTCATATCCCCTAAGGACAGGGCCCCCCATCATCATCTCCCCTGGGAACAGGGCCCCCCCATCATCTCCCCTGGGGACAGGGCCCCCCATCATCTCCCCTGGGGACAGGGCCCCCCATCATCTCCCTTGGGGACAGGGCCTCCTATCATCTCCCCTGGGGACAGGGGCCCCATCATCTCACCTGGGGACAGGGACCCCGTATCCCTTGAGGACAGGGCCCCCATCATCATCTTCCCTGGGGATAGGGGCCCCCCATCATCTTACCTGGGGATAGGGGCCCCCATCATCTCCCCTGGGGACAGGGGCCCCCCATCATCTCCCCTGAGGACAGAGGCCCCCATCATCTCCCCTGGGGATAGGCCCCCCATCATCTCACCTGGGGACAGGGACCCCATCTTCCTTGAGGACAGGGCCCCCTCATCATCTCCCCTGGGGACAGGGCCCCCATCATCTCCCCTGGGGACAGGGCCCCCCCATCATCTCCCCTGGGGACAGGTCCCCCCATCATCTCCCTTGGGTATAGGGTCCCCCATCATCTCCCCTGAGGACAGGGGCCCCCCATCATCTCACCTGGGGATAGGGGCCCCCCATCATCTCACCTGGGGATAGGGACCCCCCATCATCTCCCCTGGGGACAGGGGCCCCCCATCATCTCCCCTGAGGACAGAGGCCCCCATCATCTACCCTGGGGATAGGCCCCCATCATCTCACCTGGGGACAGGGACCCCATCTTCCTTGAGGACAGGGTCCCCTCATCATCTTCCCTGGGGACTGGTCCCCCATCATCTCCCCTGGGGACAGAGTCCCTTCATATCCCCTAAGGACAGGGCCCCCCATCATCATCTCCCCTGGGAACAGGGCCCCCCATCATCTCCCCTGGGGACAGGGCCCCCCATCATCTCCCCTGGGGACAGGGCCCCCCATCATCTCCCTTGGGGACAGGGCCTCCTATCATCTCCCCTGGGGACAGGGGCCCCATCATCTCACCTGGGGAGAGGGACCCCGTATCCCTTGAGGACAGGGCCCCCATCATCATCTTCCCTGGGGACAGGAGTCCCCCATCATCCCCCTGGGGATAGGGGCCCCCGATCATCTCACCTGGGGACAGGGACCCCATCTTCCTTCAGGACAGGGCCCCATCATCATCTCCCCTGGGTACAGGGCCCCCACCATCCTCCCTGGGGATGGAAACCCCATCATCTCCCCTGGGGACAGGGGCCCCCATAATCTCCCCTTGGGATAGGGGCCCCCATCATCTGCCCTGGGGACAGGGCCCCCATCATCTCCCCTGGGGATAGGGGCGCCCCATCATCTCACCTGGGGACAGAGACCCCATCTTCCTTGAGGACAGGGCCCCCATCATCATCTCCCCTGGGGACAAGGCCCCCACCATCCTCCCTGGGGACAGGAACCCCATCATCTCCCCTGGGGACAGGGGCCCTCCATTATCTCCCCTGGGGATAGGGCCCCCCCATCATCTCACCTGGGGACAGGGACCCCACCATCTTCCCTGGGGACGGGAACACCATCATCTCCCCTGGAGACAGGAGCCCCCCATTATCTCCCCTGGGGACAAAGCCCCCATAATCTCCCCTGGCAACTGGGACCCCTTCTTCTCTTGGGACAGGGCACCCACCATCTTCCCTGGGGACGGGAACCCCATCTCCCCGGTGGTCAGAGACCCCTTCTCACTTGGGGACAGGGCTCCCACTTCCTGCCATAGATCACCGCGGTGATTGTGGTGACCTACGCCACTTCCGCCGCCTACCCCGTCCTCCCCCGCTGTATTCTGTGAGACACAGAATACAGCAGGGACCTGTGAGGACCTGTGAGGACGCGCAGCGTGGTTCGCACATGCGCAGTAGGGAACCGAGAAGTGAAGCCGCACGGCTTCACTTCCTTATTCCCTTACCGAGGATGGCGGCGGCAGCAGCCGAGAGCCGAAGGATGGATCGGCATCAGCTGTCGACACCGCAGGCTCCCTGGACAGGTAAGTGTCCATATATTAAAAGTCAGCAGCTGCAGTATTTGTAGCTGCTGGCTTTTAATATTTTTTTTCAGCAAACCTCTGCTTTAAGGTGAAAAACCATGAGACTTTACAACTCCTTTAAGGATAGAAATATGGTAGTAGCCAGGCTTCAAGTTTCAGGTCTGTCAAAAAAATAAATAATCCACGCTACTAACAGGTGAGTTGGCTCCAACGGCATGATCTCCTCACTGCAGGGTGCTCGCCCAGTCGCAGCTGAAGCAATAAAAGGAAGGAAAATCCGGATGACTGCAAACCAAACTGAGATCCAAATGCCTTTATTTGCATAAAACCATGAAAACCATGTGGAGCACTACATGTACAAGCAAGAGAGGAACGGCTTACATATTTCGCACACAAATTCTGCTTTATCAAAGCTTTTATCAATGTCCTTTGTCAAAGGCTTTGATAAAGCACATTTTGTGTGCGAAATATGTAAGCCATTCCTCCCTTCCTTGTACATTTGGATCTCAGTTTGGTGTGCAGCCATCTGGATTTTCCTTTCATTATTTTTTTTTTAGGTCTGTCAGTAGTTATTAATTATTATCAAGTAAAATGAATGTGATCATTATTAAGTATAAGTATTAGGACTCATGCCCTGCATAATTGTTCTGGTTCTGTAATATACAATAGATCATAATCTGGGAAATTGCCTCTGTAAAAATAGGTTGGCAATGGCAAATCCTGTATGTATCTTCTGATAGGAATTAGAATTAGTCCACAATGACAGCTTAGAACTGCATTGAGCAATTACCACCAATTTCTCAGTTGTATCCCCTAATGGGGTCGTATGCAGAACTTATACTCAAATAAACATAACATTAAATGAATAATAAAAAAAAACCACTTTTTATAATGGATTTGAAATTATTGGTATTAATTTTACCAACCATAAAAACCCTGTCCAATGTATATAATATAACACTTATATTAGACCATAAAATATCATATTTACCTCAGCCATAACAGCTCGAGGTAATACAAAATATGTTAAATATATACAGAACTGTCCCTTTTCATAAGAAAAGGACGAGACCACATAATGACCGCAACCATGGGTGGGAGGGTGGGACGCTCCTTCTTCTTTGTGGATCTAACGCTGACTGCAAGCTCTTACACCTTTTATAAGGGCTAGCTCAAGCCCCATTGACATGTGACATGCTTTAAGCCTATAACATTTTCTCAAATAACTTTAAAAACTGTTAGCTCGCTAACTGCTAACTTTAACTCTTGGTCTGCCACGGTCCCATAGGTGGGCGGAACAAATTTATTTGCCCCTCCATTCTCCCTTGGGACTGAATAATATGGTAATACAGCCCCCTTCCCCACCACCACCACCAGGGTTGCTGATAGAAATCATGATGGCCCGTAGAGCCTACCTGACTGTTCCCCACACCCCCACCCCTCCCAGCCTGGGGGTTGCCATTTTTGCAATTTTCCCTTGTTTGTTCCCCCCCCCCCCTGCATAGCACTGGTAGTATAAAAAAAGGGGATACTGATTCTTTTAGGCCCCACAATAGTTGCACAACTGTTTATCAAAACAATATTTTCACTAAAAATATATATTAAAACCATTATTGGCAGACACAAACACAACAATGGAATTTCTTCTAAATCTAAAAGTTGAAACTATATTGAATTAAGTAAAGCTCTGTGTGTGAATGAGATCTTCTGGCTCATGCAAATAAGCGCTGTGGCTGGAGCCACCTGGAGCTGTGTGCAAGTGGCCTATGTTATGCTATTGGGACGCAACAGCTGTACAAACACAGTCAGGGGTCTTAATTTGACAGACATGTGGATGCAGGTGTATGGCCCTGAACTCATTCATGCGGCCCAAGCACCTGTGAGAATGAGCCCTTAATTACAGTCATGGCCGAAAATATTGGCACCCCCACATTTCTGTCAGATAATGCACCACTTCACACAGAAAATTGTTACAATTATAAATATTTAGGCATTCTCATGTTTAATTCTTTTGTTTGTATTGGTATGACACAAAAAAGTGGAAAAGCAAAAAGCCAAATCTGGCACATTCCAGGTAAAACTCCAAAATGGACTGGACAAAATTATTGGCACCTTCTCAAAGTTGTAAGAAATAATTGCATTCCAAGTTTGTGATGCTCCTGTAATTTGTAATCAAACTCAGCTGTATCCGGTAACACGTGCTGACAATATAGAAATCACACCAGCAACCAGTTAAAATGGTGAAAAATTCACTCAACCTTTCTGTTGTGTGTCTCTGTGTGCCAAACGAAGAATGGAGAAGAGAAAGAGCAGCAAAAAATTGTCTTGAGGATTTGAGATCAAAAAATGTGGAAAAGCAATGGACAATCTCAAGGTAAAAAGTCCATCTCCAGAGATCCTAATGTTCCTGTGTCCACTGGGCGCACCACTGTGAAAAAGTTTACAGCCCATGGCACTCTAGCTAATCTCCCTGGATGTGGATGAAAGAGAAAAATTGATCAAAAATTGCAACAAAGGATTGTTCAATTGGTGGATAAAGAACCTTAACCACTTTCCAGACAAATTCAAGCTGACCTTTAGTCACAGGGTACAACTGTGTCAGCTCGCACTATACGTCTCCATCTGAATGAAAAGTGACAGTATGGTAGGAGACCCAGGAAGACCCCACTGCTACACAGAAACATAAAAAAGCCAGATTTAGAGTTTGCCAAAACTTAACTGAGGAAGATAAAATCCTTTTGGGAGTATGTGCTGTGGACAGACGAAACAAAATTTACAACTTTTTGGTAAAGCCTGTCAGTCTAGTGTTTTCAGAAAAAAATGAGGCCTTCTAAGAAAAGAATACAGTCCCCTACAGTAAAACATGGTAGAGGTTCACTGATGTTTTAGGGTTGCTTTGCTGCTGCAGGCACTGAATGTCTTGACCATGTGCATGGCATTATGAAATCTGAAGACTACCAAAGAATTCTGGGGTGCACTGTAGGGCCCAGTGTCAGAAAGTTGGGTCTCTGTCAGAGGTCATGAGTCTTACAGCAGGACAATGACCCAAAGCACACGTCAAAAAGCACCCAGAAAAATTGTTTAAGACAAAGTGCTGGAGAGTACTGAACTGGCCAGCAATGAGTCCAGATCTAAATCTCATCTGTGGAGAGATGTCAAAACAACAGTTGGAAGAAGGAACCCTTCCAATCTGAGAGACCTGGAGCATTTATTTAAAGAAGAGTGGTCCAAAATTCCAGTAAAGAGGTGTAAGAAACTCATTGATGTTTACAGGAAGCAATTGATTTCAGTTTTATTTTCCAGGGCGTGTGCTATTAAATTGAGGGAGCCATAAATTTTGTCCAGTCCATTTTTGGAGTTTTGTGTGGAATGTGTCAGATTTGGCTTTTTGTTTCTCACTTTTTTGCGTCATACCAATACAAACAAAAGAAATAAACATGAGAATGCTCAAACATTTGTAATTGCAACAATTTTTTGGGTGAAGTGGTGCATTATCTGACAGAAATGCAGGGCTGCCAATATATTTGGCCATGACTGTATGTTTTTTTAAAATTATTAAAATTTTTATTTCTTTGAACAGCTATGTTGGTGGGGAGGTTTGGTGAGCTATCAAGGGTCTAAACCGACCCCTGATGTCTCAATGTTGAGACAGAGTAAAAGATTGAGGACATAGATTCCTCAATCCCTTCAGGATGAATGAACAGGAATCACTCTATGAAGAATCTTCCTGTTCATTCCCAAACTGAAACATAGTAAACACAGTTTACTATATAGTGTTACTCTGTGTGTGGTTTTTTATGTCTTTATACACATTTTTATGGATCACCAAGTTCACCTTTGATGTGTATCATTGCACCTTATGGAGCTCATTTTCTGACTGTGGATCCCCTCTGCTAATATCGGAAGTGGCCCATTCGCAGATCATCAACTTTGCCTGCTGAATCCTGTTGAGGTTATTCCTCATGAATGCCTGCTTGACTCCTATGCTGTATAGTATACAAGTCCACCAAGTCTGGTAAGTGTGCCACCTTATCCTTTGTTTATACACAAGATTCAGTTTGACTTCACCAGGAGGAGTGTGAGAGACTTTTCCCTATACAAGATTCACCTTTGAGCTGCATTATCTTGTTTATTCAAGAGCTGTTTTATGTTTTTGATTCATTCACTTTTGGAACATTCACCTTGAGTTTATTTTGTTCATACACAACATATATTGTTATATTCATTTATATGATATTTTTGCTTCTGGTTTATCTTTTTTCACTTTTATATTTTTTGTCACAAACAATTTTTGTCACCATTTTGAACGCCACATTATTTTATTTTTATTTAACCTATAAACATCAATCCTCTGTTCAGTAAAATTATAGTTTTAAAACGCATGTTGGAATTCCAGAGAGACCTACAGATTCTCCCTCTCCCTACATAAATAAGTGAGTCATGACACTTGCTATTGACACTTTCTGACAACTATTGAGATAAAGCCAGTTGAAGGATAAGTAACCTTTGGACTTTATCATTTTAGTCCATCTGACCAAGCTAATAGACTTCCAGAGAAGGAAGAACAAAGTGCATTACTAAGCAGAAGCATGTATTTGCTAGAGACAAATATGCCACCATCTCTAAATTTCAACATTAGCACACATGAGTAAGATTGTTTATGATAATCTGCTATATCTTTTTTATTCCTTTTAGTTTTCAGTTTGTATTTTTTGAAACGTCTATATTTTTTGAGGCCTGTTCTGTAGATATTATATGTATGGGGTAGTATTTATAGTTTTTGGATAACTATTTATAGCATAGCTGGACAGTTGGGTCTGTCAGAGAATTTAGCTGTTTAACATGAGCAGTGTGTGTGTCTGAACCAGCAATTAGGGCTGTACTGTAAATATAGTGGTTAAAATTGTTGCACGTCGATTATAGTTATTATAGGATTTAAACCTGTCTTGCTTTCTTTAATAATAATGCTTACGTTTTCCTTTTTATTAAACCTAATTGTAAAAAAGGAGAAACAGGTTATTTCCTACTGATTATTAAAATTACATTCTGTTGGCTCAAATGGCATTACAGATCATTAGAGTGTATTACACTTTAATATTTTGTCAAGGTTTTCCTGCAAGAGCTATTGAAAGAATTCCCTCTGTAACAATTTCACATTATTCAGACGGTCTTCCAGAAATAATATTTTTTTTTAACATATAAGCTACCTGGTGAAATGGACACCATTTATGTTTTCCTCAGCTGTATGTTATGCTTAAAGTGGAACACCAGCCAATAACTTTCAGAGAGCATAATGGAAGCTAGCTGATTGCTTCAATGTATATATAGTATACATGATCCCAGGAGTGGCATACGTAAAACTGTACAAAATTTGGCAAGCCCCTTCTATATAAATAGACCCATTTTGGTAAAGTAGTGTATGTGTAGTACTGTGCAATGTTACTGTTTGGCAACAAGATGGCAGTGTTCCGCAACTTAGTTATCACACAACCCATACAGGTGTGCTGGGGACGCTGGGACTTGTATGCTGTAAGCAGGATTCTTTCATCCAGATTAGTTGAGGCTGAACTACACCTCCCAGGAGGACTGGCAAAGGGGCAGGGGAATTTAAAGAAGGAAAATCCTGGGAATCCAGGGTTAGATGGGAGAGACTGTTTTAGAGGCCAGATGAGAGAGGGAGAGACAGAGTGGATCCATTTGGGCCCAGGCCAGATGTAGCCGACTTGGGAAGTTGCAAAAGCCTCCAGAGAGCTGATCATCTTGAGGAGGCAGGTTAGCGGAACCTGCAGGCAGACAGACCAGGTCATCTCCATTTATGTCAAACAAGAACAAAGAAAAATTCCCAGCTCAACTTACCAGCCAGCCTACAACAAACCAAATTGACCTGTCTAACAGTTCACATTAAAAATAGGGGTTTAGTTTGCACACATTTGCAAATACATGCGTAAGCTGCAGAGGCCACAACAATGCACCCCAGTATTATGTGCAGTCCTAACTCGATACATTTTGAGAGCCTCCATAGTAGGAGCACATATGTAAATATGGATAGACTAAGGGCAGGTATGCCTGGAGGGAACCCACTCCTCCTTAATTCACATGGGTGCACTGGACACCCAGCAAATAGCACAACGGCAGCAAAGGTGTCCAATGCGACTCCTCACCAAATTGCCAACAGTACAAACAATTGGCAACCAGTGGCGTTGAGAAGTGGGGGCTGACTCGGGCTGTAGCCCCGAGTGGGCCCCCAAGAAGCCCCAGGTCTCATATTGCTCATTGAGCATTATTATCCCCAAGTCCCAAACACGGGGCTATAGCGGGGCGGACTGGATCGTGGGGCAGAGGTGCAATTGCCCCCTGGGCCGCTCTAATGACCCGTATAAAGGCCGCTGTGCTGCCAGCTCAGTCCTACACATATGCAGTTCCGGAGCTAGCCGAGTCTACTGCTCAGGTGACGACATGACCGGAGTAACGTGGGGGCGAGAACATTCCTCCATCCAGTGCTGGGAGCTGGCAAAGTGGTGTGTACCTGTCACAGGGCTTAGAGTATGCGTTCCTGTCTTACAGAGCCCAGCCAGGACAGCCTCCCCCCTTCTCCTCCACACGAGGGGGAGAGGGTGGATCAGCTCCGTCTCCTCCTGCCCCTCTCTCCCTGTGCCCCCTCACACTCCAGGCAGCCTGTGTGCTGCATCTGTGAAGAGGATGTGTGCACAGGAAAGTTAAAACTGAGAAGATGGCAGCCACATCCTGAACATGAAGATGCTGACTGAGCCAGTGAGACTCCTGGGACCTTCCAATTGAGTGAGTGAGCTGTGGCCAGACTCTCCCCCCTCCTCCCTCTTTTTCTGCTCTCTCACTCCCAAATCCCCCTCCCCCTCTTTCCTTATCTGCAGCTAAATACATTTCTTTCAGCAGCCTGTGACTGTACCTGGTCCTAGAACGTAGTGGGCTCACACTGGTGTGCTGCAGTGCTGGTGTCCTCGCAGTCTTCCTGCATATTACCCTCCGGTCCCATAGACTTCGTTTAGGTTGCACATTTTTGCTGCATGTTCTGAAAGTGCACAAAAAGTCCTGCATGCTGCATCTTTGGTGCGCTTTCCGAAAATGCAGCAAAAAACGCACAACCTAAAATAAAGTTTATGGGACTGCAGCTAAGGAAAACTGCCGGTACACCAGCACTGCGGTGTGAGCCCAAAGGATTGTACGCACTTAGAGCAAGCACTGCCACTCCACTGAAAAGTGATCCATGCTCAGGTCACTTTTCAGAGATATTTGACAGGCAGAGAGGAGGTATTATCACATTTCCTCCCTGCCTGTTTTAACCCCTAAATGCTGATCCCTGCAGGGGATTAGCAAATTTACCTTCGGGCTGAAGCCCCTGTTCTTTTTCCCACCTAGCAACACCTTTGATGGCAACTGTTCCAACCTATAACTGGCCTTACAGCAAGGAGCACATGGAGGGGCGACACATGTCAAACAGCAAAGAAAAATTCCCACCTCAACTTACCAGCCAGCCTGCAGCAAACTGAATTGTTCTGTCTAAGTGTCAGGAATCAGCGGCTAAGGAGACCAGGCACGTAGCTATACAAGGGAACTGAGACCAAACAAAGTATATATCATTAAAGTGATATTTATTTACAGTGAACACACACCAATAAACATACACAGCAACCAGTGAACACAGCAAAAACAAATTCCCAACCACAAGAACCAACCCCACTGACAAAAATCACTAACTAATACAACTAAAGACTAAGCACAACTATATACAGGGTACAGATGGGGTACAGGACAGGCAGGAGCAAGGCAGATGAGTACAGACTGGATCAGGCTAAGCAGGAACAACAGGCAGCAAGGGAGGGACCAGAATTGTGGCGCTGGGGGAAGAGAGGAGCAGCCTTAAGTAGTCCCCCCTGCAGCTGAACATTAATTTGCCTGATTACCACAGCCTGCTGGCTCCTGAGAGACACCTGCTGGTGGACACTGGAGCTGCAGCAAACAGCCCAGAACAGGATAGTGCCACCAGCAGGTGAACTTAATTCTAACAGTTTACATTAAAAACAGGGGTTCTGTTTGCACACATTTGCAAATACATGCATAAGCTGTAGAGGTCGTGACAAGGCACCCCAGTATTAGCTGACGTCTTCACTCTATAAATCTTGAGAGCCTCCATAGTAGGAGCACATACAGTGTCTTGAAAAAGTATTCATACCCCGAAATGTTCCACATTTTGCAATGTTCCAACCAGAAACGTAAATGTATTTTATTATGATTTTATGTGATAGACCAACACAAAGTGGCACATAATTGTAAAGTGGAAGGAAAATAATAAATGTTTTTTATTTTTTTTTACAAATAAATATGTGAAAAGTGTGGTGTGCATTTGTATTTAGCCCCCTTTACTCTGATACCCCTAACGAAAATCTAGTGGAACCAATTGTCTTCAGAAGTCACCTGATTAGTAAATAGAGTCCACCTGTGCGTAATTTAATCTCATTATAAATACAGCTGTTCTATGAAGCCCTCAGAGGTTTGTTAGAGAACCTTAGTGAACAAACAGCATCATGAAGGTCAAGGAACACACCAGACAAGTCAGGGATACAGTTGAAGAAGTTTAAAGCAGGCTTATGTTATAAAATATCCCAAGCTTTGAACATCTCATGGAGCACTGTTCAATCCAACATCTGAAAATGGAAAGAGTATAGCATAACTGCAAACCTACCAAGACATGGCCATCTACCTAAACTGACAGGCCGGGCAAGGAGAGCATTAAAGCCGAGTTCCACCCACATTTTCTACTCCTCAGCATCCCTCACTAATCTGTGCACTAGAAACGAATTGGCATTTTTTTGTTTCTGCATCACTTACTGTATAATTTCTGTATTCATTTTTCACTTCCTCCTTCTTGGCCGCGGCCCCGAGCATCATTTCCGGTTTGCAATGCCTCCTGGGAGATTTGTGTGTCATTAATCCTAGGAGGCAATATGCATCGCTTTATTTCCAAACTGGAAATGACAAGATGCTAGGCGGCGGCCAGCACCATTTTTTAAAAGGGTAACCAGGCTTTTGTTGCCATTGTTACCCAAGCTTCCCATGCAAAGTGATAAGTGGTGGTGGAGGCGTTTGAAGAACAAGAAGGGCAGCATCACTCGATTTACTATTGCGGGCGGATCTTAGCTCTGTTTGCAGAGCCCTGGGGGACAGCACAGTCACACCTTTTAAAAACTATTTAGAAAAGGGCAGTATGATGGGGCAATTTTGATGGTGGCAGTGTGATGAGGGCAATTTTGATGGTGGCAGTATGATGGTGCAATTTTCATGGGGGCACTACGATGAGGCAATTTTGATGGTGGCAGTATGATGGGGGCAATTTTGATGGGGGCAGTATGATGGTGCAATTTTGATGGTGGCAGTATGATGGGGCAATTTTGATGGGGGCAGTATGATGGGGCAATTTTGATGGGGGCAGTACGATGGGGCAATTTTGATGGTGGCAGTATGATGGGGGCAATTTGATGGGGCAATTTTGATGGGGGCAATTTTGATGGTGGCAGTATAATGGGGCAATTTTGATGGTGGCAGTATAATGGGGCAATTTTAATGGGGGCAATTTGATGGTGGCAGTATGATGGGGCAATTTTCATAGGGGCAATTTGATGGTGGCAGTATGACGGGGCAATTTTGATGGTGGCAGTATGATGGGGCAATTTTGATAGTGGCAATTTTGATGGTGGGAGTATATATATGTGTATGTGTATGCGTGTGTGTGTGTGTGTGTGTGTGTACAATCCTCATATATGCTGAGAAATGTCATGGTTCTTGGGAGGGGAGGAGAGGTTAAGCTAAGAGGCGGAAACTTCCTCTGACCCGGTCGTTGTTGTGGAAACAAGACCTACAAGCTATTATACTGCTGGCGCCGCACTGAGCATGTGTGAGATCGCCAGGTGCATTCTGGGTAGCCAGCATGCATGGAATACAAGAAATGATTCACTCTGGCTTCAGATGCCCACACAGGAGATGGCCGCGGTCTGCTGGGACTTTATAAATTAAGAAAACAATGCTGCAAACATGCTAAACAGACCTTAGTATACAGCATACCTTTACTTGACTACAATAAAAATGAGTTTTAAAGTGGTATTTTTATCTTAAAAGTAAAATTTCGGCCGGAACACCGCTTTAAGCACAGAAGCAGCCAGATCCACAGCACAACTATTAGTTGTGCACTCCGCAAATCTGGCCTTTATGAAAGAGTGGCAAGAAGAAAGCCATTGTTGAAAGAAAGCCATAAGAATTGCCATTTATAAGACTTTGCCAATTGCTTTCTTTTGCCTAAGTTAACATTTATCTCAACAGTGTGTATGTGTTTATCCTTTGTGTAACAGCGAGGGAGTCACGTGGCCAAGGTATTTTGATGGTGTCAGCAGGGCAATACTCTGCTCGGGTTTCAGTAGTGAACAGGGTACGCAGAATACTCAGCAGCTCCTGAGGGTGTAGCACTACATATGGTTAGAATCTGGTAAAATTGTATTACTATCTGTGTCCTGCATTGTAGTGATTCTATCCTCTTCCTGTCCCAAGAACAGAAGTTTGACATGCCATTGTAAATGAGATTTTGTGCATTCTGGATAAACTGAATTGCAATCACTCAAAGATGCAGTTTTTTCCTTCTTGCTCGGTCAAGAAAAGTCTGTTGGTTGATTTACCAAGGGCTCATACACACAAGCAGCCAGGAGGCAGTAAAAACAGGCAGTTGAGCCTTAATTTTTCCGCCCCCTGATGGCTCACCTCAAGAATAACATGTGACTGCTCAGGGCTGCACTACATGCCACAATCAAAGCAAAAATTAAACCCCCTGTTGAGGGAATGGGGGCCGTACCACAAATGCCCTGAGACCATATGCAAACATGTGCTGATAAGGCAAAATACCGCCTCCCAGTCTTCTGTCAATTACCCTCTAAAAAGCAATCCACTGCAGATTGCTCTTCAGAAGGGCGGCAAGGGTTGCTGCCCCTGTGAACGAGGCCAAAAGTTTAATTTGCAACAGTAATAAGTATAATAGTAATAGTGTACAAGGAAAAATGCTGTTTTTTTATTTTATTTTATACAGGATTAGGTATTCAAAGTGGACTTCACCTTACCTTCACTTATTCACTAAGCTTAATGAACATACTCTTTTTAAGGGATCATTCCCTACATTTTTAGCAAATAAACTCCAATGATTAGAGTTTCCACTCTATGATTACCAAAGGTATCCCCCAAGGAAAATGTAATCAGAAGGAGGAGGGAGATTATTGAGTTTGTCCCACTATGTGACAGGGAGACAGTGTTTTTCCTGTGCTGGTAAATACATTAACAATACCTGTGCTACTCCTTGTGCCTTGTTCTGTGAGTTCTGGTGTGTCAGCATGTCAAGATTATACCATGTTAAAAAAAACACAGCAACTGCGTTCATCAGAAACCCAATGAACGCATGCTAGGGTGGGCACACTAAGTTGAATGTGGCTGAGACCTTGTGTCATTAAAAAAATAAAAGGTCTAAATAAGTGTTGTTGCCGCAAGAAACAATCAATCATGTTGCTTTAAGAGTGACAGCCTACACAGTTTTGCAATTTTGCCAGTTCTCATACTTCTGTTTATGCACTGCTGCCTTATCTGGCAATGTGGAAGGGTAAAAGCGAACACCTTTTATTAAGGCTGCATTCACACCTGAGCGTTTCATTTTCAGGTGTTTTTAGGGCATTTTTATGGCGTTTTTAGGTAGGCATTTTACATCTGACATCATCATAAAGTGGTCCTCCTCTTCCTGTTTTGTGGGTAGTGTTGGTGTGGTTTTGAAGGTCAAGTTTCTGTGTGTTCCTTGTGTTCTCTCAGATTTTTGGAAGAACGGTTTCCTCACATGTGCAGCAGCTGCACTACTGATGCTGGAGGAAGAAGAGCAAGAAAACAAGCGAAGATACTGGGTCCATACTGTTATTGCCAATAGAGAACAGCATGGCCAGTTCTGGGCAATGTACGGTGATCTCCGAGTGCATGAAGAAAAATTATTTGAGTACACATGGATGTCTGTTAAAAGGTAGGTTGATCTCTTCAACCACGAAAAAGTTTGTACAATCTGAACAATGTCTGATAGATTATTTACCTACTAACTTTTCATATTCTATACTACAGTTTTGATGAGTTGCTTGGGTTACTCTGCACATCTGCAGAGAGAAGGCACCTATTTTCGGGAACAGTGTCATCACACTGAGGTAAGCAACATCAACACACCTCCCCACCATGCTTCCCATACCCTCTCTCCAAACCCCCACCTCCCACTCCCTACCCCTCTCTTCTCGCTGGAACATGTTACATGTTCCACCTAAGGTTGCCACCTTTCCAGGATTCACCCAGACAGTCCGGGTTTTAAATCATGTGTCCGGGTTTCAGTCCACCTGAATCTCGGACACATTATTCAGACAGGGCTGTGGCTCTCCAAGTAACCAAGATAGTCACATAAAAATCTGTTGCCATCCGGGAGCTGTGGGCAGCTGTCTGGGGACAGGTTCGGCATTACTGGGGGGCGGGGCGATGATGTCAGCAAGAGCAATTTGGCCATACGCACTGTTTGCCATAGTGCACTTCACGCACTGCATTACTACTATTCTAGGGCCACCCAAAGATTTTCCAGGTCTTTTATAAAACTATAGTGTATACTATGAGAAAAAAATTGCCCTGCACTGCTAAAGGAGAGAAGGTGGCAACCCTAGTTCAACCCAATGTGGGAACATGCAACACATTCCCAATGCTGCATCTGCTGTCCCCCCCCGCAGCCATATGGGGAGAATTTCCCTGTACTAGCTGACACTAGCAGTGTGGCAGTGTGGAGCCGCACCCACGTGACCACGTCATTCAACACACAGCTCTGTGTGAATGACCACAAAACCAGACCGGTAGTAGTTCTCAATGAGCTGGAAACTGTACGGGTAAGCGGATACACCGACAGTGTGCCAGAGACCTACATGGCATCAGCGATCTGGTGATCTCTATGCAATGATAAGCTCCTGCATGCAAACAAAAAGTAAAGATGCCCTTTTTTTACCTTAAAAAAAAAAGATAATTTTATTAATATCCCCCTAATCTACTCACCTGCAACCCTAACCTCCTACTCCCAACCTCCTCCCATACCCACTATGAAGAAGAGACACATATACACAGATGTTGCTTTACCTCCCTGGCGGTATGATTATTTCAGATTCTTGGTGCTGAAAGCGGTACCATTATTTTGCATGGAAATTTGGTGTAGGCCTGTAATTCTTAGGAATAACTCACCTAAATCTGTCCAAAGAAGAGTCTAGTAGACATCTTGGGTATGATAAAGTTTGAAACACGAAATCATAAATTATAATATAATAAATAACTATAAATAAATATACCAAATAATAATAATAAAAATGATTCAATAATGTAGTGACATAAATCTTGCCGTCAAGAACGCGGTGACGTACAACATGTACGACGAGCCGAAAAAAAGAAAGTTCAATAGCCAGTGCGGCTTTTCTGCTTGATTCCGAGCATGCATGGAACTTTGTGCGTCAGAATTGTGTACATACAATCAGAATTTACGACAACAGATTTTGTTGTCGGAAAATTTGAGATCCAGATCTCAAATTTTGTGTGACGGAAATTCCGATGGAAAATGTCCGATGGAGCCTACACACGGTCAGAATTTCCGACAACAAGCTCCCATCGAACAGTTTTATGAATAGATACTGCTGTTACTATGGCAATACTGTGAAATTTAAAAATAACCACATAGGGTATTTATAGACTAAACATTCTCACAGCATAGTAAAGCTGTCACAATGTGTAGCACACCTCCAACTACAGTGTTGAGAATTCATTTGTAAGAATGTCTATGTCATTTAAAAAGGTTCTGACACCTCTAAAGGCAGCACTGAGTACATTATAGGCTAGAAACTGACTTGAGATGAACATACTTGACATTTTTATCAAGTGGTGCATACCATCCCACAAGCTTGTTATTACCTTTAACAATAGATTATTTATAGGGATCTAATGGGTCAAGAGCATCAACTCTAAATATACCTGTAACTGATATTTTCTTCAGCTGATGGGTTACTATGCACAGCTGCACCAGATTCTGTGTGCAGCGGTTTTAGTAAATCTACCCCACAGTGTCCTGAATAAAATGACATCTTGCAGATTGTAGAAAGCTTTAACCAAAAATGTGTGCAGATCTTCATGGATGAACATCAGATAGATCAAAAATCAAAGTATGTCTTGCTCCAGTAACTAGATGGGCTCAGCACAGAAACTAAAGACACACTGAAAAGAGCGTGCGACTAGCAATACAGATCATTTCCAAGTTTTTTATCAAAAATGTAAAATATAGAATTCAGATATGTGTTTGGTAGAAATGAGACAGTGAGCTGTTTCAGAGAGTTGAAGGCCTTCTGAGACACTACACTGGCAGGGCAAGCCAGAAGCCCTAGCACATACTATGCAAGCAGGGCAGGACTTAGGGTGGTGGGTGCCCCTGGGCTTGAGTCACTTTCGGGCCCTACCTTCTATACATTACTTCAAACCTTTAGTTTTCTTTTAAGCGCGCCACTCTGATATTGTTTGTCCGCAATTACATCACTGTCTAATGCAGACAGGTTTTCTCAACAGCAGTAAATGAGGCACTAAGTAACTGCCAATAACCAATCAGCAAACCTCAAGATAAGAATTTAAGGAATTTTAAGGAAAAAAACTATTTAAGGAAAAAACTTACATTTAAATGCTCATCAATGCAGCCTTGCACAGCGTCCATCTGCATGCTCGTCCAGTGTCATTTGCAGCCTTGTCAGTGTCATTTGCAGCCTTGCAGCCTTATCAGTGTCATTTGCAGCCTTGCAGCCTTGTTAGTGTCATTTGCATCCTTGCAGCCTCCATCTGCAGCCTTATCAGTGTCCATCTGCAGCCTTGTCTGTGTCATTTGCAGCCTTGCCCAGGTTGCAGTTAAACTGCAGTGACTTGTCAGTGTCACTGCAGTTTAAATATGGCGCCAGTCCTGTGTATCTCGGCTCCTGTCAGCTTTTCTCGGCTCCTCTCACAGTCCCGCCCAGTCCTGTCCTATGATGGACATAACACAGGTCCAATGGCGGGACTGGGCGTGACTGTGAGCGGAGCCGAGCGGCGCTGCCAGAGCTAGCCGAGTGTACTCGGCTAGCTCCGCTCACAGTCACGCCCAGTCCCTGTGTTATGTCTATCATAGGGCGGGACTAGGCGTGACTGTGAGCAGAGGCGGCTCTAGGCTTTGCGAGGCCTTAGGCAAAACCTAGACATGAGGCCCCACTCACGCCCATAATGGGAAAAATAATTAAAGCGATAAAAATGAACTGTATAAATTGTATATATTAAAAGCCTTAAACACTATGAACTATAATTTCACAGTTTCTAGAATTTTCTCTAGCAAATTATCATTAAACATATTATTAAACATATTATATATACATGCACACAAATATAAAAACAATTTGTGCAGCTGCTACTAGTAATGTGTAGTAGTAGTAGTAAAAAAAAAGTCAAAAATCATATTTCTTCATTCACATAAAGCTCGGGTTAATATAACCCAGCACAGAGTTCCCCCTTACATCAGAGTCTGCAAGATTCCCCCTTACAGTGCAAGGGGAAATGCGGCAGACTGGAGTAAGGGGGAACACTAAAGTAAGGGGGGCTCTGGTGACCAGAGATCACCTTATATCAGAGTGTACAGCATTCCCATTTACATCAGAATTCCCCTTTTTATCAGGGTCCGTGGAGTTCCAACTTGCATTGAAAATGAGAACTCCAATGTAGGGAATATGCTGGTGACCACAGACCACCCGCAGAGTGAATACACTAAGGTAAAAGGGGGGGGTACTAATATAAGGGGGAACCTTTATATCAGTGCCCCCTTACCTTACTGTATTCACTCCCCCTTACATCACTGACCCCCATCAGACTATCCTTGCAACTCTGTCACTGACCTCATCTCAGGTGCACCGTACAGGGCTCAGCCAGACGGTCCTCTCTGGGCTCCAGCTTGGTGGCTCTAGTTTCATCCTATATTATCCTACTCCACACAAGTCCAACTCCTCTTGTGACCCCCCTCCTAGCAGTGCTCCAGCTCTTGACTCCTCTGTAACCCCCCCCCCCCCTAGAGACTGCAGACACAATAAAGAAGATGGTCAGAGGCTGTACAG
This sequence comes from Lithobates clamitans, assembly GCA_037952925.1. NCBI lineage: Eukaryota > Metazoa > Chordata > Amphibia > Anura > Ranidae > Lithobates > Lithobates clamitans. The sequence continues at coordinate 902,861 of JBBGZY010000675.1, forward strand.
ATATGATACAGAAAAAGGTCTGTGCAGACATGATACAAGAGATAGTCAGAGACTGCAGAAATTATACAATAGATGGTCAGAAACTGCGGGCATGATACAAGAGATAGCCAGAGACTGAAGACATGATACAAGAGATGGTCAGACTGCAAACATAATTCAAGAGATGGTCAGAGACTGCAGACATGATACAAGAGATGGTCAGAGACTGCAGACATGATACAAGAGATGGTCAGAGACTGAAGACATGTTACAAGAGATGGTCAGAGACTGCAGACATGATACAAAGGATGGTCAGAGACTGCAGGCATGATACAAGAGATGGTCAGAGACTGAAGACATGTTACAAGAGATGGTCAGACTGCAAACATAATACAAAAGATGGTCAGAGACTGCAGACATGATACAAGAGATGGTCAGAGACTGCAGGCATGATACAAGAGAGGGTCAGAGACTGCAGGCATGATACAAGAGAGGGTCAGAGACTGCAGGCATGATACAAGAGATTGTCAGAGACTGAAGACATGTTACAAGAGATGGTCAGACTGCAAACATAATACAAGAGATGGTCAGAGACTGCAGACATGATACAAGAGATGGTCAGAGACTGCAGGCATGATACAAGAGATGGTCAGAGACTGCAGGCATGATACAAGAGAGGGTCAGAGACTGCAGGCATGATACAAGAGATGGTCAGAGACTGCAGGCATGATACAAGAGATGGTCAGAGACTGCAGGCATGATACAAGAGATGGTCAGAGACTGCAGACATGATACAAGAGATGGTCAGAGACTGCAGACATGATACAAGAGATGGTCAGAGACTGCAGACATGATACAAGAGATGGTCAGAGACTGCAGGCATGATACAAGAGATGGTCAGAGACTGCAGGCATGATACAAGAGATGGTCAGAGACTGAAGACATGTTACAAGAGATGGTCAGACTGCAAACATAATACAAGAGATGGTCAGAGACTGCAGACATGATACAAGAGATGGTCAGAGACTGCAGGCATGATACAAGAGAGGGTCAGAGACTGCGTAAATTATACAATAGATGATCGAACTGCGGACGTGATACAAGAGATGGTCAGAGACTGAAGAAATGGAGGTTAAAATAGGCAGGGAGGAAATTAGACATCGCCTCCTCACTGCCTGTCAAATGCCTCTGAAAAGCGACCTAAGCATTGATCACTTCAGTGGAGTGGCAGTGCCTGCTAAGAGTGCAAGCCTTTGGGCTCACACAGATGCTCAAAATTTTTTTTGGGGGGGTAGGCAAGCAAACTGAAAAAAAAACCATCAAATGCAGCCACTGTGCCCCCATCAATTGCAGCCACTGTGCCCCCATCAAATGCAGCCACTGTGCCCCCATCAAATGCAGCCACTGTGCCCTCATCAAATGCAGCCACTGTGCCCCCATCAAATGCAGCCACTGTGCCCCCATCAAATGCAGCCACTGTGCCCCCATCAAATGCAGCCACTGTGCCCCCATCAAATGCAGCCACTGTGCCCCCATCAAATGCAGCCACTGTGCCCCCATCAAATGCAGCCACTGTGCCCTCATCAAATGCAGCCACTGTGCCCCCATCAAATGCAGCCACTGTGCCCCCATCAAATGCAGCCACTGTGCCCCCATCAAATGCAGCCACTGTGCCCCCATCAAATGCAGCCACTGTGCCCCCATCAAATGCAGCCACTGTGCCCCCATCAAATGCAGCCACTGTGACACCCCCTCCACCCACTTGCTGTCTGACTGACACTTACCCCATCTTGGTGACGGGTCAGGCAGTGGGTGATGGCGGCAAGCTGTGGGACATGCAGTGGGTCAGGTGATGCCCCTGTCCTGTGTCCTCCATGGTTCCCGTGCATCTCTTCTTCTGGTCTGCTAGATGTCCAATAGGAATGCCTGTGCCTTCAGCCAACAGGTGACGGGTATTAGACCCGTACTTCCTGATTGGTGGTTCAGTGTTAGAAAAGAGAATATTAATTTGCTTTTTTAACACACCTGGGTGGGCTCATGGTGCAATACTCTGCGCTCTGAGTCCACCTTTTTTGAAGCCTATGGCACTAAGCAGGTGATTTAAAAAAAAAACACACACACCCCCAGCACTGTAATTCAGGCGCCTGGTGTTTGAGAAGGGGCCAGACGCCTGAACAGGGGGTAGCCACGGTGGCCATGGATAGATTCATGCAGTGCACGAATCTATACATTTTACATACAGGGAGTGGCATAATGTAGGGGGCAGTGCCTGTGTGTCCTTAATGGACAGGCTGCCACTGTGCTGGCGGTTTTCCATAGCCGCAGTCCTTCAGACTTCTAATTAGATTGTGCGTTTTGCTGCATTTTCTTGAATTGCACCAAAGATGCAGCATGCAGGACTTCTTGTGCACTTTCAGAACATGCAGCAAAAATGTACAACCTAATAGAAGTCTATGGGACCGAGGGTAACATGCAGGAAGACTGCCAGTACACCAGCACTGCAGCATGCCAGTGTGAACCCACATCATAACATCTAGGAGGGCAAGGTACTGTCACAGGCTGTAATATAACACTTAAGCTGCAGAGAGGGGAAGAGACAGCAGGAAGGGAGGGAGGGAGGAGAAGCTCACTTGTCACTTACTTGGACGCAATGGACACTAGTCCCAGGAGGCTCACTTGTTTTTTTTTTTTTTAAAGACTGTGGTTGCTGAGCTCAGCCGACTGCTCAATTTTAACTTTCCCGCCCACACATCCTCTTCACAGACAGCACACGGGCTGCCCGGAGTGTGGGCGGGGAAAGAAAAAGCAGATCCATCCAGCCTCTGCCAGAGCTTCGTGTGCAGGAGGGAGGGGTGGGGCTAACACAGACTGTCAGCCCTGTGACAGAGCTCATCGCTGAGCTTGCAGTACTGAATCCGGCCGTGCCCTCCACCCGAGCAGCCGCCCTCGGCCAGCTCAGCGGCCTTTGTGCAGGAGTCAGCAGGACATTAGAGCAGCCCAGGGAGCAATTGCATCCCCGCCCCTGTGCATGGCCGTGCTTCCTCCCCGCCTCCTCCTCTGTGTCCAGGAAAACATCACAGCAGGAGGAGGAGGGGGCGGGGTCAGCACGCAGAGCTCCGTATGTATGTGTGTGTGTCAGCCGGGGAGAGATGCCACTTTGCGGCTGCCATATGAAGCATTGCTCGTGGAAACCAAGACACCCCACGGGCATGCAGGGACTCTGATTCGCCAGGACTATCCTGGGGATCTTGAGCTACAGGCAAATTAGGCTTTTGCGAGGCCCCTTAGATTGCGAGGCCTTAGGCAAAGGCCTAATTTGCCTAATTAGAGAGCCGCCTCTGACTGTGAGCGGAACTAGCCGAGTATAGGCGAGTACATTCGGCTGGGGCCCACGGGGCCCCCTATTGGGCGAGGCCCATGGGCTTGAGCCCACTTAAGTCCTATGGTAAGTCCGGCCCTGTATGCAAGTTCCGGCCAGTGATCCAGCCTGGACAATCAGTAGTCTATAGGGTTCTCACTTCTAATGCTCCATACACATGATCAGACATTCCGACAACAAAATCCATGGATTTTTTCCAACGGATGTTGGCTCAAACTTGTCTTGCATACACACAGTCACACAAATCTTGTCGGAAATTCCAAACGTCAAGAACGCGGTGATGTGCAACAAGTACAATGAGCTGAGAAAAATGAAGTTCAATAGTCAGTGCGGCTCTTCTGCTTGATTCCGAGCATGCGTGGAACTTTGTGCATCGGAATTGTGTACACACGATCGGAATTGACGACAACGATCTCAAATTTTGTGTGACGGAAATTCTGATGGAAAATGTTCGATAGAGCCTACACACGGTCAGAATTTCCGACAACAGGCTCCCATTGAACATTTTCAGTCGGAAAATCCGACCGTGTGCACAGGGCATAAGAGTGTCTACATCAGCCCTTGGCCCCAAGCCCCTAGTTGCATGTAGCGGTGTAGTTGCCACTAGTAACAAACATCCACCAAATCACCCCGCTGCCAGACCTTCATATATCACCCCAGAGACAATGAACAGTCATTTGCTTTGTTTTGTTGTTGTTTATTGGGGGATATAACTTGGTTGGGGAAAGGGGGTATATGGGGGTATAAGGGGGTATATGGTGAAGTGGTTAGCACTCTCGCCTAGCAGTAAAAAGGGTCGCTGGTTCGAATCCCAACCACGACACTACCTGCCTGGAGTTTGCATGTTCTCCCTGTGCCTGCGTGGGTTTCCTCCGGGTACTCCGGTTTCCTCCCACATTCCAAAAGCATGCTGGTAGATTAATTGGCTTCTGTCCAAAATTGGCCCTAGTATATGAATGGGGACCTTGGATTGAGAGTAGGGAATGATGTGAGTGTGGGATGTACAGGGTTAGGGATAATTGTAGACACCCACACTCACTCAGGTTGAACTGGATGGACTGGTGTCTTTATTCAACCTTACTAACTATGTAACTATGTAACTATGTAACTATGGATGCCCATAGATCAAATAACTTTGCCATCATATTTATAGATTATAACTTCATTTGAGCCTGAAGAAATGATGCGCATGTGTAACATCTACAGCCTTTTCCCTGCATCGCCATACAGATTATTGCTCCTCCTCTGCGTAACTCCTGCAGACTATTGCTCCCAGGAACTCCTCATCCATGACCGTATAAAGATGAGCACTTCACCCATGACTGTGTAAGGGTCATGGGTGCACAAACTTATACTGTAGCACATTAATTTCTTGTCACATCTTCTTCTATATGCAAAAGATCCCACTCTGAATAGTCTCTAATAGGGACTCTGTTTAGTTGCTGCTACTAGGCCAGAGGTCTCCAGTACCTCTCCCTGGAGGCCTAGTAGTTTAATAGCATGTGCTTAACGGTGGACTACTGTTCCCAACTAGCCCAGCTTGCAAATCCTGTGCCCTCGGGCCACATCGATTTGACACTATTCCCCACAGTCTCTCCTCTGATCCAGGACTCCTCATCAATGACTGTGTAATGATGAGGACTTCACCAATGACCGTGTAAAGGTGAAGTTCCCTCACAGACTTCCTGGCATGTCTTCACATCCAGCCCTCCACTGTGGTACACTCACCGACCTTTCTCTGCCCTGAGTCCATGATGAAGAACTTAACTGGACCGTACGTTCCGACAGCTTCTCCTGCCCCTCTGCTCCAGGAATTCCTCATCAATGACTGTGTAATGATGAAGACTTCACCAATGACCATGTAAAGGTGAAGTTCCCTCCCGGGCCTCCTCCTGTGATCGGAGCACCCCCCCCAGATGGGGGTGCCCTCCTGCTGCTGTCTAGTACTCCATTCTCCACTTCTCCCGGCCGACAACTCCTCCCAGTGGCCTGTTACCTCAGCTTATATGGGAGGCCTGCCCCCTGCCAATACCAGTTGGGGATTGGTCAGGGCTCCTCACATGAGCTACCTGCCACTACAGTTCTAGGCCCTGTCCCTCTTCCAGAACATTCTCCCCAGAAGCAGGGGAAGCACCTCAGCACTGAAGCACAGGTGGTCACACCCACTGCTACACTAACCACTCCCTGCCCCCAGATCAAAACAAGCAGGCCTAGCCAAAAGCATAGGCCTGCCTACATTTACCTGTGCTGACAGTTTCCCTAGCAAAAAAAATCCTATGCTAGCACCTACCTATGGTAGAGGGAGCTACATGCGTAAAGATGCTGTGGTTGACAACTTAAAAGCATTGCTAAGGCATTGCTGAGGATTGAAAGCACATCAGACATTAAAAGAGAATCTGTCACTGTCAGGGAATTTGAGGTTCGCCTGCAGCATTTTGTGCTCCCTCCGGAATGGTGTTAGAAGAGCTGCCATTTTGCCCTTGGATCAGGAATCCAAAAGGGTGGCCACCCAACAATGGTCTCTATCTTTCATGTCCCAATTCTGGGGTCCTAGTACAAATATTTTAGCATAAAATAGTTAATTCGCCATAAATTGCTTGCAGTAACGAACCCTGGGTCCTCACGATTGCTAAGGACAACAGGGTCCTCTACAATCTCACCCCACCCACTTAAAACTCCCAGGGTTTTTTTTGGAGGTCAAACATCTTCAGGAAGCCTGCCCTATTCCTCCTCCTCTTCAGCACCTTTTACAGTACGACATTCTCTTTTTCCTCCTACTGCTGTGCCTCCAGTGCCTGGTAGATGACACAATGCAGTATATGCTGTAGGAGGAACACAAAAGGGAGTGTGCCACTAACCCTAGCCTTATCATAGTTCACCACTCTGGTTACTTCTTCAAAAAGATGCTACATGTGTGCTGAATCATAAAACATTGGGTGAGATTTATTAAAACTGGAGCACTCACAATCTGGTGCAGCTTGTTCAATCAAACTTTGACAATAAAATCTGGAAACTGATTGGATTCTATGCAGAGCTGCACCAGATTTTGCACACTCCAGTTTTAGTAAAAGTACCCCCCCCCTCCATTGACACAAGGAAAAGAACCCCAGCTCCCATCAAGTTACAGTGCGTAGAGTATCACATATAAGGCGGCTGGGAGGTAACTTGTTTTGCCACTGTCTTTCTGCCAGGCAACACTTGTATGCAGGATTTGACCACATGATATGGTTGCACACTTCTCTGGCCAAACTCAGGACCTCCTGTAAACCAGGGTACGCATCCAGAAACTGCTGCAGCACCAGGTTAGGACATGTGCCAGACAAGGTATGTGTGTGAACTTTCACCTGCTGAAGGGCAGCCAGCAGATTGGTGCCATTGCTGCACAAAACCTTACGTGTCACAAATGGTGTAAAGTCCACCACCTCTTGGCCTGGCCCTGTAGAGCTGTCATAATCTTTGGCCCAGTGTAGCTCTTGTCCCCCAAGCATACTAGTGGCAAACAGCATTACACTGTTTTGCCTGAGCTATTTAGCAGCACTGGTGGTTCTGAGGAGTCAAAGAATGAGACCATTAAAAAGGAGACGGTAGAGGTGACTGTCCTATCACTGAGGTACATAGCAGTAAACAAAGGGTTATTCGCACTGTATGGACCTAAGCGCTCCATATGAATGTGCCTTAAGTAAACATAAACATTTTACTTTGACTTAAGCTGGCTATATTCAATTCGATTTTTGGTCGGTTCAGCAGGAAGCAGCTGACATTCAGCACATGTGTACAGCTACTTGTCCAGTAGAAGCCGATTGTCGAACGGGCATGCTGGAAAACCAGCATCTGATCAGTGTTGGCAGCCAATAGCTGCGAGCGCTAATCAGTGTGTTCTGGCGGGGGAGCAGCCCCCCTTTTAGAACACAAGGCACAGCGGGGAAGATCGCTGCACTAACATCGCTTGTGTTGGTAGGGAAATCTGTAGTTTTTTTCATTCAGCCTGCTGGGTTAAATGAAAAAAAAATGAGTGTGTGTACCAAGCTTTGGCCTATGTGTTTTTAGCACTACACTCATAGGGGTTGCCGATGACAGGGTTCCCCACTGCTGCACAGCCAGGCAACAAGTAACTTCCACACTTTCTCCAGAGACAAGGAATAGAATTTGAGTTTTGTTTTGATGTTTTATTAAGGGGTAATAACTTGGATGGGAAATGGGAATTATGGGATACCCAACTTGATAGCAAAAAAACTAGGGACAACTTCTTCCCTATTTACAACTCCAATTGATTCTTCTCCTACGAATAGACTAGGAATCACTAGACTAGGAATTCTCAGTCCCTTTAGAAAGTAGCACAATGTGTTGTGAACCTCATCCTGGAGTACCTCCACCTCCCTTGTATACACTGGTCCTAGCTCTACCACTGCAGGAAATGCTAGCCCACCTGGATGCTTCTCCATCAGCCTACCCAGCTGCTTCTTCACCAGTCTACCCAACTGACTCCTAAACAGTCTACGTGACTGACTCCTCCGGAGATCTCCCAGGGCAAGGTTGCACAAGATTTAAGCACACGGCTATCTTCAGGAGAGACCTGCTATGTATGGCCATTTCTCCCCTTCTAAGTCCCTGCACCATGATGTAGTACTCACACTGTCCTCCTTGTTCCCGCTGCCTCAAAGAAGACTCCTTCCAAGCTTCTCCTGTTGTCAGGATCCTCCCAGGCCAGCACCTGAGCCCCGACCCAAGGCAGAGCCTCCCCAAGACTAGAGGGTTCACCTAAAGGGCCACCCACTGTCCCCTTAGCACTTAATCTCCATCTTCCACCTGACTACCCTGCTGGCATGTTATATTTAAGGTCTCACTTGCTCTCCTGCAGGCCGACCATATGGGGATTGGCTTAACGCCCCTAAGTATGCAGGACAACGCTCCAAAACTCCACCCTCCAGCTTCCAATAAATTCTCCAACTTTCCATAACCAGGGGGAGGTATCAGAGAGCTGCCTGCATCCAGTCCTAAACTCCAGTAAACCCTGACACAGATTTCACAACTCAAACTTAGCCCTGAGTCAAAATATGTTTTACCTGTTCTCACAACAGTAGCACACTAGAGGGTGCTACATGTTAAATTAGAATTCCAGGCTAAGCCTAACTAATCTTAAAAATGCTCCCCCCCCCCTCCTAACGCCTACGCTGACCAACCTGTGTAAGAAAGGTGCAGTAAGTGGGAGGAAAACTCTCAAGTGATGAGAGAGCACCCCTTTTGAGTAGTGCCAACACCCCCCCCCCCCCATGGAAAACTTCCCCTCATTTTCAGTTTCCTTGGCAAGTGTTCAACTTTCCAATTGCCCCTCACTATCTGCCCCCCATTAAAACAGGAAGCAAGAGTGTATTTTCACTAACGGGGACATAAATCATAATACAAACATAACAAACATTTTAACATTTCATTATTATATCCAGTGTTGAAAAAAAGCTTGGTTAGAAATCTACTTCAAAGTGGTTGTAAACCCCAGTAATAAAATTTGAACTAAGCATATACGGTATATCTCTCTCCAAAGCTCTAAGTGTGGTTTTTCTCTTGTGCTTCCTTCCTTTGCTATCAGCATGTGTCACATCTGACAAGTTTTCCCAATATATGAGATAACATGAGCTAAAATTTGTGTCAGGGAGGGAGATAAGCGCACAAATTGTCTATTGAGAATACAGCTCTGCATGTTCCTCAGCTCTCACACAGTGTAACTGCAGTTCTCCACCCCCTTCTCTGTACTCCTCATAGATGCAGAAGGATTTTATCACAAAGCAGCACTTTGAAGGATTGTAGACTGCAGTTCAACAAGTAAAACTTATGTAGGAGGATATGTTTCATCTCCGTGTATCATCTGTATTCACTTCACTGGGTAAATGTGCTGTAAGTATGTAAAAAAAAGTTCAGAATTTCGCCAATTGGGTGATTTTTATTGTAAAATAAACTAAATTATTAATGACCTGCCAATGAAATCTTATAACTCGCATTGTTTTCTGCGTTAACATATTAACTACGTCTACTTTATAAAACTGCAGAACTGCTACAAACTGTTATATGTATAAGCCTTGTACTTGTCACATTAATATTCTCCCTGTAAAGTACATACGGTATTTCATATTCTGCTGGCAGAATCCATCTAGAGCTTAATTCTTCACAAAAATATATTCTGATAAATACAGATTAGCATGAATACTGATGTATCTAATTAGGTATACAGATTTCAAGTTATAACTGATCATAAGCACTTTCATTAGAATCAGCAATGATTAAATCCCTGGAAAATTATCATTAACAAAAAAGTTAGCAATTTACAGTTAACTATCTCTAGGAATTATGTATGCATAACAAAAGAAAACTTCCATCTACGTTGAGTGTAATGGGATAAGAATTGATTGCCCTCTGGGCCTTTTCAAGTATTCAGCAACTCTTCAGGGTAAATTTTCCACTGACTTACTTGTGCCATACACAATTTAGTTACAAGGACAGCCAAGTGGAAACTAATAGTGAGATCATAATTAGAGCTAATTAACATAGAATTCTAGGCTAAACCTAACTAGTCCTAAAAATGCTCCCTCCCCTTTACCAACACTTATGCTGAATAACCTGTGTAAGAAAGATGTATATACTTACCTATTTTCAGCCCAATCTGCTGTGGTCATGTAATCCCGTGTCAGCCAGTGGTGGCTGCAGGGGAGAGGAGAGAGCACCCGACAACAGCTGGTAAAGCCTGAAAACAGTACATTTAAGACTAGTTAGCAGTGGCTTTTTTTGTTTGGGGGGGTGGCAAACAACCAAACCCCTCCACGGCAACTCAAACACCCCCCCTGTCTGCCGGTTGGTGCACCGGCACTTACCCCATCTAGGCAGCGGACATCGGCGAGCATCCGAGAAGCAGCAGTGGGGATCGGGCATCCGAGAAGCTGCGGCGGGATCGGGCATTCAGGCATCAGCGGGGACCGGGCGTCCAGGCATTGGCGGGGATGGGGCGTATAGGCATTGGCAGGGATCAGGCATCCAGGCATCGGCGGGGACTGGGCATCCAAGCATCAGCCAGCGGCTCTTCTTCTCCTCGCTTCTGCTGTGCATCTCCTCCCCTCCTCCTAGGCATCCAATAAGATCACCTGTCCTTTCAGCCAATCAGGTGACGTGTATCAGACCTGCTTCCCGATTGGCCGGAAGGAGGATCAGCGTTGCAACAGCGAATATTAATTTGTTGTTGCAACACACCTGGGTGGGCTCTGGATGCATCCCCTGTGACCTGAGCCCACCCTATTTTGAAGCCTATTAGTGCCTCTGGCTCTAATCAGGTTTAAAAAAAAAAAATCCCTGGCCGCTGTACTTCATGCGCACTGAAAGGGGCTGGACGCATGAACAGGGGGTGGCCGCGGCAGCCATGGATGGGTTCAAGCTAAGCATAAATCTATCCATTGCATATAGGGGGTGGCCTGAAGAGAGGGTGCAGCCCCTGGGTGCCCCTAATAGACGAGCCGCCCCTGCTAGTTAGGTTTAGCCTGGAATTCTGCTGGGTCATTGACAGCTATTGCTAGAGAAGGGATGTGAAATGTGGGCACTGAAATACAAGTGCTATTGTTAGGTAAAGCTGACACTGAGCGAGAACATATCAGCTGATGTAACTGTCTTGACAGCCAGCGTTATACAAGACAGACTGAGCTGCTGGCATGCGAGAAAGGAAAACGTAGTGCAGTCTACCTCGTGCAGTGCTGGCTGTCAATACAGTCACATTGCAATATATCACACAGAACTGGCAGTTAATGTGTGAGTCAGCGCTCACTGGCATCTATAAGGTGGACCACAAGGGATCAATAACAGGGGGGGGGGGGGGCGGGGGGAACAAGATATACTCAAAACAAATTAGGTAAGAATTATTCCATACAGTCCATAGTGGTAAGGAATATCAAGGAGAAGTCCGCAGGATGGATGGATCCACAGGTGGATGGGGATAGCAAATACAGTCACCGGCAGCTCCTCAGCAGGAAAGGGGAATTCCCTCAGACACAAACAAAGACAGCAGAAAGAGGGCGCCTGGGTCAGTGTGATAGTAAAAACAAGTAACACTTTATTCAGATACACTTACATAAAAGTATCTTGCAAGCTGCACACAGGGTGGATGTGGATCACTAATCAAGCAGCCAGCCTTCACAAGGGATGAGAAGACCACTGTGGGGATAAGCTCGGACCCGTTGTATGGTGGTATATAACCGGTGGCGTCTCCAGCTCTCACACCCACTCTCACAGAGCTAGCAAAAGACCAAATCAGGACCTCCTTCTTTAGGCAAAACCTGAACCTGAGAGGCTCTGAAGAAACTTTGTCCTTCGAAATGCGTCAGCCAGCAGGGACCTGGATTTGGGTCCCCCTACTCTGGCTTGGTGTTCCAGGCCTTCTGGGAGAGATCAGCCATGCATGTAGCCTGTTGGGCAAATTGTACATTCATGTTTGTGAGTAAACATTTTAACCATTTTTATTATTACAATAAAGTAATGTTGTATAATACACTAGGCCAGTGCGCCCTCTTTTTTCTTTTCTTGTATTTTCTACAGTGTGGTCAGACCAAATTCTGCGTAATCGCAGTGCATTGCTGGCTGATGATTGGCCAAGCATGCACTATGACCCCCATGCTTTGGCCAATCACAGCGCCGTCAGCAAAGAGAGCCATGGGGGTTAAGTCCACGCCCCACACTATATAAGGCCGCCTGCACATCGGCCTTGTGTGGTGTGTTGCTGGTGGAGAGAGAGATAGAAAGAGAGAGAGAGAGAGAGTGTCATTTCATTTACTTTGAGCAGGCAGTTTATCCAGTTAGCTGCAGTGTATTTAGTATATATATATACACACATCCCGGCTTTGTATATATATATATATATATATATATATATATATATATATATATATATATATATATATATATATATATACACTGTATCCAGTTTAGCTAGATGTCACTGCAGACCGTTCCTGCTTACTATTTCTAATATACTTCAGGCAGGCAGTTGATTCAGTCAGCTGCAGTGTATTTAATATATATACAGTCAGACTGGTATATATATATATATATATATATATATATATATATATATACACTATCCAGTTTAGCTAGATCTAACTGCAGACCGTTCCTGCTGTACTGTTTCTAATATACTTCAGGCAGGCAGTTGATCCAGTTAGCTGCAGTGTATTTAATATATATATATATATATATATATATATATATATATATATATATATATATATATATATATATATATACAGTCAGACTGTATCCAGTTTAGCTAGATCTCACTGCAGACCATTCCTGGTGAACGCATTCAAATATACTTTCAGGCAGGCAAGCCAGGCAGGTTATTCAGTGATCTGCAGTGCATAAAATATATATACTGTCTCATATATATATATCCACTGCATTCTAGTATAGCCAAACCTATATCTGACTGTAGGCCACTGCTGGTGTATGTTTTCAAATACACTTTCAGGCAGGCAGGCAGGCAAGTGATTCAGTGATCTGCAGTGCATTAAATATATATACAGTCTCCAACATATATATATCCACTGCATTCCAGTCTAGCCAAGCCTATATCTGACTGCAGGCCACTGCTGGTGTACGTTTTCAAATTCACTTTCAGGCAGGCAGGCAAATAATTTAGTGATCTGCAGTGCATTAAATATATATACAGTCTCCAACATATATATATATCCACTGCATTCCAGTCTAGCCAAGCCTATATCTGACTGCAGGTTATTCCTGGAGTACGTTTTCAAATATACTTTCAGAGAGGCAGGCAGGTAATTCAATGATCTGCAGTGCATAAAATATATATACAGTCTCCAACATATATATATCCACTGCATTACAGTCTAGCCAAGCCTATATTTGACAGCAGGCCATTCCTGGAGTACGTTTTCAAATATACTTTCAGGCAGGCCAGGCAGGTGATTCAGTGATCTGCAGTGCATAAAGATGTATATACAGTCTCCTACATATATATCTACTGCATTCTAATTTAGCCAAGCCTATACCTGACTAAAGGCCATTCCTGGTGTATGTATTCAAAGACGCTTTCAGGCAGGCAGGCAAGTGATTCAGTGATCTGCAGTGCATAAAATATATATATACAGTCTCCCATTATATAAATCCACTGTATTCTAGTCTAGCTAAACCTATATCTGACTGCAGGCCATTGCTGGTGTACGTTTTCAAATACACTTTCAGGCAGGCAGGCAAGTGATTCAGTGATCTGCAGTGCATTAAATATATATACAGTCTCCAACATATATATATCCACTGCATTCCAGTCTAGCCAAGCCTATATCTGACTGCAGGCCATTCCTGAAGTACATTTTCAAATATACTTTCAGGCAGGCAGGCAGGTGATTCAGTGATCTGCAGTGCATAAAATATATATACAGTCTCCTACATATATATATATATCCACTGCATTCTAGTCTAGCCAAGCCTATACCTGACTGTAGGTCATTCCTGGTGTATGTATTCAAAGACACTTTCAGGAAGGCAGGCCAGGCAGGTGATACAGTGATTTGCAGTGCATAAAGATATATATACAGTCTCCCACATATAGATCCACTGGATTCTATTCTAGCCAAGCCTATACCTGACTACAGGCCATTCCTGGTGTACGTTTTCAACAACACTTTCAGGCAGGCAGGCAGGTGATTCAGTGATCTGTAGTGCATAAAGATATATATACAGTCTCCTACATATATATCCACTGCATTCTAGTCTAGCCAAGTCTATACCTGACTGCAGGCCATTCCTGGTGTAATTTTTCAAGTAAACTTCAGACGGTGCTTTGCTAATCCAATTTTACAGCATGTCTGGAAGGCCACCAAGGAAAGGCAGACGCTCACAGGCCACTAAAAGAGGGCAAGCAGGCTCTCCGTCTACAGCCAACAGTGCTGGTCGTGGACATGGTGCATCCTCAGTACGTGGCCGTGGGGCACGCTTGTCCTTTTTTTCGATAGCTGGTCGTGTTGAGGCACAACATGCAGAAGAGTTGGTAGAGTGGATCACAAAGCCGTCCTCATCCACCTCATCCTCTGTCACCCAGGCTAAGACAAGTTTGGCTGCCAATGCAACTGCCAAAGCGGCCTATTCCATTGACTCAGTGGCATCAGTCACTCCTTTCCTAGCCCCACCATCATGTCCTCAGGAGTCCCCCAAACTGTTTGACCACAGTGTCGGGTACATGCTGCAGGAGGATACGCAGCGTTTTAAAGGCTCCGATGATGGTACCCAGGTTGAGGATGAAGGAAGTAACGTGAGCCCAGAGAGAGGGGGTGCCCAAGAAGGACAAGAAACTGGCAGTCATGTTCCCCCAGCTGCAGCATACTGCCAGGTTTGCTCCAGTGGCGAGGAGGGAGGGGACGATTAGATCACTGACTCTATGTGAGTGCCTGATAGAAGAGAGGAGGAGGCGGCACATCTCCAATGAGGCAGGATGCCCTCCAGGGGCCAGCTTAAAGGACAGCCAACCAACTGCATGACACCGTAGAGCTCCGCATGTGCAGGGCGCTGCTGACTCCGCGCGTTTTTTCAAAAGTTCTTTGGTGTGGGCCTTTTTTGAGACCTATGCAGCAAAACTCCACCGTTGCTGTTTGCAACATATATCTGAAGCGTATCAAGCGTGGCCAAAACAGCAGCCGCTTGGGTTCCACATGCTTGACAAGACATATGTCGAGCTCTCATGCAGTCCGTTGGCAACAGGACTTAGAAGACCCACACCAAACAACAGGGCAGACCTCTCCTTGCTCCTCATCAGCTGGGATCTCCAACCCCACTATACCTTCAGTCCTCTCAGAGACCTGCACTGAGAGGAATGAAGGTGTAGAATTAGGTGTCCCAAGCACTTGCGGGCAATCTGCTAGCGGTACACCTAAATCCAATTGTAGCAGGCAAATTTCCCTACCCCAGTTGCTAAACTTTCAAAAGAAATTTGGTCCCAGCCATCCACATGCTCAGCGGCTGAATGCTAGTTTGGCTAAATTGCTAGCACTTCAATGGCTGCCTTTTCAGCTGGTAGACTCTGCCCTCTTTCGAGAATTTGTGGAATGTGTGGTACCTCAGTGGCAGGTTCCCAAACACCATTTTTTTTCTCGGAAGGCCATTCCGGTTCTCTACCGGCATGTGGAAGGCAATGTCTTGGCCTCGTTGGACAGGGCGGTCAGCGGTAAGGTGCATATTACCACTGACTCATGGTCCAGCAGGCTGGACAGGGACGTTACCTTTCTTTCACGGCACACTGAGTAACCGTGCTGGCAGCTGGGAAGGATGCAGGACAGGGTGCAGTAATGTTGGAGCTTGTTCCGCTACCATGCCTCCAAAATGCTGGTAGTGGTGATTCTGCCACACCTCTCTCCTCCACCCCCTCCTCTTCTTCTTCCTCTATGGCCTCTTCCTGTGCAGATTTGTCCTCGGAACAAGCGGTGCTCCGTAGGCATTCTAGGGGCTACACAAGCAGTCAGGCAAAAAGATGCCATGCGGTGCTTGAGTTATTCTGCTTAGGGGACAGGAGCCACACTGGGGCAGAGATTCTGGCAGCCCTGCAGGGGCAGGTTCAGAGGTGGTTGATGCCACCCCAGCTTCAACCAGGAATGGTGGTTTGCGACAATGGCACCAACATCCTCTCTGCCCTCTGAGAGGGACACTTCACCAGAACATGCGAACAGGCAAAAAATTCGTTCAAACACGCGAACACCGTTAAAGTCTATGGGACACAAACATGAATAATCAAAAGTGCTAGTTTTAAAGGCTTATATGCAAGTTATTGTCATAAAAAGTGTTTGGGGACCCGGGTCCTGCCCCAGGGGACATGGATCAATGCAAAAAAAAGTTTTAAAACGGACTTTTTTCGGGAGCAGTGATTTTATAATGTTTAAAGTGAAACAATAAAAGTGTAATATTCCTTTAAATTTCATACCTGGGGAGTGTCTATAGTATGCCTGTAAAGAGGCGCATGTTTCCCGTGTTTAGAACAGTCTGACAGCAAAATGACATTTCAAAGGAAAAAAAGTCATTTAAAACTACTCGCAGCTATTAATGAATTGCCGGTCCGACAATACACATAAAAGTTCATTGATAAAAACGACATGGGAATTCCCCACAGGGGAACCCCGAACCAAAATTTAAAAAAAAATGACGTGGGGGTCCCCCTAAATTCCATACCAGGCCCTTCAGGTCTGGTATGGGTATTAAGGGGAACCCCGGCCAAATTTTTTTTTAAAAATGGCGTGGAGTCCCCCTCAAAATCTATACCAGACCCTTCAGATCTGGTATGGATTTTAAGGGGAACCCTGCACCAAAATTTAAAAAAAAATGGCATGGGGTCCCCCCAAAAATACATACCAGACCCTTATCCAAGCACGCAACCTGGCAGGCCGCAGGAAAATAGGGTGGATGAGAGAGTGCCCCCCCCTGAACCGTACCAGGCCACATGCCCTCAACATTGGGAGGGTGCTTTGGGGTAGCCCCCCAAAACACCTTGTCCCCACAACCATTGCCCAGTGGTTGTGGGGGTCTGTGGGCGGGGGGCTTATCGGAATCTGGAAGCCCCCTTTAACAAGGGGACCCCCAGATCCCGGCCCTCCCCCCTGTGTGAAATGGTAAGGGATTTCACAAAAAAGTGTCAAAAATGTTAAAAATGACAAGAGACAGTTTTTGACATTTCCTTTATTTAAATTCTTCTTCTTTCTTCTATCTTCTTTCTTCTGACGCACGGTGACTTCCCTGTCCGCCCCCTCTGACATCACGGCGAATGCCACAGGGAAGTCCCCGTGCGTCAGAGGGGGGCGGGGTCACCGGGTGGCCCCGCCCTCCGTTATTTAAGAACTGTCAGAAGAGGAGAAGCGTCACACAGTGGGAGCCTCCTATCATGGTGGTAGCGGAGCGGTCAAAGAAGAAGAAGGGAAGAAGACGCCAGCGCCATGGAGGAAGATGCCGAACGAGAACACCAGAGGAAGAACCAGAAGAACCAGAAGAAGAAAAAGATGGAGGAAGAAACTGAAGGAAGATAGAAGATAGAAGAAAGAAGATAGAAGAAAGAAGATAGAAGAAAGAAGAAGCAATTAAATAAAGGAATTGTCAAAAACTGTCTCTTGTCATTTTTAACATTTTTGACACTTTTTTGTGAAATGGTAGGCCCTTATCATTTCACACAGGGGGGGATCTGGGGGTCCCCTTGTTAAAGGGGGATTCCAGATTCCGATAAGCCCCCCGCCCGCAGACCCCCCACAACCACCGGGCAAGGGTTGTGGGGATGAGGCCCTTCTCCCCATCAACATGGGGACAAGGTGTTTTGGGGGGCTACCCCAAAGCACCCTCCCAATGTTTAGGGCATGTGGCCTGGTACAGTTCAGGAAGGGGGGCGCTCTCTCATCCCCCCTCTTTTCTGTGGTCTGCCAGGTTGCGTGCTCGGATAAGGGTCTGGTATGTATTTTTGGGGGGCCCCACGCCATTTTTTTTATTTTGGTGCGGTGTTCCCCTTAAAATCCATACCAGACCTGAAGGGTCTGGTATAGATTTTGAGGGGGACCCCACGCTATTTTTAAAAAAAATTTTGGCCGGGGTTCCCCTTAATATCCATACTAGACCTGAAGGGCCTGGTATGGAATTTAGGGGGGCCCCCCCACGTCGTTTTTTTAAAAATTTTGGTTCGGGGTTCCCTGTGGGGAATTCCCATGCCATTTTTATCAATGAACTTTTATGTGTATTGTCAGACCGGCAATTCATTAATAGCCGCGAGTAGTTTTAAATTACTTTTTTTCCTTTGAAATGTCATTTTGCTGTCAGACTGTTCTAAACACGGGAAACATGCGCCCCTTTACAGGCATACTATAGACACCCCCCAGGTATGAAATTTAAAGGAATAATACACTTTTATTGTTTCACTTTAAGCATTATTAAAATCACTGCCTTTTAAAAAAAAATTTTTTGGATTGATCCATGTCCCCTGGGGCAGGACCCATGTCCCCAAACACTTTTTATGACAATAACTTGCATATAAGCCTTTAAAATTAGCACTTTTGATTTCTCCCATAGACTTTTAAAGGGTGTTCCGCGGCTTTCGAATTTGCCGCGAACACCCCAAATTGTTCGCTGTTCGGCGAACCGGCGAACAGCCGATGTTCCAGTCGAGCATGAGTTCGACTCGAACTCGATTGGCTCACCTTCATAAAACTGAATTAGTCTTGGATCACCAGCTACCAAGCACCTGATGCTGATGTAACCGATTCATTTTTTAATGAATGTGAGATCCCTTGATTGCCTATGCTGATGCTGAGTGACTATCCTGTTATGCTGAGTGACTATCCTATTCCTCCTCAATGTTCATGTTGATAGCTTCCAAGAACATTTTTGGTTCTGGGCACCAGCACCAGTGCCTAAAGCCCAATTTTTCTGCCCCTGTTTAACAGGGGCGTGTAATTACAATTTTTGCTGTAATATTTTGCAGCAGGGCTTGTTCCTGCACTCAACTAGAGTATCTGTAAGGGGTTGCAGTGTTGTGGCACCAGCACCAGTGCCTAAAGCCCAATTTTTCTGCCCCTGTTTAACAGGGGTGTGTAATTACAATTTTGCTGTAATATTTTGCAGCAGGGCTTGTTCCTGGGCTTAACTAGAGTATCTGTGAGGGGTTGCAGTATTGTGGCACCAGCACCAGTGCCTAAAGCCCAATTTTTCTGCCCCTGTTTAACAGGGGCGTGTAATTACAATTTTTGCTGTAATATTTTGCAGCAGGGCTTGTTTCTGGGCTTAACTAGAGTGTCTATGAGGGGTTGCGGTGTTGTGGCATCAGCACCAGTGCCTAAAGCCCATTTTTTTCTGCCCCTGTTTATCAGGGGCGTGTAATTACAATTTTTGCTGTAATATTTTGCAGCAGGGCTCGTTCCTGGGCTTAACTAGAGTATCTGTGAGGGGTTGCAGTATTGTGGCACCAGCACCAGTGCCTGGTGAGGGGTATCTGTGAGGGGTTGCAGTGTTGTGGCAGCAGCACCAGTGCCTAAAGCCCAATTTTTCTGCCCCTGTTTAACAGGGGCATGTAATTACAATTTTTGATGTAATATTTCACAGCAGGGCCCGTTCCTGCGCCCACCAAGAGTAACTGTGAGGGCTTACATTGTTGTGGCAACACCACCACACCACCACCAAAGGCCCAATTTGTCTGACCCTGTTCAACAGGGGCATGTAATTACAATTCTTGATATAATATTTTACAGCAGAGCCCGTTTCAGGGCCCACCAAGAGTAACTGTGAGGGCTTACAGTGTTCTGTTTCCACCAACACCTAAGGCCCAAATTTCTGCAGAGTATATAGGGCAGGCCGTATAGTATATACAGGCGATCCCTTACTTTCAAACATCTGACTTACAAGCGACTCCTACTTACAAACGGAGGGAGACAACAGTAAGGCCCCTTTCACACTGGGGCGGGGGCGGCAGTAAAACGCCGCTATTGTTAGCGGCGCTTTACCATCGGTATTCGGCTGCTGGCAGGGCTGTTTTACCCCCCCGCTAGCGGCCGAGAAAGGGTTAAAAACCACCACAAAGCGCCTCTACAGAGGCGCTTTGCCGGCGGTATTGCTGCGGTGTCCCAGTGATTTCAATGGGTAGGAGCGGTGTATATACTACTCCTTCACCTCTCCAAAGATGCTGCTAGCAGGACCTTTTTTACCGTCCTGCCAGCGCACTGCTCCTGAAGGGTCTGGTATGGGTATTAAGGGGAACCCCGGCCAAAATTTTTTAAAAAAATGGCGTGGAGTCCCCCTTAAAATCTATACCAGACCCTTCAGATCTGGTATGGATTTTAAGGGGAACCCTGCACCAAAATTTTTTAAAAAATGGCGTGGGGTCCCCCCAAAAATACATACCAGACCCTTATCCAAGCACGCAACCTGGCAGGCCGCAGGAAAATAGGGTGGATGAGAGAGTGCCCCCCCCCTGAACCGTACCAGGCCACATGCCCTCAACATTGGGAGGGTGCTTTGGGGTAGCCCCCCAAAACACCTTGTCCCCACAACCATTGCCCAGTGGTTGTGGGGGTCTGTGGGCGGGGGGCTTATCGGAATCTGGAAGCCCCCTTTAACAAGGGGACCCCCAGATCCCGGCCCTCCCCCCTGTGTGAAATGGTAAGGGATTTCACAAAAAAGTGTCAAAAATGTTAAAAATGACAAGAGACAGTTTTTGACATTTCCTTTATTTAAATTCTTCTTCTTTCTTCTATCTTCTTTCTTCTGACGCACGGTGACTTCCCTGTCCGCCCCCTCTGGCATCACGGCGAATGCCACAGGGAAGTCCCCGTGCGTCAGAGGGGGCGGGGTCACCGGGTGGCCCCGCCCTCCATTATTTAAGAACTGTCAGAAGAGGAGAAGCGTCACACAGCGGGAGCCTCCTATCATGGTGGTAGTGGAGCGGTCAAAGAAGAAGAAGGGAAGAAGACGCCAGCGCCATGGAGGAAGATGCCGAACGAGAACACCAGAGGAAGAACCAGAAGAAGAAGAAGATGGAGGAAGAAACTGAAGGAAGATAGAAGATAGAAGATAGAAGATAGAAGATAGAAGAAAGAAGATAGAAGAAAGAAGATAGAAGAAAGAAAAAGCAATTAAATAAAGGAATTGTCAAAAACTGTCTCTTGTCATTTTTCACATTTTTGACACTTTTTTGTGAAATCCCCTTATCATTTCACACAGGGGGAGAGGGCCGGGATCTGGGGGTCCCCTTGTTAAAGGGGGATTCCAGATTCCGATAAGCCCCCCGCCCGCAGACCCCCCACAACCACCGGGCAAGGGTTGTGGGGATGAGGCCCTTCTCCCCATCAACATGGGGACAAGGTGTTTTGGGGGGCTACCCCAAAGCACCCTCCCAATGTTTAGGGCATGTGGCCTGGTACAGTTCAGGAGGGGGGGGGCGCTCTCTCATCCCCCCTCTTTTCCTGCGGTCTGCCAGGTTGCGTGCTCGGATAAGGGTCTGGTATGTATTTTTGGGGGGCCCCACGCCATTTTTTTTATTTTGGCGCGATGTTCCCCTTAAAATCCATACCAGACCTGAAGGGTCTGGTTTAGATTTTGAGGGGGACCCCACGCTATTTTTAAAAAAAATTTTGGCCGGGGTTCCCCTTAATATCCATACTAGACCTGAAGGGCCTGGTATGGAATTTAGGGGGACCCCCCCACGTCGTTTTTTTTAAAAATTTTGGTTCGGGGTTCCCTGTGGGGAATTCCCATGCCATTTTTATCAATGAACTTTTATGTGTATTGTCAGACCGGCAATTCATTAATAGCCGCGAGTAGTTTTAAATTACTTTTTTTCCTTTGAAATGTCATTTTGCTGTCAGACTGTTCTAAACACGGGAAACATGCGCCCCTTTACAGGCATACTATAGACACCCCCCAGGTACGAAATTTAAAGGAATATTACACTTTTATTGTTTCACTTTAAGCATTATTAAAATCACTGCCTTTTTAAAAAAATTTTTTTGGATTGATCCATGTCCCCTGGGGCAGGACCCATGTCCCCAAACACTTTTTATGACAATAACTTGCATATAAGCCTTTAAAATTAGCACTTTTGATTTCTCTCATAGACTTTTAAAGGGTGTTCCGCGGCTTTCGAATTTGCCGCGAACACCCCAAATTGTTCGCTGAACAGCCGATGTTCGAGTCGAACATGAGTTCGACTCGAACTCGATTGGCTCACCTTCATAAAACTGAATTAGCCTTGGATCACCAGCTACCAAGCACCTGATGCTGATGTAACCGATTCATTTTTTAATGAATGTGAGATCCCTTGATTGCCTATGCTGATGCTGAGTGACTATCCTGTTATGCTGAGTGACTATCCTATTCCTCCTCAATGTTCATGTTGATAGCTTCCAAGAACATTTTTGGTTCTGGGCACCAGCACCAGTGCCTAAAGCCCAATTTTTCTGCCCCTGTTTAACAGGGGCGTGTAATTACAATTTTTGCTGTAATATTTTGCAGCAGGGCTCGTTCCTGCACTCAACTAGAGTATCTGTAAGGGGTTGCAGTGTTGTGGCACCAGCACCAGTGCCTAAAGCCCAATTTTTCTGCCCCTGTTTAACAGGGGTGTGTAATTACAATTTTGCTGTAATATTTTGCAGCAGGGCTTGTTCCTGGGCTTAACTAGAGTATCTGTGAGGGGTTGCAGTATTGTGGCACCAGCACCAGTGCCTAAAGCCCAATTTTTCTGCCCCTGTTTAACAGGGGCGTGTAATTACAATTTTTGCTGTAATATTTTGCAGCAGGGCTTGTTTCTGGGCTTAACTAGAGTGTCTATGAGGGGTTGCGGTGTTGTGGCATCAGCACCAGTGCCTAAAGCCCAATTTTTCTGCCCCTGTTTATCAGGGGCGTGTAATTACAATTTTTGCTGTAATATTTTGCAGCAGGGCTCGTTCCTGGGCTTAACTAGAGTATCTGTGAGGGGTTGCAGTATTGTGGCACCAGCACCAGTGCCTGGTGAGGGGTATCTGTGAGGGGTTGCAGTGTTGTGGCAGCAGCACCAGTGCCTAAAGCCCAATTTTTCTGCCCCTGTTTAACAGGAGCAGGTAATTACAATTTTTGATGTAATATTTCACAGCAGGGCCCGTTCCTGCGCCCACCAAGAGTAACTGTGAGGACTTACATTGTTGTGGCAACACCACCACACCACCACCAAAGGCCCAATTTTTCTGACCCTGTTCAACAGGGGCATGTAATTACAATTCTTGATATAATATTTTACAGCAGAGCCCGTTTCAGGGCCCACCAAGAGTAACTGTGAGGGCTTACAGTGTTCTGTTTCCACCAACACCTAAGGCCCAAATTTCTGCAGAGTATATAGGGCAGGCCGTGTAGTATATACAGGCGGTCCCTTACTTTCAAACATCTGACTTACAAGCGACTCCTACTTACAAACGGAGGGAGACAACAGTAAGGCCCCTTTCACACTGGGGCGGGGGCGGCAGTAAAACGCCGCTATTGTTAGCGGCGCTTTACCATCGGTATTCGGCCGCTGGCGGGGCTGTTTTACCCCCCCGCTAGCGGCCGAGAAAGGGTTAAAAACCACCGCAAAGCGCCTCTACAGAGGCGCTTTGCCGGCGGTATTGCCGCGGTGTCCCATTGATTTCAATGGATAGGAGCGGTGTATACACCACTCCTTCACCTCTCCAAAGATGCTGCTAGCAGGACTTTTTTTACCGTCCTGCCAGCGCACTGCTCCAATGTGAAAGCCCTTGGGGCTATCACATTGGAGACAAAGCAGCGACACTTTCAGGTCGGTTTGCAGGCGCCATTTTTAGCGCAATAGTGCCTGCAAACCGCCCCAGTGTGAAAGAGCCCTTAGTGAGAGGAAATCTACCCCTAGGAAAGGAAAATCTCTCCTGTAAGAGTCAATATGGAAAAAAGGTGTCTCCACTGATGCTTTATTATCACCAATCCTTGTTTTCCTAAAAACCCCAAATTTTCAAAATCCAATTGTCATTGGGACAGAAAATGAGGTGAAATATCCTGAACAGGGGCACAGACAGCAAAACAAATGTTACAGGGGTGATAATAACCCTTTCCCTATGTTATCCAAAAAGCTTTTCTTTTGGCTGGAGCTACACTTAAAAAATGTACCTGTTCCAAATTACAAACAGATTCAACTTAAGAACAAACCTACAGTCCCTGTCTTGTTTGGACTGCCTGTATACTGCTGTTCAGAGAATATAGGGCCTGGGGGCCCCACCCCTCTTCTTTTTTTAATTTGAGTGCGGGGTTCCCCTTAATATCCATACAAGACCCAAAGGGCCTGGTAATGGCCTGGGGGGTTAACCATGCCGTTTTTCTCAATAATTTTCATCCAAATTGCCGGGACCTGACATTTCATTACAGCAGCAAGCGGTTTTAAATGACTTTTATTCCTTTAGAAATGTCATTTTGTGCAGGACTGTTCTAAACACGGGTAACATGCGCCACTTTACAGGCATACTATAGACACCCCCCAGGTACGATATTTAAAGGAATATTTCACTTTAACCCCCCTAGCGGTATTCCCGAGTCTGGCTCGGGCTGGATTTTCAATACCAAAAGCGATATCCCCGAGCCAGACTCGGGATCGCATCACAGAATCCAGGAAGAGTTTACTTACCTTGTCCCCTGGATCCTGCGATGTCTCTCCCCTGTGATCGGCACGCCGTCGTGTCTCGCTCGATTCACAGTGCCGAGCTCCGTTCCCTGCGAGCGTTGCGACGCACGGGGACGGAGTTCGGCGGCCAATTCAAAAAGTGAAACACACAGTACAGATACAGTATACTGTAATTTTACAGAGTACAGTACTGTATCAAATAATTACATATCCCCTTTGTCCCTAGTGGTCTGCCCAGTGTCCTGCATGCAGTTTTATATTATAAATACTGTTCTTTCTGCCAGGAAACTGGAGATTGTCAATAGCAACCAAAACTGTCACTTTACATCAAAAGTGGCTTTAGAGCAGCTAGAAAACAGCGATAATAAATTAAAATTACTTGCAGAATTGAGTGATAGTGATTTGTGGGAAAATACGTCATCAAACACTAAAAGTAACGAAAGCGACAATTCTGCAACTGAGCAAATTTCAGTGTTTTTGATTTGATTACATTATTGAATAATTGTTATTATTATTATATTATTATTTGTTATAATTATTTATAGTTATTTATTATATTATAATTTTTTATTTCGTTTTTCAAACTTTATCATACCCGGGATGTCTACTAGACTCTGGTTTGGACAGATTTAAGTGAATTATTCCTAAGAATTACAGGCCTATAATATAAAATGCCAAATTTCTGTGCAAAATAATGGTACCGCTTTCAGCACCGCCAGGGAGGTTAAGCAGGGAGGTTAAGCATTGTTAAAATCACTGCTCCCGAAAATGCGGCCATTTTTAAAACTTTCTTTTGCATTGATACATGTCCCCTGGGGCAGGACCCAGGTCCTCAAACCCTTTTAGGGACAATAACTTGTATTGCCTTTAAAATTCACACTTTTGATTTCTCAAAAAGTCCCATAGACTTTAACAGTGTTCGAATGTTCGCGCGAACGTGTTCTGGATGCAAACCGAACCGGGGGGTGTTCGCCTCATCCCTATTTAGCACAGGTGCACATTGCAAAAAACATTTACTTTAAGAGCTTAGCATGCAAATCTTGGCTGGTTTTTCTCAATTTAAAGAACCAGGATGTAAAGAAGAGCAAATAAAATATCTTGCTCTTAATAACCAGCCTGCCAATTTTGTGCTAAGACGAGGATACAAGGTTTAATCAGTGTTGCAAAAAATAAATATTTGCCATACCTAAGGCTGTTTTCATCCTGCTTCCTGCTGATTCTCATGTAAACTCCAGATAAAGGAAGTATTGTAATACTTGCAAGGTAACTTATAACAGAATTTCACAATCTTTAGTATGTGGATGGCTGTGAAAATTAAAGAGTGCTTTCATGCAGGTTTCACTTGACTAAACATAGAACTAATTTGAGATAGAGCGTTTAATTTAGTTTTCAAGAGCAGATATGGGTTCTTTATGAAGAAAAAAGGGGCATCGGAAGGCTTTCCCGGAAAAGGGCTTTTCCTCTTACTAACATTCTTGATGTTAGAACAAGTAAGGTGTATGCAATAGTATACAATTAGAATGTTCACATTTATATAAAATTGCTTTTAAACTTTGGAAGCAATATGTCAATTGATTGTAAACGCTAATCCCCACATAGAGACTTAAGTCACAGCTTGCTGCTTATATTGTAACTCCATGGGAAATGGAAATAGTCATTCTGGTTAAGCAGGGTAATTTAGGTATTGAATATACCTATAGTTGTTTGTAAAAGTAACTGTCCCATTTACAGTTTTATTTTTTAGCATTTCAGATCAAATTACGTCTAATAATGCAATAATTAAGCCTTGAGATAAAAGAAACAGCAGTTATTATGGAATTTTCATGTTTAATAAAGGTATATATCTGTCCTTCTTACTTATTGGCACGATGTACCTTACTCATGAAAATATTATTAAGGATCATTTAGGTAGTGTCTTTTTTGTCCCATATCATCTGCATAGCAGATCCTTTTATGTCTACTGAGTGCATAAAAACTTTGCGGGGAAAGCAACTTTACCACAGCAGTGCACGATTTCTTTTCTTTGTTTTCCTTGTTTGCAGGCCCCTCTTACATACTTACATTCGTACTTGATTCTACGTGCTTCCTCTGGGGCAGGACCCAAACAGGCCTTTGGTTCTCCTGCTCCATCTGTGCCTCTTCCAATAGAGGACAGGTCACCCATCTCTTTCCTGGACTTCCTAAACCATGCTGCTACTTTTGTAGTCTTGATCACCTCAACACCTAACCACCCAGTGCCAACCCCTTTTCCTCACTAAAATATATTTTTCTTTTTTGCGGGTATTTTTACATCACGGACAATTTATGCATTGCTTTATAGTCACAGCGGTCTTGCCCTCAAGGAGCTTGCGATCAAAGTTCCTCACATGCATACATACGCATATTAGCATGTCTTTGGGGTGTGGAATGGAAACGGAAGTACCCAGAGGAAACCCACACAACACAGGGAAGGCATACAAACTCCATGCAGAAATACAGAAATATTAATGTTGTCTTCAGACCAGGTGTTCTTTTATGGTGAGTAAGGAGTGATGTTAATGTTATAGTGATAATATTAATGATATAGTGAAAAGTTATTATTATTTTCTTTTGAAAATTTGCAATTTACAAGCTTTAAATTCTTCAGATCCACGCTATAGCCAGATAACGGCTACAGCGTGGACCTACTTTGCCGGGAGTACGTCAATAGACCTGCTCCTGTGTCCGAGCGGCACGCTCTGTGATCAGCGAGTCTATGAGACTCGGCTGATCACAGATCAGAGTAAGGGGTCAATCCTGACCCCTTACCACATCATTAGCTGTCAGCCAATGACAGTTGATCATGTGATGTAAACAGAGCCAGTAATCAGCTTTTTTTTCTGCACTCGCTGAGAGCGTGAGGAGAAAAAAAAAAGCCGATCACCAGCGGCTCTCAGCGGGTCATCGATCCCGATCAAGGAGAGCTCCCGCCAGCTTATCTGTGCCCACCAGTGCCACCTACCAGTGCCCACTGTGCCACCTATCACTGCCCACAGTGCCACCTATCACTGCCCACAGTGCCACCTATCAGTGTCACCAATCAGTGCCTCATCAACAGTGCTGCCCATCAGTGTCACCTACCAGTGCCCATCAGTGTCACCTACCAGTGCCCATCAGTGCCTATCAGTGCCACCTATCAGTGCCCATCAGTGCCATCTATCAGTGGTACCTATCAGTGCCACCCACCGTGCCACCCATCAGTGCCACCCATCAGGGCCCATCAGTGCCATCTTATCAGTGGCCATCAGTGCCGCCTTATCTGTGTCCATCAGTACCGCCTTATCTGTCTACATCAGTGCTGCCCTATCTGTGCCTATCAGTGCCCATCAGTGCAGCCTATCAGTGCCCACCAGTGCTGCCTCATCAGCGCATATCAATGAAGGAGAAAAATTACCTGTTTGCAAAATTTTATAACAAACTATGAAACATGATTTTTTTTTCAACATATTCCATCTTTCTTTGTTTATTTAGCAAAAAATAAAAATTGATAAAAAAAAGTGATCAAATACAATAAAAAAAAGCTCTATTTGTGTGAAAAAAATTATAGAAATTTCATTTGGGTACAGTGTTGTATGACTGCGCAATTGTCATTCAAAGTGCATCAGCGCTGAAAGCTGAAAATTGGTCTGGGCAGGAGGGGGGTTTAAGTGCCCGGTAAGCAAGTGGTTAAACACAAACCGAAAGGGGTAGATTTACTAAGCTTGCATCTAATCCACTACCGATGTTTCCTTTTACTGCATTGATAATATGTCTTTGTACCTAAAATCATGCAGTTTTAATTACATTAACATATATGTAAAAAGATAAAAATGTAACTATAATCAAATTTTTAATTTATAGTAGAAGCATGTATGAGTAATTTGGAGTCAACTGTTAATATAATCAATTAATCTGTATAAGATCTACAATGATATATAGAACAAGAAAATAAAAGAAAAAGAACAAAGAATGAAAACAGAAATAAAATAACATAACATAAAGAAAAATCCTTTATATTAATAATAATATAAAGTAATAGTAACAGTCTTATGCCCCGTACACACGGTCGGACTTTGTTCGGACATTCCGACAACAAAATCCTAGGATTTTTTCAGACGGATGTTGGCTCAAACTTGTCTTGCATACACACGGTCACACAAAGTTGTCGGAAAATCCGATCGTTCTAAACGCGGTGACGTAAAACACGTACGTCGGGACTATAAACGGGGCAGTGGCCAATAGCTTTCATCTCTTTATTTATTCTGAGCATGCGTGGCACTTCGTCCGTCGGATTTGTGTACACACGATCAGAATTTCCGACAACGGATTTTGTCGTCTGAAAATTTTATATCCTGCTCTCAAACTTTTTGTGTCGGAAAATCCGATGGAAAATGTGTGATGGAGCCTACACACGGTCGAAATTTCCGACAACAAGGTCCTATCACACATTTTCCATCGGAAAATCCGACTGTGTGTACGGGGCATAAGAGAAAAGAAGCAACAAGGGTGGGACTTTAAATGAATTGCGTGAATGCTCAGAAACAAAATCGATGAACAACTAGGAAAATTTATTCAAATAATAAAAATATAACATGCATAAAATAAAAATATATCAATCATAAATGGAAATAAATATTGGCAATAATAGCACCAATTATACATGATTATTTGAATACAACAATTCTCCATGGTACACCAATTGGATATTAATACACAACCATATAATATAGGGTATTGTCTACAAAAAAGGCCTCCAAAAGGTTCCAAATAAACGTTAGAAATGCATGACGCTGGTGAAAAACGTGACAATGGTAGCTCTACGCGTTTCGTGGCTGTTGTGCCACTCGTCATGAGCAAGCGTGTATCTTATCTAGGATAGGAGATATAAAAAATTGGTCTGGTAAATATATACATGAAACAGAGGTGGGGTAATGAAGAAGCCCCACACAAAGTACATTCTTACGCATTCTGGTCTGTAGGGTGGTGGCAGAAAACTGTATACCGCTCGACCATCGGAGACGCCACCCCCTGGGAGCTGAGATGGACGGATCGACGGGGGCAACCCACAAGGCGCCATCCAGGGCAGGCAGGCATATTCCCCCGAGGCAAAACCTGAGGTGAAAAGTGGAGGTTGTAAAAGAAATTGCAAACATACCATAGAAATAGAGGGCGGTGTGTAAGTAAAAATGCAAGAGTGATACTACCCAAGGAGGAAATAAAGACTGTGTTGGGGATGAGGAAGAAATCTGGATTGAAACACCTGAAAGAAGTGTTGAGGAGGAAAAAAAGACCAAGAGCGGTATACGGTTTTCTGCCACCACCCTACAAACCAGAATGCGTAAGCATGTACTTTGTGTTGGGCTTCTTCATTACCCCACCTCTGTTTCATGTATATATTTACCAGACCAATTTTTTATATCTCCTATCCTAGATAAGATACGCGCTTGCTCCTGGCGAGTGGCACAACAGCCACGAAAGGCGTAGAGCTACCATTGTCGCGTTTTTCACCAGCGTCATGCATTTCTAATGTTTCTTTGGAACCTTTTGGAGGCCTTTTTTGTAGACAATACCCTATATTATATGGTTGTGTATTAATATCCAAATGGTGTACCATGGAGAATTGTTGTATTCATATAATCATGTATAATTGGTGCTATTATTGCCAATATTTCTTTCCATTTATGATTGATATATTTTTATTTTATGCATGTTATATTTTTATGAATTGAATAAATTTTCCTAGTTGTTCATTGATTTTGTTTCTGAGCATTCACACAATTCATTTAAAGTCCCACCCTTGTTGCTCCTTTTCTCTTAGACTAGTACAGGGATGGAAACGCATGACCACATCAGGTCATGGTTTCATTTAAAGTCCCACGGGATGTATAGTCCCGACCATTTTCTAATAGTAATAGTAACAGTTGCTCGTCAATAGTATTGTGGTTCACTATGTTGAAGATCTTTAGAATTCCCGCAGACACTTGGTGGAGAAAAACTGTTGATACTAGGAATCACTTGGTAGAATTCTTAGTCTGCCTAGAGAATTATTCTTATTTGCTTTAATGTATCATTCAGTATAAAGAAATGGTGTCTTCAGCTGGGATATTTCTGAGTTTGAAAATGAGTGTTACATCTTTGCCATTGGTTAAATAAAGGTTTTGTAGAGTTAAGAGCTTGTGTTAATGTGTCTAGTTTTTCAACATACGTCAAGAATTTTAGTGAAGACCATGATTTATTGTAACTGGTGTTAAAGATGTTGATGAGGAGGAAGGGCCAAAATATCCAAAAAGGCAGATTATAGGATCCTTGTCAATTTGTATCCTCGATATAGTATGCATGTAGTTTAGAATTTGGTCCCAGAAAGTAGATATCATTCTTGGCACAGCTCCACATTCTATGAAGCAGTGTGGGTTGTATGGTGTCATACCAAGAACAGGTTGAGGCTGCGGGATCTGGTTTATCAATCAATAATATTTATTATTATAATACAGAATGTATATAGCACCAACAGTTTGTGTAGTGCTTTACAATACAGTAAAGACAGTACAGATTAAATACAATAAAATACAAAAGGTTAAGAGGTTAACGTCCATAGAACTTTTTCTTTACTTGAACATTATTCTGAGCAGAATAAACAGCAATTCTCCAATGTTAAAGTGGGAGTAAACTCCCTTGTATGATTTTCACCTATAGGTAAGTCTATACCTATTAGGCTTACCATTAGGTACAGTAAATATCTCCTAAACATGCATACCCAGGCTGTTTTTTTAGAGCCTTGCCATAAACAGAAACTCCCACACGCATGCGCGGGAGTGACGTCATAGACGGCTCTGCCATTTATATTGCCGAAGTGCGCTAACCATGAAGAAAGACGGATGAAGATGGAAGCGCCTTCCTTCAGTGTTGACAGCGCACCACTGGAGGGCTTTGTTTTTAGGTAAGTCTGTCATAATGTGCTAGTATGCGATGCATTCTAGCACATTATGACTTAAACTGCCCGTGCCCAATTTTTGTTTTTTATGCAGTTTATTACCGCTTTAAGTTTAAGATCTGACATTATTATCAGAGCTTCCATGAGATCTCTCACTCTGCATGAAGGACAAATGATTGCTTGCCTCAACGCCACAGAGGCATACTTAGAAGTATGGACTTCCAAAAAACAAACAATCATACTCACCTAGGTGGATGCAGCATTGCTCCAATGCTGCATCTGTCCCCTGCTGGCTCTGCAGTGAATACTGAACGATCAAACACTGCTGATTTCTCAGTTCTTACCCTGCTCCCTGAGCAGAGAGCTGTCAGTCACCGACTCTCTCCTTCACCCTCCTGTGCTCAGTGGAGCGCTGGGCTGTGGAGGGGGCTAGAGCGGTTGGCTTAAGCCCTCAGCAGACCGTCTGGGTGATGTCAGCCAACAGTGGACTTTAGCCTGCTGTCGGCTGAAAATGGGTCAAAGGAGTGCAGGACAAACTGCACTCCTGTGATCTACAGGAGAAGTATAACCAAAATAGCTTTGGCCATACTTCTCATTTAATGATCCCAGGGGGAGCACATTCAATCATGCCATATTCTCCTAGCTTACTTGTCAACCTGCTCTTACTCTACTAGGGAAATGCATCCGCCACAAAAAGGGCAAGCTATACAAGGAACTTCATTCTTAGATCCTTTAAAGATGACCTTGGAATTTTTTAACTAGGTGCCAGCTTGGATGACTCTCTCTTGAACTGTTCAGACATGTCTAATTGAAAGAAGTTTCAGGGATATATCCAGATCATAAGGGATTTTATTTCAGAAGGCCAAGCGAACACTTGGAGCACCCCATAAAAGTCTAAACTGGCCTTCTCATCCTGCTACCTCCCCAACCCCTGATGATAAATATCAGAAGAATTTTGTGATAATTTGAAACTGTATTGTAAGTAACTAATATCCACCTGATGCAGTATGATGTTGTCTTTTACGATGAAAATTGATAACTTTGTGTTCCCCAGTTATCACTTGGTTAATCTATGTTGGAATATTTCAACCTGCCTGCAATATGGCCTAAACTAATATATCATTACATGACCACAGGTTAAAGTCATACTTATCATCAGGAATGTTTCCTAATTTTCCTGCCATAACATAGTATAACCTTGCAATGTCAGAAACGGTCAGACAGCTCGTTTCATCAAATATTAATAAACTCTGTCTTTGATGCTATCATCACTGGATAAATTGTGGAGCCTATTAGAAATGTATTAAGCTTATGACGCATGAACAACAATATAGTCTACATTGTGTGAGCAGGGGTCAGTATCACAGGGTAAACAGTGGAAACAAACATCTAAGAATACTATGAAGTGTTCAAATTCACATTGAGATGCTTTTATTAAAACTTGTTCATCTGCTGAACAGGGACTCTCCTGTTATTGTCACAGATGTAATCTGGTGGCATTGATAATGACACCCATGCTCTTAATTCACTAAAATATCATTGCAGAAATTTCTTTCTGAATCAGTGTTTAAAGCTGAACTCCAGGCAGTTAAATACATTTTTAAAAGCACCTATTCTAAGAACATGAATTTTACTTGGCATCAGCCCCTTGCAATACTTTGTACAGTGAAACTTAGACTGGCACAGGGAGAAGCAGCACAAAGAGTGTTGAAGTGCTCATGTGCTAACAAGGAAAATGCTGATCACAGGAGAGACTGGCACAGGGATGAGCTAAATCAGTCTGTTTCTTCTCCTTTACTGTCCAATCACAGGATGGGGGAAGGAAAAAACATAGCTGCAAAATTGTTTTTTGGCTGGTCGTGCTGTGTGGCCAGACTGTGTATCTAAGGACTAAATGTACAAAAATACAAAACAGCTCTTATATATATTTAATTTGTGCATTTAGTGGATCGTTATATGCTACTTTGAATTCTAAATCTGTCCTAATTGCTAAGAAAGAAATCATTAGGTCACCAGGTGAGCGCTCCACGAGCCACCACGTATATTTAATACTTGATGCATGTCATGCAGTTTCTCCATTACTGGGGAAGTAATGAACATCAGTAGTTTACTTCTTTTGTATTTTGACTTGGATAACCATTTTAGCAGATGTGATATTGTTTGCTATTCTAAGTCATTTTACTGCACGTGTCTGAGCCCATGTTCACACTGATGTGATGTGATTCTACATGCAATTTGGAGTGCCAGTGCAGTGCGATTTTGTGGTTCGATTTGTACTTTTCAGATGTGATTCTCACAGGCTATATAGCTTAAAATCATAAAACACGTGAACTGAACAGTAGCACAGGACCCTTTTTTTTAAATCTTAAAATCAAGATTCTAATACACTTCAAGGCCTTTACATTTAATTACTTAGACACAAGAAAAGGAACATGTGTCCTTGAACTTCAATTGTACACTTATGGTGTGCATTTTTGGGTTCAGAGTTTTTGTCATGGATTTTTGCACACCATATTGATGCTGTCTATTGGTGGCATTATTGGTGCTGTATTGGCATTATAGTATTGTTTGTATTGTGAAACCCACAGGCTTGGTTACATTTGGTAAAATATTTTTAGGTTAAGTTTAAGAAAAAGTTTAGAAAACTGTTACATCTAGGGGCTACCCAGTCCTCCCAACGGTCATCAACTCTGTATTTAGGCTTTTTAGGGAACCCCTTTCTGCATTATTGTAAGTTCAGGGCACTGTGTGGTTTTAGGGTATTAACAGGGTTTCCATGGTTCTCAAACTGTCACCAAGAACCGAGGAGGTGCCTAGCTGATTTTCTTATAAACAGCTTTTGCCTCTGGGTTTTGTCTCATTTGCTGTGTCATCACTGCCATATTGATTTTTTAACCCAGTTGTTAGTTATTCCTTTGGGTATACAGTGCCCAGATTTTCAACACACACTTGGAATTAGCTGCAAAAATTGTAAAGAGCAAAGTGCAAATACCTCTATGGGATTTTGAAGGCAACCAAACCAACTAAAGAAAACCATATTACAGTATATCAAATCTTTAATATTCAATGAAGTAAAATAGAAATGTTAAAACCACAAAACGGCCGCAGTTGTCCACAGTTAGCTTATGTACAGTTAACATCAATTAACAAATACATGTTGGCCTGTTGGGTGGAACTCCCCAAAACCATTACATTGTATAGATCTAGTGTTCCACATAGTTGCTTGCTTAATGGAATCTGGTAATTGTGGCCAACTGCGGCCATTTTGTGGTTTCAAAATTTGTATTTCTATTTTACTTCATTCAATATTAAAGATTACATTTTAATGAAATGTGGTTTTCTTTAGTTGGTTTCGTTGCCTTCAAAATCCCATAGGGGTTGATTGAATTTTACTATTTGTGTGATAGGGATGGTGGCAACCCTTTTCCCACAACAGAGTGAACTTGCAAATACCTATGGCATCCAATCAGATTTCATATTCACTGTTCTAAGTACAGTAACATGAAATATTTCATGGTTGGGAAAGCATCCTGACAGCCAGTTCCTGTAGCTAAGACAAGCTTTTCAATTATTGTCAGTAAGGTATCTGCTCATCTATGGCTAGCCTTGCAGAATAAAGGTGAGCGGGAATATAACTATAGCAAATCCTGGTTCAGAATTCATGAGAACCTGCAGGCCATTGTTTAACCAGTTTGTATAGAACAAGTTTTATGTTTTATTTACTGGGAGGCATCTTGCGTCACTGTGTCAGCAGTGTCTATGTAGAATTTGTATATAGTATCCAAGATTTAGAAGCATTCTAATTTCGAAGCAGTGTGTTACGTGTATGTTTTTAATGATATACATACAGGCATGCCTATCATAAGTTGAATGTCAATGAGTGAGGCAATATGTTTTTTTCTGGCACATCTTTTTCTAACAATGACTGAAGTGTACATCTGTATACTGCTGCCTGTGTTTCATGTCTTTTTTGTCAGCCTAAAGAATAGCCATTTTTTATTTTATTATAGTGACTCATTTTATTTTTAAATCATCCAACCTTTTAGTTGACAATGCACAGCAGTCCATTCCTGTAGAAGATTTTTTCTTTTTCTTTTGAACTGTCAATCAGCTTTTCAGAAGTATAAAATGATGTGCCATTTACAGTAAGGCAAAAGGGAATGAAAATGCTCAGATGGGAACTACTGATGAGTTTGCAGCTCAGAGCAAGTGCTTTAGTACCCACTAGGGTGACAGAAACTTAAACTTAAACTCCAGGCTAAACAAATATTAACTTTGGTCAATTTGTGTAATTCTACCAGATCTGTATAGTAATCCAGTATGAAACAGCTCCTACACTTTTCTTTTATGCAGGACCTTACCTTGATGAAGACCAGTCACTTCCTTCTCTTTCTTTGGGTGACTGGTCCTGCATCCCCCGGTAGTTCCCTGCAGGGATCCTTTAGTGGGATGACTTGATGGGCTCCACCCACAGCTCTGCTCTCTGCACAGACTATTTAAAGTGATGATGCCACCGCTACTTTTACAAGATAATATCTGGGTAAATTGAAATTATACATGTTATGGCTATTGAGGTGTATATTTAAATTAAAGTTTTTATGCCTTGAGTTTAGCTTTAAGGTGCAACTTTTCATCCTTATTGTTTCAGATCATTTATTCTGCTTGTAATGAATTCATCCAATTGGATATGTTATAGTGTCAAAAAAGTTCAACCTATTGGCCAGAACCTCCTTTTCTGGCTAGGTAAGTTCCAAGTCTGTCAGGTTCTCTACCCACTGATCTTCACTTTTATGGAAATTTCTGCAGTCAACTTTTCTCCTCCAGGTGAATAATTTGCACACTGTTATAGATTAGGGATTATAAGATTCTAAACATGTTCATTTCCCTCCCCTTGCCCTTAATTTTTTTTAGCAGAAAAAGGAATAGCTACAGTATATGTCTTTGAAGGATTTTAGTCATCCACGTTATGGTATAGGTAGTGGTTGTCAACCAAAAAGAACTGAACATTCTGGTTACTCTTTAAAATATTTAAACATTCATCAACGTGACTTCTTCAGTTCTTCTAATGAGATTTTCTGGCATTTAAAGATAAATTATAATTGTATTTATATGATATGATATGATAATTTATATCTGTGTTCTATATCTGGTTTTGCATATGTTTGTTTTGCATGTAAATATTTAATGCAAGGTGTACCCATGACATAGGATTTAAAAGCATTCTGTGTTTTCTAAAGTGAGAAAACAGCAGACGCTGCTCCCTTTCAGATTATCCTGAGGGAGGGTTGGTGAGTCAATGCTCTGACTCATTGAATTGTGTGTATGTGTGTGTGTAAACTGCAGCTTCTTCAGTTATTAAGAAACAATCCTCTTAAAGTGGTTGTAAACCTGAGTCATGGAATCCGAGCAAAGCACATATACCTGTAGTGTTTACTTAACTCTATCCAAAGCTCTAAGTATAATTTCTCTCTGGTGCTTTGTTGCTCTGTTATCAGCATGAGTCACTTCTCAAGAATTTTTCCTGACACATGAGATACATTTTTTGTCAGAAGGGAGAGCTCAGAACGGAGCTTGTCTATTCACAAGAGAGGGGAATACTGCAGATAAACAAGTAAAACCTATGCAGGATAATTTTTATCATCTCTGTGTATCACCTGAGGCTGTTCACTTCACTGGGTATATGTGAGGGTTTACAACCACTTTAACCACTTTTACATGGAACACAAGATGAGATGAGTATTTAGGTACATAGAATGATGCTGGAGACTGAACACTGGCAAACAAAAGCTGTAAAGACAGTTCAATGTAGCCCTTCTCTCTGTTCTAAAATAGGCAACCATCTTTTACTTTTCTCAAGGTGATTTTTTTTTTGTACAGTTCATTGCAGGGCAACTGGGGCCCATTAGCTAATTCTCAGCTCACCCTGGAAGCGGTACCCAGACCCCGCTGGCAAGAAGGAGAAGTGACATTGTTCTACATCGCTCTATCCTGCTCCGACACACCCTAAGGATGTTTCTCTTTATTGTCTGGATGTGATACGCACTGTTTAAATCTATCTCTTGGCTTTCTTATGACTGTCCAATTTATTTTTGTGATTCCTGAACATTCCAGTAAGGAACAACCTGCTTACCAATCTACCATCACCAGGTGGATTTGGCAACTTACATTCAAGTCTATGATCTCAGGGCATGTTTCCCTCCTTTCCCATCAGCACACTCCACTGTGTTGGTTAGTGCCTCTTGGGCTTTTCAGCATCGGGCAAATGTTTCTCAGATTAGCAAGGCTGCCATGTTCTATTCACATGCTTCTTAAGTTTACCAGGTAGGCGGTTAGGCTTCAGCTGATGCCAGCTTAGAATGTATGGTTCTTCATGCAGCTCTGTAGACTCTGGTGGGACCCCTTTGCTAACCTTGCTAACCCGGAAGACCATGAAAAACAACTCTCTGAGGATCTGAAAAAAAGAATTGTTGTTCTACATAAAGATAGCGTGGCTATAGGAAGATTGACAAAACCATGAAACTGAGCTGTAGCACGGTGGCCAAATCCATAGAGTGGTTTAACAGGACAGGTTCCACTCAAAATAGGCCTCGCCATGGCCATGGCCCTTATCTCCATAAGGAAACCAAATGATAACTGGAATATGCTATGGAAGTACATACAGTCAGGTCCATAAATATTGGGACATCGACACAATTCTAATCTTTTTGGCTCTATACACCACCACAATGGATTTGAAATGAAACGAACAAGATGTGCTTTAACTACCGACTTTCAGCTTTAATTTGAGGGTATTTACATCCAAATCAGGTGAACAGTGTAAGAAATCCAACAGATTGTATATGTGCCTCCAACTTTTTAAGGGACCAAAAGTAATGGGACAGTTTAACAATCATCCATCAAACTTTCACTTTTTAATACTTGGCTGCAAATCCTTTGCAGTCAATTACAGCCTGAAGTCTGGAACGCATAGACACCACCAGACGCTGGGTTTCATCCCTGGTGATGCTCTGCCAGGCCTCTACTGCAACTGTCTTCAGTTCCTGCTTGTTCGGGAATTTTCCCTTCAGTTTAGTCTTCAGCAAGTGAAATGCATGCTCAATCGGATTCAGGTCAGGTGATTGACTTGGCCATTGCATAACATTCCACTTCTTTTCCTTAAAAAACTCTTTGGTTGCTTTCGTAGTATGCTTCGTGTCATTGTCCATCTGCACTGTGAAGCGCCGTCCAATGAGTTCTGAAGCATTTTCCTGAATATGAGCAGATAATATTACCCAAAACACTTCAGAATTCATCCTGCTGCTTTTGTCAGCAGTCACATCATCAATAAATACAAGAGAACCAGTTCCATTGGCAGCCATACATGCCCACGCCATGACACTACCACCACCATGCTTCACTGATGAGGTGGTATGCTTTGGATCATGAGCAGTTCCTTTCCTTCTCCATACTCTCCTCTTCTCATCACTCTGGTGCAAGTTGATCTTGGTCTCATCTGTCCATAGGATGTTGTTCCAGAACTGTGAAGGCTTTTTTAGATGTTGTTTGGCAAACTCTAATCTGGCCTTCCTGTTTTTGAGGCTCACCAATGGTTTACATCTTGTGGTGAACCCTCTGTATTCACTCTGGTGAAGTCTTCTCTTGATTGTTGACTTTGACACACATACACCTACCTCCTGGAGAGTGTTCTTGATGTGGCCAACTGTTGTGAAGGGTGTTTTTTTTTTTTCATCAGGGACAGAATTCTTCAGTCATCCACCACAGTTGTTTTCCATGGTCTTCCGGGTCTTTTGGTGTTGCTGAGCTCACCGGTGCGTTCTTTCTTTTTAAGGATGTGCCAAACAGTTGATTTGGCCACACCTAATGTTTTTGCTATCTCTCTGATGGGTTTGTTTTGTTTTTTCAGCCTAATGATGGCTTGCTTCACTGATAGTGACAGCTCTTTGGATCTCATATTGAGAGTTGACAGCAACAGATTCCAAATGCAAATAGCACACTTGAAATGAACTCTGGACCTTTTATCTGCTCCTTGTAAATGGGATAATGAGGGAATAACACACACCTGGCCATTAAACAGCTGAGCAGCCAATTGTCCCATTACTTTTGGTCCCTTAAAAAGTGGGAGGCACATATACAAACTGTTGTAATTCCTACACCGTTCACCTGATTTGGATGTAAATACCCTTAAATTAAAGCTGAAAGTCTGCAGTTAAAGCACATCTTGTTCGTTTCATTTCAAATCCATTGTGGTGGTGTATAGAGCCAAAAAGATTAGAATTGTGTTGATGTCCCAATATTTATGGACCTGACTGTATATATATATATATATATATATATATATATATATATATATACAGTCTTGTATATATATATATATATATATATATATATATGTATATATAGTGTAGCCTACATCGACAGTGCATTCGTTGGTGTACTGTTTCTAATACACTTCAGGCGGTGACACATTATATAATACAGGGTTTACAGTTTCTAATACACTTCAGGCGGTGTACACAGTATCTAATACAGTGTAGTGTGGTGTTGCAAAACAAACAGTACATCATGTCTGGAAGGCCACCAAGGAGAGGCAGACGCTCACAGGCCACTAGAAGAGGGCAAGCAGCCTCTGTGTCTACAGTCAACAGTGGTGGTCATGGACATGATGCATCCTCTGCGGGTGGCCGTGGGGCACGCTTGTCCTTTTTTTCTGCTGCTGGCCATGTTATTGAGCCACAACATGCAGAAGAGTTGGTGGAGTGGAGTAGTTTGCCTTCCAGCGCAGCTGTCAAAGCGGCCTATTCCACCAGATCCTTGTACACAGTCACTTCTTCTGTAGCCCCACCATCATGCATGGAGGAGTCCCCAGAATTATTTGATTCCAGTGTCGGGTACATGCTGCTGGAGGATGTGCAGCGATTTGAAGGCTCTGATGTTGGTTCCCAGGTTGAGGAAGGGAGTATTGTGAGCCTAGAGAGAGGGGGTGCCACAGAAGGACAAGAAACTGACAGTCATGTTCCTCCAGGTGCAGCATACTGGCAAGTTCGCTCCAGTGACGAGGAGGGAAGGAATGATGAGGTTACTGACTGTACTTGGGTGCCTGAGAGAAGAGAGGAGGAGGAGGCACCACTCCAATGAGGCAGGATGTCCTCTAGGGGGCAGCTTAAAGGCAGCCACCCTATTGCATCACAACGCAGAGCTCCGCAGGTGCAGGGCACTGCTGACTCCCCACTGACTTTGAAAAGTTCCTTGGTGTGGGCCTTTTTCGATGTCGTGTGCAGCAGATCGCACCGTTGCTGTTTGCAATCCGTTTGTGTTTAACAATTAACCAAAGGTTGAGTAGCTGGCTGGTACATTCAGGCCTAGCCACATATTTCTGTGTACATCATTTTTCCTCTTGCCCACAGTAATAGAAAATAGAACAGCAAAAAATTAAGCAAAATTACATATAACATCCTTACATCCAAAATTTCTAATCACCTAGTGCATAATCACCTTATTGGAACTTATGTCATCTATAAAACAGTGTCAGCAGAAAACATACTTGAGTTTAGAATTTTAAACTTACAAAGAATGTTTATTTGATTAAACAAAACAACACATTTTATTAGGTTTATGTCGTAAAAAATCCAATTAAAATCCCTAGCTGTATTGGGTTGTAGATGCTATGTGTATTTATATAGTTAAATCTTATCATACTGGTATTATGTTATGTTTTGTTTTCAGCTTACTCTAGTGAATTGGTTATTGCATAGCAGATTTGGAAAAGACACAATTTATCAGTAATGGGTATTTGCTGTGCAGGTTGACATGTTAACAATGTTACATTTCCTGGACAATTTATCAGTCTTCTCATAAAGCTGCCTGGGAATGTGGCAGTACCAGTACAACTGAGCAGATGTGAATCCACTGACTTTTTTCTGTATATCAGATGTTAAGATGGTCTCATCTCACTGTCTGTGAAATCAAATTATAGTTTTATTAGTTAAAACCATGCAAGACAAACCAAACCGTACGTCAATGACATTATGCCGTAACCTCTTCTTTAGTAAGGATGACCATTCTTGATGTTTGTAATCTAATTGGCCTCCAAGGAAATAAACATCTGCTGCTAGATACATTTTCCCAGAAGTATATTTGTATGAGCAGACCATTAGTTGCCTAGAAGTCAGTTTATAACAAAGCAAATACATGGAGATGTAATTCAGTGTTATCTAAATTTAGATATTCAGGTACCACCACTAACACAAACCTTCCAGTAGTACCTGTGCAATGAAAGGTTTAACCAATTGCAGAAACATACAGTGCCACGCAAGAGCAGCAGTACTGTCATACTACTCGTTAGTAATACTGTCATTCTCAGATAGCAACTCATCGCCAAACTACTGTCCTGCCCTCTGGTAAATTGCTGTTGTACGAACTCATCTTTCTATCTCAGAGTGTAATGCCGCGTACACACAAGCAAAATTTCTGACAGAAAGAGTCCGATGGGAGCTTTTCATCGTATATCCCGACCGTGTGTATGCCCCATCGGACTTGTCCGGCCGAAAATTCTGACGGACTTAGATAGAGAACATGTTCTATGTTTTTCCGCCGGAACAAATTACTATCGGAAAAACTGCTCGTCTGTATGCTGTTCCGACGCACCAAAAACGACAAATGCTCTGAAGCAAGTACCAGACGGTAGCTATTGGCTACTGGCTATTGGCTACTGGCTATTTTCTAGTCCCGTCATACGTGTTGTACATCACCGCATTCTAGACGGTCGGAATATGGTGTGACTGTGTGTGTGCAAGACAGCTTAAGCGGAATTTCGGTCGTGTGTACAGGGCATTACAGGTTGTATTAACTTTTTCCTCTTCATAATAGACCGTAAATCCAGTTTGATGTTTACTGTCTCTAGTAGTTGCTACAGTTACCTGACACTAGGGTAATAATCGGCCATAAGGTGTTTATGCACATAAATCTTGAGCTGTGCCACCTACAGCCAGTATTACAAACTAAAAATGGAAGGCTAAATTCTGTAGGATAACATCATAAGCAGCATCATTAAAACTCATCTCCAGGTCAGTACCACTATCTCCACCCAGGCTCATTCCAGGTGCTTGCGCTGTTCATTACCGTTGCACTACTAGAACATCTAAGAAGAGCTGCATGATGTCACTACTGGTGCAAGCTTTTTCATGTTACAAAAAAAGCAACAGAAAACCTTAAACCTTCAGCACGTGCAATGTAGAATAGTGATGTGTCATAGGGTCACTTTGTGTTGTCCCCTCTTCTTAGATAGATGGTGCAATTAAATTATTTGCCACACTAGTGGCAAATAATAATACGAAATTCCATGAATTTAGCATACCAATCAGAACATATATTTTGACAAAAAATAAAAGTTTGACAAATAAATGTTGTACACTGGAATATTGCATTTTGCAATTATGATTCAAGGAAACATTACATGGACTATCAAAAATAAACTCAAATAATGAAACCTTTTCATTTATGGCACTTATTGGGACCTCATCTGATTAACACCCTTGGGCAGGATAATACCCGTTAGTAAACAAAAGGACTTCATTTGGGCCCCCAAAAATACCAGTTTGGTGATGGTCATCTCCCACTATCCAAAGCAGTTCATTTTCCTTTGTGGATGGAATATGAGAATAATAATGGGCTAGTATACTTACTTTTTCTGGAGAAAAATGTGTAGGCTCCCTCCAATGTTGGTTACATAATCAAAAGCCTGTGCTCTTGGTCAAACAATGTATGTTGAAACTAAATCTACTTTGCGAAAATATTTCTGTTATGTAATGTATAAAGATAGACAATAATCCAGCCTCACATATCCTACCAGTTCCCCAGCTTTCCTATTTCAAATTGACCACGCAAGGCACAGAAGCAAATCCTTCACAGAGCGGTCCATTTTCTGGGTGTGCTGGGAGCACAGCCTGCCTGTCCTCCAATGGCCAAGACTTTTGCTGACATCCCCCCTCCCCCCCAGCTCTTCACTGGGAATTAGTGTACTGATTTTTCTTTGCCTTCTGCTGCTGATACGCCCCCCTGCAGTCTCCACGCCCACCTCTTATGCAGCTGAGAACTTACAGTATCTCACAAAAGTGAATACACCCCTCA
Organism: Lithobates clamitans; assembly: GCA_037952925.1. NCBI lineage: Eukaryota > Metazoa > Chordata > Amphibia > Anura > Ranidae > Lithobates > Lithobates clamitans. The sequence continues at coordinate 946,421 of JBBGZY010000675.1, forward strand.
AATTTTTGTAAATATTTTATTATATCTTTTCATGTGATAAGACTGAAGAAATGACACTTTGCTACAATGTAAAGTAGTGAGTGTAAAGCTTGTATAACAGTGTAATTTTGCGGCCACCTCAAAATAACTCAACACACAGCCATTAATGTCTAAACCGCTGGCAGCAAAAGTGAGTACACCCCTAAGTGAAAATGTCCAAAATGGGCCCAATTAGCAAATTTCCCTCCCGGTGTCATGTGATTCATTGGTGTTACAAGGTCTCCGGTATGAATGGGGAGTTGTTAAATTTGTTGTTATCGCTCTCACTCTCTCATACTGGCCACTGGAAGTTCAACATGGCACCTCACGGCAAAGAACTCTCAAAGGATCTGAAATTCTGAAAAAAAGAATTGTTGCTCTACATAAAGATGGCCTAGGCTATAAGAAGAATGCCAAGACCCTGAAACTGAACTGCAGCAAAGTGGCCAAGGCCATGCAGCAGTTTAACAGTTTCCTTCTGTCAGTTTCCTTCTGTCATCCCAGAAGGAAGCCTCTTCTAAAGATGATGCACAAGAAAGCCTGCAAACAGTTTGCTGAAGACATGCAGACTAAGGACATGGATTACTGGAACCATGTCCTGTGGTCTGATTTGACCAGGATAAACTTATTTGGTTCAGATGGTGTCATACATGTGTGGCGGCTACCAGGTGAGGAGTACAAAGACAAGTGTGTCTTGCCTACAGTCAAGCATGGTGGTGGAAGTGTCATGGTCTGGGGCTGCATGAGTGCTTCTGGCACTGAGGAGCTACAGTTCATTGAGGGAACCATGAATATCATCATGTACTGTAACATACTGAAGCAGATCATGATTCCCCCACCCCCCTCCCTTGGGAGATTGGGCCACAGGGCAGTATTCGAACATGATAACGACCCCAAACACATCTCCAAGATGACCGCTACCTTGCTAAAGAAGCTGAGGGTAAAGGGGATGGACTCGCCAAGCATGTCTTCAGACCTGAACCCCATTGAGCATCTGTGGGGCATCCTCAAACAGAAGGTGGAGGAGCACAAGGTCTCTAACATTCACCAGCTCCGTGATGATCATGGAGGAGTGGAAGAGGACTCAATAGGCAACCTGTGAAGCTCTGGTGAACTCCATGCCCAAGAGGGTTAAGGCCGTGCTGGAAAATAATGGTGGCCACACAAAATATTGACACTTTGGGCTCAATTTGGACATTTTCACTTAGGGATGTACTCACTTTTGTTGCCAGTGGTTTAGACATTAATGCTGTTTGTTGTGTTATTTTGAGGGGACAGCAAATTTACACTGTTATACAAGCTGTACACTCACTACTTTACATTGTAGCAAAGTGTCATTTCTTCAGTGTTGTCACATGAAAATATATAATAATATATTTACAAAAATATGAGGGGTGTACTCACTTGTGTGAGATACTGTAGGTTATGTGCTCACCTATAAAAATTTAATTTTGCCACACAGCAATTAATCTGATTCACACCTGCACAAAAAGTAAAAGCTGGAGGAGGACTGGTTCATAGTTCATGCTTACATTTTTAACATCCAGGTTTCATGCAGTCTCAAGTATATTATTATTATACAGGATTTATATAGCGCCAACAGTTTGCGCAGCGCTTTACAACATGAGGGCAGACAGTACACTTACAATACAAATCAATACAGGAGGAATCAGAGGGCCCTGCTAGTATAAATACATTTTTCATGTGACTCTATTCATCTATATTTGTCAAAATGCAGTAAAAAATGCTATTTGCAGAGCTTTAAAGCATATATGATGGGTTAAAAAGCCTAAAATATCTCACATGACTGACTGCTCCCCAGCTTCCAGAACAGATCATTGTCATCCCATGTGGCATGTTTTAAGGAAAAAAGTCTGGCCAGATATATGCTAAAGATCCAAAGAAGCAAAAAAATAATACAATAAAATAAATAAATAAGTAAGAAAGTAAAATCCAAGCTCTGGGGCTGCCATGTTTGACTCATGGCTTAGTCCAAACTGTCTCATGAATTTTTACTCATTAGATATCCATATAGGTTGCCCAGAGCATCAAAGTATTTTGGACATTTCTCTTAGCTACTATTATGCACATTCACAAGCTGGGAAAAAGCTTGTGTTATTAGAATGGATTTGAGCTAAATAACAGGGCAACATTACAATTATAGTAACTTAAGAATAACTATTTAGATTCATGAAAAAGCCCAGTCATGGCTTTTTCTCCTTAACTGCTTCTGGACCGCCCACCGCATATATACTGCGGCAGGGCAGCGCGGCTGTGCAAAATCACGTACCAGTACGTGATTTTGTGCACACGATCTAGGGGGCACACACGTGCCGCCGGAGCACCGCCCCCGCTGTGATTGGACACAGTGGGAGCCAATCAGTGAGTCTGGCTTGAGATGGCCACCGGGATCCTCCGATCGTTCGAGAGGAAAGGCAGAACGGTGGTCAGCCTATGTAAACAAGGCAGACCACTGTTCTGTCAGGGAGTAAAAGAGAGATATTGTGTGTGCTAAGCTGAAACACGGACCTCTCTTTTGCTCCAGTAAATCCACTACTCCCACAGTCAGAAAGCATTCCCTAGGACAGGGATATGCAATTAGCTGTTGCAAAACTACAAGTCCCATCATGCTCTGCCTCTGGGTGTCATGTCTGTAGCTGTCAGAGTCTTGCTATGTCCGCTAATTGCATATCCTTGCCCTAGGAGCACACTTAACCCCTTGATCGCCCCTGGTGTAAACCCCTTCCCTGCCAGTGTCATTTATACAGTGGCAATGCATTTTTTTTGGCACTGACCACTGTATTGGTATCACTGGTCCCCAAAAAGTGTCACTTAGTGTCAGATTTGTCCATCGCAATGTCAGAGTCCCGCTAAAAATCGCTGATTGCCGCCATTACTAGTAAAAACAACAAAAATAAATAAAAAGTCCAAAAAATATGTAGCAGAATACACATTGGCCTAAATTTATGAAGAAAGTAGATTTTTAAAATGTTTTTATTGGAATTGTTTTATAGCAGAAAGTAAAAAATATTGTTTTTTTTCCCAAAACTGTCTGTCTTTTCTTGTTTATAGCGCAAAAAATACCACCAAACGAAAGCTCTATTTGTTGGAAAAAAAGGACATAAATTTTATTTGGGTACAGCTTCGCACGACCGTGCAGTTGTCAGTTAAAGCAACGCAGTGCCATATCGCAAAAAATGGTCTGGTCAGGAAGGGGGTACAACCTTCTGGAGCTGAAGTGGTAAAGAAACCCTGTCAATAGAGCATTCATTTTAACAAATCCCTTCCATAAGATTTTATGTACCTTTAACATATATTATTTACCTGTAAAATCTTCCCCTGTGTAGACATCTAAAAGTCCTGAGACTCCTGCTGGGCATTATCATTTTGGATGGTATGTCAACAAAATTAACTAACATAAAACGCTTATACACAAAACGTTAAAAAAAAGAAAAAGGAGTTAAAAAAAATAGGTTTAAATAAAATTTTAACTGCACATTTTCAGCTGAACTATTCTGTAAAGGAATTAGAATCATGATTTTTAAGCAATCTTTTAATTTGGAACAACAAACACAAAATGAGTAACACAAATGTAAAATGCTTACATACAAATGACAAATAGCAAAAATCTGCTAAAAAATGCTAAGGGAAAAGGAAATTAAATAGTTGATACAAATTAATATTCACTAAGAGTTAATAAGAGGCTAAAAATGTTTTTTTTAATGATTTGTTGTTTTTTATTTTTTTTATTTACAGATATAAAGGTAATTTATGAATGAAAGTTGCAATCTCAGTGCAGGAAACAGGTGAATAATGCAAAGACAGAAGAACCTCCTGTCCCAGCTGTGCCCCTGTTTTATGGCAAAAAGTCAGTTACTTCTTCTGCCTCTGCCCTGGCCCTGACTACCTGCACTGCCATAACGAGGGGAACTGTTCCCTACTGACTTCCAGTGGTGGCAGACTTGGTGATGTTGACATATTGCCAGTAACACATGAGGATAAAAACTAGACCTTTGAAGTGTGGCAAGGATTTATTTCTGAGAAGATAAAATGATAAAAAGAAAATGCTTTTTTTCATTTCAAATGCACCAAAAAAGCTGCATGTTTGTATTAATTTATGTAATAAAAATGCATTTTGTACAATCACACATTTTTAAAGAAAAAAGCAAGTTGACCAAAAAGACTAAAAAAAAGTTTTGTTATTGCTTTGTTCATGAATATTTCAAAGCTCTGCCTTCCAGGTGCCTCAAAGATGTTGCAATGCTAAATGCATGTCCATTGTAAATAAGTCTATTCATTGTCCAAAAGAGCAGGGCTTGTTTATTCTCACTTTGATCTGAATGCAGACATTTTTGCTGGCATTGACACATTATATCAGAAAATCAGTTTGTTTTATAGCTGTTTACTTAGCTGTTATCTCTGCTAATGGGTATCGATTACACTACTGTTTGCTGGGGCAATGTTCCCTAATAACAACAAAATTGCTTTTTTTTGGCCTGCTGGTATTATTTTTTCAAACTACTTGAATATTAATAATGTTACCAAGTGTATTACTTGACAGCACTCCCAGATCTTCTGCAGGCCTGAGATTCATTCAAGGCACTAATCTAGCTGTGTAACTAGGTAGCTGTATGTGTTTGTATGGAAAAATGTTTGGATCGGCTATGACAACATACCCAGTTGTTCCTTGCTTTCTGTAATGAAGTAAAATCCGTGCACAGCTGTAGGGACCCTGCCATAAGCAGTAGTGTTCCTATTCTAAATTTAGTGTTGCTGGGCTGTAGTCAGCCTCAGCCTGAATTAATAATTCTGCCTTGTATAGGTTGGTTTTTGCCTAAATTCAGGTTATTATACCAGCTGAAGCTGGAATCTGGATTGGAGCACCAGGGAACAACTTCATCTGCCAGGTGACTTAGCTGGTGCAAGTGATCATGGGACATTTAGTACTGATCCATGAGGCACGCATGTGCAGAGACAAAAGGAAGGTGAGATCACCTGACTCTACAATAAGCGCTCCACAATCTGCAAGTGTGGGGGAAACTGCACTGTGCAATCTGGTGCTTTGAGGCTTTGAGGAATACAAATATTACAAATGCTTTTAATAATGAACTCAGGAGTGTTTCTCTGGTTGGGTGGAATGCATTCATGCAAAAAAACTTGAAATATTTAGCAGCACTTTACACTTTTCTCTCTTCTCCTGTGATCAAGCCTACCATATTTAATTGACAGCAGTGTGTAAAAAGGTAATGTCCGATTATCTGATACTGCTAGTGCCATATTTGATCATTACATATGCAGGATCTGCTGCCAGCTTTACAGTGTTTCACATTTGTTTGACTTCACTACTTTTACTCATGTAGCGCTTACCCCTGAAGGAGCTGCTGGTATTTGATCAGGCCTGTACTCTGCTTTTCCACCCCCAATAACTTGACTCAATCCCCTTGACACAGCTGTGGTGCAATGTTGATGTGAAGTATATAGTAAAAGATAAACCCACAATGTGCAATAAAGTAATAATATACCTTTGTTAGTACCTGGACATCCGCTACTTCCCCTGCTGAAAATAAGAAGAACAGCACTCCACACCAATGGTACTTAACCAGAAACAAAATTTTACTGGAACTGGTATAACATGATAATTACAGTATTTGCACTGTCACACAAACGTAATGCAACAGTCCAATAGGTATTCATGACAATCTGTACACATAAGATTCTCTTAACTGACCCCTGGAAGCGCATATCCAAGTGGGACTAATGCCCAGAGTGAAAACACCTTAAATCTGGGTACCCTCACACTTCCAGTATGCTCTGGTAACCACAAGAAGATAATGTTATTCAATAAAGCACAACACAATTTCTAGGGAGCTCCCCCTACTTTATAATGCAGTTCCTCTTATCTTTAGTAGGATGCAAGGCCTTGCAATGAGAGATGCAGTCCTTTCAATCTTCTGTCTTCTGCTAGCTATTTGGGTCATGTTAATTATAATCTGACAGTTGAACAAACAAGGGTTAACGGAAAATGAATGTTAGAACTATTCTTGTAGTGCAGTACACCTGCAACTTCCTCCAGTGCAATTGGCTTTGAATAACACATTGTCAGTAGTACTTGAATAAGATCTTCTCTGTGGGACTACAGGTCCCAGCAACTCTGTGTTAATTGTCTAGGTGTATAAAGGTGTAGTACAAACTTCTGGGCATCAGCCCTCTCACAAATTTTGGTCCAGACAGATGGATGCCTCCGCTCCACAGTATCTCAGTTCATTCGCTGTGGCCGTCCCGTCACGCTGTTCCGTCTCACAGACAACCGGGAGTCCTCGGTTACCTCCTTCAAGGGTCTCTGGAACGATCACACTGCTGCTCCAGCACGCTGTGATGTAAGTCAGGATCAAAGGCTGCTCACAGACGACCGGGAGTCCTCGGTTACCTCCTTCAAGGGTCTCTGGAACAATCACACTGCTACTCTAGCACACTATGATGTAAGGCAGGATCAAAGGCTGCTGTTCCGCTCTGCACAAGGTAGGCCGCAACTCTGTGGGACACACACACCCACAGGCCCTGCAGGCATGCCATGCGTCCCCAGGAACAAGAGAAAGAAAATGGCTGTGCAGCCCCTTTTATAACCTACCCAGCATGCAGTTCAATGCTGACTGTTCATGGGTAGGTCACTTGGCATTCTGGGTAGGTAGGTCATTGTATAATGTCAACAAACAGTCACTTCATGTAGCATTTCTCCATGTCCTTGAAATAGAAAATGAAATAAAGTTTTGCCCACTAGATGGTGACAAATACCAAAACATGCATTGTCCATACTTTTAACATTACATTAAAAAGACAGGCAAAAATTGTCAGTGCTACACTCACAATTCATGCCTATGAGCCAGCCAACTCACTGAATACATGGCACCCCCTGCCTTATCTCAACAGATGTTAAAGCCCAACTCCGTTCAAAAAAAATGCTCCAATGCAGTGGGGCTGTGCCTACACCACATGCTCATATATATACTTACCTGATCTTCTTAGCGCAAAACCGGTCCCTGTGGCTTCTGCCCCCCCCCCCCCCCATCTAGTGGTCTTGTGCGGTGGACTGTTCCTGACATCATTGCGCTCAGAGCAGGCTCCATAGGCCAGGAACAGTCCACCGCTGGACCGTGTGGGAGCATTATTTTCTGGAGGATTTAAGAATTGGGTGAGTATAAGCTTTCTGCTCACCCCTAAACAAAACGGGCAGTTAACCTGTGCAGTACGGGCTCAGCCCCACTGCTTGGGGAAAAAAAAGTTTTCCTAAACATAGGATAAAAAGAAGTCTGAAAGGGAAGACTCCTGTTCAAGAAGTTGAACAAGTACCAAAGTCCTCGTTCTTCGGTTGTTCCAGATAATTGTCTTCATGAAGTTATGACTTGCGAATTGTCCCCCTTGGGTTTTCATTTGAATATTGCTGTGAAAGAAAAAATTTGGTGTGGTGACTAAATCGAGTTATTGTCTCTTTTACCTTTGAGTAGGGATTTTAAATTTGATAGATCTAATGGTAAATTTGAGGATAATAAGCGTAAGTCTCCTCCTCGATCGTTTAACAATTGGTTGCAAGCCTTTTGTATTTTTGCTGGTGTGCTGGGGGAAAAAAGACCGGATTTATATTGCGGTTTGTTTCAGCACATTGAGATCATTCTTGAGGCTTACAAAAAGTTTCCTGGGTTGTCATGGTTTGCGTATGATGAGTCTTTTCGTCAGAAGTTATCTGTACATCGATCAATGAAGTGGGGAGTTAAAGATGTGGGGCTCTGGCTGAACCTTTTTGTTCCGCAACGGCAATTTGTTAGGCCTCAATTTTTGGTGCCGCACTCTTTTCGTCGTGGTGTTTGTTTCCACTTTAACGATGAGCAATGTAAATGGCCTACCACGTGTAAGTACAAACACGAATGTAATTTTTGTGCTGGTAATCATCCGGTGTCTCGTTGTTTTAAGAAATCTTCTGCTATTGTAGCCCCTGCGAAAGAGCCATTTCTCAAAAGCAACTACTCCAGTGATTCTCAAAAATATGTTACCATGGCTTCTTCGTTACCCAGATCGTCGGAGAGCTAAAATCTTATATGATGGTTTTTTATTTGGATTTCTGTTGCCTGAGTTTCAAGGCCAGAGATGTGTTGTTTTTGATAATTTTTTGAAAGATTTTTTGAAATCTGTTCATCTGCATTCCGATATTGTTCGCTCTAAATTGTTAAAGGAGCTTGCTGAAGGTAGAATTGCTGGCCCATTTTCGATTGCTCTCTTTCCGAATTTTCGTGTATCCCCTTTAGGAATTGTTCCTAAAAAGGATTTGAATTCTTTTTGACTTATTCACCATTTGTCGTACCCATATGGGCTTTCATTGAATGATGACATAGATCCCAGCTTTTGTTCAGTTCATTATGCGTCATTTGATGATGCATTGTCTATCATTAGGGGTGTTGGTGATTCTGCGCTGTTGGCTAAAGCGGATATCAAGTCTGCATTTCGCCTCCTTCCGATATAACCTTCGGCGTTTAATTCTTTGGGTTTTAGATTTGAGGACCAATTTTACTTTGATCGCTGCCTCCCTATGAGGTGTTCTTTGTCGTGTCATTATTTTGAGTTGTTTTCTTCCTTTATCGATTGGGTGATTCGTCAACGAACTGGCTTGGATTCGGTTTTGCATTATCTTGACGATTTTTTGTTTGTTGGTAGGGCTTGGACTCCTGATTGTTTATTTTTGCTCACTGAGTTTCGTGTTCTTTGCAGGGAATTTGGTGTTAATTTGGCTGAAGAAAAATCTGTTTATCCAACTTCGTGTTTGTATTTTTTGGGTATTCAGATTGATACAGTTGCCATGGAATTTCGGCTTCCCTTTGACAAAGTCTTGCGCATTCAGGCGTTGTTAGTTTTTGTTATGTCTTGGAGGAAGGTTCGCTTGAAATTCTTGCAATCATTGTTGGGTTTGCTTGCGTTTGCTTCCTGGATTATGCCTATGGGTAGAGTTTTTACAAAACGACTTTATCAGGCGATTTCAGGTATTACTTCTCAGTCTCATTTTGTTCGTATTACGTCTGCTCTAGTGGCAGACCTCAGGGTATGGCTTGATTTTTTACGTACGTTCAATGGTTATTCACTGTGGCAATTTCCGTTTTTGCCGGCATCTGCTTTGAAATTTTTTACTGATGCTGCGGGGTCATGTGGTTATGGTGCTTTTTGGGATGGCCATTGGTCTGCTGATGTTTGGCCTGAGTCTTGGAAGTCTAAGGGTCTGACTAATAATATTGTATTATTGGAATTGTTTCCCATTTTAGTGGCTCTTGATCTTTGGGGTTCTCAGTTGATTAATAGACGCATATTGATTCATTCTGATAATAAATGCTATCAACTGTTTGTCTTCGAAATCATTGCCTGTTATATCTATTTTACGTCAAATTGTGTTTCGATGTTTGACTGTTAATATTTGGTTGAAGGCTACCTATATTCCTGGTGTTGAGAATGTTATCGCTGATTGTTTATCCCGTTCACAGATACCAGAATTTCGGAGATTGGTGCCGAATGCAGATCCTGTCGGTCTGGTTTGTCCTCCTCATTTGTGGTCGATGGTATGAATCCTGTTTTTTAGTCTATTCGGAAATTCCATTGCGCCTTCTACTTGGTCTTCCTACTGTACGGCATGGAATTCATGGCGTCCTTTTTGGCCTCCTCTCATTTCTCTTCTCATTGTTTTTCAGAGAAGTTAGTGCTGTCCTTTTTGAGTTCTTTAATGTCGGCTTCTTATTCTTATTCTTACATTGTTAAGACATTGGCTGGAGTATCCTTTTTTAGACGTTTGCATGGGGAGTCTTCCTGTATGCAATTTTTTACAGTGAAATGTGCTTTGAAGGGTTATCGAAAGCATCATATGTGTGCTGATTCCAGATTGCCCATCACATCGGATTTGTTATTTAGGATTGGTAATTCAACCAGCGATGTCTGTTTATCGACTTATCGTTTAAAGTGGCTTTTTATTTATGTTTTTTCGGGGCCTTTAGGATTTCTGAGTTGTTGCCGGCTAAGTCTATGGTTGGCTCTGGTATTTTATTCTAGGATGTTTATATAGCATCTGGTTCTCTTTCAATATTTTTGAAACAAAGCAAAACTGATAGGTTGGGGAAGGGTTGCTGGATCACATTGCGATCTGCTGCTGGTGATGTGTTTTGTATTGTTGAATTGGTTCGTCAATATTTACTATCACGTCCAGCTGGTTCTTCTTATTTGCTAGTCCATGCCGACGGGAAGCCTTTGACTGTATATCAATTCAAGGCAGTGTTGAAGAAATGTCTTTTTAAATTGAATTTAGGTCATCTGCATATCACTTCTCACTCTTTTCGTATTGGTGCAGCCACTGAAGCTGCTAAGTGTGGTTTCAATGATGATATGATTAAACATGTTGGTAGATGGAATTCTAAATGCTTTCGTTCCTATGTTCGTCCTAATGTTTCTTTTGATTTCAGGTCACATTCATAATATCTGGATAGTTGGCCACTCCTTTGTTTTTTGGGCCAAGCATAGAGCAGATCGTAGGAACTATGGCTCTAATCTCAATTTGGAATTTGACGCCTTTAAAGTGCTTTGGTTTGGAGGTAAAGGAATGCTGTGGAGAATGTTTCGTGATTCTTTGTCTTCTTTGCATGAGAAGTGGCCATTGCCTCGTGTTATTATTTTGCATTTGTCTGGCAATGACATTGGTAAATGTAACACGTTGCAATTGCTTGCTCATATGAAATTAGATCTACAATGTTTACATGCTGTATTGCCTTAAACCATTCTAGTTTTTTTCGGAAATAATTCCTTGTAAGGCTTGGCTTACTTCTTCTGAGTTTCATTACTTTGAAAAAATTTGCAAGCGTGTCAATAGAGCGAAGGCCAAATTTATGCCTTCTGTAGCTGGATTCTCTTTCCGGCATATTGATTTAGAAGAGGGTTTGGCAGGCTTCTATAGGGAGGATAATGTCCATTTGTCTGACATCGCTCTGGATATTTTCAATCTTGATATGCAGACCTGTGTTGAATTGGCTGTCGCCCGTGGGGTGTGCCAGGCTCTTTAATTTGCGCCTGGCGTGTGGGATGTTGTTTTTTAAAAGTACTGTATTAGCTTGAGCTTGTATATAGCTGACCTATATATATATATCTATTAGTACTTCTATGAAAATGATTTAAAGTGGTTTTTAACAAATTGATTATTAAATGATTGATTATTTTATAACCGTTATTAAAAAATATATTATATATACCTATAATAAAGGGTCACGGCCTATTAAACCACAGGTGCTGCAGTAGTGTGTTTATTATATTACTTGTTCTGTCTATGATCCCATAAAAGTGTAAGGTGGGGCAGAATGTCCCCATCCCAACACTTATGGGATCATGGCAGACAATATAAATTACTTGATAGGTTAAAATAAAATTGCAAATACTTAACTAATTGGCAGTTTTAAATCAACCAATCAAAAGTTGTCATTCTCAAGTCAAGTTAGGCTATATAATGATAGAAGGCATCATTAATGGGCAGAGGAGAAAAAAAACGTTATTATAACTTGCCCGCCCTACCCTCCCGATTTTTCTTTGTCGTGGCCATGTTATGAGGTATTTTAAATCCCTCTCCTCGAGAGGGGATGTTTTTTATTATATTTTGGATTGGTGTGTGTATTGGGATGTTGTTTTTTAAAAGTACTGTATTAGCTTGAGCTTGTATATAGCTGAGCTATATATATATATATATATATATCTATTAGTACTTCTATGAAAATGATTTAAAGTGGTTATTAATAAATTGATTATTAAAAGATTGATTATTTTATAACTGTTATTAAAAAATATATTATATATACCTATAATAAAGGGTCACGGCCTATTAAACCACAGGTGCTGCAGTAGTGTGTTTATTATATTACTTGTTCTGTCTATGATCCCAAAAAATGTTATGGTTTATGTTTGCACTTTATTGCACTACAGGCAGTCCCGAGTTACGAAGGGGCTAGGGGCTGTAGGTTTGTTCTTTAGTCGAATATGTTCATAAGTCGGAACAGCATGCGCAGATCGGCAGATACGTCATTTTCCGATGTTCCGTCGCATGTGCCCACTGTCAAAAAGTGTCCGTCGAATGTGCCCGCCATCGAAAAGGCTCCGTCAAAAGTGCCCCCCGTCGAAAAGTGGCCACGCAGCCTCCCGTTTGTAAGTAGGAGTCGTTTGCAAGTCGGATGTTCGTAACTTGGGGACTCCCTGTATTGCACTTTGATGAAATGGTTTATAGTGATTAGCTGATGTAATATTCCTATATGATTTATGGATAGCGCATCAATTTTTTACTTACTGTTTTATTTATATTGTTACGTGCAGTATTTTTGAATGCTGCTGCCCCCACTTTGATCTATTTGACTTAATTTTACTCATATGATTGGTCCACTAGTGCAGGAATTTTTTTCCCACTATGAAATAGAGCTGCGTTCAGAGGCATAAGATAAAAAAAAATATTAGTGTTTATTTCTGCCTGTGTGTATGAGGCTATAAAATAGAGGGCTGTTTACCTGGTTACCTGTGTCTGCTCTTTGTATTTGTATTTATTCTGCATTTAATGAGATCCTGTCTAGTCAAAAAAATTTGCACAAAGCTGTTTTGGCAAATGAAGAACGTAAATACTCACCTATACTGCCAGACACATGGCCAAACACTGCTCTGATCATGCCAAATCTTTATGTGAGGAAGTGTAGAACTTCTGTGTCCCAGGCAGTGTGCAGTGGTGTCCATATGCTGACCTCCTTGTCACTACAGGACATGGTGAGCATTTACGTTCTTTTTTTGCAGGGACAGCTTTGAATACATTTTTTTTAAACCTGACTGGGTGGCTTTCAGCTTGTTTCAGCACCCCTGACTAGACAACACACAGAATCCCATTGTTTCTGATTTTCCCTGTCCATATTTGCCACCCAGTCACCCTACACTCCATCGCTATGTCCTATGCTCAAAAAAGTAGAAGAGTGTTCATCTGGCCCAATAGACCTCAATAGACATGCCTGTAAACACGCAATAGGGTTGATTTACTAAAGGCAACTCCACTTTGCGCTACAAGTGCACTTTCAGTGCAGTCGCTGTAGATTGCTGTAGATCTGAGTGGAAGCTATGAAATGAGGTGAAGCTCTGCTGATTTTATCATCCAATCATGTGCAAGCTAAAATGCTGTTTTTTATTCCCCTTGCATGTCCCCCTCGAATCTACAGCGACCTTACTTCCAAGTGCACTTTCAGTGCAAAGATGTAGGTTTTCGTGCTTGAACGATTCCTTCTCTAGAATTGCTCTTGTCTCCTTGCCCAGAAAACAAGCAACCGAAACTTGATACATGTGCAAAAATACTTTCTATCAAGTTGTCATCCTGTAATGGGAAATTAAGCCTGTCAAAAAAGAAATGTAGTTTCTGTAGATTTTGCCCAACGTGCATCTATAATAATTACTGCACGTTGTTCTTTTACAAATATGCTCACTTTACTTTACACCACACCAGAAGTGACATCCTGCTCAGGAAAAATACACTATACTGTCAAAAGTATTGGATTGCCTGCCTTTACAGGCATGAGGGGTGGATCCAGAGTCTAGTCTCGGGAGGGGCACTGCCAGAAAATAAGGTGTACCTGTACGCCATTTTGTGCAATAGCCAGCAAAGGCACGTGTGCTGATTGGCCAGAGGGGGAGCCAATCAGCGGGTCCGGCGGAATTGATGTCCGCCGGCCACCTGCAATGGCTCCCCACAGAGATGGAACAGTAGTCTGCTGATGTAAACAAGGCAGATCACCGTTCTTTCAATGATGAACAGAGTGATCTTGTGTTCCTGCTAACCAGGAACACGGATCACTCTGTTCATCTAGTAAGTCCATCCCCACACAGTTAGCAAGCACCCCCTAGGGACACAGTTAACCCTTTGATCACCCCTGATGTTAACCCTTCCCAGCCAGTGCCATTAGTACAGTGACAGTGCATATTTTTAGCATCGATCACTGTATTAGTGTCACTGGTACCCAAAAAGTGTCAGATAGGTGTCTGATCTGTCCGCCACAATGTTGTAGTCCCACAAAAAAAATCATTGATTGCCGCCATTACTAGAAAAAAATAAATAAAAATTACCCCAAATGTATGCCCTATTTTGTAGATGCGATAACTTTTGTGCAAACTAATCAATATACATTTATTGGTATTTTTTTTACCAAAAAAATGTAGCAGAACATATTGGCCTAAATTGAGGAAGACACTTTTTTTATAGCAAAAAGTTAAAAATATTGCTTTTTTTTCAAAATTGTTGGTTTGTTTATATCACAAAAAATAAAATATCACTAAAAGAAAGTGCTATTAGTGGAAAAAAAAGGACATCAATTTTACTTGGGTACATCGTTGCACGACCGTGCAATTGTCAGTCAGTTACAGTAATGCAACGCAGTATCACAAAAAATGGCCTGTTCATGGGGGGGGGGGTAAAACTTTCCGGAGCTGAAGGGGTTTAGATTGAACAAGACTAAAAGGGCAGCATTTGTTTTTCATAAATAATGGCAGTATGGCACACAAGATTTTGCTATTTTACACATTCATTAATTCTTTTACTCACTTTTATATAATATTTTGGTGCTCTGGTGGGGGGAAGGGGCTCCCGCTCCCATGCAGGAGCAATGGAGGTGAGCAGGATCCGTTAATTGCACTGTCTGCAGGTGCAGCCGGCAGCATCAGATGACAGTGACACACAGTCACTGCTTCTTCCTGTGTTCACACCGTGCTGTGGAGAAGATGGAGGGAGGAGGTGGGTGGAGCCAACACTCTCACTCAGGGGCGGAGAAGGAAGAAGGCTCCGTTATGAATGCTGGGGTTTTCCTCCTCCTCAGCAGCGGCTCCAGCCTCTGACGTGATTGACGTCACTGGTTGCTACAGTCCAGGCGGCCCAGGCATTAGCAACCAGTGCAGGGAACACTAGCAAGCGGCGCAGCTCCACACACCTCTTCCCTCCATCTTCTCCAGGTCCAGCGTGACGTAATGACCACAACACAGAGTCTCTCTCTCAGCGCCGCTGATCGGCTGATTATACTGATGTGAGAGAGAGAGAGACTCGGTCAGGACTGCAGTCAGTGATTTTTTTTGGGGATCCACCCCTGACATGCACATTAACTTTAATGGCATCCCAGTCTTAGTCCGTAGGGTTCAGTAGTGATTTGGCCCACGCTTTGCAGCTATAACAGCTTCAACTCTTCTGGGAAGGCTGCCACAAGGTTTAGGAGTGTGTCTATGGGAATGTTTGACCATCCTGAACCCTACGGGCTAAGACTGGGATGCCATTGAAGTTCATGTGCCTGTAAAGACAGGTGTCGCAATACGTTTGGCAATATAGTGTATATGGGAACACATCATTTAATGAGAGACCACATGAAATGGGTACACATTTTCTAGCAACCCTTGAACTTTCCCCAGAGACTGCTTAAGCCTATGCTCTATGTCCAGTGGAAGCTCTGTTTTTATTATCTCCTGTGGATTCTAACTCTTCATTGGTGGCTGGAGATCAGCACATTTTAAGCTATCCTATGAAAAACTACAAATTGCCCTGACCCCCATGTAATGGAGATGAAGAGAACCAGATATGTTTGTAATCCAAATCAAAAGAGTAGCTTGGCTCCCTTCATAGATACAGTGGAGGGGTGAGCATAGTCACTCTAGTAAAGGGAGTGTTTTAATCACAGGTAAAAACAAAGTAAAAAAGTCCTTTTTTCCCACAAATAGAGCTTTCTTTTGGTGGTATTTGATCACCTCTGCTGTTTTTATTTCTTTGCGCTATAAACAAAAAAGGTGGACTATTTTGAAAAAAAAGCAATATTTTTTACTTTTTGCTATAATAAATATCCCCCAAAAATATATTAAAAAAACAAATTTTTTTCCTCAGTTTATCTATTCTTCTACATATTTTTCGTAAAAAATTGCAATAAGCGTATATTGATTGGTTTGCGCAAAAAGTTAGCCTCTACAAACTATAGAATAGATTTATGGCATTTTTATTATTCTTTTTACTGGTAATGGCGGCGATCTGCGATTTTTATCAAGACTGCGACATTACGGCGGAAAGAGCGGACACTTTTGACACTATTTTGGGACCATTGACATTTATACAGCAATCAGTGCTATAAATAGCCACTGATTACTGTATAAATGTCATTGGCAGGGAAGGGGTTAACACTAGGGGGCGATCAAGGGGTTAATTGTGTTACCCAGGGAGTGATTCTAACTGTGGGGGGATGGGACTGCCTGAGTGAGGAGACTGATCGTTGTTCCTAAGCAGTAGGAACAACAGATCGCTCTCCTCACCCCTGACAGAACAGAGATCTGTCTGTTTACATTGAGAGATCTCCGTTCTCTCCTTCTTAGGCGCAATCGCGAGTAGCCGCCAACCATCGGGGGCTGCTGGCCATGCGCACGGGCTCCTACATCACACCGCGCACCCTATACTCCTTAAAGCGCCCGCCGTACAGCTACAGCGTTTTGCGCAGGAGTGCCATACTGCCGCCGTCAAGCGGGCGGTTGGCAAGCGGTTAATGCATACAATGCATACAATGTATTAAGGTAAGAAAACCTTGCGCCTTTAGAGCCACTTTAAATGTAATATTTATGAAGACAAGGTTATTCTTACAAAATGTTTCTGATGCAATACGGTAAGATAAGTGTTTAGTGGACTTCTCTAAATAATATATGCAGAAAACCATTTAGAAAAATCCTGTATTAAACAGATAAAGAAGTCTTTCTAAATTGCAGCTGTGAACTAACTTCTGTGATTTGTAATAACCTCACCCAGCTTCTACACTGTAAGCATCTGAGGCTATTAGTTCCTGTTATGATAAATTGCCATTTTCCTCATGTATTTTATTTACATATTTCATTCTATACCATAAGGTTGAAATTTAAAGAAATAAAAAAGTAACAATTAGATGTTCAGATGATCTCTAAATATTGCTATTATTTGATTAGACATACAGTATATCTTCACTTAAGTTTTTACTTCAAATCTTAATTTCATTTTGTTTATTTTGCTAAAACAACTTGAATACAGATTTTATCCAACACATATTATTTCTGGATGTATTTTGTTTGGCTTGGCTAGTTTTGAAGTCATTTGCTGTGTCCAAATAGTCATTGCTACTGTGCCAATGAGATTATTGAGTCCTAAATGTTCAATTGGAGCCAATACCCCAACAAATGAAGCACAGTATTTAGCACAATGCATTTTATTATTATATGAAGTGCCGCTGGCAATCTTCAATGAATGCACAATCTTTTATTAGCCACCCAAGACACTGCATATATTGTGTTGCTGCCACTGTTTAGGTACATGAGCCATGGAGGTGACATTCAAAGTTCTTTATGGTTATACAACATGTGAATTGCAGCCCTTCAGCCATGTTTCTTCCTTTCAGATGTCATTTACTCATTTTTCTGTAGATATGCTTGTTTGAACCAGTGGAAGCAGGCTTATACTGTGTTATCATGGAGCTATGTTAACAGTCTAGCTGGTATTGATAAATAAAGAGTAAAAGAAGGGCAGAAAGTGTTCTTCCAAGATCCTTCTAATGCTGATCGTGTGACCAAAATTCTATTCAGTGGTCACCCTGATGAAAGCTGTTCAAATATTTTCAGAATTGGCATTGTCTAAATTAGCTAAATTTGTGTAGGTTCTTCTTTAAACCCCTGTTTTTAACGCATACTGTTAGATGGGATAATTTGGTTGGTTGCAAGCTGGTCAGTAAGTTGAGCTGGGAACTTTTTTTGGTTTCATTTGACATGTGTCGTCCCCTTCCATGTACTCCTTGCTGTAAAGGCCAGGTATGGGTGCTGTTGGAATACTGCTGAGGGGATGCACTGGATACCTTTGCTGCTATTGTGCTATATGCTGGGTGTCCAGTGTGCTGCTGTGCCTTTAGGGAGGGCTTCCTCCAGGCTCACCTGCCCTCTGCCTATCAATTATAATGCATGTGCTTCTACTATGGAGGCTCTCAAAATGTATAGTTTAGGACTGCAGATAATACTTGGGTGCTGCAAAGTGGCTCTGCAACTTACGCATATATTTGCAAATGTATGCAAACTAAACCCCTGTTTTTAACGCATACTGTTAGGGAGGATAATTTGGTTGGTTGCAGGCTGTTTAGTAGGTTGAGCTGGGAATTTTCTTTGGTTTTGTTTGACATGCGCCACCCTTCTATGTGCGTCTTGCTGCAAAGGCCAGTTATAGGTGGGGAAGTGGCCATTTGTTTGCTTCTTCTTTAAAGGACAACTGTTTTTTCAATAAACTAATATGTGCACCCCAAACCCTCATCCCAACTGCTTACTTAGCTCACCATGTATATGTGGGAAATATACACATACATACTATCCATAATCCTGCCAACTAGTACCTCGCATACCTTTTCCCTTTGCTCAGACCTATGGGAAAAGCACATTTTGCCAAGTTACCGTGGATGCAGTCAGTCAGAATTTCATTGCTGGATACCTGTTCTACTTAAAATTGAAAGTATTGCAGAGGCAGAAAACAATTGCTGAAAGCCATCCTCTGTAATGCAAAATGGTCTGTATTCATTCTGAACTTCTGCCCAAAAGATAATACATAAAAGAGGCATTTGCCCACTTTAAGGCAAGACATTCCTTTCCACTATTGACCAGAGGAAGCCAACCCCCCCCCCATAAAGCATGGGCCAACTTTCTCCAGCAGGGGAAATATATTCCTTTCTGATCCCCCAGGAAGCAATCAAATATTTCCTGGATCCAAACCTCTCTATACTGTAAAAAATATTGTGCTGGGTATTTATTAATAAAAATTGAGGCGACTATTTGCATCAGCTTTTTAAGTACTATCAACTAAACTTATTTTTGTCTGACTCATTAGACTTTTCATGTTTTCAGTTTTGTTCACTTGCCGACCGCCGCACGCAAATGTATGTCCAAAGTTTGGCGGCGGATATCGTTGTTATGGCAGCAGCTAGCTGCCATAACCCCGGTATCCCCATTTTCGTGCGGCGGTTGGCTTTCAGATAAAAGTGGTCTCTGCAGAGGATTCGCAGCGAGATCACTTTTATCGGTGGCGGGAGAGGGCCCCCCTCCCGCCGTGATCCGGTGCCCTCCGCCACTTACCGGAGCCGTCGGTAGCGGCGGAGGCGATCATGTCTGTCTGCCTGCTGTGCCTGGAGACGAGTGAGGCTAAGATGGCGCCCACTCGTCTCCATGACACTGCTGGGCGGAAGCGACGTCAAAACGTGTAGTGTAAATTTTAGTGTAAATATGAGATTTGGGGTCTTTTTGACCCCAGATCTCATATTTAAGAGGTCCTGTCATGCTTTTTTCTATTACAAAGGTTGTTTACATTCCTTGTAATAGGAATAAAAGTGACACAATTTCATTTTTTTAAAAACAGTGTAAAAATAAATAAAATCATGTAAAATAAATAATACAAATAAACTTTTTTAAAAAAAAAAAACCCCCGTCCCGACGAGCTCGCGCGCAGAAGCGAACGCATACGTGAATAGCACCCGCATATGAAAATGGTCGTCAAACCACACACGTGAGGTATCGCCGCAATCGGTAGAGTGAGAGCAATAATTCTAGCCATAGACCTCCTCTGTAATGCAAAACATGCAACCTGTAGAATTTTTTAAACATTGCCTATGGAGATTTTTGAGGGTAAAAGTTTGACGCCATTCCACGAGCGGGCGCAATTTTGAAGTGTGACATGTTGGGTATCAATTTACTCGGTGTAACATTATCTTTCACAATATAAAAAAGTGATTTTTTTCCTAAAAAAGTGAATTTTTTCCAAAAAAAAGCGCGCTTGTAAGACCGCTGCGCAAATACAGTGTGAACAAAAGTATTGCAATGACCACCATTTTAATCTCTAGGGTATTAGAAAAAAAACCAATATATAATGTTTGGGGGTTCTAAGTAATTTTCTATAAAAAAACTGTTTTAAACATGTAAACACCTAAATTCCAAAACGAGACTGGTCCTTAAGTGGTTAAGTAAAGCCAACTCACTTTTTTCAGTTTATAGACCATAGTGTTTTAAGTTAGGAATACATACCTTAACTTGTCTGAAACTATAGTTTTAAGTAAAGCCAACTCAATTTTTCCAGTTTATAGACCATAGGTTCAAGCAAAGCCAACTCAATTTTTTCAGTTTCTAGAAAAGTTTAACTTAGGAACACATACATTAAGTTATTTACTTATATAGCACTGTCAATATACACAGCGCTTTACACATACATAGTACATTCACATCAGTCCCTGCCCTCAAGGAGCTTTTAGTCTCTCACATTCATATATATACACATACTAGAGCCAATTATTCTACCAGCCTGTCTTTGGAGTGTGGGAGGAAGCCAAACGCAGGCACAGGGAGAACATGCAAACTCCAGGCAAATAATATTGTGGTTGGGATTTGAACCAACGACCCTTTTGCTGCTAGGTGAAAATGCTAACCACTACACCACTGTGCTGCCCTATTACTTAGATACTTCGTTTTAACACATGAATTCTCCACCACAACATGGCTCCAGCACAAACATTTTTTTTACAGTTCATTCTGGGAATTAAGTAATGACACACCTCATACAGGTCATCCATTAAAGTGACTGGAGATCAGCCTTACAGGCCTTTCATTGCAGTGACTGGAGTTCAGGGTTACATTCTTTCAATTAAATAATTGGGCCTCTAGATCACAAGACTTACATTGCCGCAATTATTGCTCAAACACACACATGAGGGTGAACTGGTCATCTATATGAATCTGGTTTTCTATACCACCTCCAAAGTATCTGTGCACACTCTGGAAACAGTAACCATCACAAGAATACAGATACAGTCACATTTTTGTAAATATTTTATTAAACCTTTTCATGTGACAACACTGAAGAAATGACATTTTTCTACAATGTAAAGTAGTGAGTGTACAGCTTGTATAACAGTGTAAATTTGCTGTCTCCTCCAAAATAACTCAACACAGCCAATAATGTGTAAACTGCTGGCAACAAAAGTGAGTACACCCCTAAGTGAAAATGTCCAAATTGGGCCCAAAGTTTCAATATTTTGTGTGGCCACCATTACTTTCCAGCACTGCCTTAACCCTCTTGGGCATGGAGTTCACCAGAGCTTCACAGGTTGCCACTGGAGTCCTCTTCTACTCCTCCTTGGTGACATCAAGGAGCTGGTGGATGTTTGAGACCTTGCGCTCCTCCACCTTCAGTTAGAGGATGCCCCACAGATGCTCAAAAGGGATTAGGTCTGGAGACATGCTTGACCAGTCCATCACCTTTACCCTTAGCTTCTTTAGCAAGGCAGCGCCCGTCCTGGAGGTGTTTTTGGGGTCGTTATCATGTTGGAACACTGCCCTGCAGCCCAATCTCCAAAGGGAGGGGATCATGCTTGGCTTCAGTGCCGGCAGGACTCATGCAGCCCCAGACCATGACACTTCCACTATCATGCTTGACTTTAGGCAAGACACACTTGTCTTTGTACTCCTCACCTGGTTGCCGCCACACACGCTTGACACCATCTGAACCAAATACGTTTATCTTGGTCTCATCAGACCACAGGACATGGTTCCAGGAATCCATGTCCTTAGTCTGCTTGTCTTCAGCAAACTGTTTGTGGGCTTTCTTGTGTATCATCTTTAGAAGAGGCTTCCTTCTGGGATGACAGCCATGCAGACCAGTTTGATGCAGCGTGCGGCGTATGGTCTGAGCACTGACAGGCTGACCCCCTACCTCTTCAACCTCTGCAACAATGCTGGCAGCACTCATATGTCTATTTCCCAAAGACAACAAGTGGATATGACGCTGCGCACGTGCATTCAACTTCTTTGGTTGACCATGGCGAGGTCTGTTCTGAGTGGAACCTGTCCTGTTAAACCGCTGTATGGTCTTGGCCATCGTGCTGCAGCTTAGTTTCAGGGCCTTGGCAATCTTCCTATAGCCTAGGCCAACTTTATGTAGAGCAACAATTCTTTTTTTTTCAGATCCTCAGAGAGTTCTTTTCCATGAGGTGCCATGTTGAACT
Source organism: Lithobates clamitans (assembly GCA_037952925.1). Lineage (NCBI taxonomy): Eukaryota > Metazoa > Chordata > Amphibia > Anura > Ranidae > Lithobates > Lithobates clamitans. The sequence goes on from JBBGZY010000675.1 coordinate 968,521, forward strand.
TCCAGTGACCAGTATGAGAGAGTGAGGGCGATAACACCAAATTTAACACACCTGCTTCATACCTGAGACCTTGTAACACCAATGAGTCACATGACACCGGGGAGGGAAAATGGCTTATTGGGCCCAATTTAGACATTTTTACTTAAGGGTGTACTCACTTTTGTTGCCAGCGGTTTAGACATTAATGGCTGTGTGTTGAGTTATTTTGAGAGGACAACAAATTTACACTGTTATACAAGCTGTACACTCACTACTTTACATTGTAGCAAAGTGTAATTTCTTCAGTGTTGTCACATGAAAAGATATAATAAAATATTTACAAAAATGTGAGGCATGTACTCACTTTTGTGAGATTTTGTGAGTGTATTTTTTGTGTGAGAATGTGTTTACATACATCATTGCTACCCGATTTCCAAGAAAGCATTGTGGTTAATTTCACAGACTGTAAATGTTCAGTACTGTGGGTTTTAGTGAACATTTTGGTTGTAGGTGTGTTATGGGATCATATGCTATATCTATAAGGAAGTAAGATATGCATGGCATATTTACTCTGAAAACCTTGAATACCAGAAAAAAATGGATGATACATTGATTTATTCAAGAGAATTAGGAAGTACAGCTCAAAGATACAGCTGCTAAAGTGTAAATAGAGTGTTCAGCTCATAGAGACTCTATTTCCATTATAAACATAAGGATTATAGGTGGCATAGATAAAGTTCTGATTAGTCTCGTGGACTGCAGGATCCAAGGAGATGTTAGCTCGTGCAAAAGATGAGATTTTCCAGAGACTATTTCCCCTGTGTATGGTTTATTTACATGTACATGTGTGGACTTGTATTTTGAAGGATAGTCTCAGCAGAGTTGCTTTAATTACAGAGTTGAAGCTTTGGTTCATTTGTATTATTGTGTTACTAAATTAGCTGGCAATGTACATGGTGCTGATTCACACAATGAAATCACCAAAGCCCAAGGATTGTTTTTATCCTATAAATACGTAATTGTATTTAATCTAACTTGTTATTCATGGAATTCAATTCCTTTGCGTATCTAAGTTAATTTAGCACTGGTTTGCAAAGTGATCCGTAAGCTAATATGTAAAGCTGAAGATACTGCAGGCAGATATAAAATGCAGAAATCAATGCACTTCTGTATTCAATAATATATCACTAAACATATTTGTTTTTAGTGCAAGCAGTACAAGTACCTGGATTTGACTCTTGCAGAGACTGTTGCAGAGAAAGAAAAAGGCACAAGGAGATAGTTGAGAGAATGCTGACAAAGAGCATGCTAATAGGAGGAGAAATCAGAGTGACCAAGAAATTAGTTTATTGGTGTGCTAGTTCTTCTTCACTGTGCAGTCACAGGCTGGGGGGAAGCCATGGGTGTGGGGTGTCCATATTAGCTTAGGATTTGAGGTTGTCAAGATTGACATCTAGTGGTGGAAAAAGTCCTGCAGGGAATAACTTCAAAATTAAGATATTACCACAAAATATGCTTTTTATTTTAACTTCTAATGTGATATAGTTTTCATACATTTTTTGTGGAGCTCTGCCTTAAAACACAGTTGAAATTAGACTTTAACAGATATTGATAACAAGTAGCTTGAGATTAACAGATGCAAGGTCTGCAATTATCATGAATTCTTGGGATATCTAAAGTAATTGAGGAGTTCTGGGGTTCTCAGCCAATCAGCATGGTGTATGACAGTGCTGGACAGTGTCAAATCTCCTTTGCCATACCTCCACTGCATTATCAGCTACCTTTGGCCTTTTCCTCACAGATGTCCATTTGCATAGAAGAGCTAAAGTGATTTAAAACCCTTACACATACCCAATGAAGTGACTAGCCTCAGGTGATACACAGAGATGAAATCCTCCTACATAAGTACCTGTTTATCTGCAGCCCTCTCTTCACTATAGCCTTCTAAAACACACATTTTACACAGCATTTCCCAGCTCTAGAAAGAAGGGGGTGGAGATCTGATGCCACACACACTGCACAACTAGAGCACAGAGCTTCCTGGTATCTGAGCAGAGGGAAGGGATATCCCCCCACCCCCTGCCTTCCTCTGGCTCACAGTAAAACATACAGAGCTGAGGCTATGAGTCACCTGTTGTGTGCTGGAGGTGGTGGGCCATCTCCCAGGAGGCTGTTGTGTCAACTTAAATGCTTTTCATTGACTCATGCAGATAGCAGAGAAAGGAGATATCAAAGAGGAACCAAACTTAGTGCTGTAGATTCAGGCTAGTACACACCATAGAGGGATGTGCTTTGTTTATTTTTTAAGTTTCAGGTTTACAACCACTTTAACCACTTCCCGTCCGCGCTATAGCCGAAAGACGGCTACAGCGCGGACTTAATTTGCCGGGAGGGCATCCATGGACGTCCTCCGGTGCTCAAGCGGCCTGCGCGCCCCCTCCACGGGGCACGCGGCGCACTCTGTGATCAGCGAGTCTATGAAACTCGGCTGATCACAGATCGGATTAAGGGGTCGATCCCGACCCCCATACCACGTGATCAGCTATCAGCCAATGACAGCTGATCATGATCACCTACCAGTGCCCATCAGTGCCACCCATCAGTGCGGCCCATCAGTGCGGCCCATCAGTGCGGCCCATCAGTGAAATCTTATAAATGCCCATCAGTCCTGTCTTATCAGTGCCTATCAGTGTTGCCTCATCTGAGCCTATCAGTATGGAGTAAAGGTGTAGCTCTATTCAGAACGTGGTGATAAACAAAAAGTTCATATAACATGTAATCAATAATATGAGAATTCCAGGTTGATTAAAACAAAGTCCATCAATGGAGCATTTTGATAAGATGGAGAAGAAAGGACCCGTAACCAGCACCCTAAAAAACTGACCCTTACCGTCAGTGTATGGGTTATACACAAATATAATTGAGTTAGTAGGTTGAATCCATGGTTCCTCACATTCAACAAAAGCTCCACTTATTGCCTAGAGATCCTCCCTCCACTGACCGACCAGGAAATGTACAAGCTTAATCTCAGGATAGCTTTGGCAAAAAGGTGTACTCCAGACGTATAGCACAGTAGTCACATATGCAGGGGAATAAAAAGAACACCCTCATTGTGCAGACATCCAAAGCAAAAAAACTTTAATCTTTCAAGCTACAAGTAAAAACTCACGTGATAAATGTGATACAGGCAGAAGAGGAAAGTGACCAGAGCTTCCTACCAATAAGATGGCCGCCACTCCTCCGTCCTCTCCAATACGTCACTCGTCCCTTGCTCCACCCGACGTTTCGTCACAAACGTGCATCTTCAGGGGCCTGTATGTGCCTGTATCACATTTATCACATGTGAGTTTTTACTTGTAGCTTCAAAGATTAAAGTTGTTTTGCTTTGGATGTCTGCACAATGAGGGTGTTCTTTTTATACCCCTGCATATATGACTACTGTGCTATACCTCTGGAGTACACCTTTTTGCCAAAGCTATCCTGAGATTAAGCTTGTACATTTCCTGGTCAGTCAGTGGAGGGAGGATCTCTAGGCAATAAGTGGAGGTTTTGTTGAATGTGAGGAACCATGGATGCAACCTACTAACGCAATTATTTTTGTGTATAACCCATACACTGACGGTAAGGGTCAGTTTTTTAGGGTGCTGGTTATGGGTCCTTTCTTCTCCATCTTATCAAAATCCTCCATTGATGGACTTTGTTTTGATCAACCTGGAATTCTCATATTATTGATTACATGTTATATGAACTTTTTGTTTATCACCACGTTCTGAATAGCGCTACACCTTTACCCCATATTTTTATTATTACACCCAACAATATTGTGTCAGCAGCTTCACTTATTATTTTTTCTACTTTTTATTACCACAACAAACTTGTTTTGTATACTGTGCTTATCAGTGTCGCCTTATCTGTGACCATCAGTGCAGCCCATCAGTGCCCATCAGTGCATCAGCGAATATCAATGAAGAAGAAACATTACCCGTATGCAAAATTATATAACAAACTATGAAACATGTTTTTTTTCTTTTTTTTTTCAAAAATTTGTCTTTTTTTGTTTGTTTAGCAAAAAATTAAAACCCAAGTGGTGATTAAATACCACCAAAAGGAAGCTCAATTTGTGTGAAAAAAAATGATAAAAATTTAAGTTCAGTACAGTGTAGCATGACCGCGCAATTGTCATTAAAAATTTAATTTGAGTACCAGTGTAGCATGACCGCGCAATTGTCATTCAAAGTGTGACAGCGCTGAAAGTTGAAAATTGGTCTGGGCAGGAGGGGGGTTTGAGTGCCCAGTAAGCAAGAGGTTAAGGAAAAAACTGCAACATATTTAATTCTGTATATTTCCATCCAATATAAACAAAATACTAATGTATAATTCAGTATAACAGAATATGATTTGGTTCTGTCATAACTACCCCTGGTGTGTTACCAATAAAACTAGAAAAAGTCAAAATATTTGTGTAGGAAATGTACACAGGTAGCTTTATACCTGGGGAGAAATCCATCATACATAGCTTCCACCCCCATCACCACCTACAGCTGTTACATTACCTAGCCACTGCCACAATTTGCTCAAAAACTAAAATGTAATTATTTTTTTACTGTGCGCATTTTGAACAAGCCAATATTATTTTATATAGTCTTCTCCCAGACTAACATTTCTGGAAAAACTTTTCTGAATCTATGCACTGTATGTACATAGTATGGTGCCACCCTCACCCGTTGTACTATACAAACCTTAAACAGATAACTGTGGAATAGGAAATACTTTGTGACAAGTCAAAGACAGATGTAGATTGTTGACAGACCATCACATATGCTAAGCATTCAGCAAATAAAACTCCTTTAGCAAATAAAAAATAAACTGTATCTGCAGAATGCACTACACTGTTCATTTTTTCATGTCTTTTACAGTGGGGAAAAGAATTATTTGACCCCCAGCAGATTTTCTAAGTTTGCCTACTTATAAAGAAATGAAGGTCTATAATTTTTATCATAGGTGTATTTTAAATGATAGAGACAGAATATCAACCAAAAATCCTGAAAAAAACACATAATACAAATGTTATAAATTGAGTTGCAGTTCAGTGAGTAAAATACATATTTGATCCCCAAGCAAAACATGACTTAGTACTTGGTGGAGAAACCCTTGTTGGCAAGCACCAAGGTAAGACATTTCTTGTAGTTGGTTACCAGGTTTGCACACGTCAGGAGGGATTTTGATCCATTCTTCTTTACAGATCTTCTCTAAATCATTAAGGTTTCTTGGCTGTCGCTTGGCAAATCGAAGTTTCAGCTCACTCCATACATTTTTTATAGGATTAAGGTCTGCAGACTGGCTAGGCCACTCCATGGCCTTAATGTGCTTCTTCTTGAGCCACACTTTTGTTTTGTTGCCTTGGCGGTATTTTGTCATACTGGAAGACCCATCCATGACCCATCTTCAGTGTTTTGGCTGAGGGAAGAAGGTTCTCATGCAAGATTTTACAATACATGGCCCCTTCCATTAGCTCCTCAATGCAGAAAAGTCGGCTTGCACCTTTAGTAGAGAAACAGCCCCAAAGCATAATGTTTCCACCTCCGTGCTTGACTGCAGGGATAGTGTTCTTAGGGTCATAGTCAGCATTTTTCTTCCTCCAAACACGGCGAGTCGAGTTAATGACAAAAAGCTCAATTTTGGTCTCATCTGACCACATCACTTTCTCCCAATCCTACTCTAAATCATTTAAATGTTCATTGGCAAACTTCAGATGGCTCTGTACATGTGACTTCTTGTGGGCACTGCAGGATTTCAATCCATGGTGACGTATTGTGTTACCAATGGTTTGTTTGGTGGTTGTGGTTCCAACTGCCTTGAGAATATTCATAAGCTCCTACCTTGTAGTTCTGGACAGATCCCTCACTTTTCTCATGTTCATCCTTACCTCATGAGACGAAACCTTTCATGGAGCTCCAGACTGAGGGTGATTGATTTTTTTTTTGTATTTCTTCCATTTGCGAGTAATCGCTCCAACGGTTGTCTCCTTCTCACTAAGCTTCTTGCTGATGGTCTTGTAGCCCATTCCAGCTTTGTGCAGGTCTACAATTTTGTCCCCGACATCCTTTGACAGCTTTTTGGTCTTGCCAATGATGGTGATGTTTGAATGGAAGAAACATATGTCTTTTATACACATACCAAGTTGACGTTAGGAGCACCTTATTAAATTGACAGGACTAATCTGTGTACCACATAAGCACTGTAGCCAATTTGTGGGAGCCAGAATTATTGTTGGTTGGTAGGGGATCAAATACTTATTTTACTTACTGAACTGCAACTCAATTTATAACATTTGTATCATGTGTTTTTTGGTTGATATTCAGACTCTATCATTTAAAATACACCTATGATAACAATAATAGACCCTTCACTTCTTTGTAAGTGGGCAAACTTACAAAATCTGCAGGGGATCAAATAATTATTTTCGTCACTGTATATAAGCTCAGCAAAGCAAATGGCAAATATAATGGAGAGCAATGAGTAAAACTTAAAGTATAACTAAAGTATAACTAAACTTTTTTTTTTAGTTTTGGATAGAGTGCAGAGGGATCAGAACACCTGTCAGTTTTTATTGCTTTCTGTGCGCCCCGTAAGGAGATTCGCCCTCTCAATTTGTCCTGTTTACCGTTATCATTGAAAGTGAAAGTAAAAGAAAATCTGGGTTGTCCCTAGAAAAGAATGGGCTATGAAGGGAAATCTCCACAATGGGGCACAGATGGTGAAAAAAAATCTTACAGGGGTTATGACCCTCCCTTGTTCTATCCAAGATGAAAAAAACAAGTTTTGTCTATAGTTCTACTTTAAGCTCTAGCCATTACCATTTTTGGATGGAATGTGAAAGATTTATAACCTATGTCACGGTCCCTGTTGGGGAGATTTCCCACCATTCCTGGTGACACAACACAGTCAGAGGAAATCCTTCAGACAAACTTACACCTTAGACAGGTTCCCAACTGTACTAGTAGTGTTCATTGCTGGCTGTGCTCCCATTACCAAGATTCTCTCACTTTCTGTCCTAGGGGACATAACTAGAAGTGAAGTAAAGTTTTCACAGTGAGGACACAAACTGCAATAAATACATGACTTGGGTTCTGAACATTCTCTTTTTAATGCAAAAAGTAATGTTATAGTAGGATTGTTACTTTAATCAGTAGTGACAACGGGAATGACATAACTGGCTAAAAGGAAAGCAGAAAGTTATTCCAGCTGTCATTTTTGTAACATATAAAATTCAGTTTGTACCCTTTCAGCAACAATGAGAAAAAGCCATTGTAAGATTTTAAAGCCTTATACACACGATCAAATTTTCCGACGGGAAATATGTGATGACAGACTGTTGGCGGAAAATCCGACTGTCTGTACGCTCCATCGGACAATTGTTGTCGGATTTTCCGCGGACAAATGTTGGATGGCAGGCTTTAAAATTTTCCGCGGACAAATGTTTGTTGTCGGATTTTACAAGCGTGTGTACACAAGTCTGTCAGACAAAAGGCCAAAGTACAAACATGCATGCTCAGAAGCAAGGACGAGCCAGAAGTGGTGACCCTTGGTCATCTTTATTTCACATCTAATAACGATCATTCGGTTTTTACTGTCACTGCGCTCACCTCTGGAATCCCTAACATGCAATACGTGGGGGGATGGACATAGGGCGGGCGCATGCGCACGAGACCCCGGCCGTTTATCCAATCATTCGACCCAACATTGGGTGACGCTGACGGAGCCTTGGGGCGCGCATGCGCACTGGCGCCGCGGTCCCATTCGTTCCAGGCTAGTGCGGAAGTGGAGTCCCGGCGCGTCTGCGCACCGACATTAAGTGCGCTTTAGGCTATTGCGGATACGGGCCTGGGTGACTCCAGAGTGAGGCTTTTGTTTTATTATTTAAGGGAGGTGATGCGATGAGCAGCTCGTGCCCCTTATTGCGAAACGCAGCGTAGGGCTGAGCGGCTTCATCGCGCCACCTCCCATTGTTGCTGTATACCCAGCAGGACGGGCTACCTGTGGTCATCCGGCCGGTGCCACAGGTTGTTCCTTCATTGATGACGATTTCTTTTTTACATGTGAGTGTTTATGTTTTTTACCTTAATAAACCACCTTTGATTTTACACTTTAGCCCTCCCTTTTTCTTTTCCCATGATGACTACATAATGCTGAGAACCGAGTCTCCTGGGGGATCCGTCCATTTCCATCACAATCTTTGATGCCCTTCCAGTCTCCATCCTTATTCGTAGGAGTTCCAGACTAGCAGGATCTCAATGCCCATTTAGACCCTCTGTAACGGGGGGTCATGGGGTTCCGGTAAGCGGCCAGGCTCCCCCTCTTTTGTGGTGGTGGACCCACATATTTGTGATCCTACATATTCTGAATCACTTGGGACTGTCTATCACCTTTTGGGTTTCTCCCATATGGACCTTAAGATCCACTTCCTGGTTTATATCCATTACCCATGGACTTTATTTGAAGTTTGATTGCACAGTTTTATTGCACTGCTCAATAGAAGGATTATGTATTCCCTTTAATTTTTTCACAGAGTGCGTGGTACAGTTTGGTATAATAATTAATATTTAATTTATGTATACACTGTATACTGCACTGTTTTATTGCACTGCTCATTAGAGGGATTTATGTATTCCCTTTAATTTTTCACAGAGTGTGTGATACAGTTTGGTATAATATTTAATTTATGTATATACTGTATTTCTCTTGGTGTGGCACTCCTTAGCCACACATCCACTAGTTTGTCAAGCACGAGTCCATATATTTTTTTCTTTAACAATGAGAAAAAGCCATTGTAAGATTTTAAAGCCTTATACACACGATCAAATTTTCCGACGGGAAATGTGTGATGACAGACTGTTGGCGGAAAATCCGACTGTCTGTATGCTCCATCGGACAATTGTTGTCGGATTTTCCGCGGACAAATGTTGGATGGCGGGCTTTAAAATTTTCCACGGACAAATGTCTGTTGTCGGATTTTACAAGCGTGTGTACACAAGTCTGTCAGACAAAAGGCCAAAGTACAAACATGCATGCTCAGAAGCAAGGACGAGCCAGAAGTGGTTGGTCTTGTAAACTAGCGTTTGCAATGGAGAATTAACATTCGTAATGTGGCAAATTATGACATTTCGAAATGCAACGCACAATTCTCTTCTTCTTTAATGGGATAATAATGAAGCTGCATTGCTGGTGATACTGATGGAATTATGGCGTACGTATTTTCAAAGGCTTTTTTTTTCTAGTGATATCAAGAATAATATTATTATGCTTGTTATTTTTCTTTTTGGTGCAAGTTACCACAACACCATTATCCCGTAGTTTTTAAGATCAAAGATACAACTATGTTGGTGTCCCTTGTTAATTTTACATTGGGAGTAGGCAGTTACATTTAGAAAAATACAAACTGTCATTTGAAGTAAAACACATTGCCAAGTATTATTCTCCACAATTTTTTTATATAATAGAACTTAACCAAAAAGTGCATTCTATGCATCCAAAAATATAGAAAATAAACCAAATCAAATCATTATTCGACCAAAAAATAAAATAAAAGCCTCATGCATGTGTCCTGCTTCTTAATATGGGGGGTCAACAATGTCAAGAGTTGGTGAAAGCAGGGTTCCATCATCTGGAGATGATTCCGAAAATCATCTGGATTATTCTTCTGGAGCTCCCGCAGCAAAGGCATATGACATAATTGGTCATGATTAATAAAGCAAACAATTTTTGGTCCAAGAAATCCTCCTCCTCCTGTTCCTGGACTGGACTTGGGTCAAAGCAATAACTCCAAGGCCAATAATAAATAATACGTTATCTCCTCTGATTCCGCAACATGCCTTGTTGACGAACGGCCGTTGAGTAACGAACTGAAAAGCGTGAAATGTAAAGCGCAAAATGAAAAGCACGAAATGAAAAGCACGAATCAACACTCACCAAACTTCTACTAACAAGAAATTAGCAGAAGGAGCCCAAAGGGTGACGCGAAAGAGCTGAAAAACCATGTAATACGTCACTACGTTCGCGTTTGTTGGCCGACAATTGTGTGACGTTTGTATGCGAGACAAGTTCCTGGCCAACGCCCTTTGGACAAAAGTCTGTGGTTTTGTCTGCGGATAATCTGATGGTGCGTACGTGGCTTAAAACTAGGAAGGTTGTTAATTCATAAAACCATCACATTTGGGCCAAATATTGTCTGTGTGAAAATGAACTCACTCTCAAATTTTGGGATACCATGAGATGTATATTTCAACAAACACATTTGGATTTTAATCTAGCTTTGCTGTAGGCAATATGGATTGATACATACAATCTGATATCTGTAATATTTATATATAAGGTGTGTTTGCCAATATAACACATTTTCTGATTCATTATCAATATGATACCTCTTTTTGTGGATGAGCCCAGGTCTTGGGCTGCAACCAAGAGAGTAATTTATACGTTTGGCTGCTAAAAAACATGATTTGTAACCAATGTGTTAATAGTAGAGAGAAAGAGAGTATTTGTTCCAAAAATAGGCATCAGCCTTACGAGTCTAAAATCTAAAGGGTAAGAGCTATGGAATAATACATGCAACTTAATAAAAAGCCAAATAGTGCCATAGATTATATTTTATGAATGAAATAACACTGCCTTGTATTTATCCGGTGTAAAACATGTAGAGAGCGAGATCATGTGGTTTTGTAGGAGTGTCAACGTAGGCATTAGTTCTCCATTATTAATTGGGACAGCATTGTTTCTTATGATGTAGCTAAAAATTCACAAGAACGAACAGAATAGAGATTCTTATGAATTGGCAACTTTAGCTTAGGAATGTGCACATGCTTAAATAATGTTTAGACCACTAACAACAACAATCCATTCTTGTCTGTGAATAAACACGTACGTAGGAAGAGCAATAATGAGTCAGTGTAAACCACTGTGTATGTGGGAATAAAGGGGTTAATATAGTTAAAAAAGGACTTCTGTGAACTGTTGGGCCATTGTTTCAAAAACTAAGAATAACGTGATCTTTAATTTGGCCAAATAAATTAAATCTTTCAAAGGAATGCCAACGCTGCATGAAATAAATTCACATGACATACATTTTTATGTCTCTTTGCATTTCCCATTGAGAAAAGTGGTTTAAGGCTTACCCATTCTATCAAAAAAATAAAATAAAGGTTTTGGGAAGGGATGGCTTTAAGCTCACTGATGCAGTGCCAACAGTGGCAATGGTCCATAAGGTTTTTGACATAGAACATGCTATCCAAATATGTGAGAAAGGTAAAGAGGTGTATGACCACTTGGATTTCTTGCAGAAGTAGTGATATACATATTTTATTCAGTTTTTACAGTCATGTCTAAAAAATATCATTTTTAGTTCTGAACGTAATACAAAACAATTTTATGAATAAAGATAGTGGCACATGTGTGTAAGGAGCAAAACCAGGATTGGATAGGTTTAAAGATGAAGTTGTGCATCACCAAGTGGGCAACCGTTGGCAAATAGCATTTTCAGAAGGTGGACCTTTTAGGAAAGTTTTACTCTAGTCATAACCTAAAATTAGTCTTTTACACAGAACTTTTCTCCCAACATTCAACTTAAAGTGGATATAAACCCGTCTTATGAAAGTTGAGCTGAGCATATATATTTGTGGTGTTTTCTTATCTCTCTCCAAAGCACTCCAAGAGCCCCGTAGCTGTCTCCTGCTCAGTAGCTCTGTTACCAGCCTCATAACTTCTCACGCGTTCTCCGAGACGGAAAATAGAAGTATGTGTCGGGGGAGGTTTCTATAAATAGATTAGCAGTCAGCTTGCTGTCTAAGAGCATAGCTCTGCTGTCACGTACCTGGCAGTAGAGCCTGATATGCAGATGATGGCCTCTTACCCCTCTGACTCGGGGCCTCCTGGTAAAGCAGACAGGAAGTGCAGGAGTGCAGAGTCACGCAAGTGCCTGATGGGTCGCAGACCGTGGAACTGGAAGCAGCTGCAGGTGGAACGGTAGTTCAGCAGGATTCTCCAGATAGCAGAGAAGCCAGGTACAAGCAGGCCGGGTCATACACTGGCGGACACGTCAGGAGCAGGTGCGGAGGCAAAAGCGTAGTCAGGACACAGCCCTGGTCGGTGATGGGCTGGCAATGAGGCAGATGTGGTGGTCAGAACAAGCCGGGTCAGATGCAGGCAGCAAACAGCAGAGGCGGAGGCAAGCCGGGTCAGATCAAAGGTACAGGTATCAGATGCAGGCAAACAGGAATGCTGCAGCACAGACAGCACTGGGTCTAGGCACTGACTGAGCCTGTTGGGCGCCAAAAGCTGTCACAGGGTGCGCGCGGGCGTGCATTAGTGCGCCAGCGCACTGGCATTCTGACTGAGCAAACAGACTGTCTTGGATTCCCATCTCGAGTACTGGCATGCCCTTCTTGCAAAGCGTGTGTGCGCGCGCATATGCGCACATGGCCGCACACAGATGCACCAGAGGTGTTCTGACAGAGGCTGAGGTCACAGGTCGTCTTCTTCGGCCGCCATCTTGGGTACTGGCTAGCCCTTCCTGACATCTGCACATTCCTTTCTTCCTTTGCTTATGAGGAGTGGGGGTGTGTGCCTTTCCTCCAATCATCTGTCTTGGCTGTATGTCAATAATCCACTCCCAGTACTAACAAGGAAGAAAAAAGCTTTAACAGGAAGAGCACTTTCTAAAAGGTATATACAGATGAAGACAGCAGATATACATGAAAAACTTATATTGGGAGATTTGTTTTATCTCTGTGTATCATCTGGGAATATGTGAGGGTTTACATCCACTTTAAACCATGCATTCAGTGCATAAATATGAACCTGCAATGGTTTACATTGCATTAGGGCAGCCCATTCATTTGAGAGAGAGGATGCATTAGGGTGCCATTCATAATAAGCCCTAGTAGTTACAATGCTGCAAAGATGTAAACAGGATCTAAAAGCTAATGTCTGGTCAAAATAAAAAAACTTTCACCCTGGCTTTAATCTCTTCCCAACACTAACCCCTAAAAGCCAATCCTTATCATGTATTCCTCTTATTCCTATCAATTAAAACTACCCTAAAATGAGCCTTTTACAGTTATTTCCCCCTACTTTCCCCAACACTTAACCAAAACACTAAACAAGCTCTTAACATTTACCCTCCCCAAACACATAACTCCTTAAAGAAGAACTGCAGTCTGCAGTCCACTTTGCATATTATTTTATGTATACTGTGATTCCGTACTTTCCAAATATGCTGCAGAAAGTGGGCAGCTGAAGCTGTCGCCTGTTCACTTCCTGGATTTACACAGACACAAACAGAGGCACACCTCCAGCTCTGCAGCCCTGCAGCTTTCATTGGCCCTCTTATGACTCGTCCCCCCTCCCTTCCTGGCAAATTCTCAGGAGGGTGAGAGAGAGAGCTGTGCATAATGTCATAAGCCTAGGCTAATGACCAGACAAGAAAAAGGAAGTGGGTTGTATAAGGTATTTACTGGCAGAAAAAATAATGTTTTACTATCCAAAGTTAAAACAACAAGGGCAGACGATTTAATAGATGAAAAATTAAAAAAAATGACTGAAGGTCTGCTTTACATGGACCCTTAACATTTTTCACATCCTCCAACATTTTACCCCTACAGTGAGCCAGTTACATCTCCAGATGCTAAGTGCACAAATGTGCATTGTCATAATGCACAAGTACATGCGTGTTGCACTGTGGTGACATTCTAAATGGCCCCTTATTGCACATATATAGTAGTTCTTAAAGGACCTGTGCTACAGCAGACAGCATTGCATGGCTGTACCTTGTTGCATTGCATTGAAACAATTTGTGCAGGTGTGTTATTAGGTGCATTGCAATATTTTGACAGCCTATTCAAAACCAATTAATTAATGCACTGCATCAATGTGAAAGGAATAAAAATCAAACCAATAAACTGAGAAGAACGGTGACCTAGCCTCTAAACTAAGCCTAAAACACTGATATCATGCTGCATACTCATTATAAAGTAAAATAATAAGAAAATGCAACAGGAAGATGAAAGTTACTTATAATGGTCACCACAGTCGGACAGATGTGGGAACTCAGGCAGTTGACAAATCATTCCACTAGCCTGTATTCAGAACTAAAATATCAACCTTGCAGAACCGCCTCTTTAAGTTTCTTTCCACACTGAAAATTGAATAAATGTATGAAAAAAAAAAACGCTGTGTGCTTATAAACTGCTATCAGCAGCATTTCTGGTCTGCTGGCTCCGGCAGCATTGAATATGAAGAGCTATCAAACCAAAATGAGATATCAACATCCCTCCAAAACAAACAGTCTGCAAGGTTCGCTGCAGCATGATTAGATGATGAGTGGAAATAGCTGAGTAATTTATAATTTATTTTGCAGACAATCAGTATAAGAGGCTATGTATTTGCTGCAATTAAAATAGAAGGCTTTCTACACTAAAGGCAGGATAACAGTCTACTTTAGAAATGGTTACTTGTAGCAGCCATGGGTCTTCACATTGCTGAGAGATATTGCCTGTTCTCAATATGTTATAGATTCCTCTTATTATTAGATCAAGTAAATGTATAAAACACAATATTTTTAAAAATGTCTATTATATTAGAAAAACCATACTAAAAATTCTGCAACTATATTTTCAGTTAGAAATATACAATAAAATAATATCATAGAAATTGTTCAACTATTGATAGGGATAATATTTACTTGGCAAAACATTTCTAAATTATAGATTTTTTATGTATTCCAATACAGGCTCTATATCATATTAAATCAGGTTATGTTTTCTTTTTTTTGGGGGGGGGGGGGTTGTTTTGTTTTTTTGTTTGTTTTTTTTTTTGCATAAAAAAGCATCTTTTCACTTGAATATAATAAGAAATGTTGGTAACCAATATGCTTTGTGGCACAGATATTTAGTAACTATTGACTTAGCAGTAATCATAACTGAATTTATTATTTTCTTTTACCATATGGTTAAATTAGGATTAAGTAAGCATAGGAAAAATTCAGTTCCCTTAATTATTACTTTCCTCTTCAAGATTTTATGAGATGATTTTGAATATTTTGTTCCAAACGGTATAAGAGGACAAGTAAATTGGATATATCTACAATGTATTTGAGCCGCGTGCCTGATGAAATCTCCTGGCATGAAACATTGAAGTGTTTGTTGAATTTGGATCAGTGGTGGCTGGTCAACAAGGGCAAAGGGGCCACCCCCCAGCCCATGGCACTGCCCCCCAAGCCTGCACCATCTCTGTGGCCATGCACTGTGGGGGGCACCAGACCAACAGGTTCCTACCTGATCCGTCACCCCCTCACAGGCACATGACCACAGCCTGAGGCCCCAACTGGCCAGTTTTATGTTGTCCATGGGCACTGAGCACTGACCCCTGAGCCCCCCCCACCCTGAAAACCCAGCGGACCTGGCCTTCCTGCCCCAGCCAATCAGCCACCTGTCTATCCAGACCAATTAAGCAGAAAATAGCCGGCCTGCAAAGTGTGACGATACTTTGGGAGAAACGAATAGCTGTACTAGCTTGAAATGTGCACACCTCTATGAGAAGCGCTAGAAATTTAAGCTGAGTGATCCGACCGACCGAGGTGGGGGGGTTCTTTTTGTGTCAGGTACCATCTGTGCAATAAATTGCATTGTAACTCTTGGTATTTGATGTCATTTTTGTTTTTCACCTACAGAGAACGTTCAACTTTTGGATCTAAAAGAGTATCGTCGTAGCACTTTCTTAGTCACTGACTCGATACAACAATGCATATCAGGACTTCACTTTGATTTCATTTGGTTGGGTACTTGTACCCTTGTTCCGGTGACTCAGGGTACTAAAGATAGACAGGAAACTAGCAATTTATAAGGAGGTCAGCAAGGGCAACATCCATATTTCTTTTAGGACAAATTTCCTTTAAAGCGTATCCAAGCCCTAATGTATTGCAGTTTACCAGTTCTTAGATGTGGTGGCTACATTAGTTTTCATCTTTCAGGCTAACAACAATACTTGTTACACCCTGTAAACTAAACAAAAGGCACCAAGAATCTTTATCGTTATTGTGCAATATCCTGTGCCTATTATTTCACCATGTAATAGAGGTAAATAAAGACAGACATACTGTATTTGAAGTCCAGCCTGTGTGACAACCATGGCTGCTGGAATATTTACAATGGAGAGATGAGTGTAGACACAAAGGGACAGGAAGCGCGTTATTCGCTGAATTATTAGGTGGAAATAAAGGAAAAAAACCATCAAAAGATAAAATTAAAGCGGACACTACATCTAAGAACTGGGGAGCTGCAATGTATTATTTTTCTGTTTTGGGGTTTAGATAGGCCTTAAGCTAGCTGTACTCAGGCTGAGATAATTACTGTATGATTTTGACCATTTCAGGACAGGCATACGATAATCTCGTGTAAGGATAAATTAATAATTGCAGGAGACTGGAGTCATCTTGTAGGAGGCCTGCTGGGTGCATATTTTGAAATAATTTGCTGCTAATGTCAACTAAGATGAACAGAACCACACAGTATGGGCCCATAGGCAGTAGCTGAGAATCTCTAGACATGCAATGAACTGTGGAATTGCATGGTGGGTGCAAAAGGATTGTCCAAGAGCCACTATCAAAGTAGACATTTTCTAAATCAACTGTGTTATTTTTCAAATAAGCTCTACTTTCTATCATTAAAATATAGTAATTTAGCTGCAGGAAGGAAGCATTTTCCCAGTCTCATTTTCCCCAATGATGCATTTTCATACCAAGTCACAAGGAGAAAGGCTGCAGCAGAGGGCTGATCTGTGTCACAAATACTGTATGTGAATTGTACAGCCCTCCTACATATCCTTAACCCTCCAGATGCCTTGGCTGCTTTATTAGATGCCATCTTGTTTATGAATTAAAGGACTTGTATTTCGGACTCTAAAGACTGGTAATGTATCACTGCTTTAAAAACAGGATTCTACCTAGGGTGCCTTGTGAAGGGGTCTAAGCAGAACCATTGAGCTTTACTAACTGCATTTACAGTAGTTATGTAATATCAGACTTTAATAGCCCAATGTCCAACACCTTGTAACTAGATCTTTTGAGCCTAAACAAAAATGGCCTCCTGGGAAGAAAAGCAAAGGTTAAGTCTAAAGTCAGGTTACGTATTGTGATCTCTGTGAGCAGTAATAAATACCTGCTCATTCACACAGCCACACATTAGCTAGCGCTGAGCTGCATCAGGGCAGCCTATCTAAGTAAATGAATATGCATCAGGTTTACGGACTCAGCTGCACAGCAAAGTTTGACAGTTACTTTAAGCAAAGCAGAGACAGTGCATCTAGGGGCCTGCACCCTTCCCTTCATACCTGTCAAACCTGGCTATGTGAATCTGTACAGCTAAAGCATATCCATTCATGTATATGGGCTGCCTGCATGCAGTTCAGTGCTGATACAGAAAGATATCTTGTTGTTCTGTATGGGGCTGAGCACCCATGCGAATAAGCAGCATTTATGCACAACTCACACTAGTGGGCACCTACTGTGTGTATGGGTCCTTAGAGTGAGTCATACAAGGCAATATCTCTCCCTGCATGGATGCTGTAGAGAAGGTTTTGACGTGGCCCTAAATACATTTCATATTACTTTGTAACCTAAGCACTGACTGAGTGAAGATATATTGGTGAATGCCTGCATATCTAAACTCTAAACCTCAATAGCAGGGATATTACTAAACTACATGCATTTATTTTTTATTAAAATAGGTTCAAATCAATTTAAATTAGTTGACTATTTTTATGTTCTTCAATAGAAGTTTTGTTTGGGAACATCTTGGAGCTTTTGTGCTAAGAACATAACATCAGCAGGTCATGAATGAGCAACGGCAGTGCCCACTGTGGTCACTGTGTGGTCTTGTTTTTCCTCCCAAACAAGTCCTATGGATATTATAGCACTTCAAAGGCTTTTAATTGGGAAATAATGGTGGAATTTCATACTATTACACAGAACTGCTTTCTGGTAGTTGGAAAAAAAAGAACAAAGCAGCAACTCCTGTTTTCTTTCCATTGTGCTTTACATATAAAAGGCACCTATTTTGTAATTTTTGTATTCATCTTCCTATAATGGCTGGCCGCATGAAGATTACATTCATAAAAGAAAAACTAGATGGTTATTTTACAATTTTTACAAAAAATAAAATAAAAAATAGAACTGACAAAAAGAAGCAACTTAGTTGGCACTTTTTTGTGAACCTGAGCTTTGGCTATGCAGTACCAAGAAACATTTTAAAGTGAACCCTCATAGTTTATACTTAATTTGCTGTCCTTGACACAGTTACTGCCAGTAGGTAGGAGGAAAAACCATGTAAAAGGTCTAAGTGTGTTTAAGTCAGAGCTTACACAGGACTGAGGACTCTCTCTCTACCCCCATGAGATGCTGCTGGTTCCAGAGTAGCCAATTGGCAGCACTGGCTCTGTCACATGGGAGGAAGGGAAGTGACTCAAATTCTTTCCTATGCCTCAAATTAAGGGATAACTCTCTTTGCTCCTGCTCACAAACATGACACAAAGCAACAACCTGTTGCCTTCCCCTACATGGTAAAACAAAGTTCACTTTAGGTTCCAATAAAGGGCTCAGGTTCATAAAATAAAAAATTCTAAAGAAAATCTATGGCCACAGCATTCTTTCATTTTATAACATAAGCATAGTAATAACAATACAAACAAGAGTATCTGGCAATCCAATATAAGCTTATGTGAAAACACTCATTTCATGTTGCGAGTGCTGCTGGTTTGCTGGTGTCAGAGGATGGTTCACAGAAGAACTGGCACATCTGCCAACACTCAACATGGCCACTCGCAATGTTTTTCAGTCATGTGTCCATGTGAATGCGCACGGCCGCAAAGGGCTGCGAACATTGGTGCACATTCATGCACGCAATGCATGACAGATCCTGATGCCCAGTGACCTATTTAAAGTCAGCAGTCTAATCTACAATTTTCTGGATGATCGTCACCCCCTGTGTGTTCCTGTGTTCCTGCTTATGCTATTATTGGATTCCCTGTTACCGATCAGCTTGTCCTTGACTAGTCTTGTCTCCATCCCTGGCTCTGACCCATGGCTTGTTCTACTGACTCTGTTTTGCTTGATTTCCCAGTGTATGACCTTGGCCTGCTCTCCTGATTCCTCAGCTTGCTTCTGCTCCTGGCTGAACTCCCATGCATGACTACTGGCCTGGCTCTCTCATTACTGCCTGGTACTTCTGAGGGTCACCTGCTCTGCAGTGCATCCTGCTCGTCTGCCCATCAGCTGGTGAACATCTCTTCAGCACTCCGGCCTAACGCAGCTGGCAACCCATGGGTCTGTGAGCGTAGCATCTTCTGTTACCACCTTCAGGGGTGCTCTGCACTCCGGTTGCAAAGGGAGCCTTCTCAGCACTCCAGCCTCCTACCTGGTACGTGACAGCTGACCATCTCTTTCTGCAACTTCCTGGATTCCCTAAATGCGTTGCAGCTTCTCCTCTTCTGTTTACTTTCAATTGCTAAGGACTGCATATTCAGTGGTACTTTGCTACCTGCAAACAGTGATTCCTGTACTGACTCCACATCCTGAACCACCTCCTTTCAGCACCTCTGTAGGTCAGAAGGCAGGCTCTGTGAAATGTGTGACACAGTAGTGCCTGTTCACAGGGCATAGTGAATATGGGTCACAGAATTCAAGGAAGTAAATGTGTGAGATCTGCACAAATATAGTTTACAAATATATGAATTTACATTTTGACCATAAATATGCTTTAAGTAAAAATAAAACAACTTTGAGTTGAATTTGCAAGTTGTAAAAGTGAATGACAGCATTAATACAGAAATGTGGACAATCTATGGTAAGGAAAATTACTGTTAGTAGATGAAGTCTAGACTCTAGGCAGAATCAAAAAACACCAACTATTTCTGCTGTTGATGATTAATATATCTAAAATGTATTTTTACAATATCTTCTATAAGTAGCTGAATTTGATTTGATATCAACTTCTTTTAATGGACAGTAATGTTACGTGACATGAGAAAGATGAGAAAGTAGATGGTGGCTCCTTGTTGCATGACAAGTGTATTGTCACAGTTTTTTCAAAACTATTCGAGACAGTCAACCAGTTACACTAGGAAGTTAGCAAGGTTGGTGTGATACACTTTGTCAGTTGGATCCTTGTTACTTTATCAGTTATACTTTGCCAACTTCTCCGTTCACTCCCATTTTGCAATATTTCATAGTTGGCCAGACTTGAATAGAGACTCTTTGTTCTTCTGTTTCTGCGAATAGACCACAGAGAACAGGGATCACTGGATATGTTCTCTCGCAGTAGTTGTGCTCACTAGACCTTAATTGATATGTTGATGCTTTGTTTGCAAAGTTTTCAACAATGTGTTTTATAGCTTCACCTATTAAATGGAGGTCGGTTAATTCCATTTCTCACAATTATGATATTGCAGGCCTTAGAGTTGGAAATTAGAACCAAACTTTGGTTTTATAAAATGAAATCATAACAAGTGTATTTATATAACTGTACAGTATTTTATCTGTATATATACACCAAATTTGTTCCACTGCTCAGGCTTAACTAGGTCCTTTAAATATTTCTTTAGGCCTGGTCAACCAGGTGAGGCCTCATAAACATAGACAGCAAATGAGGCAATTTGAAAGCGGCATTCACATCTGTACGTGCCTTAAATTGATTGTAAACGACCACCTTGTAAAACAAATGATTCAGGTTAAAATAGAAATAAAAAGCAAAATATTTGTATATAAATATAAAAAAAAATTATAAATATTTTTTTGTCTGATCATTGCCGGCTGAGTTCCTAGTATAGCTAGAGAACTGACCAAGCTGTGTTCTCCTGCTTAGTGTGATCAGTTTTTAAAAGGAAAGCAGAGGGACTGGCAGGAACACCAGGTATTTCACATAAAGGAAGCAATACAAAGCGAACAGGAGACTTTCTCATACAAGTACATGGTACAGAAGGCACATATCAGGAATATGAAATGTTGGGGTAACCAACACTTTAAAACACATGTGTTAACGCATGTTAATGTGCATTGTGTTAAGGTAACCCATTTCATTAAGACATAGCAAAGACCAAGAAAAATACAACTACGCCATTTTTGCTAAAGGCATAATACACTACAGTGTTATCAGGTGTCGCAGTGCAGTGCTTTAGTGCATTTGGTTGCTGTTGCAAAGGTGTGAAGCTGGCCCTAGTGTACCATTTTGGCTGGGAAAGATGGGAAGGGGGTGGGGAGTCAAAGCTTAACATGGCCAATTATGTGGGGTTTTCGTTTTTTTTTAACTGGGTTTGGGAAGGGTTCGAATCACTGTTGGATTCTTATTCCTATCTGTCTCTACTGATTTCTCCCTACTTTCTTTTCTGATGACATTTAGGATATCATCAGTTCAGGAATTGACGGATAATCTCTGCACTCTATGTCCAACATATATAAAAATGGGCCCAGGGTTAAGCTGTAATATTCACCCCTCCTTGTCTTTGCAGATTTTTCCACCTGTATTTGGAAAAGATTCATGTATACTTTTGTGTCTCGAAAGGTTTTAGAGGGATATTAGAGAGGAAGACAGTAATGGAGCTCAGAAATGAGGGCATGCAGGAAAATGACTTCTTACCTCCCTCCTTTAGACTTAACATTTCCAAAAATAAATATATGGGCTGCCATTGCAAGTGGTATTGAACCCAAAACCAAAATTGTTATATATTGTAGCCATTGGTGTGCTCAGCCTATTGCATTAGAGCGTGCACTTCAAAGTTCCAGCATATATGCATGTGTGACAAATGTACTGGCCTCCTCCCTGCTCTCCATCCTGAAACAATGGGGGAGGGTGGGTGCAAGGGAGCACACAGGGATACCCGGGCAGCAGAAAGAAGTGTGCACAGGGACAGGAGGGTTGGCGGGGGTGGCATATATTGGTACCGATCTCCTGTATTTACCTCTTGTGACAGCTGAATGTTGGCGAGAGGGAGAGGAGGAGAAGCCTACTTTCAGCTGCTACTTTCACAGAACTCAGTGTTTCTCCACTCCTCTAGGTGCACCACCAGGTCATGTATTTTCCTCGGGCTAAAAACGACTGTGCGAATTACTAACAGTGAACATGACAACATCACCTGTGCCAAATTCTACAAGTATAGAAAACATGGCCTGGGTTTGCATCTTGAGGAGGAGAGTTGGGAAACACTGCCCTAACTAATGTGAATTGTAATGTTTCTGTGTTTTTAAGAATATAAAACCCCAAATGCGAAGGTGCCCCCAAATTGGGCCTTAACATTCTTATTTCCTTCATGATCCCATGCCCAAAATGTGTATATTTCCATACATCTAGTTTGAAAAAAGCCCCAAAACACACAATGGGGTTGATTAACTAAAGGCAAATCCACTTTGTACTGCAAGTGCATTGCAAGTGCACTTGAAAGTACAGTCGCTTTAGAACTGAGGGGAAGCTCTACTGATTTTATCATCCAATCATGTACAAGCAAAAATGCTGTTTTTTATTTTCCTTGCATGTCCCTCTCAGATCTACAGCGACTGCACTTCCAAGTGCCCTTGCAGAGCACTTGTACTGCAAAGTGGATTTGCCTTTAATAAATATACCCCAGTGTGTCAACATGTGCTATCTACTATCATTGGGTATCAATGGATGCGTTTTGGGGGTGCAACCCCTTCCTCATACCTAAAGTAGCTCAGAGGAAGGGGTTGCACCCCTGAAACACGTCCATCGATACCCCGTGATGGGAGATAGCACATGTTGACATACTGCGTGTTTTGGGGGTTTAGAAAAAAAGATGTTTGCAACTACACACATACTCGGTATGGGATCATAAGGGAAATGTTATTGTTATGCCTCTACATGTACGTGGCTTCAAATTTTGGCTTTTAGAGGGGTGAGATCACCCCATATGAGGAAGGCTACATCCACACAGTCTTGGGATACTAACGTCTCATTTGGCCTTCACTTTACCAAAATCGAACTTTGTAAGTTCCTGAGTTTGGGATGTGTATCTAATGTTTTAGAACATGCCTGTTTAGCCACAAAAAAGGATAAATAATGCAAAACATACATGTTATACACCAAGATGTTGGTTTGTTCTAAAACCTTAAAATGCACATGTGAATGTGCTTTGAGTAAAATATTTTTTAATAAAAATGTGTGGCTTATTATTTCAATGCTCAATACCAGTGTATTTGTTAAATTGTTGTAGTTACAGTGACAATGTCCTCTTAAATGTGGCCAACTCCTACAATTTTTAGGCCTCAAAAAATCACAAGTTTTGAATAGGCATAATGTTTTTGAAGTTCATGCATTAGATCCATTAAGAAAAAAACATTGTGTGTGTGTAGCAGACCCACAGCACACCATAATAGTTAGCTGAAGAAGATATTGTCACCTCATGTAGCAAATAAGGTACATTTGCACTATTGTAGCAAGTGGCCAAAATAAATCCCATTTGTGAACATATTAGACAGATAAGAAACACAGACAACATTAGTTCAAATGAAATCTGAGTTTATAATCTCAAATAATATTAGACATGATCAGCTACAATTTGCTGCCAAGCCACTGCCCCTCTACCCACAAAATAATCAAGGTATTTCTGCCATAAATCTCTGGCAGTTTGTGAGGGCAATCCAGCCCAGGCATTTTCAATAGGCGTCAGCACTTCCACAGACGGCCGAGCTGCAGCCTCTTCAGCTGGGCCTGCCACTGCAGGGTGCACATCACTTGGCAGTGAGGCAAGGTAGCTGGTAGCATTCCTCCTTAAAAAATGATGTAGAGTACAACAGCACAGGACCACATGGTTGATCTTGTAGAGTGCCAGGTTGATTGGAGTCAAAAACAGCCTGAAACGACTCGATAGCATGCCAAAGGTGCTTTTGTCCACCCTTTTGGCACAAAAGAGCCTGTAATTGAATATTCTCTTCTCTGGGGTGAGGTTCCTCATAGGAAACTGCTTCATCAGATGTCCCCCCCCAGAGCAAAGGCCTCATCTGCAACAAAAACAAAATAGAGGCCCTCAACATTCTCCTCAGCAGGTGGCAAGTTTAAGGTGCCATTCTAGAGCCGCTTGTAGAAGTCTGTCTGCATAATTACTCCCCCATCGGAGTTGCGGCCGTTCTTCCCAACATCCAGATACAAAAACTTATAGTTGGTAGACACTACAGCTGGCATGACTATGCTGCAAAAAAAAAAGAAAAAAGAAATGACTACTTCTGCACATAACATTGCAAGCAGATTTGACACAAACATGCTTAGCCAACATAAGGATACAACTTAAATGAGTATTTAAAGACAAAAGTGTAAGGTCAACATCACCCCCTCTGGTGGCCCATTAGCCAAATTTTAGGGTGTGAGGGGGTAATGGGTAGATGTTTTGGACAGGTAACCCTCTCCACTTCCATGAGCTGTTTGCATAAATAATCTGTGATACTTTGGCCAGCCCCTCCTTACTTACACTACTGGCAGCCCAGTGGACAGGTAAGAAGTGTCATAATCTAAAAATATGGATACACACTGTCCAAATTGCAGCACATTTTGACATTCTAAAATAACCTATCAACATAATAAGAGACACAAACTTTCTATGTTACAATTTGTAGGTAATCAGGCAGACCCTTGCACTACATAATTTGGAGAATTTATACAGAAATATGAACACAAAAGAGGGGTAGTGTGTATGGGTTTTGCAAAGTCAGCAGATAGAGTATTTGTATCTGTTGACTTAGCATTTTTGGGGGGAAGGGAGGGTTCCAAATGAGTTTGGGCCCCAAAAAAATGGCCTCTTGCACTCTGCCTGAATTTAAGGACAACAATAACATTTGTACATATTTTAGGAGGCATGGGAATCCATAGGGGGCATGGGGATCCACTGAAGAGGGGGGGTGGCATTACAACAGAGGACAATCTTGGCATCGGGGCGGGGGCAGAGGGAGAGGGGGCTATTACCAAGGCCAACCTTGGCCAAACTACAATCAGAGTCCCTATCAGAACTGCTAGGAAGCCCCCTATGGTCACAGCGGGACACACCTCCTTGGGATCATGGTACCCAAAGAAAACCCCTAGAGGTAAGAGAGGAGGAAGGAAGAACAAAAAAAAAGAGAGACCAAAAGGTGAGGGCATCTTCAATCTTAGTGGTGAAATTTTCACCACTAATGAATTGAGGGTGCTGGAGTTGGGTTTAAAATATGCCCCGGATGTAGGGTTTAACAAATTTGATGTCTTTATTGACACCGAGAAATTTGTATGGAAGCTGAACATTAAGAAACATTTTGCTGAAAAGCCCATTGTAGGAGGGACTAATCCTACTGTCTTTCAGGATAGTGGTTTGAGGAATCACTCCACTTTCAATCCCAAGAAATCCTCCAATCATTTTTTGGAAACTTTGAGTCATGTTAGAACAAGATATCAGACTGGTCCAAAGCAGGACTGGTAGGAGAAAAGTGAATATACAAAAAGGGATAGAGACTCTTGAAAAAAGGAAAAATATAGCCATTAGAATGGCAGACAAAGGGGGGGGGATTGTTGTATTAAAGAGGGAGGAGTATAATAGGGAACTAAATAGGTTGGTTGGTGATACGAATACTTATAAAAAGCTTAAAGGAAATCCAACTAATAGACTAATGCCGTGTACACATGGGCGGACTCTTTGACATCAAAGGTCCAACGGTCTTTCCGACGGACTTTCAACAGACTTTTGCCTACACACGATCACACCAAAGTCCGACGGATTCGTATGTGATGATAAACGACCAGACTAAAATAAGGAAGTTGATAGCCAGTAGTCAATAGCTGCCCTAGCGTCGGTTTTCGTCCGTCGGACTAGCATACAGACGAGTGGATTTTTCGGCCGGTCGGAAAGATTTGAAACATGTTCCAAATCTAAAGTCCGTCTGATTTTTGACCGAAAAAGTCCGCTGCAGGTCCAATGAAGCCCACACACAGTCGAATTGTCCGACGAATTTGTTCCATCGGACAAGTTTGGTCAAAAAGTCCATAAACAGAGTTTTTTAGATCTAGTTTTCATGAAGGGGGGACAGTTTATCACTACTAAAACCTTTTTCAAAGAAACGGACAGGAATAGTTATATACCTATGGCAAGCTGTCACCACCCAAAATAGTTGGGAGGATCCCGAAGGGACAACTGATGTGGGTTTGATGCAATTGCGATAACCTGGGTGATTATCTTACACAGTCAGATTTAATTGTTGAGAAATTTAAAGAAAAGGGATATCATGAGTGCAGTCTAGTCCCATTGCAGAGACAGATAACGGGAATGGATAGATCTGCACTCCTGATGGATAAACTTAAAAAATTTCTAACAGATATCAGTAGAGACTACAAGGAGGTAGAGCATATACCGTATTTATCGGCGTATAACACGCACTTTTTTCCCCTTAAAATCAGGGGAAAATCGTGGGTGCGTGTTATACGCCGATCCCCGCTAATTGTGATCTATCGGCGGCGATCGCCGCCAACATTCACACAGCATGTAGTTTTAAATATGGAGCCGCGGAGTTCGGAGGGACTCGGCGGTGCTGAACGAGCGTTGCCGAAACCACAGTGACTGGGCGGAGCCGAGATACACATAGTCGAGTGTTCTCGGCTCTTTCCGGCGCCTCTCACAGTCACGCCCAGTCCCGCCTTTGGATCTGTGTTATGTCCATCATAGTGTGGGACTGGGCGGGACTGTGAGCGGCGCCGGAAAGAGCCGAGTACACTCGACTATGTGTATCTCGGCAGTGTTCGTTCAGCTCCGCCGAGTCCCTCCGAACTCCGCGGCGCCATATTTAAAACTACCGTACATGCTATGTGTATGTCGGCGGCGATCTGTCCAAGCATGGACACTGGGGGCAAGGCTGCACTGACCACTGGGGCAAGGCTGCACTGACCACTGGGGCAAAGCTGCACTGACCACTGGGGCAAAGCTGCACTGACAAGGCTGCACTGACAAGGCTGCACTGGGGCAAAGCTGCACTGACAAGGCTGCACTGACAAGGCTGCACTGGGGCAAAGCTGCACTGACAAGACTACACTGGGGCAAAGCTGCACTGACAAGGCTGCAATGGACACTGGGGCAAGGCTGCACTGACACTGAAAAGGCTGCAATGACACTAACAAGGCTGCAGATGGACACGATAAGGCTGCATTGATGGGCATTTTAATGTAAGTTTTTTTTCCTTAAACTTCCCTCCTAAAAGTTTTTTTCCTTAAAATTCTCTCCTAAACTTGGGGTGCGTGTTATACGCCGGCACGTGTTATACGCCGATAAATACGGCAGTAAAGAAACATTGGTCCATATTACTTGTCTTATCCCTACAAGACTTTAGCTGGCCTAATCCCTTAATCCCTAAATGTCCACAATTCATCTACCGTAGAGCACCTAACTTAAGAAACATAATAGCTCCCAATATTTATGACCCCGCCCCCCACCAAAAAAAAAAGAAATTTAGATTTTTTAGACCTTTAGACCAAAAAGGGTTTTTCTACTGTCGAAGGTGTAAAGCATTTAAAAAGAGGAATCAATTTTTTGGTATAATTTAATATTTCTGTAAAAGGTGTTCTATCCAATTCAAACTTCCTATTTATTTAGGAAAGTTCGCTTTGGTTGCCACTTGCCACATGATGGCGACATTTAATTTTATTTTATTTAAGTGATGCTTTTATTGAGATTAACTTCCTTTGGTTGCCACATGATGGTGTTGTTAAGTAAAGTCCCCCTTTTCTGGCTACCACCAAATGGCGATATTCTAATCCAAATTCTATAATTTGGATTAGCCTCTTTTTTGGTTGCCACATGGTGGCACCATTTCCTTGACATATGTTATTACCCACGATATGTGCCTTTTTCCACTATTAGTTCGTGTGTTTGATGCACCTCTATTATGAACCCAATTTCTTATTGCAGCAATAACACTAAGCCACAAGATGGTGCTGTGTTTTTAGAATAATATATAATTCTATTTTAAATTAATTTTAATTCATTATTTTTAGGTAAAATAGTAAATCGTTTACTCAATAAAATATCTATTTACCATTTGTCAGTCCAAATCCAATGAATTTGATATCATTGGGAAGGATTGTATTGGATTGGATATTTTGCATTAGGCAGCAGTATATAAACATGGAGGTGATGTATTCGGTCATGTGACCCCTGAAGATGTCAGATGTACTGTCGAAATGCGTAGGGTGTGGTCTAACATGATACGTCACTTCCGCCCATAGTGGAACGCAGGTGGAGCGCTACACGACATCCCCATGTCCACTTGTTTGTTTTTTAATTTGTAACTATGCCAGTTGCCGTTTAGTGACATTTTTTAGCAATAAACCACGTTTTTTGACATACTTCACTATGGGAGATTGTTCTTTACCCCAATTTTAAACCTGGTTATGCATGGCTTTCCTTTACTTCACCTTTATATTAAGTAAGGCTAATCAGGGAGACAGAGGGAGAGAGCAGTGTCTCCCTGATTAGCCTTACATAATACAAGCTACAATATATACAAGATGATGTAACATGTTGTTTTTCTTTTCCCGAGTCATCCTAGAAGACAGCTGGACCACCTCTTAAACATATTATTTAGCTTTGCATGACCCAAGGGAGGTCTCCTAAGGAAATGTTTGGACCATCTTAAACTTTGTTTTTAAAGAGCTGCATATTACCCAAGGGGGTCGCCTCCGAAGGTGAGCAGGCATTGCAGCTGGTGGTGGTGGAAGTGATGACACAGATTAAATAATCGACTATTACACTTTGTGGAGGAGCACTTTTTATATTGACTATATTTTTGGTTTTATCACATATATATTTTTTTAATATATTCTATGTTTGAAATCGTCACAATGTATTTTTCTCTTTCAATGATTTTTATTGAAAATTGCAGGGCATTTCTGACATTTTGGTGTAGACTGTCTGCCATACCTTGATATAATTATACAATGTGATCCTAACAGATAAGTAAATTATTTTCTGTCACAATGTATTTTTGACTGAATTATGCACATGTCACCTTATGCACATTATACACAGAGTACATGCTCCATTGTCTAAGAATTATATACCTTCAAGATCATTTGAATGGTGCAGCTGCTCTGTGTTTCACCTTATTAGTCTTTATACACATAGCAGCGCTTCAGTATTTTCACATATATTTTTCCAGTCATCTGCCCCTCCAGCCGACACTGTCCTTAGTAAAGCAGGCAGGTACTTTTATACCATGAATGGGTGACTTATTTACCATGAAAGTGTTGATGTTAGCTTAAAAATAGTGTAAGGCTAAGTTAAAAATCCAGTCATAATTTATTTTCTGGGATTGGTTACGGTAATTTCCTGCATCTGATCGTTGCATTTCCATGCAGGGTGTGTAGGAAAAAAACTAATGTTCCAAAAACGTCTTACATGTAGCAGAAATTGGAGTATTTCCATGACATTGTGCTGCTTCCTTGCATTAACAAACCCAAAGTAGTCTTAATATATTGCAAATCAATCTAATGGACAACCCGTCCAAACATGAACATCCACTGAAAGCCTTTGTGGGAAGCCAGCTCAACTGCTGAGAACTGATTGGAACTTTCACCATGGGTGCTGCTGTTTATATTAAAAAATGATTAACACAAAATCCGCACAATCGAATATTATGCACATAGTTTAATTTATTTTAATTTTTTTTACTTCTAAAAGCCTTGTATCTATAAAGTGACAACATGATGGGTAATATACTGTCTAAATAGACATGCTTTCTCTATAATTTATTTCTGTGAACTCCGTTGTACATTTTAATATACATATTTGTAGTTTTGCATGAATGTGACTCATTTTATTTCACAGAGATGCAATGAAGTTAAATAACAGCATTTATCAGGAATCAAACTAATTAGCCTAAATACGTTTCTGTATGGTAATGTCACTGTTATGTGTAATATGCAGATGACACAAATGCTTGGGAACAGGACATGTTTCCGTGCATTCTTTAATTATGGAAGCAGTGATATGTCACATGTGGCTGTCGTTTACTGCCAAAGTTTAATTGATTTCATCTTTTGTTTATGTAAAAACAGTAACCATTCCAGGTGGTGCAATTTGTTCCATGTCAGTACTAATCTATGTCAATTAGAGGTGTCTTCTGCTCCTCAGGTTCTCATCCACTCTAATAGCTGCAATAGATGGCTTGAAATTTGACTGATTTGACCGATTCCTGCTGAAGTCATGGGTGGACCCATCAATACCTCCTAGGTAAAAAAAAATAGATTTTTCAATCCAATTTTCTCAAAGGAGCTGAACAGTGACTGTATCCAATCAGATGCAGTCATTGCTCTGGTATTCTGACAACCATAGGTGACAACTATCAGAATAATATAGCCAACAGGAGAGATACAAGGGGAAATAGCATGGATGATGGAGAAATCTATATGTGTATTGCTAGTGTTAGACTCAGCCAACCAATCAAGCATATGCAGAATTTAACTCCTCCTAGATATAGCCAAATTGGACACATCCAGAACATTATACTGGAGGAATTTGAATAATGACTACGAACAATAAATGTTTGGTCATTATATGACTGGATATTTCAATCATAGATGCCATATAGTGTTAATCATCAGTCATGTTGTGAGTTTAGTTTGACCTATATCAGCGGCGGCTGGTGCTCCATTCATATCAGATTCCGATAAGCCCCTGCCTGTGGGTGTGGAGCGGGCAGTGGCGTATCCTTGCCAACTACTCTACTCCAAGCTGCAGGCCCACAGGGGTTCTTGTGGTATGCCAGGCAGTGGGCGGGGTTAACTCACCCTGCACATGGGATACCTTTTCATCAATGCTCAGGACCAGCTGGGGGCTGCAGTCATGTTTAAAGTCTAACATTAAAGCAGATCCCCAACTTAAAGCGGAAGTAAAGTTGATGTGTAATTGACCAGGCTGACAGGCAGGGTATTTATGACAGAAGATAAATGCATCCTTCTGTCAACTGTCATGTTCACTGCATGCGCATCTCAGCAAACATTTATGGACCTGATCGGCCCACAATCTGTGCCGCCGTGGTGTGACTCTTGTGCGCATGCCTCATCGCGGCCAAGTGACCGAAAGGCACAGGACTCGGAAGGAAGACCAGGCAAAGATGGAAGCGTTGGGGGCCCGCCGGATTGGTCCCAGCACTGCACTGGAGGACACCATATGACAGGTAAGTCTGCCATAATGTACTAATATGCTGTGCATACTAGTGCATTATGGCATAACCCACCTGGGAGGGGCCTCAAAAAAAAAAAAAAATGATAGCGGACTTTACTTCTGCTTTAAATATGAGGCTTTACACTTTGTGCAGTAAAAGTGCAGAATTCTCTGGAAAGTGCTTTCTCATGTTACTACACACTGTATCTTAGTAGATGTTGCATTAGGAGGGACATGCTGAGCCTGTGCCCACTTTACTAGTCCAGCATACATCTGTTACCCCACTCCCAGTAACAGAATGGGGTCCCACCATCCACATAGCGCAGACCTCATGCGTGCACTTGTTAACTCCTTTCTTCCCGTACCCATGTGACCAGGCCATAGTTCTCCGTGACACGGATTCAGCTGCGGTTTCTATTGGAAACTGACCACTGAGGATGGAGCCAGACAATGACCCTCTCCTTACTGGAGGAACTGTCACCTTACCAGATACCAAGCCTAACAACTGGTTGCTTTTTCTTGAACTAGTGCTTGGTTATCCATAACAGCTACACTGCTTCTCCTGCTTGACTTGCCCAGTAGACCCATTGTTGTAGCAAAGCTTTGTACCCCACATATGTTTTACAGAGCCAAGTTCTTTTAATTGCCATCAACCTTTATGGGCCCCTTTTAAATAAATTCAGACCAGGCTCAGAACAGTTAATGCAACTTTACTGAAAAGATTCCATTATTACAGTCCAGTATGAACAAAGTTCAATCCCTAATTCTAACTGTAGCTGTGTGGCTGCCAGGCATACCTCTGTGAAGTGGAAGCACATATAGGTACAGTATCTCACAAAAGTGAGTACACCCCTCACATTTTTGTAAATATTTTATTATAACTTTTCATGTGACAACACTGAAAAAATGACACGTTGCTACAATGTAAAGTAGTAAGTGTACAGCTTGTATAACAGCATAAATTTGCTGTGCCCTCAACATAACTCAACACACAGCCATTAATGCCTAAACCGCTGGCAACAAAAGTGAGTACACCCCTAAGTGAAAATGTCCAAATTGGGCCCAATTAGCCATTTTCCCTCCCCGGTGTCATGTGACTCGTTAGTGTTATAAAGTCTCAGGTGTGAATGGAGAGCAGGTGTGTTAAATTTGGTGTTATCGCTCTCACTCTCTCATACTGGTTACTGGAAGCTCAACATGGCACCTCATGGCAAAGAACTCTCTGAGGATCAGAAAAAAAGAATTTTTGCTCTACATAAAGATGGCCTAGGCTATAAGAAGATTGCCAAGACCCTGAAACTGAGCTGCAGCACAGTGGCCAAGACCATACAGCGGTTTAACAGGACAGGTTCCACTCAGAACAGGCCTCGCCATGGTCGACCAAAGAAGTTGAGTGCATGTGCTCAGCGTCTTATTCTGAGGTTGTCTTTGGGAAATAGATGTAAGATTGCTGCCAGCATTGCTACAGAGGTTGAAGGGGTGGGGGGGTCAGCCTGTCAGTGCTCAGACCATACACCTCATACTGCATAAAATTGGTCGGCATGGCTGTTGTCCCAGAAGGAAGCCTTTTCTAAAGATGATGCACAAGAAAGCCTGCAAACAGTTTGCTGAAGACAAGCAGACTAAGGACATGGATTAATGGAACCATGTCCTGTGGTCTGATGAGACCAAGACAAACTTATTTGGTTCAGATGGTGTCAAGCCTGTGTGTGGTGGCAACCAGGTGAGGAGTACAAAGACAAGTGTGTCTTGCCTACAGTCAAGCATGGTGGTGGGAGTGTCATGATCTTGGGCTGCATGAGTGCTGCTGGCACTGTGGAGCTACAGTTCATTGAGGGAACCATGAATGCCAACATGTACTGTGACATACTGAAGCAGAGCTTGATCCCCTCTCTTCGGAGACTGGGCCGCAGGTCAGTATTCCAACATGATATCGACCCCAAACACACCTCCAAGATGACCACTGCCTTGTTAAAGAAGCTGAGGTAAAGGTGATGGACTGGCCAAGAAGGTCTCCAGTACTAAACCCTATTGAGCATCTGTGGGGCATCCTCAAATAGAAGGTGGAGGAGCGCAAGGTCTCTAACATGCACCAGCTACGTGATGTTGTCATGGGGGAGTGGAAAAGGACTCGGGTGGAAACCTGTAAAGCTCTGGTGAATTCCATGCCCAAGAGGGTTAAGGCAGTGCTGGAAAATAATGGTGGCCACACAAAATATTGACACTTTGGGCCCTATTTGGACATTGTCACTTAGGGGTGTACTCACTTTTGTTGCCAGCGGTTTAGACATTAATGGCTGTGTGTTGAGTTATTTTGAGAGGACAGCAAATTTACACTGTTATGCCCTGTACACACGATCGGACATTGATTGGACATTCCGACAACAAAATCCATCAGATTATATTACTGATATTGGGCCAAACTTGTCTTGCATACACACGTCGCACAAAGTTGTCGGAAAATCTGATCGTTCTGAACGTGGTGACGTAAAACACGTACGTCGGGACTATAAACGGGGCAGTAGCCAATAGCTTTCGTCTCTTAATTTATTCTGAGCATGCATGGCACTTTGTGCGTCGGATTTGTGTACACACGATTGGAATTTAAACGATCGGATTTTGTTGTCGGAAAATTTTACATCCTGCTTTCAAACTTTGTGTGTCGAAAATTCCGATAGAAAAAGTCCGATGGAGCCCACACACGATCGGAATTTCCGACAGCACAATCCGATCGCACTTTTTCCATCGGAAAATCCGACCGTGTGTACAAGGCATTATACAAGCTGTACACTCACTGCTTTACATTGTAGCAAAGTGTAATTTCTTCAGTGTTGTCATATGAAAAGTTATAATAAAATATTTACAAAAATGTGAGGGGTGTACTCACTTTTGTGAGATACTGTATATCCTCCGGAATCCCACTGCCTGTGGTGGACTGCAAGTCTCAGCATACCTACAGCATGTCTGTGTCAAAGTATCTGTCTTCTTCCAATGCAGCAGCTCTCTGAGTGCAGAGCCCTTCCCCTTTTATATACAGCAAAGGGGAGAGGGCAGAGCTCAAAAAGAGTGGGAACTGCAGAGACAGGTTTAACTCATTCCCAGCCTGGGCAACCTGTCTCACTTGCTAACAGAAAATATTCCCCGTGCAACCTGCCTACATGCCCGCAGACTCCACAACCACTGGGACAGGGTTGTGGAGAAGAGGCCCTTTCCTATTCAACAAAGAGACAAGGCGCTTTGCCAGGGGGTTCCCTCTGGCAAGATACCCCCCATGTTGATGGCATGTGACCAGGTAAGGTTTAGGAGTGGAATGCATGCCGGGAAGGGATGTCCGCCTCCTTTCCTGGCCTAGCAGATAAGTGTCTGTTATCGATTTTTGGGGTGGACCAAACTTTTTTTTTGCTTTATTCTTGCATAGGGTTGCCCCTCAAAATCCATACCAGACCCTCAAGGTGTAGTATAGAAGTTGTGGGGAATTTCACCCTTTTTGTTTTTGTGCATATTTAAATATTTTCAATTTAAACTATTATTCCCTCTCTTATCCTCTCCACCCCCCCCCTTTTTTTTAATTCTTTTTGATGTCATGTTTGTTGTTTTCTGTGAAATGCTGTGCAAGTTTATTATACTGTTCAAAGAGCTACGTGTGATTTTGAACATTCTCTTGTAACCTGTATTGCGTTTTTTACCTCTTTGAAAATGTTCAATAAATATTACTATGAGAAAAAACAGTTGCTTTACATAGCTTGGGTCAACAAAAATATACAGTATCAATATGACGTTACAAGAAATGTAAATACCATTCCACTGGATGTGATAAGGAAGCTAGTTTAAGGTCTGAATGATACAAGGCATGAATGATTTTGATTTAACACTTTCATGTCCTGGGTAATCAAAACTCTCCTAATCATATCACATTTTGGTTTTAGTATGCAGCTGTTTACGTAATAAAAACTTTTCAACTGCTTTGCAAAACAAAATGATGTTTCCAATTGCCATGGAATCTACAGACAAAAAAAAATGTAAAGTGTAAAAATGATATAAAAACTGTTCTTTTTCTGTGTTAACCAGCGTTCATTTTCCTCCCTCTTCTCTCTCTCCTTTCTCCTCCTTTTCTTGGCTCTTTCTTTCTCCTTCTTCCCCTCTACTCTGTTGCTACAGGACTTTTCTGGGTTTTGTTTTCTTCTTTTTTTTTTGTTCAAAAAACAGTCCACTCAGCAAAAGCATAACTGGTTCCTTTTTCTTGGATCTATAACTACGTTTGGAAATTGCAGGGATGGACTACCTGACCCTTACATAGGGTCTGATCATCAACTGGAACCAGTTTCTTTAGTTTTATATCTGTATCTTATTATTGAGGTTGACTTGTACTTTATGCTCTGTCAAAGCGCGTAATAAAACTTTCACTAAATATTTTTTTTTATTAATCCAAACTAAGGGACCTTCAAAAAAGCATAGGCTTTGATATATGCTTTAGGGCCAAACAGGCAATAAACAAGTGTGCATCCATTTTTTAGATATTGGATATTTTTTAGTGCAATGGCCCTAATTTACCAACTGGACTAGTAGGATGTTAACTACTTGCCGACTGCCCTCTAGCAGATTTACTGCTACAGGGTGGCCATTAGAGATGTGCAATTCGTTTTGTTCTGAATTCGATTTTTAACAAATTTCGACAAATTCGTTAATTCGGAAACATCTGAATTGACAAAAACCTGTTTAATGAATTTTTCCGAATATTTGTAAATGCGAATATTCGAAAATTCATAAATTCAAAAATTTCAAACATTCGTGAATTCGAAACTTTATAAATTCGAATCTTCGTAAATTTGTAAATTTGTAAATTAGTAAATTCGAAATTAGAAAACCCGAAAACCCGAAAATTCTAAAATCTGAAATAATAACTAAATATTAAATTATAGGTATTGGAATTTCCTTTCAAATTTGGCTGTTAGTGAATGTAACAAATTCATCCAAAGCTATGAATTATCCGAAATAACGAATGCTGTATCTAAACAAATGGAATGTAATGAATTAATAATAATAAAGACTTTTTATTATTATTATTTAATATTAATTAGTTCTGTTCCATTTTTTTATATGCGGAATTCGTTATTTCGGATAATTCGTAACTTTGTATAAATTCATATTCGTTACGTTCACTAACAGCCAAGGAAATTCCAATACCTATAATTGAATAGTTAGTTATTATTAGTTAGTTAGTTATTATTTAGAATTTCGTTCTTTCGTATTTTCGTATTTTCTTTCTTATTTTCGGATTTTATCATTTTTTAATTTTTGGATTTTCGAATTTACAAATTGTCGAATTTATGATTTTTATGAATTTACACATTGCGCTCATAACGGATGACTGGAAAAACTAAAAAAACAAACAAAAAACTAATGAAACAAGAGGAACAAATTTTTCGGCAGTGCACATGTCTAGTGGCCATTCTGTTCAGAATCACGTATAGCGGAGTTGTGGCATATTAGCATCACACTGCCAACTGAGGGGAGGCGGAGACTAGACAGTGCTGGAGCATGTCAACACAGTGTAAGCCAGCGGAGGAAGAAACTGGTTGGAGCTGTGGCAAAATAAATACAATGCTAGCTGGGGTGATTTATCTCATACAGGGAAAAAAGTATTTGACCCCCTGCTGATTTTTCACATTTGCCCACTGAAAAAGAAATGATCGGTCTATAAATTTAATGGTAGGTTTATTTTAACAGTGAGAAACAGAATAACAACAAGAATATCCGGAAAAACGCAATTCAAAAAAGTTATACATTTATTTGCATTTTAATCAGTGAAATAAGTATTTAACCCCTTTGCAAAACATGTCTTAGTACTTGGTGACAAAACATTTGTTGGCAATCACAGAGGTCAGATGTTTCTTGTAGTTGGCCACCAGGTTTGCACACATCTCAGGAGGGATTTTGTCCCACTCCTCTTTGTAGATCCTCCCCAAGTCATTAAAGTTTTGAGACTGTCATTTGGTAACTTGAACCTTCAGCTCCCTCCACATATTTTCAATTGGGATTAAGGTCTGGAGACTGGCTAGGCCACTCCAGGACCTTAATGTGTTTTTTTTTAGCCACTCCTTTGTTGCCTTGGCCATGTATTTTGGGTCATTGTCATGCTGGAATATCCATCCATGACCTGTTTTCAATGCCCTGGCTGGGGGAAGGAGGTTCTCATCCAAGATTTGATAGCCCCATCCATCGTTCCTTTGATGCAGTGAAGTTCTCCTTTCCCCTTAGCAGAAAAACACCCCCAAAGCATAATGTTTCCACCTCCATGTTTGACGGTGGGGGGTGGTGTCCTTGGGGTTTTTGGTCTCATCTGACCACAACACTTTTACCCAGTTCTCCTCTGAATCATTCAGATGATCATTAGCAAAGTTCAGATGTGCCTGTACATGTGCTTTCTTCAGCAGGGGGACCTGCAGGATTTCAGTCCCTAATGGCGTAGTGTGTTACCAGTTGTTTTCTTGGTGAATATGGTCCTAGCTGCCTTGAGATCATTGACAAGATTCTCCATATTCTCCCGTGTAGTTCTGGGCTGATTCCTCACCCTTCTCATGATCATTGAAACTCCACAATATGAGATCTTGCATGGAACCCCAGACCGAGGGAGATTGACAGTTATTTTGTGTTTCTTCTATTTGCGAATAATCACACCATCTGTTGTCACCCTCTCACCAAGCTGCTTGGCGAAGGTCTTGTAGCCCATTCCAGCCTTGTGTAGGTCTACAATATTGTCCTTGACATCCTTGCACAGCTCTTTGATTTTGGCCATGGTGGAGAGATTGGAATCTGATTAATTGATTGCTTCTGTGGACAGGTGTCTTTTATACAGGTGACAAGCTGAGATTAGGAGCACTCGCTTTAAGGGAGTGCTCCTAGTCTTAGCGTGTTACCTGTATAGAAGATACCTGGGAGCCAGAAATCGTGTTGAATGATAGGACATCAAATACCTATTTCACTCATTAAAATGCAAATCAATTTATAACTTTTTTGAAATGCGTTTTTCTGGATATATTTGTTGTTATTCTGTCTTTCACTGTTAAAATAAACCTACCGTTAAAATTATAGACTGATCATTTCTTTATCAGTGGGCAAGCGTACAAAATCATCAGGGGATCAAATACTTTTTTCCCTCACTGTACATTGACTTCAACAGACTTCAACTGAAAATGTCCTTTTTTTTAAGCAACATTGGTAACAACCCAAACTTCCCTGTTCTAGAGGCTACAGCTATCCGACTTTTCTGGGTGTGTCAGATGTCTCTTCAACCTGCAGTTGTGTCTCCACAGAACACATAGTGGCCAGCAGGAGAAACCACAGTGTGCTGCATCTGACACACTTATGCCCCGTACACACGGTCGGATTTTCCGATGTAAAATGTCCGATCGGAGCGTGTTGTCGGAAATTCCGACCGTGTGTGGGCTCCATCGGACATTTTCCATCGGATTTTCCGACACACAAAGTTTGAGAGCAGGATATAAAATTTTCCGACAACAAAATCCGTTGTCGGAAATTCCGATCGTGTGTACACAAATCCGACGGACAAAGTGCCACGCATGCTCAGAATAAAATAAAGAGATGAAAGCTATTGGCCACTGCCCCGTTTATAGTCCCGACGTACGTGTTTTACGTCACCGCGTTCAGAATGATCGGATTTTCCGACAACTTTGTGTGACCGTGTGTATGCAAGACAAGTTTGAGCCAACATCCGTCGGAAAAAATCCTAGGATTTTGTTGTCGGAATGTCCGAACAAAGTCCGATCGTGTGTACGGGGCATTAGTGTTGGATACCAGCTGTACCTATATCTCTGCAAGAGCACATTAGAGCTTGTACTTTTGAAAACAAAGAAATGTAGGTGTCTTTGCTTCCATCACAAATCCAAAAAAAGCAACGTTTTTTATTCACTCATTTTAGGATAGCAGGCAGAGGCATGCAAATATTTCTTTTATGCCATTTATACATCCAGAACCACTGGTCTTAGAATAGATATAGCCTAATATTATGGAGCCATTTAAGCCAAACTACATGTATCTGTTTTAGGTTTGTTGGCCATCAATAACCTACCAACATTAACCTAGTGTAAACTTTCTCAACCGTTTACCCCTGAGGAACCCCTAAAATAATTTTCAGGTTTCAGAGAATCCTTACCTAAACCAGTTAATTGTAACATGCTCTTTCCATGGTGGTCAGAAAGTCACTCTTACAGGTAAAAAGATAATTGTAGTATGCTGAATGTTTTGCCATATAGCGTTGGCACTAAAACCATGCAAGTACTATCTGGGGGGTCAATCAGCCACAGCTCAAAGAAACCCCTAGCAACCTCTGGAGGAGCCATAGTGTTCAATCGAATACTGGCAGGGAATCCCTACTCTAGTGCATGGAAACCATGGCTTCTGTATAGTAGAGCTTAATTCTGCTCTTTTTTTCATCTCTATAGAGCGTGTAGTCGCACCTGCGTACTGAAGCACAGGCGTTAGGGAGAGAAGGAAAAGGATGTAAACACAGTAGAGAACCAAGCAGTGGTGGTGGGGTGTCATGGTCTGGGGCTGCATGAGTGCCGCTGGCACTGGGGAGCTACAGTTCATTGAGGGAACCATGAATGCCAACATGTACTGTGACATACTGAAGCAGAGCATGATCCCCTTCCTTCGGAGACTGGGCCGCAGGGCAGTATTCCATCATGATAACGACCCCAAACACACCTCCAAGACAACCACTGCCTTGCTAAAGAAGCTGAGGGTAAAGGTGATGGACTGGCCAAGCATGTCTCCAGACCTAAATCCTATTGAGCATCTGTGGGGCATCCTCGAACAGAAGGTGTAGGAGCGCAAGGTCTCTAACATCCACCAGCTCCGTGTTTTTGTCATGGAGGAGTGGAAGAGGTGGCAACCTGTGAAGCTCTGGTGAACTCCATGCCCAAGAGGGTTAAGGCAGTGCTGGAAAATAATGGTGGCCACACAAAATATTGACACTTTGGGCCCGACTTGAACATTTTCACTTAAGGGTGTACTCACTTTTCTTGCCAGCGGTTTAGACATTAATGGCTGTTTGTTGAGTTATTTTGAGGGGACAGCAAATGTACACTGTTATACAAGGTGTACACTCACTACTTTATATTGCAGTAAAGTGTCATTTCTTCAGTGTTGTCTCATGAAAAGATATAATAAAATATTTACAAAAATTTAAGGGATGTACTCACGTTTGTGAGATACTGTATCTACTAAAATGTTCTTCGGACTTACAAAGGTATTGATGTCATCGTGTGTGGGGGCTGGGTATAGATATACAATTATATGTAAATAACAAGTACCTTCTGTACAGTTACTAAACATAATGTGATTTGAAATGCTCTGAATTAGGCAATGCAATTAGGGTAATTAGGTCACAGTATAGGCTACTCGTTGCCTTGGAGTTCAGATGAAATTATTTCCCATGAGTCCTATCATTTATAGTACAGGACATGCAATCCTCTTAAGGTGACCGTAAGTGGGCAAATCCCTATAAATATCAATGCCACAAAAGAAATCTGAACATATAGAAAAATTGTTTAAAGCAGACCTCTGGAGCAACTGTAAGAAACATTCCTCACAGATATAAAAAGCTGCAAGCAACATGGCAAGCTACTTATTGATTCAAACCACAATCTAACCTTGTTTTATCACCTAATACAATGTTTTATGGAAAGAAAAGATTCATCTGGAACTTGAAAATGCAGTAACTAAAAAAACTGACTCATCTGGAACTTGCAAATAAAGTAAGTGCTCAAAAATGTGTGGGCTTTACCTTATACTGTACTGTGTATATTTTCATTGTCCTCATTAGATATTTGTTTTCAAAGCTCAATCCAGATAAATGTAGTTGTCCTACTGATCACATGCATTGTTACATAATTGCTTTTCAGTGTGTCATTTTTGCGATTTATTCACTAGGGATTTGGTAAAGATATTGATTGGCGTAGCATGGGATTTTGTAGACTGCCTGCTCTTTCCATAAACCATGAGAAAGCTCATTGACAGCATGTCCTTTTAGAATTCAGATGGAAATATACTTGATTTCACCTTTAAGCACGAGTGTTTATTTTTGTGACGTCCAACTATTAGGTTTGTACTGGCAATGTTTTAATGAATCATTTTTTTCATTGATATTCGAAGTCAAAGCAGTTGACTCCCTCATGGATTTCGACCTTCCCTTTATCACTATGACTGCCATAACAAAGTATTAATAATTCTTAGATATGGCTAGAACGTTTCAACATTTTCTTTATAGGACACAGCAATGTGTAATCATTTTACTGAAATGTAATTATTACTCATTACTATTATTAATAAAAGCACTTCAGCCTCTGAACAATTTTGACACTTCTCACTTATATTTCAATAATACAATATTTCTTTACTCATCCTAATGCATCCAACATACAGGTTATCAACAGTCAATGCTATTCATTCACAGGCAAAATATGTTGACAACAGCCCCAATGGGAGAAACACAATGCCTACTACTATTAGACCCCTTTCACACTGGGAAGGTGCGGGCACCGGCGGTAAAATGGTAGTATTTTTAGCGCCGCTTTACCGTTGCTTTAGCGGCGGTATTCAGCTGCTAGCGGGGGTGGTTTTACCTCCCTGCTAGCGGCCGAGAAAGGGTTAAAACCACCGCAAAGCACTGCTGCAGCGGCGCTTTGCCGGCGGTATAGTCGCACTGCCCCATTCATTTCAATGGGCAGGAGCGGTGATGGAGAGGTATACACACCGCTCCTTCACCGGTCCAAAGATGCTGCTAGCAGGACTTTTTTTACCGTCCTGCCAGCGCACCACTCCAGTGTAAAAGCCCTCAGGCTTTCACACTGGAGAGACAGCAGCGGCTCTTTCAGGGCGCTTTGCAGGCGCTATTTTTAGCGCTGTAGCGCCTGCAAAGCGACCCAGTGTGAAAGGGGTCTTAATGAAAATCGTGTCAATTTCTTCTGCTCCATTACCTTAGATCTAGATTTTAACTGTTTTCAATCCATGCTCCACAGGGTGAGAAGTCTCACCCCTCACCATTTATGTACTCAGTCTTGAGTCCGAAACTGACAGGGACGTTGCCCAGCACACCAAGGGCAGGACATAAATTAGAATGGGCCTCCTCACTCCTACAAGATTATGTCTGTATGCCCACTAGCAAGTTCCACCATTTCAATTTGTCTTGATAATCACTGTCACTGATACAGAACGTGATAAGAAATTCCACATTTTAGAAAATCCAATGGAGACACCTGCTCATGTGACAACTGTCCATTCCCCCACTCTTTGTAGGAAAACACATGTAAAATACAAGTGAAGTACATGTCCTGAAAATGCCTAGCGCTGGTGCGCATGTGCATCACCTCACTGTCGGAGCTGCTTGCTTGAGGACAAATTCTCGGCAGCAGCTCCTCCCACAGACACGCCCATTCCCACTTCCCCAGCATGCCCATCTTCTTCTGGACTGTAGACAAGGGGCGGAGAACAGTCAATCAGAGAACATGCAATAATAAAACAAATACCTGGCCTTGGATTCAAATTCCAAAATGTTCAAAGAAAAAAGCAGCTAGCACAAAACACTTCACATAAAATAAAATAACAAAGCGCAGTGCTATCACTTTAAAAGATGGAAAGAAAATGATTAAAGCATGCTCCCACCTCAAAGGTGTGAAAAGTTGCTTATATACTGTAAATCAAGTAAAATACATGATTTAAGTCCATACAATTGGATCCACGAAGGTGGTGCTAAAAGGCGAAATGTAACATGGCCAATCTCTTTATGACCAAGTAGGAGGAGGACGTTATCTATAGGGAGCTTAGGCCCGAGTTAGTGCTCTGGAAGAAGTATATAGAGGATGTCCTCCTCCTGTGGGAGGGTGATTTTGATTCTCTGAAGAATTTTGGAGTTTATGAACACTAATGACCATGGGATTTGTTTGAAACACGAGGCAAGCAGGAATGAGATCCATTTCAAATAGTGATGTCTACTTTAGGTCAAATAGTGATGTCCTATTTTTTTTTAGAGAAACAGACCATAATGGGATTATTGATATTAAAAGTTGCCACCACTAACCTTTGCACAAATCATTGCCAAAGAGCCAATTTATTAGGCTTAAAAGAAATAGTTACTGTAATGATTTTCTTTGGGAGGCCAGCTCTTTGAGACAATCATTCCTGGATAGGGGTTATTGTCCTGAAGTTTTAGATGAAGCATTCTTCGCAGTTGACGGCAAGAGTAGAGATGATATGTTACGGCCCAAACCAGTGACAGAGGCTGACTCTACGTTTAACCATGGTTTTTCACTACTTTTTCTACACAGCATTTTGCTATCAAGGGGATTCTCTGTAAACATTGGGGGGTTTTAAAGAGGAAGTAAACCCTGATGGGTTTTACTTCCTCTTTGTTTCCCTGCAAAAGTAAAGCATAATGGGCTACTATGCATCACATAGTAGCCCATTATGTGTCACTTACCTGACACAGGAGCCTGCGATGTCACCGCTGTCCCCTCTTCCACGAATCGTCCATCTTCCTTCTGGGTATCACGGCTCCGGCTCTGTGATTGGCCGCAGCCGCGATGACGTCACTCCCGCGCATGCCCGCGGGAACCGCCACTAACGGCATGATCACCGTTAGAAACGGCACGCCCAGTGCGCCTGCGCGCCATTGTCTACGGCGCATGCGCCGTAGACATCGGTGCCTGTCTTTTGCAAATGTCTCCTAGACCGTGTAGGTTTAGGAGATATTTCTTGCACCTACAGGTAAGCCTTAATCTAGGCTTACCTGTAGGTAAAAGTGGTCTGTAAGGGTTTACAACCACTTTAAGAAACTATAAGGTTTTGGGTCCTCTGTTGCCTGAGGCTCCGACAGTTGTTGTGTACGGAGGGGTCCCCCCATTAAGGTTAAGAGTATCCCCGGATGTTTTATAACCCCCAGTGGCGGCCCACCCATAGGAGGCGCAGGGGCGCCGCCCCCCAAAGCTACTCATTATAAAAAATGTAAAAAAATAATGGCCCTTTAAGTGTGTGCAGGATGCCGGACACACAGGTGTAAGGGAAGTATAAAGTGCTGCAATCTCTGAAAAAAATAAAATAATGGCCCTTTAAGTGTGTGCAGGTCGCCGGACACACAGCTGCTATGGGAAGCATGACGTGTTTGCATTTACGTGATTGCAAACAAGAAGCCTTACTGGC
This sequence comes from Lithobates clamitans, assembly GCA_037952925.1. Classification (NCBI taxonomy): domain Eukaryota; kingdom Metazoa; phylum Chordata; class Amphibia; order Anura; family Ranidae; genus Lithobates; species Lithobates clamitans. The sequence goes on from JBBGZY010000675.1 coordinate 1,012,939, forward strand.
TTCCTTTAGAAAGTCCTCAGGGTCCAGAGTTCTGCGCCCTGAACACTTCCTCTATAGCATTTTTCCCTGCTGTGGTGCGCTGTCACTTCTGGTTTCTCTGACTCATCCCAGCTGGTCCGAAGGTGGATGACAGGTGACTTGCTGTGAGAACTGTGACTATGGGGGGGGGGGGTCATCTAATATAAAGGAGGACTCTGATGGTGACATCTAATGTAAAGGGGGATTCTGATGGTGACATCTATGGTAAAGGAGGACTCTGATTGGGACATCTAATGTAAAGGGGGACTCTGATGGGGACATCTAACGTGAAGGAGGACTCTGATGGTGACATCTGATGTAAAGGGGGACTCTGATGGGGACATCTAATGTAAAGGAAGACTCTGATGGTGACCTCTTATGTAAAGGAGGACTCTGATGGAGACATCTAATGTAAAGGGGGATTCTGATGGTGACATCTAATGTAAAGGAGGACTCTGATGGTGACATCTAATGTAAAGGGGGACTCTGATGGGGACATCTGATGTAAAGGGGGACTCTGATGGGGACATCTGATGTGATGGGGATTCTGATGGGGACATCTAATGTAAAGGGGGACTCTGATGGGGACATCTGTTGTAAAGGAGGACTCTGAAGGTGACATCTAATGTAAAGGAGGACTCTGATGGTGACATTTGATGTAAAGGGGGACTCTGATGGGGACATCTAATGTAAAGGGGGTCTCTGATGGTGACATCTGATTTAAATGAAGACTCTGATGGGAACATCTAATGTAAAGGGGGACTCTGATGGGGACATCTAATGTAAAGTGGGTCTCTGATAATGACATCTGATGTAAAGGAGGGCTCTGATGGGGACATCTAATGTAAAGGGGGCTCTGATGGGGACATCTAATGTAAAGGGGGGGCTCTGATGGGGACATCTAATGAAAAGGGGGACTCTGATGGGGACATCTAATGTGAAGGAGGACTGTGTGTCCGGCATCCCACACACACTTAAAGGGCCATTATATGTATACATATATATACATACTTGATCCAATGCCATGCGGCCTTCTATACGTCGGGTGCACGGTATCTATGTTGCGAATTAGACTTAATGAACATATTGCGAATATACGCAAAGGGTTCCCCAACCATAGTGTGTCAAAACAATTTTAGCTATAGATAAGTTTACCCCAAATTGGAGGGTATCAGACAAGAAATATGTAAACTAGAAAGTAGGTGGATTTATTTATTGAAAACCGGTGTTCCGTATGGTCTCAATATAGAATGGGACGTGAATGCTTTTATCAATAACAGCTAAAAGGTTTTTTGTGATTAAATATATTTTGAGGGCTGCTTATAATTTCACCATTGTATGTATGAGTTATTTTAATTTTTTATTATGAATTGTGATTTTTGTGTTTTCTGTTGAATAATGAATTATGTGTTAGGGTGAATTTTTGTCAACATACCACAAGATGGCACTGTCCCTTAGGTGCATTTGTTTTTATGGGATTCAATTGTCTTCCCATTTGGGGTTCTTTTAGGTGTCCTACTTTTAAGGGTGTTATGAATAAAAATAATTCTTTTAAACCATTTTTTAAATACATTTTATAAATATGATTTTTTTCTTGTATGGGTTGCGAGATCTATCTCTGCCTGAGGCACATATCCAGTGGTTGGATCGCAGTTGCCACTTTTAAGACATGATTGGCATCGGTAGTTTAGTATGTCTATGACCTATGTGATGTGCTTCCGTTGTCATTAGGTAGGAGTGTCCATCCGGTCTGTATATAATTAGTGTGATTTGTGCTGCTAGTCATGCCCCTGCGACGCCCGTTGGTGACAGAACGCGTAGGGTAGCGCCACGGCATGTGGCGTCATTGCCCTTGGCCATCTTGATGGTTTTAAACTGTCATTGGATATACTATTTGTTTACCGATGTTTGTAAGTGTAATGCCCTGTACACACAATAGGATTTTCCAAAAAACAAATGTTCGATGTGAGCTTGTTGTCGGAAAGTCTGACCGTGTGTATGCTCCATAGAACATTTGTTGGCGGAATTTCCGCCAACAAATGTTTGAGAGCAGGTTCTCAAATTTTCCGACAACAAGACTTGTTGTCGGAAATTGCGAGCATGTGTACACAATTCCAACGCACAAAAGTCCACGCATGCTCAGAATCAAGCAGAAGAGCCGCACTGGCTATTGAACTTAATTTTTCTCAGCTTGTCGTACGTGTTATATGTCACTGCGTTCTTGACGTTCGGAATTTCCGACAACATTTGTGTGACCGTGTGTATGCAAAACAAGTTTGAGCCAACATCCGTCTGGAAAAAATCCACAGTTTTGTTGCTGGAATGTCCGATCGTGTGTACGGGGCATTACACTTTTATTAAATTTTTCCTTTGCGGATCTTACTACACTATGAGGTGGCCTTGTTCTCTTTTTTAACCTATGTTAATTTGAGAGAGATTTGGCTGCTTTATTACTAGATCTAGGAGTGGTGTATGTGCTGGGAACCAATGGATGACTCTTTTCCGAAGGTCTCATAACTGCTCTATTTGACCATTCTTTGAGGTGGTCAAATCCTTACAGTAAGAGGCTGTGTTTTTGGAGTGGTGGAGGACTTTCTCAATCTATGTTTGCCCTTTTAGCACCACTTTTATGGACTCAATCATATGGACTTACCTTATGTATTTTACTTGATTTTTTTAAGTACCTTTTCACACCTTTGAGGTGGGAGCATTTGTTAATGATTTTCTTTCCATCTTTTAAAGTGATAGTGCTGCACTTTGTTATTTTACATTAATCAAAGAACATGGAAAGCGGAGCTGCAACGTCCTTCATGGTCGGGGTCACCATGCATGTGGGGTGCCCTCATGAGATCAGTGCTGCAAAGGGGGCACCCAACAATGAAGACAACAAGAAATGGGGAAAACTGACCCAAAAAACAACATCATGTAGAAGCAAAAATGGACAAAAAAGGTTAGACCATTTATACATAACTATTGCTCAGGAACAGAAATAGAGAAAAAAAAACAATGTTAGGGTTTAATATCAGTTTAATATTACTTTCTGTGTCTTCCTGCCTAGGTGACAACCACTTCCTAATTTTTGTATGAATTTCACAGTTTGTCACAGGCAGTGACAAGCTGCAGTGAAAATTTGAGGTCAGGACTCTGTGCAGGCCAGTCTAGTTCCTGCACAACAAACTCACTTATCCATGTCTTTATGGACCTTGCTTTGTGCACTGGTGCGCAGTCATGTTGGAACAGGAAGGGGCCATCCCCAAACTGTTTCCATAAAGTTGGGAGCATGAAATTGTCCAAAATTTCTTGGTATGCTGACGCCTAAAGTGTTCCCTTCACTGGTAATAAGGGGCCAAGCACAGCCCCTGAAAAACAAGCCCACACCATAACCCTCCCTCCTCCAAATTATTTGGACCAGTGCACAAAGCAAGGTTCATAAAGACATGGATACGTGAGTTTGGGGTGGAGGAACTTGACTGGGCTGCACAGAGTCCTGACCTCAACGCGATAAAACACTTTTGAGGTGAATTAGAGTGGAGAGTGCAAGCCAGGCCTTCTCATCCAACAGCAGTGCCTGACTTCACAAATGCTCTTCTGGAAAAATGGTCAAACATTCCCATAGACAAACTCTTAAACCTTGTGGACAGTCTTCCCAGAAGAGTTGAAGCTGTTATAGCTGTACAGGGTGGGCCAACTCAATATTGAAAACTACAGTCTGATGCCGCGTACACACAGTCGGACTTTTCGTCTACAAAAGTCGGATGGACCAAATCCGGCGGACAATCCGATGGTGTGTGGGCTTCCCCGGACTTTCAGCTGACTTTTCCAGCCGCAAATTTGACGGACTTTAGATTTGAAACATGCTTCAAATCTTTACGTCGTAACTCCGCCGGACCCAGAAATCCGCTCGTCTGTATGTTAGTCCGACGGACAAAAACCCACGCTAGGGCAGCTATTGGCTACTGGCTATCAACTTCCTTATTTTAGTCCGGTGTACGTCATCACGTACGACTTTTGTGTGATCGTATGTAGGCAAGTCCGTTCGTAAGAAAGTCCGCCGCAAGTCTGCCAAAAGTTCGTTGAAAGTCCGTCGAAAGTCTGTCGGACGGGCCGTCGGACTTTTGTAGCCGAAAAGTCAGACCGTGTGTACGCGGCATAAGACTGGGATGCCAACTAAGTTCATGTGCGTGTAAAGGCAGGCATCCCAATTCTTTTGACAATATGGTGTATGTATCTGCCTAGCATTAAAATAATACTATTCTGGCAGGCATGGTCAATAGATTGAATGTTTCTGCAACTTTGATAATGCACTTTAAGAAAATGTAGAGTTAAGCCCGGCTATAGACGGTGATTGTACACAAGTCAATTTATCCATCGACTTAACCAGCATCGACTGTATAACCAGCCTGTCGGATTTTTAGGATGTGGCTATAGCCGTTAGCTGCTAGCAATAATCAATGGGGTTGATTTGCTAAAACTAGTGAGTATAAAATCTGGTGCAGCTGTGTATTGTAGCCAATCAGCTTCAAACTTCAGCTTGTTCAACTATTCTTTGGCAATAAACCTGGAATTGAATTGGTTTCTTTGCAGAGCTGCACCAGATTTTGCACTCTTCAGGTTTAGTAAATCAACCCCGGCTCCCCGTATGGCTTCCTCATTGTATAACAGTATTGCATCTCATGCTACTGAATTCATAAGAGAACAGTTCAGTGACAAAGTTTAAACAGCTAATCTAGTTGGAAAGGTGTACATACTGATATGGCTTCAAAGGCTAAGTTACCTCCTTTTCTATTAACCTTGCACAATAGTCTTTTTGCTATCAGTTCTATTTTCAAGATAAATGTTGTTTTTAATTCAAGTCTAACAGCTTACACACATAATACAGTATCTCACAAATGTGAGTACACCCCTCACATTTTTGTAAATATTATATTATATCTTTTCATGTGACAACACTGAAGAAATGACACTTTGCTACAATGTAAAGTAGTGAATGTACAGCTTGTATAACAGTGTAAATTTGCTGTCCCCTCAAAATAACTTAACACAGAGCCATTAATGTCTAAACCACTGGCAACAAAAGTGAGTACACCCCTAACTGAAAATGTCCAAATTGGGCCCAAAGTGTCAATATTTTGTGTGGCCATCATTATTTTCCAGCACTGCCCTAATCCTCTTGGGCATGAAGTTCACCAGAGCCTCACAGGTTGCCACTGGAGTCCTCTTCCACTCCTCCATGACGACATCACAGAGCTGGTGGATGTTAGAGACCTTCCGTTTGAGGATGCCCAACAGATGCTCAATAGGGTCTAGGTCTGGAGATATGCTTGGCCAATCCATCACCTTTACCCTCAGTTTCTTTAGCAAGGCAGTGGTCATCTCCCCATTGTCAGCAGCACTCATGCAGCCCCAGACCATGACACTCCCATCACCATGCTCGGCTGTAGGCAAGACACACTTGTCTTTGTACTCCTCACTTGGTTGTCGCTACACACGCTTGACACCATCTGAACCAAATAAGTTTAACCTGGTCTCATCAGACCACAGGACATGGTTCCAGTAATCCAAGTCCTTAGTCTGCTTGTCTTCAACAAACTGTTTGCAGGATTTCTTGTGCATCATCTTTAGAAGAGGCTTCCTTCTGAGACAACAGCCATGCAGACCAATTTGATGCAGTGTGCGGCGTATAGTCTGAGCACTGACATACTGACCCCCCCCACCCTTTCAACCTCTGCAGCAATGCTGGCAGCACTCATACGTCTATTTCCCAACCTCTGGATATGACACTGAGCACGTGCAATCAACTTTTTTGGTCGACCATGGCGAGGCCTGTTCTGAGTGGAACCTGTCCTGTTAAACCTCTGTATGGTCTTGGCCACCGTGCTGCAGCTCAGTTTCAGGGTCTTTGCAATCTTCTTATAGCCTAGGCCATTTTTATGTAGAGCAACAATTTTTTTTTTTAAATCCTGAGAGTTCTTTGCCATGAGGTACCATGTTGAACTTCCAGTGACCAGTATGAGAGAGTGAGAGCGATAACACCAAATTTAACACACCTGCTCCCCATTCACACCTGAGACCTTGTAACACTAACAAGTCACATGACACCGGGGAGAGAAAATGGTCAATTGGCCCAATTTGGACATTTTCACTTAGGGGTGTACTCACTTTTGTTGCCAGCGGTTTGGACATTAATGGCTGTGTGTTGAGTTATTTTGAGGGGACAGCAAATTTACACTGTTATACAAGCTGTACACTCACTACTTTACATTGTAGCAAAGTGTCATTTCTTCAGTGTTGTCACATGAAAAGATATAATAATATTTATACAAAAATGTGAGGGGTGTACTCACTTTTGTGAGATACTGTATATACGATGAGCTTACATTTCACTTTTTATTTTACTAGAAAGCTAAGTAGATTTAGTGTATATCGAATGTAAATATATGCACAGCAATTGTAAAATATATGTGTGGGTGAGTGCAGCGTGATGCGGCAGCAGTCAAGACACAGAGTCCGTTTGCAATAAACAAAACTTGTATTGAAAAGAAAGTTCAACAATACAAACATTATTGTGGGAAGGCATGTAGTCTGGCTAAAGTAGAATTATGTGGTTCTTGAGCATGCTGACAGTGTCTATCCCAAAGGACAGAATGCAGCCTGGCAGGTCTGCACCCAAGTGGGAGGATTCCAAGAAGGAAGGCATATCTCTAGCTTGTCCCTACTCACCAGGAACCTCTCCCTACTGCTACTACTTGCTGGTCAGGTGGGCTCCAGGTTGTTTTCACTGAGCTCCAGGTTGTCTGGTTGGCCTGGGGTTTATTTGTTTTTGTTGGCTGCCCCACCCCTCATGTTTAGCACTGCTTTGGGACATCCCTATGGTTTTGAATAAAGAAGGCTGTGTCTGTCAATGAACGAAAGAGAAAATAGGATTTTTAACTTACCGTAAAATCAGTTTCTCTGAGTTCATTGACAGACACAGCACCCACCCCTGCTTGTCACATAACTGAAGGCCTGTAGCAGAGAGGGGGGTGTATATCACCGAGGACTGCCCATGGGCGTGGCCAAGTCTTTTTGTCTGCCTAGTGTCCTACTCCTTTAGGGGGCGATATAACCCTATGGTTCTGAATAAAGAAGGCTGTGTCTGTCAATGAACTCAGAGAAACGGATTTTACGGTAAGTCAAAAATCCTATTTTTTGCGATTCGGCACTGCGTTGTTTTAACTGACAATTGCACGGTCATGCAACGTTGCGCCCAAACAAATTGACGTCCTTTTTTTCCCACAAATAGAGCTTTCTTTTGGTGGTATTTGATTGCCTCTGCTTTTTTTTATTTTTTTAAACACAATATTTTGTACTTTTTGCTATAATAAATATCCACATTTTTTTTAAAAAAAAGCTAATTTTTTCTCAGTTTAGGCTGATATGTATTCTTCTATGTATTTTTGGTAAAAAAAACACAATAAGAGTATATTGATTGGTTTGCGCAAAAGTTATAGCGTCTACAAATTAGGGGATAGATTTATAGCATTTTTATTATTATTATTTTTTTACTTGTAATGGCGGCGATCTGCGTTTTTTATCGTGACTGAGACATTATGGCGGACACATCGGACAATTTTGACACATTTTTGGGACCATTGGCATTAATACAGCGATCAATGCTATAAAAATGCATTGATTACTGTAAAAATGTCACTGGCAGTGAAGGGGTAAACACTAGGGGGCGATCTAGGGGTTAACTGTGTTCCCTGGGAGGTGATTCTAACTGAAGGAGGAGGGGACTGACTAGAGGAAGTGACGGATCGTGGTTCCTAGCTAATAGGAACACACGAGCTGTCACTCCTGTCAGAACAAAACAGGGAAGTGTGTGTTTGCCTGCTATCCCGTCTACGACGGCTCTCGCAGGGGAGCCAACCTGCCGCAGTAAAACCGCGGCGGCTGGTCAGGAAGCGGTTAAAGATGAACTCTAACTTTCTTTCACTAGAACTGAATGTAATGATCAATCCTTGCATAGATCAGACCTCTGTACCATGTTGCTCTGTTGTTTGTAGATCCCTTGATATCCTGGGTTTAGTTGTGGCTATGTATCATGTGACACTGTATATCCTGTTGATAGACTCTGTCCCTTCCACAGCCACTTCCTACAGTGACCAGATTCTATAACACTCCCTTTAGACTCCTTAAATTATGTAACTTCCTTCATATCTCTGATGGTGGGTGGGACTGAATACATCCTAATTAGCATTCAATCCCGCCCAGTCACACCTACAGGAAGAGTCCAATCCTTCCAAGTCCCGCCTCACAGATCACAGCATTATTCAAGAAGTAAACCCCTTCATATACACACATACACAGCCTGCTCTTAAGGGTAGCCATGCTCCTGCTGGGTAGAATTAAATGGATCACAATTAGAATTCAATCCTGTCCAGTTAAATGTGCTGACCAGTGTCAACAGGGAGGTCCCACCCTTCAGATCCAGCCCCCCCCCAAAGCCCTGCTCTCTGTGAAGTTATTAATTTACATACTGTATGAAGGAAACACCTTCACAATAGCCTTGCATAGCCCTTCCATTGCAGTCTTGAAGTAAGCCATAATTCTTTGGCATGCTGTAAGACAGTAATGACACAGGAGGAGGTATGACACATTTACACCTTTCACCACCCACATGAAGGCCCAGAAACACCCGCAGTAACCCTAGGACCCACCCCCATTAACTACCAGAACTGGTACAAGTGACTCCCATAGCCCACCCTGCAACTACAGAGGCTCAAAAGGATCATGGGACATATAGTATCAGGACTGTAAAAGGAAGAAAACAGGAAGTCAGAGAACTTTGACATTCAGCCAGGAGGAGGAGTGACATCATAGACACAGAAACCTGCTATTATATAGCTAATGGAGTTACGTTTACACATCCCAGATAGCAAGGATAACTTGCCACAAATTCGGGGCAGTGTTGAATTGTAAGTTTGTTAACTTGAGACCCTTTTTATACAAGTTGTACACTTGCAGAGCACTTGAAGCACAAGTTCTAGTTGACACTTTTCCAATTTGTGGCAAATTTACATGGCAAGTCTCTAGCAAGTTGCAGTGGTGAGTCGAGATGCAAGAGCTCTGCAAGTCTACAGCATGAAAATTCAGCTACAGTGACCCCTGTGGTGGGATGACTATTGCACAGCATAACGGAAGCAGAACTTGCAGCAGACTTGCAGAATGTTTGCAAAGAAAGCTGATCTGAAGTCATGCAATGCGGACTTGCTGCAATTGTGCAACAAACGCGTGAAGCCTGGCAAATCTAGCAATAGCTTAACGAGTAATTAATTTTGTTGCCCTTCGCTGAATTCTTTCGAATTCTTTCTTTCCTTCCTGAGGACTTCTGATCAAAACTGAACTAAATATTCAAGATGAGGCCAAACCAGTGTTTTGTAAAGGAGGTAGAAATAATGATTTATCTGAGTTGGAATACATTGTTCATATATTTTTGTACTAAAACTACAGATATATTCTTCAGCCAGTAGATGGCAGTGTTCATAAATGTTTAGCTGCATCTATGACTATACTCTATTTCCTCTTCCTGAATAAAGTTTTATTTTCCTGTCTGCAGTTAGGCAACAAAGCCCATGTGGACTGTGCACTGTCTGTTCTGTAGTGCTACATACAGCATTTCTAACATCTTGAATGCCCCTGAATGCTCTTTTTAATGTACGATAGTATTTTGTTGGCTTTGCTAACTACAACTTGGCAGTACATACAATTATAAGCGCTCACAGATTTCCTTTTCACAGGGGAGCCCCTTCTAATGTATATTTTGCATGTGTATTTTTGGCACCCAAGATAGTTGTCCAAACTTCTATTTGATTAAAGTCTTCCTTAAAGTGTTATTAAACCCACAACAGTAAAATCAGTCTGTATATGCAGTAAAGCATGCTTGTTATACTCGCTGTGGAACTTAGGGGTTATCCTCTGCACTGTGTAAAAGGACTGTCTGATCCTGTCTTCTCTGATCCTCCCCTTTTTTACTGTCCCCAATCCATCTGCTGATAGAACAGAGCCCTAGGAGGCACTCTGCACATGCTTAGTTTGCCTAGTTTCAGCACAAGTCCAATCAGCACTGTCCAGACAGAAAGTCAGGGTTCATGCAGCCTTATAGGACAGTCAGAGGAGAATGAACACTCCTCCTACAAGCTTTAACCAGTGCTCGGCTGGACACTGATAGAAGTCACAAGACTGCTATATACTGCTGATGAAAAAAGCTATTTAGCAGGTATTTATATTTACTAGAATAATTCCATTTCCATGTTCTATGTACTGTGGGAGACCAGCTATAGTGAATGCAGGATCCTGGATTTAGTAACTGTCAGAAACGTACTGGTCACGATACTGTAGGGACCCCGAGACACACAGAAGTGTTGGTACCCATCCAGCTGTGAATAGTCGTGCACCAGTGTGCATACGTGTGTGCAGAACCTCGCACATGCGTTTGCGCACATTTGTATGCATGTGCATGTGGTAGTCATTTACATTGGCGCCCAGTGGCCTATATAAGTGCAGTAGCTGCACTAGCCCTTTGCTGTTTGATCTGCAGCTGTTCCTGTATCCTTGCATCTGATCCTGTTGATAAATAACAACATGTTATACTTACCTGCTCTGTGCAGTGTAATTGCAGTATGTCCCTAAACCTTTTTTCTAGGACCCTCCCCCACCAGCACTCCAGGCTCCTCCTCTTCTAGGCGTGCCACCACAGGAAGATGATTCTGAAGGGGGCGCACGTGTAGGTTCGCTCCTGAGCCAGGCTATGTGACATACACAGTCTGGCTCGGCCCTGCCCCTGCTGCCACATCACAGGATTTGATTGACAGCACAGGAAGCCAATGGATATAAGATGTGGAAGAAACTAACAAGAAGATGACAGCAGCAGCAGCTTTGGCTCACTCTGGAGGAGGGCAAACCCAGAGGTAAGTTTGCCATAATGTCCAAGTATGCTATGCATATTTGCCAAGGTTCTCCATGCTGCTGTTCTGCATTAAAGCATAAATACGATATATACACTATATTGCCAAAAGTAATGGGACCCCTGCCTTTACACGCATGAACTTTAATGGCATCCCAGTCTTAGTCCATAGGGTTCAATATTAGGGTGGCCCACCCTTTGCAGCTATAACAGCTTCAACTCTTCTGGGAAGGCTGTCCACATGGTTTAGGAGTGTGTCTATGGGAATGTTTGACCATTCTCTCAGAAGTACATTTGTGAGGTCAGGCACTGATGTTGGACAAGAAGCCTGGCTCACTCAAATTCATCCCAAAGATGTTCTATTGGGTTGAGGTCAGGGCTCTGTGCAGGCCAGTCAAGTTTGCTTTGTGCGCTGGTCCAAATCATTTGGTGGTCCCCCCCCTTTTCTTCCCTTACCCCTCCCCCCCTTTTCCTCCCCCTCCCTTTTTTTCCCCGCTCCCCCCCCCCTCCCCTTTCTCCCTTTCCCCTATACATATATTCATAAACTGTATATATATTTTTTAAAGTTGCTACACAGCATCAACACCTCCACCTGTATCTGTCCCCCCTGTCTGCCGTAGGGGAGTGCTGGCGGTGCCACTGTCTTGGCTTTGTCTTGTGTGTCGGTCTATAATGGTAAGCATCAGTGCTTTCCCTTCCCCCATTTATCAATCTTACTTGTCACATCCTATTTTTGTTTTGCTTTTTGGATATTATGTACATTTTGTTACTTGTTATTTCAGATATTATCCAGTTTGCTCCTCCTGAAAAAGCGGTAGAATTCCGTGAAACATGTAAAGGAGTACCTGTTCACTGAGGACCCACTATACCTCTTGTTTCCATCTTGGAGTACACTAAGTATTAGTGAAACACAGGTATAGACAGGCTGTATTTTATTACATCTTTTTTTAATTGAAATTGATACTTCTCCTTGTGTCTGGATATCTTGTTTTTTATCATTTTGGATAAATAAAAAAAGTAATTTTACTTTTGCATTGTGTTCAAGGTACCGAGATTTCTATTTTCTTTTTGGAGACTATTAGGGGAATTGTCTTCTTTTCAGTTTCTCAAACATTATTTGGATTATATATTTATATATATAATTGACCAGCTCCCTTCCTGTTTTCCAAGCTGCAATTTCCCATACCATGCTCCAGTGCTATCCCCGGTTTTCTCCTTGGTCCAGTGCCACCTGGCAGAACAAAAGTCAGCATAATTTTGCCCATTTCCTGTAAGTCCAGTCTGGATGCCACTCAGCCCAAGAGGAAGGCCCACCTACCCTGCCCACTACAGTGAAGGAAGAAGAGGAAGCTCCCATTATGTTACTAGACCAATAAAAATACTTTAAAATTATATAGGGAGTTTTTTCCAAAAAAAAGATCCAGGGATCATATTTGAAGCTTGGATCTAATACAGTATACATTTATCAGCTTTTCTTAAGCAGTCCTGTTGGTCACTCACATATCTACACCCCTTTCATTGCTGCTATAAATTACAAATGTACTGTAACTGTAAATGTAGTGCAGCGACCACACGTTAGCGACTAATAAAGCTATAACAAATATAATGAATATGTGCAGTATCTTATTTTACAAGCTATTATACCTATATTCACTGTAGATCCAGAATATTGTACTTTTACTTGGCAGAAATGAAATCTTAATATATGAATAGTGGGGAGAATGTATAGGAACAGTCACGTGACCCATTCTTCTATTCTATTCTATCACTGGTAGACATACATATGTAAACAGTGTGTAGGAGTGATAGAAAGGAGGGTGAGTTTTACTCACTAAAACAACCTGTTATCAATCCGAAACAATAAGATATTTTTCTGGCAGCTGAATAGGGATAAAATGTTGGGAGTGGAACCAAGAGCATGCTTGATTAAGTTCTTATGAAAGGTGTCTTGTTTTTAATAAGTTATTGACCTTGCAACGATCTGTGATCTGTGTAATTCTGGGCATGTAATTATTATACATACAGTACATATATATATAGCACTACCACCGCAGGAGCCGCTTGGTTTAATGGGTTCTCTGTTCTGCCACGACTGCTCAAACCCACACCTGTGTGATTTAAAGTGATTGTAAAGGCAGAAGGTTTTTTTTTTATCTTAATGCATTCTATGCATTAAAGTGATTGCAAAGTCACTACGTGACTTTACATGTATCCCCTCTGGGCATGCTACCATTCACTACAGTGGGTTTGTTTTTTAACAAATGAAAAGGCTAAATACCTTTTGTCACACTGCAGCTGTGTGGTCACATGATCCCCTGTGCTGTCTGATCCCAATCTATTGGGAGAAGCTGGAGGGTCCGAGATTCTCCTGCACTGACTGTCTGACATCACAGGGGATCACGCGACCGCACAGCTGTGGTGTGGCAAAAGGTATTTAGCCTTTTCATTTGTAAAAAACAATCCACTGTAGTGAATGGCAGTATGCCCAGAGGGGATACTTGTATATTAGCTGCATTATGCAGCTGAATAGCGCCGGGAGGGGCAGAAGGATAGCCATTTTCATGATGCCAAGGAGGGAGGGGGAGAGGGGAGAGACTGTCAGAGGTGATCGGCAGATGACGGAGGCACGTAACCTGACCACGGTAATCAGGGCTCAGCAGCCATGATTACAGTGGTCAGCAGAGGCAGGGGGACACAGGAACTGGCAGGACCAACCAGATTTTTTACAAGTTAGAAAGGGAAAAATGACATAGCACAAGCACTGTGCTATACAACATGCCTTAAGACCCCTTTCACACTGAGACGTTGTTCAAGCGCTTTTGGGCTAAAAATAGCGCCTGTAAAGCGCCTGAAAAACACCTCCCCTGCAGTCTCAATATAAAAGCCGGAGGGATTTCACACTGAGGCGATGCGCTGGCAGGACGTTAAAAAAACTCCTGCAAGCAGCATCTTTGGAGCATCTTTGCATCTTTGGAGCGGTGAAGGAGCAGTGTATACACTGCTCCTTCACCGCTCCTCCCCACTGATTATACACCGCTGCCGAACCGCCGGCAAAGAGACACTGCGGGTCGTTTTAACCCTTTTTCGGCCGCTAGCAGTGGTTAAAAGCACCCCACTAGTGGCCGAAAACCCCCGCAAAAACGGCGGTAAAGCGCCACTAAAAATAGCACCAATTTACCGCCGACAGCGCCGACACACCCGTGTGTAAGGGGCTTGAAGGAACAGCTCTTAGCTGTTTTTTTTATTGGGTTACAACCACTTTAAGATAAAAAGCCTTCTGTGTGCAATAGCCCCTCTCAGCCCCCCTAATACTTACCTGAGCCCCATCTAGATCCAGAGATGTTGTAGGAGTGTTTTGACTGGCTGAGACACCTGCGCAGCGCGGCGCCATTGACTCCCGCTACTGTCAATCAAAATCAGTCAGTCAATGAGGAGAGAAAGATGGTGGGGCCGGGCTCTGTATCTGAATGGACACAGGGAGCTGTGGCTCGTCTTAGGTGCCCTCAGAGCAAGCTGCTTGCTGTGGGGGCACTCAACAGGAGGGAGAGGCCAGGAGAGCTAAAGAGGGACCTGAGAAGAGGGGGATCTGGGCTGCTCTATGCAAAACCTCTGTACAGAGCAGGTAAGTATAACATGTTTGTTATTTTGAACTAAAAAATAACAAGACTTTAATATCACTAAAAGCTAGTATGCTATCACTCTATATTAATGCACAGAAAAAAAGGCCACTAGCAAAATGGATGTACCACGCAGTGGTTTTGCACAGAGCAGCCTGGATCCCTCGCCAGTGGTCCTGGCTCCTCCTCTTAAGCTAGTACCCTCAACAGCAAGCCGCTTGCTCTGGGGGCACTGGTGCATGCTCGCTCCTGAGCCCTGCTCTATGCATCCATAAGACACATAGAGCTATGTCTCAGCGTCCCCCCCCTGCTCTCTCCTCCGTGGCTCATTAGCGGTGAATGACAGCAGAAGAACCAATGGCTCCCACTGTTGTCTCAGCCAATGAGGTATAAGAGACCTGGGGAAGTTCAGCTCTCGTGCACATAGAATGAATGTAAAAAAAATTGAGCCGTTAAAACCAGTAGTGGGTGTACAGCTTGTATAACAGTGTAAATTTGCTGTCCCCTCAAAATAACTCAACACACAGCCATTAATATCTAAACCGCTGGCAACAAAAGTGAGTACACCCCTAAGTAAAAATGTCCAAATTGGGCCCAATTAGCCATTTTTCCTCCCCGGTGTCATGTGACTTGTTAGTGTTACAAGGTCTCATGTGTGAATGGGGAGCAGGTGTGTTAAATCTGGTGTTATCGCTTTCACTCTCTCATACTGGTCACTGTAAGTTCAACATGACACCTCATGGCAAAGAACTCTCTGAGGCTCTACATAAAGATGGCCTAGGCTATAAGAAGATTGCCAAGACCCTGAAACTAAGCTGCAGCACGGTGGCCAAGACCATACAGCGGTTTAACAGGACAGGATCCACTCAGAACAGGCCTCACCATGGTCAACCAAAGAAGTTGAGTGCACATGCTCAGCATCATATCCAGAGGTTCTCTTTAGGAAATAGATGTATGAGTGCTTCAAACATTGTTGCAGAGTTTGAAGGGGTGAGGGGGTCAGCCTATCAGTGCTCAGACCATACGCCACACACTGCATGAAATTGGTCTGCATGGCTGTCATCCTAGAAGGAAGTCTCTTCTAAAGATGATGCACAAGAAAACCCGTAAACAGTTTGCTGAAGACAAGCAAACTAAGGACATGGATTACTGGAACTATGTCTTGTGGTCTGATGAGACCAAGATAAACTTGATTGGTTCAGATGATGTCAAACGTGTGTGGCGGCAACCAGGTGAGGAGTACAAAGACAAGTGTGTCTTGCCTACAGTCAAGCATGGTGATGGGAGTATCATGGTCTGGGGCTGCATGAGTGCTGCCGGCACTGGGAAGCTACAATTCATTGAGGGAACCATGAATGCCAACATGTACTGTGACATACTGAAGCAGAGCATGATCCCCCTCCCTTTGGACACTGGCCTGCAGGGCAGTATTCCAACATGATAACGACCCCAAACACACCTCCAAGATGACCACTCCCTTGCTAAAGAAGCTGAGGGCAAAGGTGATGGACTGGCCAAGCATATCTCCAGACCAAAACCCTATTGAGCATCTGTGGGGCATCCTCAAATGAAAGGGTTAGTGTGGTAGAAGGGTCTGGCGCTGTTCCTTTAACTAAATAATACCCTGCCTATGCTGTATGTCTCTAGTTCAAGGCCAGGCATATAGGTATAAGTTCCTAAATATAAACCAAACGTACACGTATCAAGTGCTAATATCCTTAAAAAATAGTGCAATAGTAAACGAGCTTTAAATATAAAAATATATAAAAGGAAAAGGCTATAAACACGTGAATATAATAGTATTTTTAAATCCCATACATAGTGGTGCTGGTATGTATTCCAAATAACTTAGAGTGTGTGTGTGGGGGGGAGGAGGAAGGGGTGAAGGTGAGGAAGGGGGGAAGGGGAGAGGAAAGAGGTGTGGGAGATCTCTTAGAATTACTCCTAGTAAGGTTCTTTTTTTTTTTTTTTTACCTTTTTTATCCTCAAATGAAAGGTGGAGGAACACAATGTCTCTAACATCTGCCAGCTCCGTGATGCCTTCATGGAGGAGCGAAAGAGGACTCCAGTGGCAACCTGTGAAGCTCTGGTGAACTCCATGCCCAAGAGGGTTAAGTCAGTGCTAGAAAAAAATTGGTGGCCACACAAAATATTGACACACCCTGGGCCCAATTTGAACATTTTCACATAAAGTGTACTCACTTTTGTTGCCAGCGGTTTAGACATTAATGGCTGTGTGTTGAGTTATTTTGAGGGGACAGCAAATTTACACTATTATACAAGCTGTACACTCACTACTTTACATTGTAGCAAAGTGTCATTTCTTCAGTGTTGTCACATGAAAAGATATTATAAAATATTTACAAAAATGTGAGGGGTGTACTCACTTTTGTGAGATACTGTATATATAAATACATATAATTGTTTTTAATTAAATTAATAATACACTATGGGGTTGATTTACTAAAACTGGGCAGTGCAAAATCTGGTGCAGCTCTGCATTGAAACCAATCATCTTCCAGGTTTTATTCCCAAAGCTTAAAGGGGTTGTAAAGGTAAGATTTTTTTAAAAAAAAATAACAAACATGTTATACTTACCTTCACTGTGCACTGTGCTCGTTCTGCACAGAGTGGCCCCGAACCTGGTCTTCTGGGGTCCCTCGGCGGCTGTTTCAGCTCCTCCCCGCAAGCATTAACCACCTTAATGCGAGCTCCCTCGCATGGTGGTTAGTGCTTGCGGGCGCGCTCCCGTGATACAGCCGGCGGCTATAGCCGCTCACTGTATCACTCGGCCCCGCCCCCCAGCGCGCCGCGTCATTGGATGTGATTGACAGCAGCGCGAGCCAATGGCTGCGCTGCTTCCAATCCATCCACTGTAGCCAATCAGCGGCCAGGGTGAGCGGAGGAATAGCTGTCGGGAACGCGAAGCTGACTTTCGAGGCGTCAGGTAAGTAAAACGGGGGGGCTGGGGGCGGCGGTATTGTCAGAAGTTTTTTCACCTTAATGCATAGAATGCATTAAGGTGAAAAAATTTTTACCTTTACAACCCCTTTAATTGAACAAGCTGAGGTTAGAAGCTGATTGGCTGATTGGCACAGCTGTAATAGATTCTGAGTGCTCCAGTTTTAGTAAATCTACCCGTATGAATCACTGAATACTGCCTCTGTATTGTTGCATTGTAGTTTCCCCTCCATATCTTCAAGAGCCCTCATAAGGTCATACCACGTCATTTGGGTAATTGTACTGGTAATTATTCCACTTGTGTTTCAGTAAAGACAGCTCTGAGGGTGCTTGAGAAAAGAGTTGTGTAATTCCACCCAGCAATATTTCTATTGTGGACAATCCCAAATTCATCCCATTAACAACAAACATTTCAACTTTCAAATGGGTAATTCAATAAGTATGTATTGTCTTCAAGAGGCAGGCAAGCTCTGTGTTGTGTAGGTGGGAAATGCTGATAATACTATTACACTTGGCAAAACAACTGTAATAGAATAACTTGCTGGCATGAAATTGGCATTTATTTGCTGCACCTATTTGGCTAGGTATTAGCTTGCTTCATGGTCAAGTTTAATGAAGGAAAAAATAAAAATGAACAAAGCAGTTTGGAAATTGGCTTTTATCATGAAAAACTAAACAGCAAAACACCACTGGTTTTGTATTTTTTAAGTACAATATATTTGACTGACTACAGATATTTAAAGTGGAAGTAAACTGTGAGCACCACAAACCCAAAATGCTATTTGATTAAGAATTAGCCACCTGAGCATTTACATATGAATAGAGCCATCAACCAATCCTGGATGCAGACAGGGTCAGCTTTTCTGCAGAGTTCTGGCCACACACAAATTAATCACAGCTAATCGGTCAGTTTTTATTTGGCCATATCACAGAGTGTCGCTGCATCCACTGAACACAGCAAATTATCTGCTGCTATTCAGCCATCTGAATGTAGGCATATATTAAAGTGTAACTCCACTTTTTTTGAGGAAAAAAAACATTCCCCTTTGGGTGGCCTATGTACAATGCAGGGATTTAAGAAACTTTGTTGCAGGATTCCTACCTTTTGTCATTCTGAAATCCCTGTGTGTTTGTCTGTATCTGTGTGGGAAAGTGAGTCTAATGGGAGTCATTTCATAATTATCAATCAGCTGTGCACCTGCAGGGCTCTAATGAGGAAAGCTGCTGGGCCTGCATACCTTTAGACATGATTTCCTATTGGGAGTATCTCGCCAAAAATGACATTTTTGTTCTAGGGGATGCCGGAAATCTGACTTGTATCTTAGTGCAGACTTCTGGGAAAATTCGTAAGCCAATCACACAAGCAGGAAATTATGTTTCTGGGGGCGTTATGTACACATTCTGTGTACAGAACACCTAGCCATATTGCAATGCATTTTCAGAAAATTACAGCGGCTGCAGATTGAAAAGGAAATGTAATTTTTTAATAACATTCAAACACAATATGATTTCTGTTGCAATTGTATACGCTACATTATTTTTTCTTTATTTGCTATTTTTTCCCCCCACGAAAGTGAAGTTGCCATTTACGTTGACTCACAGTTGTTGCTGCAGGTTGCCGTCTGGAGTAATTTTGTCTATAGCCATTGCTGTGTTAAAGGAAGTCTGTCATTAGAGAAATACAACTCCAGAGTCTGAAAATGTGTGTTGCCTGGCTGTCATGCTAGTCTTCTTGCTTTAAAACATATATAGCAGGCATGTTGTAATGCAATTTCTCCTTTTGGCCACAAGATGGAGACAGAGCGATGCTGACGTGTCCCTCAAGAAACCTCAGAGACACAAAGCACACTGGGAAAAAGGGGAGTTTCAGGAAGTGCTGAGGAGACTGAAGAGAGGGAAGTGCTGAGATGAGAGAAAAGAGAGAGAGACAGGTTTTCCACACAGCACTACAGAGAGAGTGTTGACAGAAGATCTGAGGAGGGCTGTCTGAGGAGAGTGAGGAGAGCGGTCTGAGGTATCAGCAACTGATTGAGGGGAGAGACAGACGCTGATGCCAGGGAATATGTGACCCAACAGAGGAAGAGAAAGCCACGTTTCTCTTGACACTACCGGGGAGAGTTACCGTGAGGCGAGGGGATAGAGGACAGGAGTGGTGAGGTGACGGGACTGTGTGGTGGAACTCCACCTAAGAGAGAGCAGCATGTGAGAGAGAGAGAGGGACACTCTTTTCCCGAGACTACTGCCAAGAGACTGAGGATAAAGGAGCTAGGAACAGTGTCATTCACACAGTCTTCCACCGTTCAGCTCAGGGACCCTGCTCATCAACTCAGCGCCATCTAGCCCAGTGGAGACAACCCATGCACCGCTTCGGGGATCAGAAGACCCATCCTGGTGTCCTGTTGGCCATTGTCCAATCACCCTGTCAGTTCAGCTCCCAGCCATCCTGATCGGCCGACAAGAGGTGATCCAGTGCCTTTCAACACTGCCAGGAGCCTGAACCACCATTTGGGACTTCTGTTGTGTCATCACCCAGAGGATTGGTGAGCGGGTGTAAACCCAACATCTTTCTTAGCACAGTACAGACACTGCATGCAGACTCCTTTTCCCCTTTCTACCATCAGAGGATGCTTTTTTGGAGCTGCCAATTTTAGCCATTCTGTTCTTACAAACCACTACCTAAGGGGATTTCCTAGAGGATTAATGTCTCACTTTTGATTGATTAAACCTACTCTCTTTACAACGCTTGCTAGCAGAAGACACTAGTACCCTTCAACTCAGGACCTGTAACGTATAGAACTGTGCTTACTGTGCCTGTTAACCCATTTCTTCTTTTTGTATTGTTACTTTTCAATGGTGTTTGTGGCCCAGAAGGAGCTGAGAAGTTGATAAACCTTCTCTCCTCCCTCTCAGCGCCTGTGCAATTGACATAAAGATTATTATGCTTTGTTTTCTATATTTACTGTTGCTAAAATATTAGAGATTGTCATTTCTATTGCATTGATACTCTGCAGCAAGGTTCAACAGTGCTGTAAGTTTCCAAGTATTCTTTTCGTGATAATATATCCAGCTCATTTATCACTACCAGTTGTGTCTGTTTGTTTCTGGTATCAATCTATAGCCAGGATATTTTCTTTACTTGCATTCTTGAAAGTGTTTGCAGAAATTTTATATCTAACCAGGTGTGCCAGAGGGGCTGAGGCCATTCTTGGAGTTGAGGCATAGAACAGAGAATCCAAAATCACCAAGCGGCTCCTTCGTGGGGTGGCACTACACATAGATGAACTTTAAAGTGTTACTAAAGTAAAAGAACATAGGTTTGTGCCCCCCCACGTGCTCTCCCTTCTAGGACAATTTTTCATTTTTTTTGTTTGGGAGGGGACCGCAGGGGTGAGTAGGCTTTATAGAGAGCCACTTTAATACATTGGATGTAAACTCCGGGACTCGCTATGACTAATGTAAGATGTGTATCCTTGAACGTCAATGGGTTAAATATTCCCGAGAAACTAACAACATTCCTGCGTGAACTCTGGCATATGAGGGCACAAGTTGCATTTATACAAGAAACTCATTTTCAATTTGGGAAAATACCTAAACTTTACAACCAGCGATACCCACAGGTATTCCATAGTACATCCCCTGTCTCTAAGACAAGGGGGGTGAGTATCCTGTTTTCGGGGTCAGTGGCATGGTCTCCTGTCTATCAGAAAAGTGATCAGGAAGGATGCTATTTGTTTCTTAAAGGAGATCTGGCTGGCCGCAGAGTCACGTTAGCCTCTTTCTACTTACCTAATCAAGCACAGTTAAAGCAGGAGATCTTAACATAGCCCTTAACCCACTGTTAGACACCTCCAGGTCATCCACTCACTTGTCATACTCTTATCTTAGACGAGTGAAAAACGCTCTTCAATCTGTACGTTTGGTAGACGTCTGGCGGGTCCATCGTCCGTTTGACTGCGACTATATTTTTTTTTTTTTTTTTTTTGTAAGTTAAAGTTTTATTGGTTTTCAGATATAAATATACAGTACGACATTAGTATCAAGTAATATAACACTATGCCTGAAATACATGAACAATACATTTAACTTAGACAGTAACTGGCCTGCGACTATACTTTTTTTCACTCCTACGTAGTCATTGACTACGTAATTGTCTCCCAGTCTCTTCTACCAGATGTAGTAAGCTCATAAATTGACATACAGACTTTGTCTGACCATGCTCCGACCGTAATAGATCCACGTTTGGGTACCCCAGCACTAGACCCTGGGCGTGGAAACTCAATGAATCATTGATCCTGAAAGGCCCACTGCGAAATTAACTTTCACTGGCTCTGGCCAGAACTTTCTCTGAAAACGATTTGGAAGATATTTCCCCGCTGACCCTATGGGAAACCCATAAATGTGTCATGCGAGGTCTGCTGATTCGAAAGGTGAAAGAACTGTGGAAAAATAGGCAGGCCACACTTCAAAATCAGTTAAATCTGGTATCAAACTTAGAATCCATGCATAAAAAATCTCTCTCTCTCACTGTAGCAGCAGACCTTAGGGAAAAATTGGCCTCTTTGCTCATGCATGACACTAAGACACAGTTGCACAGGGTCAGAAACGGGTATTATGAACATGGAAATAAATCAGGTAAATTGCTGGTCCACTCACTCAGGGAAACCACTCGTAGAAGTTACATCCCACATATTGACACCAGTAGAAGGAAACGCTGTAATATGTCCCGTGAGATAGCTGAAGTCTTCCAAGAATATTACTCTTCCCTTTATAATTTATCTTCCCCTTTATCTACTGATCAGTCTGTGGAAAAGCAACAGTTGATTCTGGAATATTTTTCCTTTTCGGGTCTTCCATCAATAGCCGAGGAGGCGCACAAATTAATGAATGCTCCCATCTCAACCGAGGAGTACCTGGTGGCTATCAAGTTACTTAAACCACATAAGGCGCCTGGCCCAGACGGTTATACGGCAGCTTACTATAAGTCATTCACCTTAATCTTAGCACCGAGATTCATACAAGCATTTAATTCCATCCTGGCGGACCACCCGTTACACAAGGACATGCTTAGAGCATATATCACAATGATACCTAAAAAGGGTAAGGAGCATGCCCAGTGCATGAATCTCTCTTTGCTGAATGTGAATTTGAAGATTCTTACACAACTTTTGGCGTGAAGACTTCAACCTCACCTCCAGAATGTCATCCGCCCTGATCAAGGCGGGTTTATGCCTACCAAGGAGGCGAAGTATAACACTACCAGGGCTCTCAACATCTGGCTCATTCTCGTAAAATACCTCTATGTATGCTCTTCTCTGACACAGGGAAGGCTTTAGACAGGGTGGATTGGACTTTTCTAAAGGAGACGCTTATAAATAGTGGAGTTGGGAAGGACTTTAGCAAATGGATAGACACAATATATTCTGCCCCGTCTGCAGCTGTCAGAATCAACGAGGTAACGTCCATGTACTTTATTCTGACCAATGGCACTAGACAAGGCTGTCATTTGTCTCTGCTTATTTTTATCTTGACTCTGGAGCCATTTTTACGATTTGTACGAGGAAGTACAGATATCCAGATATTGCCAAGATAGATCATAAAATTGCAGCCTTTGCGGACGACATGTTGTTTTTCATTAAGTCCCCGGAAACTACGTTGCCAAACCTATTACTCGAGTTCAATCGGTATAGCACCCTTTTGAATTTAAAAATCAATACTCACAAATCTGAATTGCTTAACATCACGCTGGCCCCTACAAGAGTTCAGGCTTTTCGATCTTCGCTTTCTTTCCCTTGGGCATATTCTCACCTGACATATCTAGGGGTCAAACTGACATCCTCTATGGATAAAATATTCTCAGGTAATTTTCCGCCAATCCTGCGTGACCTTGTTTCTGACATGGAAAGATGGAACAAGAACTCCTACACATGGATGGGTCATTCTAGTGGAGGGGGATTAGGAGTCTTTCTATATCTTTTTTATATATATTTTTTTTATTTTTTTGGACTACCGGAAAGTCAGGACGCCAGACCCTGAGAGTCTGTTAACACTGTTACTATAACACAAGGAATATGACTGTATGATTTTGTGTGCCAACTTAGGAAATTATTCCTGTTTAAGCCCTATGTCAAGGTCTATATTGAATTGCTTTTTTTGCGTCTGTCTGTGTAAAAATTGTTTTTTTTTCTCTTTAAAATAAAATAAAATGAAATAAAGAATGTAAAAAAAAAAATGTTTTTAATTAAAATAAACATAGAGCGCACGAACACAGAGCAGCCCCAATCCTCTTCTTCTTGGGCCCTCCAGCGGCGCTCCTTGCTCCTCCTCTTCTTTGTGTGTCCCCATAGCAAGCAGTTTGCTATGGAGGCACACAGCTGCCATACCCCAGCAGAAGTCTTTGAGGACGAAACGCGTCGGGTTTCTGTGGATTTTACCCTCACCATCACCTACTGCGCATATTTTTAATTTTGGGACTCTTTATATTATTTTGAGCCTAGTTTTTACCGCCCAATTTTTTGTATTTACTGCAACGTCATCACGTTTGAGAAAGATTTACACTATGTGGAAGTTTCTTTCTTGTTTCATCTACAAATACGGTATTGGCTGCTGAGGAAAAAGTTTCCTTTACCTGAAGATTGTGGCTGACCCTGGCTTTCAGCTGCGCCCTGCCAAGGACACACCACTAGATGACTTCTGGAAAAACCTATCGAGCCAGAGGCGTGCCTTCCGGTGACATCAGTGGAAATCCCACCCAGGAACAACACTCGGCTTTACAGTCCTACACCGCTTGACGGTACAAAGCTCGTTTGACTCACCGCCAAGGGCCTGTGAGTCCACCTTATCTGGTAAGGGCATTATATATCTGTTCCTTTTGGGCCAAAGTTACCACTCTAAGGGAGAAACCCTACTTCTGAACAGGGATACGTTCAACAGCCCCTGTCTACCACAGCTTTATGAACTATTTACACTAAGATTGATATCTAGCAACCCCATATCTAAGATGGTGGACTTTAAATATGCTTGCATCTTTGTACATACCACCTTGATGGACTTTTGATTATATATGTATATATTTTGGTCCCCCTCTTCTTTGGGTGGTATAGTACTTGGTATACATCATTGTAGTAGTTTCAATAATATTTACATTTTTATTTTTATTCTTCAAGCTTCCTTTTTTCTTTTTGATTACATCTTGTAGCTGAACCTTCAAGTATTGATCTGATTGGTTTTCCCTATTGCCACGATACGGAACACCAACCTCCTAAGTCTCCACTTATTTAGCATATAGATATAGTCATATCATTGCACGAATTATCCTATTAATGTTGAATTCACCCATGGGAAAGTTTGGGTGGGGAAGGTAATATCTCCCTCACTCCAACTCCCCTCCCCTCCTCTTCTTCTTTGTACACACCTGAGGATTGTACATTCCTATTCTAACTATAGGGTCAACACTATTTCTAACAAGTTATCACCACTAGCGCCACACTTTATTTTATTTCTTTATATATTTACACGGGTCAAGTTGTTGTGTTGGCTGCTCTATTTCTTGAGAGTTGGCGCAATTTTTTTGTATACACAGGCACACAGCTGTGCTCCATAGACTTACACAGTGGGACTTAGCTCCGCCCCCCACTTCCTCCTCACTGCATTTGATTGACAGCAGCAGGGCCCAATGACTCCTGCTGCTGCTCCAGTGCTGTGAGAAGAGGAAGGGATGATTATAGCTTATGTATGATATATGATTATAGCTTATGTGGCACACACATTTCATAAGTTTCCAGCACTTTTATAGGATTTTAATCCATTCTGTTGACGCACCTTCATGCACATACACCTTTTACTTTTAGTATATACAGATTTTTTGAACAGCGCCAATTCCCCTACTAGAGTTTTTTAAAGCTTTAAAATTTGTTTTCTTTAGAAAGCCACCACAACTGGTGTAGAAACCCAAGTAGACCCATGTCAGTTTGCTGTAGAGAAGGACCCGTGTTCTCTGTGTGGAAAGCAGTGGTCTCTCTGCAGAGGTCCAACGCACTCCTGTTATATCAGACCTATATCTCTGCAATCAGAAAAGTTCACGCTCATTTCTGATTGAAGATTTCTAGGTTTGACACAGCAGGGGGCATATTAGACCTCTGCATAGAGACCACGGTATTTACATACAGAACAAGGGCCTTGCTCTGCTGCACGCTGGATAGTCAGGATGGAAGAAGTGTTAACCATCAGCTGTAATAACTGTTGTTTGAATAGAGAACATGGATGCCTTCATAGGCATGCGCACAGGGTGTGCCAGGTGTGCCTGGGCACATCCTAATCACCCCATGTGCATTAGCATTATCCAGGGACAGCACCAGGTGGGTAGTTGGGGGTGCCAGTGGCCAGTGTAAATGCCCCTATTATATTAAAGGCTAGGTTCAACAGTAGGAAAACGTTACACCCGTATTTAGGGCGTAACGTAATATGCTCCCAATCAACTGTCTCCCACCACCAGAGCCTCCTTTCTGCGACAGCAGGTGGCGTTCATGTGTATTTGAGATTTGGAGTGCACACCCTAATGCAATAGGCTGCGCACACCTATGGATGCCTTTAACCACTTTACAACCGGCCCATAGCCGTACCAAAAAAAAAAAAAATAATACCCACCGATTTGGGTTATTTTTACCAAAGATATGTAGCCGTATAAATTTTGGCCAAAATATATGAAGAAAAATTACTAATTTGCAAAATTTTATAACAGAAACTAAGAAAAATGCATTTTTTTACAGATTTTTCTGTCTTTTTTCTTTTATAGCGCAAAAAATAAAGAACCCAGCGGTGATTAAATACCACCAAAAGAAAGCTCTATTTGTGTGAAAAAAAGGACAAAAATTTCATATAGATACAGTGTTGCATGACTGAGTAATTGTCATTCAAAATGTGAGAGCACCAAAAGCTGAAAATTGGTCTGGTTATTAAGGGGGTTCAAGTGCCCAGTGGTCAAGTGGTTAAGTATGAGAAAAATACTAAAGGGAGCCACCCCCAGCAAGACTGTTAAAACTAAACTCCATGCAAAAATCTAAATACATATATGAGGGATGTTTTTCTTCCAAAGGATGTGTATTTCTGTCCATCGAGTCCAGAGATTTGCACACCTCTGCCACATCCAGGAGAATGACACCACTTTTTTTGGTCCTGCTGATTATACATACAAGCACACTATTGAGGCCATCCCTCTTATTAGGTTGGCCATGCATGGAGCAAATTTCTTTCCGGCAACCACAGGTTTGTTTGTAGTACATGTATATATAAACATCTTATACACTTACCTTGGTGCCCATATACCCTGGTTAATCTAGTGATACCATATCATGCTAAATTAGTATTTAATTTTTGTATCAAGTTAAAAACTAAGGCTACAGCAAGAAATGACACTTAACAAAAACAACTGTCTACAAAAAAGTGATACTTCTTTGCTGACTACTCAGCTTGGTGTGAAATGTATCCTTGATTGTGAAGGCACAGTACACTAACAAACAATCATTTATTTGAGCAGCATATAACCAGCTCAGCTGTACTGATTTTTTGTTCACTCATAATTTGACCATCAAAACACAGTGTTCTGCAGTGTGAGGTGGCTGTAGTCCATGATCCTGCTGAGCCTTGGACTGAACATAAGACCCTGTAAAGGTTTGGACTCCACAGCAAGTGGGGCTCAATGCATAATAATAAATGGGGGAGAGAAAAAAAAGTCAGGTGGAGGAAAGCCCAGTCACATGACATACTCACAAGTCATGTGACCTGCCTCTTCTCCAATCATGGAGTGCTACCTACAGCATTATGCAGAGAGAGAGCTCTATGGTACACTGTAGATCCAAGCATAAATGTGTAAATCTTGGACATGGCACTATGATAGCTATGATTAAGGATGCAAGCTGGCTGAAACATATTAGTGAACTATGCCTTTTTTTAATTGTATTTTCAATAACGTTTTTTGGAAAGGAGCGCCGTGTGGAGGAGTTACACTTTATTGATTCGATATATATGGATAAATGCAGGTCCTTCAATGCATCTGCGTCCCCTGTATGACCGATTTGACAGCCAGGTTGAGCAGGTTTACGACTTTCATTTACATTGCACACTCCATACTGCAATTTATGAATGAATCATTAAATACAGAAATAGTGTGGGGTAAATATCACAATGTTTGTTAGAGATCAGATAGCAATATCCACTCTCTGTTATTAATCAGCCCCTAAGCAATCAAATTATTGATAATACGTTCTTACATCTTTGCAGTTCTATATTACCTTCCTAGGACAGAAGGGCTTATGTGGCCTGTTTAAAGATCCTGATATGCCCTAAAAATAACTTATTTGGTTTGGGGTATTTTTTTAAAATTGGCACAACAGTGAAAATGATACAGTCAGTTGCTGGAAAACTGTATTTCCAGGCCTGTTTTGTTTTCACCATTGGCAGATAAATAAATATAGGCTCAAGGATGCATGCTGAAATGGATTGTAATGGTTTCTTGTAATACATGTTTTCACATTAAGTATAATAGGATTTAGAATACTGCGGGGACAGTGATACAGTAACTAGGGAGGGATGCTGGCTTTGAGACTGGATTGCCTGATTTATTATATTGCTTTCCCACTGCGATTTTTTTATATATATTATACCTAAATGTAGCTCTTTACTTAAAATATCATTTAACTGTATCCAGTCTAAAGTCAAAATGGACAGCTTGGCAGTTATTATTATACAAGATTTATATAGCGTTGAAAGTTTGTGCAGCGCTTTAAAACATTAGGGCAGACAGTACAATTACAATACAATTCAATACAGGAGAAATCAGAGGGCCCTGCTCGTTAGAGCTTACAGTCTAGGAAGGTGGGTCAAGTAATACGAAAGGGTAATAACTGTGGGACATTAGCTGATGAAGAAAAAAAAAGAACAGTTTTAAGGTGGAGGCAGGGTAGACTTCTCCAAAGAGAAACGTTTTCAGGGGTCGCCTAAAAGAAGATAGATTTGGAGATAGTATGACAGATTGGGGTAGGGTATTCCAGAGGATGGGATAGGCTCGGGAGAAGTCCTGAAGGCGAGCATGGGAGGAGGTGATGAGGGAGCTAGAGAGCAGGAGGTCTTGAGAGGAATGTAGCCACTTTGCCCATCAAATGCAGCCACTGTGCCATCAATTGCAGCCACTGTGCCATCATATGCAGCCACTGTGCCCATAATATGTAGCCACTGTGCCCAGCAAATACAGCCACTGTGCCCATCAAATACAACCACTGTGCCCAGCAAATACAGCCACTGTGTCATCAAATAAAGTCACTGTGCCCATCATATGCAGCCACTGTGTCCAGTAAATACAGCCACTGTGCCCATCAAATACAGCCACTGTGCCATTAATTACAGCCACTGTGTCCATCATATGCAGCCACTGTGCCTGGCAATACAGCCACTGTGCCCATCAAATACAGCTGCTGTGCCCAAATACAGCCACTGTGCCCAGCAAATACAGCCACTGTGCCCAGAAAATGCAGCCACTGTGTCCAGCAAATACAGCCACTGTGCCATCAATTACAGCCACTGTGCCCATTATATGCAGCCACTGTGCCCAGCAAATATAGTCACTGTGTCCATCATATGCAGCCATATGTCACTTTCCAAACCCCCCCCCGTCCCCCCCGCGGCTGGTCCGGCGGCACTTACCACTCATGTGGCGAGGCTCTGCTCCTCTGCTGGAGTGACAGGGCTCTCCTCCTTCTCCTCGGCAGTGGTGGGAGGCGGCGACTCCGGTGTCCGCTTGGCTCCTCAGGCCTTCTCTGCCGTGTCTCCTCTTCTTCCAAAGTGTTAGGCATCCAATAGGATTGACTAATGCTTTGGCCAATCGGGAGACAGGTCTCACTGACCTGCCTCCTGATTGGCAGTGGGGAACGTTAGTGTGAAAATAGCGAAAATTAATTTGCTATGTCACACAACAGGGTGGCATCGGGATGCAGTGTTCTACGCCCCGATGCCACCCTGTTTTGAAGCCCATTAGAGCCTCTGGCTATAATCACGTGCTTCAAGATGCACACCTCCCGCCTATCCCCGCCATAGTATTTCATGTGTCCGGCGTCCTGAAAGGGGCTGGGCACATGAATAGGGAGGGCGGTGGAGGTGTTGGGGGGGCAATGCCCATGCGCCCACAATTCTATTTAAAGGTAAGCCAATGAGGAGGGAGTTGCAGTAGTCAAGGTAGGGTTAACATTCTTGCCTTACCCCCAAGTTACTCTGCTTAGAGTCAATCTGCATGGAGTTTCTTTGGGTATTATAGTTTCTTCTTAAAGTGGTGTTCCAGCTGAAATTATACTTTTTAAATAAAAATACCCCTATAATACACAAGCTTAATGTATTCTAGTAAAGTAAGTCTGTAAAAAAAGGTCTGTTTTGTTAGTTTATAGCAGTAGTTTGTTATTTTATAAACTTCCAGCAGGCCGTGGCCATCTTAAGTGTGGGCATCTGAAGCCAGACTGTATTTCTTCCTGGATTTCATCCTTGCAGATCTCACACATGCTCAGTGCAGCACAAGCAGTGTAATAGGTTTCAGGTCAGGTTTCCATAGCAATGGCAGTGTCAGAGGAAGTTGCCGCCCCTTCCCAGAAGGCATTGCAAACAGGAAATAATTCGATGGGCCGTGGCCAGGGAGGAGGAAGTGAAAAATGAATACAGCAGATATACAGTAGGTGCTGAGAACTCCACTTTAACAACCAAAGCCATAGCGGTAGGTTAACTGGCTTGCATCTAAAATTGTAAAATTGGTCCTAGTGGTGTGACTGTGGTATGGACATTACATTGTAACCTGCTCTAGGTGCATACATTTTCAGTGACTGAAGCGAAAGTTTAATCTGCTTCATTTTTGCTCTCCCTGATTCCTCCTCCCCCTCATTAATATGCAAATTAAATATTTAAAGTTGAACTCTGGACATAAACAGTTTGGCACTTTTTCTATGTAAAAATGATAACCTCAATGATGGGTGTACCATTTGTGGATTTACTAAACACGCTTCCTTTGATACCCTGACAACACTGTACAGAATGTCTGATGCTGAAACTTACAGCCCCAACTCCATTACACTGCATATAGTGAGGAATGGTGGGTCACTCACAAAACGATGATGCATTATTTTCACAGGATACAAGGTGTTCTGTGATTGGTGGAAGAGTGATTGTGATGTTCATCTGCAGCTCCCCTCATCCAATCGTAGAACGCCTTGTATTCTGTGAATAGCATGCACAATACTTTGTGATTGGAGTAGGTAGAGTGAGAGCAACCCACTATCCTTCAGTGTACGCTGTGTACTAGTGTCAGGACTGTACCACTCTCCTGCCTGTTTGACTACGCTTTTGTCTGCAGCTGGCCTTAACTTCATGCCTGGCTGTGTGTTGGGGGGGAAGTGTGGAACCGGAGAATGAGCTTTGTGTAGGAAAGCAATGTTCCAACTCTCCTCTCCAACTCTGCTACTAGAACAAAGTATTTTAAAGCCAAACTCCAGCTTTCTGTCACTTTAAAATAGTGCCTGCTGGAAGTGCTGTATAAACTGTATGTAGCATCATCTCTGTGTTCTGGCGGCAGTATGGGGACTTCCCGTCCCCACTCCCAAAACAAAATTGAGCCGTGCTGCTCAGCCATTCACACAAAGCCTTGTATTTTTTAAATGAGTACAAAGCTACTTCTGATTGGCTGAGGTGGGTAGGAGAGTAGATGATGTCACTATCTCTCCCTCAGCCAATCAGAGGAAGCCTTGTACTCATTCAAAAATTACACAGCTTCCTGTGAATGGTTGAGCAGCACCAAATCAATTTTGTGTTCTGGCAGTGGTATGGGGACTTCCAGCTCCATTCCCGAAATACAGTGCTCAGCCTAAATGAACTATTTTTAGTTCAATCTTTTTTTCTTTTCAAGTAAATAGAGCCAAGAATTCAGTTACATTCAACAATAAATGTGAGTATAAAAAGCTCACATAGCCGATGTACAGAACCATACAGTATAGAATACAGAAAATTTAAGTTCACATATAAAGGAGAAGTCCAGCCTGTGCTCATTTAGCTGAGCTTCTCCTATGGGTCACAGGAGTGCAATTCGTTTTGCACTCCTGTGACCCGTTTTCAGCAGACATCACACAGATCAGTCCAGGCACGGCGTCATCCCAACCTTGGGAGTCTGGATCCGCCAGGTGCCTGGACTGATAGCCGTCTAAGCCTCTCAGTTGAGCGGCTGAGACCAGGCCCAGACTGGCCACAGGGCATACCGGGCATTTGCCCGGTGGGCCGCGGTCCCTGGACTGCATGTTGTAGGAAGAGCGGCCTCTTGATGACTGGGCCGCACAGCGGGAGGTAGGTGGAGACCGCAGTCAGGTCAGGGTTACCACCGACCATGGCCGCCGCTCACCTCCCACTATACGGGCATTCCTAAAGGCAGAAGAGAAGGCTCCTGTCCTGTGACATGCAGGAAGCGCATGCAGGGGACAGACACTGCGCGGGCCGGAGTTATAACTGGAGTTATAGCTACACTGAAGGAGACAGGCAGCAGCCTCTCTCCTAACACCGGCCGGGAC
Source organism: Lithobates clamitans (assembly GCA_037952925.1). Taxonomy (NCBI): domain Eukaryota; kingdom Metazoa; phylum Chordata; class Amphibia; order Anura; family Ranidae; genus Lithobates; species Lithobates clamitans. The sequence continues at coordinate 1,045,062 of JBBGZY010000675.1, forward strand.
ACTGTGATGGCTGCACAGGGAGGAGGAGGGTGAGTGCAGTGGAAAAAAAGAATCTAATGTGTTCCAGTGCTTTACATGATCCAAAGTCCCGCTCTGTAGTGGCGGGGAAAGGGAGTGGATTGGGGCTGTCACTTCACTGGTATGGAGCTGTCTGTATGGGGCTGTCTCTTTACTGGTATGGGGCTGTCTGTATGGAGCTGTCTCTTTACAGGTATGGGGCTGTCTCTTTACAGGTATGGGGCTGCCTCTTTACTGGTATGGGGCTGTCTGTATGGGGCTGTCTCTTTACTGGTATGGGGCTGTCTCTTCACTGGTATGGGGCTGTCTCTTTACTGGTATGGGGCTGTCTCTTTACAGATATGGGGCTGTCAGTATGGGGATGACTCTTTACTGGTATTGGGCTGTCTGTATGGGGCTGTCTCTTTACTGGTATGGGGCTGTCTGTATAGGGCTGTCTCTTTACAGGTATGGAGCTGTCTATTTACTGGTCTGGGGCTGTCTATTTACTGGTCTGAGGCCGTCTGTTTGCTGGTCTGAGGCCGTCTGTTTGCTGGTCTGGAGCCGTCTCTTTGCTAGTTTGAGGCCGTCTCTTTGCTGGTCTGGGGCCGTCTCTTTGCTGGTTTGAGGCCGTTTCTTTGCTGGTTTGAGGCCGTTTCTTTGCTGGTCTGGGGCCATCTCTTTGCTGGTCTGGGGCTGTCTCTTTGCTGGTCTGGGGCTGTCTCTTTGCTGGTCTGGGGATATCTCTTTGCTGGTCTGGAGCCATCTTTGCTGGTCTGGGGATGTCTCTTTGCTTGTCTGGGGCCATCTCTTTGCTGGTTTGAGGCTGTCTCTTTGCTGGTCTGGGGCTGTCTCTTTGCTGGTCTTTGGATGTCTCTTTGCTGGTCTGGAGCCATCTTTGCTGGTATGGGGATGTCTCTTTGCTGGTTTGGGGATGTCTCTTTGTAGAATTGGGGATGGTTCTCGGGATGAATATCTGGTCACCAACCACCCCCACGAACACCCACCCCACATCTCCGACCTACTCCCCCCAGGGTCTGGGCTGCTTAGTCTCAGTCTGGGCCTGGCTGAGACTGCCGCTCCCTGCCCCTCCACAGCTCAGCGCTCCAATGAGCGTGGAGGAGCAGAGCAGGAGAGATGCTGACTGACAGGCAGCAGCTCTCTGCTCAGGGAGCTGAGAGAACCGAGCCATTAGCGATGTTCGATCGCTCGGTTCTCAGTAAAGAGGCACTGATGCTGCATCCACCTAGGTAAGTATGATTCTGAAAAAAAATAAAAACCCAAACTTCTCTTTTAAATGTTAGCAACATCAGTATTAAACAGCATATCCCATGATACAAATACATAGACTTTGAAGTACAATGTTTAAGGCTTGTTTCAATACCAAATATAAAGATTCTACTTATCGTACTATCATAGCCAGGCGGCTGGGTATTCTTAGTAACTGATCAAGAGATAAGAAAACAGAAAACAAAGGCGAAAGTGAGCAAGCGCAAGAAAAAGAAGAGAAAAAGCAGAGAAAAAGGAGGGGAAGGAGTTCCGGGGAATCACAACACAGGACTGTTAAAGCGACAGAAGAGCACTATTAAACCGAGACAGCTGGACATGGGCAATCCAGGGTTGCCACACTCTGAGAATTTTTTCATGAATGTAGTTCAATCTTATTTTATTCAAATTTTTGCATTAAAAATAACAATTGTGACAGATAGAACAATTACAGAGGGATCAGGGAACATGCCTTCCAACAATGTTGAAATGCATACACAGAGGGTGACATAGAAACATAGGATTTACAAGTTATTACAAGACAGAATGTACCAAAAGCCAGGCAACACCATCTCTAAGCTGCTAGCAGATCGCCAAAGAAGGTAAAAGCCTTAAATTAACTATTTTAATGTTACAGAAAGCTGGAGTTCGGCATTCAGTGTAAAAAGATAAAAGTCACATATTTAGCATTACATTTGCAACAATAAATAACAAGTGTGCCGTTGGGCCTAACTACTAGCCTGAACCCATACAAAGGCCCAGGTAGGCAAAATAAACCAAATTACAGTTTTATTCTTTCAAACATACCTATGGTCAAAATGTAAAATCACATATTCATTTACACATTTCATTTCAATTATTTCTAGCTTACTCTTGTTAATCTGAAGGATGTTGAAGTTTCTAAACTTTGTGAAGATCCCCACACATTTTTCTTCTGTGACCCGTATTCTCTATGTCCTGCGCCTGCCCTCTGAACTACAGAGGTGCTGATAGGAGGAGTTTCAGGAGGAGGAGTCAGTACAGGAATCACTGCTTGCAGGCAGCAAAGCACCATGGCATATGTAGTTCTTAAATATTTAAATTTTGTAAAAACAACTGAGGGGAAGCTGCAAAGCATGTAGGGAAAAATAGGAAGTTGTGGACGGAGATTGCCAGAAGACAGGCAGAATTTACAACATGAAAGGAGAGTTGTCAAGTTAGTGGGTAGGGCCATTCGCGTGGTGCATGCTCATCAATGCCTGGGACCAGGCAGAGACTGCAGTCATGTGAAAAATCTCCCCGACTTAGAGATTCATCACACTGTGTGCAGTAAGTGCAGAGTTCCTCTGAAAAGTACTGTCCCGTGCCACTACAGAGTGTAACTTAATGTAGGTTGCATTAGATGGGACGTGCCTGTGTTCACTCCACTAGTCCAGTGCACCCCTGTTATAGGGTTGCCACCTCATCCCTTTAAACCTGAACACATATTATTTACACAGTTAGCCCAAGGGACTTTTTGAGTGGAGCTGTAGAATAGTGCAATAGAATAGAATAGTGCAACAAATGTATATATAAAAAAAATACAACATTTATTTCAAATGACATAAAAACACATATAGACAGACATTCACATTGTTTGTGGATGTAGCACCATGATGTTTAGGCAGGGTTGCTATTAAATTTATTTGCCAAGCGATAGTTGCCTTGGCCAATTGTTAGGAGGTCAATTTATTTTACCCTAATTCTGAAATTGCTGCACTTCTCTCTTCTGTTGCTAGATGGCTGGGTATCTGGTGACATTAGATAACACAAGGGCATTGCAAGGACAGATTAGGAATGAATGGGATGTCTCAGCCAATGGGCAGGAATTTTCTTGGGTCTCTTGGCCTGCTGGGAGGACCTACTTATTTGGGTGGAGTCAGGTGATTGGGGCTTGTGGTCCAACCAGAAGGAACGGTTCCGCTAGCTGGGGAACCCGTTGTGGTCGGAGGTAGAGGGGAAGCTGTCGCCACTAAGGGACCATCCACCTTGCTACTGGAGATCACTGTGAGTAAAGTGAGGCCAGTACCAGAGCAGACTTCTCGCCTGCTGGAGACGGTAAAGAAGTGGGAAAACTTCAGCAAGTGCCAAGTCAGGGACCCAGCGGGTCAGCAGAGGTGATGCTTGTGGAGCGCCAAGCCAGGGACCTAACATGTCAGCAGGGGTGAAGCTTGAAGAGTATCTGTGAGTGCCAAGCCAGGGACCCAGCAGTGAAGTGGGGGTGACGCTTGAGTAAGATACCAAGTGCTACAGTGAAGGAGCTCAGGGGATCCAGTGGCTAGTGGATCTGAAGTCTAGTGAGAGAGACTGGGAGCTCGTTGAGTGAAGACCCACAGTGAGTGAGTGTGGGGTAAAGAGAACTGTTCATGTTGCAAATAGTTAAATATCATTACAGTTAGTAACAGCTATAAGATTGTTGCCATAGGAGACAGTGATCCTACTTATACAGAAGTGGTGCCTGGCTGGAGGCCTTCACCTGTATAACTGTTCACCTATAGAAGTCTCGGAGTCTGCCAATTATCTTTGCATCTACCTAAGGGTGTCTTGGCCCTAACCCTCTCTCCCACAGTTCTGTTTAAGAGACAATAAATCTCTTTGCATTCAAAAACTGTTCATCTTACACCCACCATGCCTTGTAACCCACCCTACACTGAAGTATGTCAGCTGTCCCTAACTCTGGAGGTCACCATAGGGCCCCGGGACTTTGCTACATGTAGAAATAAAAAACACTGTTTCACCAACGTACATTCCGGATGCCAAATTCGTTATTCATTTGCAGGAGCTGTAATCTGTAGGCATTTTGTGGAGCAACGCCTACTTCATCAGGAGACAGCCAGAGTTGGTTAGTATATGCATCTATGAAAAGAATATGTCAGTATGCAAGTACAGTAAATACTTATTGGTATTTGGAGCACCCTATTCACCTTTTCGCACATGCCCGTGGCATGTTATTTTCTTTTCCCTATCTCTGTGCTGCACTTTCACTTTTATTATCTCACTCACTGTACAACTTATTCCCTTAGGGGTCCTGCAGTGGGAATCCTGCTCTTTTCCCCACCTCCTGGTCACCCATTTACCCTGAGCTCCCAGGGGGAACCTCTGCTGTGGTTCTCGCAGCATTTGAGATCTAGATGTTACTATTTTAATCTTTACCATGTGGTTTTGACTTAACACCCTAAGTAACTTTCATGTGGGTATATATTTGGACCTTATCTATAGAAATTGATGTACGGCCCTATATAACCTAGATTTTTGTTCACTATGAATCGCTGAAGAAATTCCAATTTACTTGCATACTGACATGGTTTTTCATAGATGCATATACTAACCAACTGTGACTGTCTCCTGATGAAGTGGGCATTGTCCCGTGAAATGCATAGAGATTACAGCTCCTGCAAATGAATAATGAATTTGGCGTTTTTTGTTTCTACACAAACAATGTGAATGTCTATATGTGTTTTAATGTAATTTGAAATAAATTTTGTATATTTTTTAAATACATTTGTTGCACTATTCTAGTTCAGCTCCACTCAAAAAGTCCCTTGGGCTAACTGTTGTTTTGGTTGTTCTTGTACTGTATATTGGGGACTGAGTGCTGCTTAGCTCTTAGCATGGGGGGCCCTGTTTGTTTGAATCTAAATATTAATTGCACAGGCTCTGTGGCCTATTAAGGTGGTAATTAAACTCACTTGGTGATTTATCTGCAAAAAATTAGCCTCAGAACCTGTGTAATTCATATGTGTTCGGGTTTAAAGGGATAAGCTGGCAATCCTACTCACTCACAGAATGATGTTCAGCCATGCACTTAGCGTGGGTCTTATGCATGCACTTGTTAACTCTTTTCTTCCGGTACCTCGTGACCAGGCCATGGATCTCCATGATGCGGGTTCAGTTCCGGTTGTTACTGGAAGCCGACTTTTGTAGTACCTATGCTTCATACCCCTTTTCGCTTTACAGACCCTGGTTCTTTTTAATGCAGCAGGACCAACATGCACCCCTTTGAATAACTTAAGATCAGGCTTAGAACAGTTGATGCAACTTTACTTAAAACGTCCTCAGCGATACAGTTCAATATGAACAGAGTTCTAACTATAACTGAATGGCTGCCCATTCGTACCTCTGCAAGGTAGTAGTCCATGTTGATGTCCTCCAGGTGCTGGCTTATCTCTGGATCCCTGCTGCCTCAGACGGATTGCAAGGCGCAGCAGTCCTCCTTCATATGTAGTCAAGTGCAGCCAAGAGCCCAGAACCCAGCCTTCTCCCATATAGATATCACTGGTGAGTAGGCTGGATCCAAAAATCCCAGGGAACTGAGCACACATACTTACTAACTAATGCAGAAATAAACAACCTGCCTACAAGCTTATACTGAATTGTAAACAATAATCATTATTACAATGCTGTTGTTATAAAATGAAAATGTATGCTGTGACTATAGAATTCTTTAAGTATATCACATCACAAACATTTGTTTCTTTTGTATATACAGTCAGGTCCATAAATATTGGGACATCGACACAATTGTAATCTTTTTGGCTCTATACACCACTACAATGGATTTGAAATGAAACAAACAAGGTGTGCTTTAACTGCAGACTTTCAGCTTTAATTTGAGGGTATTTACATTCAAATCAGGTGAACGGTGTAGTAATTACAACAGTTTGTATATGTGCCTCCCACTTTTTAAGGGACCAAAAGTAATGGGACAGATTAACAATCATCTTTTCACTTTTTAATACTTGGTTGCAAATCCTTTGCAGTCAATTACAGCCTGAAGTCTGGAACGCATAGACATCACCAGACGCTGGGTTTCATCCCTGGTGATGCTCTGCCAGGCCTCTACTGCAAATGTCTTCAGTTCCTGCTTGTTCTTGGGGCATTTTCCCTTCAGTTTTGTCCTCAGAAAGTGAAATGCATGCTCAATCGGATTCAGGTCAGGTGATTGACTTGGCCATTGCATAACATTCTACTTCTTTCCCTTAAAAAACTCTTTGGTTGCTTTCGCAGTATGCTTCGGGTCATTATCCATCTGCACTGTGAAGCGCCGTCCAATGAGTTTTGAAGCATTGAATAATGGCAGATAATATTGCCCAAAACACTTCAGAATTCATCCTGCTGCTTTTGTCAGCAGTCACATCATCAATAAATACAAGAGAACCAGTTCCATTGGCAGCCATACATGCCCACGCCATGACACTACCACCACCATGCTTCACTGATGAGGTGGTATGCTTTGGATCGTGAGCAGTTCCTTTCCTTCTCCATACTCTTCTCTTCCCATCACTCTGGTACAAGTTGATCTTGGTCTCATCTGTCCATAGGATGTTGTTCCAGAACTGTGAAGGCTTTTTCAGATGTTGTTTGGCAAACTCTAATCTGGCCTTCCTGTTTTTGAGGCTCTCCAATGGTTAACATCTTGTAGTGAACCCTCTGTATTCACTCTGGTGAAGTCTTCTCTTGATTGTTGACCTTGACACACATACACCTACCTCCTGGAGAGTGTTCTTGATGTGGCCAACTGTTGTGAAGGGTGTTTTCTTCACCAGGGAAAGAACTCTTCGGTCATTCACAATAGTTGTTTTCCGTGGTCTTCCAGGTCTTTTGGTGTTGCTGAGCTCACCGATGCATTCTTTCTTTTTAAGGATGTTCCAAACAGTTGATTTGGCCACACCTACTGTTTTTGCTATCTCTCTGATGGGTTTGTTTTGTTTTTTCAGCCTAATGATGGCTTGCTTCACTGACAGTGACAGCTCTTTGGATATCATATTGAGAGTTGACAGCAACAGATTCCAAATGCAAATAGAATACTTGAAATGAACTTTGGACCTTTTATCTGCTCCTTGTAAATGGGATAATGAGGGAATAACATACACCTGGCCATGGAACAGCTGAGCAGCCAATTGTCCCATTACTTTTGGTCCCTTAAAAAGTGGGAGGCACATATACAAACTGTTGTAATTGCTACACCGTTCAACAGATTCAGATGTAAATATCCTCAAATTAAAGCTGAAAGTCTGCAGTTAAAGCACATCTTGTTAGTTTCATTTCAAACCCATTGTGGTGGTGTATAGAACCAAAAAGATTAGAATTGTGTCGATGTTCCAATATTTATGGACCTGACTGTAAATAAAATAAAAGTTGTCCTGTATTTTTAAAAATTACTTTTGTGTTTTTAAATAGCACTGTTCAGTCATTAACTGCAGCAACCATAGAGACAGTCCAGTTATCCAATGCCACTTTTATTTATTATTACAGGTACTTATATAGGGCCATCAACACAGCACTTTACACACACACACATATATTATATATATATATATATATATATATATATATATATATATATATATATATATACATATTCTACATTCACATTATCATTATTTTATTACTATTATTTTATTTTTATTATTATTATTTTTATTATAATACAGGATTTATACAGTGGCAAAAGTTTGGGCAGAGCTTTAATAAATTATGGCAGGCAGTACAGTTACACAGTTACAAATACAAGAGCGTTTAGAGGACCCTACTCATAAAAGTAACAACTGAGATAGATGAATTGGTGGAGAAAGTAGAAATACAGTTTATTAGGTGGAGTTGGGATAAGCCTCCCTGAAGAGATGTGTTTTCAGGGATTGTCCAAAGGTGGACAGAGTAGGAGATAGCTGGGCAGAATAGGGTAGGGATTTCCAACGGACAGGCGAGACTGGGTGAAGATTTTAGATGAGGTTAGTAAAGTAGCTTGGGCAGAGTTGTGGAGGACTTTATATGATGTTAGTATACTGCTACTCCTGAAGGAGCCGCTGATAGATTTGGGTTATCTGCTCTTTTCCTGGCCCTAATCAGAGCCCAAATCCTGCTGACACTACAAAAATACCTTGGCCGGACAGTCACACAGGAAAGATACATACCAGCTGTGATATAAATGACCAGGTTGTATTGGTAGCAATAAAATAGTAAAGCAATGCAACCGTTCAAAAGGTTAAGCAACAGGGACAAGAACAATATAAATGTCCTTTAAAGTGTGGCCACCTGTGTCCTGCAGGACTGAGGGACTGTATGTTGGGGCACAATGAAAGGTCCAGTCCTTTTAAGATGTAGCAGAAGTAGGATGATTTCCTTTAAGAGCAAAGAAGTTAGCACAGTTCACTTTTAAATGCGAATTTGTTGGGAAAGGTCACTTTAAGATATTTAGTCATAGGCAGTATTCACTTTAACACCTTCCCGCCCAGCCTATTGTACAATGATAAAAACAAAAAAAATCCCTGCGCTGTCATAAAAAACCCCCAAGGAAGCAGCAGTTCAACTGTGAAATATTCACAACCGACTAGAAAAACAAAGAAAAAACTGCGCTATACAGTGAATAAAAAGGGCATAAAAAAATCAATATATGCAGTAAACACAAAAATATACATCAAATGACATCAATACATCAAATGACATCAAATCATTACTGCACAAATGGTAGCATAGTCCATAAATTTTGAAAAAATCGAGAGTCTGGTGAGGAGATAGGAGGAGTCCCCTGACAGTTCTCCGTGAAAACCAAGTGAGAAAGTGGAACACAAACACACCCTACACATTGATCCTCCACCACCAAATATATGCGCTTACCAGATGGCAAGCACAACAGGTACGTCTCGGGACTACATCCAGGTTATGCAGCTTAGCAATGAAACACTCCTCTGGATACCACAATGGATGATAAGCATCTCAAGCGTGTATAGACTGGGTCCCGGTGTCCTACCAGCAATATCTCTCAGATCCGTGGGACCCCTATCACGGGGGTCTTATGGGCTCATAAAGTATCCAGGAACAGCTGATAAGATCCTCTTATTCAGTCATCCATCCACCCAGGATCCTCCACTGGCATCAAGGTAATGGTGTAAAGAAATCCCATACACTGGAGCAGCTGATCAGATGGAACAGCTGATCGGATCACACAGACTCACTCCTTCACAGGCACTGTTAGTTCTATGCAGCCGGACTGACTTCGATAGTGATTTTCGCCGTATGTGGATTAAAAAAACAGGAGAAACTCCATAGTGTAATAGATAAAAACTTCTTTAATAAAACAAGAACATGGCCGGCATCAAAAATGTTAGCAGAAAGTCAAAAATACGGAAAGTTTTAGCGGCACTGCTGCATTCAGGCTAGTCAGCTGCTATGTGGTGATGTCAGGTTTCTTGGCTCCCCCTACACTGCGTTTCTCCGTAAGAGGCATCGACTGGGAAAGGAGGCTTCTTTTATCTATTACACTATGGAGTTTCTCCTGTTTTTTTAATCCACATACGGCGAAAATCACTATCAAAGTCAGTCCGGCTGCATAGAACTAACAGGGCCTGTGAAGGAGTGAGTCTGTGTGATCAGATCAGCTGTTACATCTGATCAGCTGCTCCACATTATGGGATTTCTTTACACCACTACCTTGATGCCAGTGGAGGATCCCGAGTGGATGGATGACTGAATAAGAGGATCTTATCAGCTGTTCCTGGATACTTTATGAGCCCATAAGACCCCCGTGATAGGGGTCCAACGGATCTGAGAGATATCGCTGGTAGGACACCGGGGCCCAGTCTATACGTGCTTGAGATGCTTATCATCTATTGTGGTATCCAGAGGAGTGTTTCATTGCTAAGCTGCATAACCTGGATGTAGTCCTGAGACGTGCCTGTTGTGCTTGCCATCTGGTAAGCGCATATATTTGGTGGTGAAGGATCACTGTGTAGGGTGTGTTTGTGTTCCACTTTCTCACTTGGTTTTCATGGAGAACTGTCAGGGGACTCCTCCTATCTCCTCACCAGATTATCGATTTTTTCAAAATCTATGGACTTTGCTACCATTTGTGCACTAATGATTTGATGTAATTTGATGTATTTGCTACCATTTGTGCACCAATGATTTGATGTCATTTGATGTATATTTTTGTGTTTAATGCATATATTGATTTTTTTATGCACTTTTTATTCACTGTATAGCGCAGTTTTTTCTTTGTTTTTATTGTACAATGATGGTGGGCCGAGAGCACTGTTATTCGGGCCACGCTCCGGCACGATCTGTCACTGCCCGTGTCCATCCCATCTGTACCATGTGATTAACTGTGGCCAATCATAGGTAATCACAATAGTAAATGCTGAATGAATAGTTTTCATTTAATAAAAATGGTTGCTTATAACTTTAAAATGTACAGTTAAAAGCAACCATAGTGTGTAAAAAAAAAAGAATATCCTGATCACCTTCCCATAGTAGTACAGTGTTACTATAGTAACACTGTATTGCTCTGGTCACTGTATGTAAAAAAAATCGTAATAAAAAATATAAAATATATATTATTTTTATTTTTTTTTATATACTGTCACCAGTCAGTGTCCCTGATCATTGCTACACTAGTTTTATGATGACACATATACTGCACTGATAGTATATAAAAAATGTAAATTTCATTGACAGTCACAGCGTTCCATTATTCAGAACCATAGGGTTATACCGCTCCCTACAGGAGTAGGACACTAGGCAGAAAAAAAGACTTGCCTAAGCCTATGGGCAGTCCTAGGTGGTATACACCCCCCTCTCTGCTATAGGCCTTCAGTTTTTTTCTGCCTAGTCAGGAGTAAGGACCTAGTTCCCTGCTGGGATCTCCAGTCCTGGTCCTGGGAATTTTTTTGTTTGGTATTTTCTTTTTTCCTGGATTTTTCTCTGGTGAGATCTACAATCAACTGCCGGGCTGGGCGATGAGCTGGACACTAAGATCCAGTGGTCACCCCAGTCTGGCCAGTGAGCGCGTGCAGCCCGCAGCTATGTGCGAGGTCGGCCGCAACATAGCCCCACTGGATGGGAGCTGGCACTGCGAGTTAAACATCTCGTGAGGTCGCATACGACCGGGTCTCGGCCTGAGTCGCAGCGTTCCTCATGGCCGACAGGCCCCCCACTTCGGTGGCGAGGAGATCTGTCTGGGAGCACTACCCGCACGCTTCACTGGATTGGTAAGTACGGGACCCCCTCCTCTCCTTCCCTGGATGTGGTGTGGGGTGCAGGTACTCCCTGGTGTGGTCAGTCCCTCCGGGGTTCTCCTCCACCCCCCCTCCCTCCCTTCCCGGGTGAGGCCCAGGCTTCTGGCCTAGGTGCTTTTTGGACACACTGTCCCCCCCTTCCACCCTCGGGGTTGCTACTGGGGGGGTATCCCTTGGGCCCACCTGCTGCAGTGTTTGAGCCTAGGAGGCGGGTGACCAGACGTCCGCGATTGGGGGATTGGGCCCTCCTGTAATTTAGGCTGTGGCTTTGCGGCCTACCGACCGGGTGCTGGGTGGGCCACCCCAGAGCGGGCGGCGGAGGCCGCCACTTTCCGTTTTTGGGTGTCCGCCCTCCGTTCAGCGGCTCGGATTGGTCCGGTCTCCCCCGAGGGCTGCGCACTCTTGGCATACGGATGAAAATTTAGACCGCAGCTTTGCGATCTACTAGACCGCGGTTTTGTGGCCTACTAGGCCATGGCTTTTGTGGCCTACTAGGTCATGGCTTTTACGGCCTGCTATGCCTCATGTCCAGAGGGGCAGTGCTGTGGGGGCTCTGAGGGCTATCTCCCCCTGTGAGGGGCCTCAGTCTGTGCCCCCTGTGAGGGGCCTTGGTCTGTGCCCCCTGTGAGGAGCCTTGGTGGTGCCCTCTGTGGGGGGCATCCGGTGCCCCCTGTGTGGGGACTCAGTCGACATCCTCTGTGCGGGCCTCGGCGAGGCGAGGGTCTCAGGTAGTGGCCCCCTCCTGAGTTTTTTGTGGTGGCGCTTAGGCATATAGCCTAATAAATGCCTCCCCCGCCCTCCCCTACCTCCTCTGTCTCGAACGATCCTATATCTGGCTCAGCCACCACAGATATGGCCAACCTTGCGGCCACGCTCCCTGTCCTGTCAGGGAGTGAGAATGATTCCTATACAAATGCAGTTGTGCATGAAAAGGCACTGGTTGTCCCACTTCTTACATCTGTGCGAGAACTTTTCAAGATGGGGGATGCAGGGGTGGCTGCGGCGGAGAGCCGGTTCTCCTTTGGCACCCATAAGCTGTCTTGCGTAGCAAAAGCGTTCCCTTCTCCCTCTTATTTTGCCAAATTTGTCCATGAAGACTGGAAATGTCCAAAGTGCCCCGTTGTGCTTCCAAAAACACTTGCTGTGAGTTACTTCTTTGAGGAGTCCCCCTGTCTCTAGGCTGCTCAAGGCAACCATGATTCCAATAGAGGAATCTCTGGCTTCTAAAGATCCACCTGACAAACCTGGAGGGGGAACAGAATCCCCCTGCCTTTGCTGCATCGGCGGACCTGTTGGTCTAGGCCCTGCAGTTTGTCTGCTATGCCTCTTGACCGCAGTTCCCCTGGTTGCTGAACTCTCTGTTTCTGCAGTGGTGCTTAGACGTGCATTGTGAGGGGCTACCTTGGATGACATCATTACGCGTTTTGATTTTGTCCAGTTATAAGATAGCTTCCCGGCCTTGTTCCACGAACAGTTTTTTTGCTTACAATGTGCGTATGTCGCCAGACCATTTGTGGTTCTCCTCATGGGGCTGAGTGGATTTGGGTGTGCACTGAGTCTTTTTGGAGGTCAGACTCACTGTGATCACGGACGGGCCAAGAACGGGGCTGTCTGCTTCTTCTGCAACCATTTCTGGATGGATCAGACCTATGATGACTCTGACCTATTCTGTCAGGGATGGGGTTCCTCCTTCCCCTGTTACGGCACATTCTTCTCGGGCACTTAGTGCTCTTGGGCCTTCTGTCATCAGGCATCCGTTGTGCAAGTTTGGATGTAAAGTGGCGGCCACTTGGTTATCGGTGTACACTTTCATAACGTTCTACGAAGTGGATGTGTTGACATCTGCGGATGCCTCTTTTGGCCGCAAGGTTTTGCAGACTGCTGTTTAGAGGGTCTATTCCCTCTTGAAGGGGTATTGTTCAGGTTGGGCTACAGTTTGTTCTGTGTTGAGCTCCTGTTACCTCATTGGCTCTTGTGTTAGCCTTGGAATTTTTCATTGTCCCACCCCTCATGTTTGGCACTGCTTTGGGACGTCCCTATGGTTCTGAATAATGGAGCACTGTGTCTGTCAATGAAAGAAAGAGAAAATGGGATTTTTGACTTACAGTAAAATCCATTTCTCTGAGTTCATTGATGGACACAGCACCGTCTGATACTTCTGACACTTCTTGTTACTAAACTGAAGGCCTATAGCAGAGAGGGGGGGTGTATATCACCTAGGACTGCCCATAGGCATAGCCAAGTCTTTTTTTCTGCCTAGTGTCCTACTCCTGTAGGGAGCGGTATAACCCCATGGTTCTGAATAATGGAGCGCTGTGTCTGTCAATGAAGTCAGAGAAATGGATTTCATGGCAAGTCAAAATTCCTTTTTTTTTTTTAATTCTTAATTTTCCAAAAAATTGTGACAAAAAATTGCAACTTTAAGAAAGTTGCCATGCCTCTTACTAAATACCTTGGACTGCCTACGTTCAAAAAAAGGGGTCATTTGGGGGATATTTGTACTGTCCAGGCATTTTAACGCCTGAAAAAATTATATCTTACTAGCATACTTATTTTATTTATAAGATGCTAAACTTTTTGTTATGTTCATTCATGATGCATTATCTACACTGTTAAACTGTGAAATTGCTATGATTATCAATAAAACCCTTTGTAAAAGAAATAAAAACTAATGCAGAGAAAAAATTATATCAGCCATTAGTACATCGGGATTGATCGATTTTCAGATATATATACCATAGTTTGTGGACTCTATAACTTTCCTACAAACTAAGCAATATACACTGATTTGGGTTATAGACAAAAAGAAAGGTCTGGTGTCACAAGTGACACACCTCCATCCCTGTATACAATTTTTGTGAGGCACAGCTCGCTTCCTTGGGGGTGAATGCGTGTATGATGTATCTAAAGATAAAACATTACCGGCTTGGCATTCTTTTATACTACTAAGTATGTATGCTCTTGGAATAAATTTCAGATTGTACTTACCTTTGTCCTGTTTATTGGCCAAACTGTGCTCACCTCACTCACAGTCCCAGGGCGAATTTCTCTTTTTGTTGTATACAGGGATGGAGGTGTGTCACTGGTGACACCAGACGTTTCTTTTTGTCTATATTGAACCCGGGTGGAAGACACCCACAAGCCCAAACTGGTCTGCTGTCACTCATGCCATTATACATACACATATATATACTAATATACTCCTATTTTTGCCTAACCCGTTATTTGCATGTATGTTTTTATACACATGGGTCACTTTCCATTTAGGTTTACATTCCGGTTTTCTCCATGTGCTGCTCCTTGTTGGTGTCAGTGATCCCTGTTTTGGCCTGGAAGCCGCGATGTGTCACTAGGTAGGTACTAGTCCCCCCTGCCCTGCTGGGCAGATGGGGTCACCGGCACATCGGCGCCATGTATTTGCTCTCATTGCATGACATTCGTGTTCCCACGGCGTCACCGCGGTCGAGCGGACTGTGTCATCTTGGATGGCTGGGGTGAATCGCGCATGAGCACATCACTCACATGTCCACCATCCCTCACATGGCGTTGGGGGCGGAGCCTGTTGTGCTCTTCCGGGGGTACAAATCGGAGGTCAGGCATGGCGTGATTTTCCATCTTCACATTGGTCCACACTTCACATAAGGAAGTTCTCCGTTGAGGGCTGACATTCACTTATCTCATTCAGGTATATGCACTTACTTTTTTACATTTTTCATTCCAAGCACTCATCCATCTACTTTTCCATATCCCCATACACTTGTCATCCATCTTCACCACTTTTTACCTTTGGGATTGTTCTCACTGACACTCTTGCTGTTCTCTGTATTTCTTATCCCTCTTTTCCCTGGTCTCCTTACCCATACCACCATTGGACTAGGCTGTTTCACTTATATATATATATATATATATATATATATATATATATAATATAGTGGGGACAGAAAGTATTCAGACCCCCTTAAATGTTTCACTTTTTGTTATATTACAGCCATTTGCTAAAATCATTTAAGTTCATTTTTTTTCCTCATTATTGTACACACTGCAACCCATATTGACAGAAAAACACAGAATTGTTGACATTGTTGCAGATTTATTAAAAAAGAAAAACTGAAATATCACATGGTCCTAAGTATTCAGATCCTTTGCTGTGACACTCATATATTTAACTCAGGTGCTGTCCATTTCTTCTGATCATCCTTGAGATGGTTCTATACCTTCATTTGAGTCCAACTGTGTTTGATTATACTGATTGGACTTGATTAGGAAAGCCACACACCTTTCTATATAAGTCCCTACAGCTTACAGTGCATGTCAGAGCAAATGAGAATCATGAGGTCAAAGGAACTGCCTGAAGAGCTCAGAGACAGAATTGTGGCAAAGCACAGATCTGGCTAAGGTTACAAATTTCCGCTGCACTTAAGGTTCCTAAGAGCATAGTGGCCTCCATAATCCTTAAATGGAAGATGTTTGGGATGACCAGAATCCTTCCTAGAGCTGGCCGTCCGGCCAAACTGAGCTATCGGGGGAGAAGAGCCTTGGTGAGAGAGGTAAAGAAGAACCCAAAGATCACTGTGGCTGAGCTCCAGAGATGCAGTTGGGAGATGGGAGAAAGTTGTAGAAAGTCAACCATCACTGCAGCCCTCCACCAGTTGGGGCATTATGGCAGAGTGGCCCGACGGAAGCCTCTCCTCAGTGCAAGACACATGAAAGCCCGCCTGGAGTTTGCTAAAAAACACCTGAAGGACTCCAAGATGGTGAGAAATAAGATTCTCTTGTCTGATGAGACCAAGATAGAACTTTTTGGCCTTAATTCTAAGTGGTATGTGTGGAGAAAACCAGGCACTGCTCATCACCTGTCCAATACAGTCCCAACAGTGAAGCATGGTGGTGGCAGCATCATGCTGTGGGGGTGTTTTTCAGCTGCAGGGACAGGACGACTGGTTGCAATCGAGGGAAAGATGAATGTGGCCAAGTACAGGGATATCCTGGACGAAAACCTTCTCCAGAGTGCTCAGGACCTCAGACTGGGCCGAAGGTTTACCTTCCAACAAGACAATGACCCTAAGCACACAGCTAAAATAATGAAGGAGTGGCTTCACAACAACTCCGTGACTGTTCTTGAATGGCCCAGCCAGAACCCTGACTTAAACCCAATTGAGCATCTCTGGAAAGACCTAAAAATGGCTGTCCACCAACGTTTACCATCCAACCTGACAGAACTGGAGATACATCATACACGCGTTCACCCCTGAGAAAGCGAGCTGTGCTTCATGAAATGCGTTGGGTTTACGTAATATGTGTGTATTATTTTATCTGTTAAATTTTACTTGAATCATCCATCATACTACATGTATCATTCTTACCTGCTTGGCATTCTTTTATACTATTAAGTATGTATGCTTTTTGAATGAATTTCCTGAAAGGGGCCGGACGCATGAATAGGGGGTGGCGGTGGCAAAGGAAAGGGGAGGTGGCGCCCGTGCTCCCTTAATGGATAGGCCGCCCCTGTTGGGTACAGCGTTGCATGACCGCACGATTGTCAGTTAAAGTAACTCAGTGCTGTATCGCAAAACATGGCTTGGTCATGAAGGGGGGTAAATCTTCCGGAGGTCAAGGACTCAGGCACTCCTGCAGCTGAAAGGTCTCCCCGGAGCAGCTCTCTTTGCAGTGTTCGGCTTAACAGTCTCTTCCTCAGCTTCTCCAGCTACTCTGTGCTCTCCGGTTCAACCCAGTCTGGTCCAGAACAGTACAGCTCGTCACAAGATCTCAAACACTTATTCCTCTCTCTCTATCTCTCTCCAACTGCCCTGTGTCTTCCCAGGCTTTTTCTTTTATATCCTTCCACCTCTTGGTAATTGCTCATAGGCTCTGTAGTTTAATTTCAGCTTAACTGTGAAGAAAGTTCTGCTTTCAGCCTACAATTCTCAAAAGTCTCTGGGTACCTGTATTAAGTTATGGCAAGCAAAGGTGCTGACTGCGGTCATCTTGTGGATGAATACAATTCTGCATTCTCAGCACAATGTGATGATAGCCTACTGTGAAGTTGGGGGGTTGTTTTAGCTTAAGGGTAGAGCTACCCAGTGAGCTGAGTACATGCTAGGTATCAGTGGCGTAACTAGAAACCTCAGGGCCCCGGTGCAAGAAATCATGAAGGGCCCCCCCGAAAAGCATGTTTTTGATACTATATTTTTTCCACTGGTACTGGAGGGGGGTGGTACTGGAGGGGGGGTGTTATTGGAGGGGGGTTGTGGTGGTACTGGAGGGGGGGTGGTACTGGAGGGGGGGTGGTACTAGAGGGGGGTGGTGGTGGTACTGGAGGGGGGTGGTACTGGAGGGGGTGGTGGTATTGGAGCTCCTGATGAGTGGAGAAAATCATCCACGAAACGCGTCGAGCTACACTTGATGCCATAACTTCATCCACTGTATCTTGATGATATAATATCATTATTATAGTATTTTTTTTTTACTATGCAATCTTATTTTCAGTTACCGGGCATGCCATCTCTGGCACCTATAGGCTATATGCTATTTTGTACCAACACTACTTTGACCATTATCTACTCAGTGTAACCATGTATTCAACTGCTTGTACTTTTCCATCCATTATGCCTATATTTCCGTGCCAATTATATGTGTATGTGTATATATATGAAATTCTTTTACTATATCTACCATGATTAATAAATTTACAATTTTGATCCTCCGCATTTCAACTGCTTCATTTAAAGTCCCAATTCCCTTTTTGCATATACCTGGTATTGGAGGGGGGGTGGTACTGGAGGGGGGGGTGGTGGTACTGGAAGGGGGTGATGGTGGTACTGGGGGGGTTGGTACTGGAGGGGGTGGTGGTGGTACTGGAGGGGGGGTGGTACTGGAGGGGGGTGGTGGTGGTACTGGAGGGGGGGTGGTACTGGAGGGGGGTGGTGGTGGTACTGGAGGGGGGGGTGACTCTGGAGGGGGGTGGTGGTGGTACTGGAGGGAGGGTGGTGGTGGTACTGGAGGGGGTGGTACTGAAGGGGGTGGTGGTGGTACTGGAGGGGGGGTGGCACTATAGGGGGTGGTGGTGGTACTGGAGGGGGTGGTACTGGAGGGAGGTGGTGGTACTGGAGGGGGTGGTGGTGGTATTGGAGGGGTGGTGGTACTGGAGGGGGGTGGTAGTGGTATTGGAGGGGGGGTGGTACTGGAGGGGGGGTGGTGGTGGTACTGGAGGGGTGGTGGTACTGGAGGGGGTGGTGGTGGCACTGGAGGGGGGTGGTACTGGAGGGGGGGTGGTACTGGAGGGGGTTGGTGGTGGTACTGGAGGGGGGTGGTGGTGGTACTGGAGGGGGGTGGTACTGGAGGGGGTTGGTGGTGGGGGGGATGGGATGAGTAAGAGGCAGAGCCGCAGAGGTGGTGGAGGTTGGGATCGATCGATTGCAGTGCAAAATGGTGACTTACCGCCAATCAATCGATCGATTCCCCCTCCTCAGAGATTATCCTCCACGTCACGGTGTGCCTCCTCCAGGAATCCCTTGCTTGCCTCAGGTCCTCAGGTAGGTACTCCACACACTGCGCAGTCGCAGAGGGGAGAGCTCCTCCCCCACCTTCACTGGATTGGTCTGCTGAGTTTTCTCAGTGTCCACCCTGCCTCCCTTACACTCTCTCTGTTTCTGGATAGGCGGGGGCAGAGCCCACAAACTCAGCGCTTCTCTCTCACTGTCTCTCCCCTCCCCACGGCATGAACTTAAAAGTGAGACTGACACACACCCCGGACAGTCAGGTGGGCCCCTCACGCGGCGGGCGGGCAGCCGGTGGGCCCCCTGAAGTGGCGGAGAACTACAGGGCCCAGTCGCACCTGCGACTGCTGCGACCCTTATAATTCCGCCACTGCCAGGTATGCAGTTTAAGGGCTTTTTTCCCCACTTTTACTGAAGATAAAGAAAAACAAGGCCATCCAGGATTGCCCATGCAGGGGTTTTAACTTCACAGTAAGGCCCTATTCATACTGGGGTGGGAGGTGCGTCAGCTGTAAAGCGCCGCTATTATTAGCGGTGCTTTACCGTCGTTTTAGCGGCGGTATTCGGCCACTAGCGGGGAGGTTTTACCCCCGCTAGCGGCCAAGAAAGGGTTAAAAACCACCGCAAAGCGCCTCTGCAGAGGCGCTTTGCCGGCGGCATAGCCGTCCTGCCCCATTGATTTCAATAGGCAGGAGCTGTGAAGGAGCGGTGTATACACCGCTCCTTCACTGCTCCGAAGATGCTGCTAGCAGGACTTTTTTTTCCTGCTAGCGCACCACTCCAGTGTGAAAGCCCCCGGGCTTTCACACTGGAGACACAGCAGCGGCTGTTTCCGGTGGGTTTGCAGGTGCTATTTTTAGCACAATAGCGCCTGCAAACTGCCCCAGTGTGAAAGGGGTCTAATAATCACACATGGAAAATACAGAGCCTACTGGCTCTTTAGCAGCACTGCTGCTCAGGCTTTAGGCTTCAGCACTCTTGGCCATATAACGGAGTTCCTGTACAAACACTGTACCCTTTATTCAGCTTTCGTGATGCTCAGCCCACAGGCTTGGACCCTCTGTCTAACTATACCATGCAGACATGCATGCTTCTCCCTTGCTTGCCTGGACTCCTTGGGAGGGTGGAACCCAGAATCATTGTCAGGTGTCTACAAATAGCCCAGCACACAGCTGACCAGTCAGTGTGTTGGTAGATCACAAAATCAGGACCCAGGACTGGGGATTTCATTCCACCCGGATCACTACGAAATCCCCGGGCTCCAGGTCCCAAAGTAGGCTTTTCTAAGAAATGGGGAAACTGAGAAGCCAGATTCCTACCAAATACGCAAATCCCCTGGAGCCCCTCAACCTGCCTGGTTGAGAATCCTGCATCTATACCCTGGTGGGGTACCACACTACCACATACCCCCCCCCCCCTTGTTTCGACCCAGAGGGCGGAACACACCAGTACAACCTTCTCACTTCGGCATGACCCTGCAAGCTACCACTCACATGTCCCCCTGTTACATCTACTCGAGCTGTACAAAGACACTCCCATGCCTTTTTGCGTGCGCACTTCCAAAAGCGATGTCTTTCTATTTCCCTTGGACCTACACTAGCCACCTTGCATTAGGGAGTTTACTAATCCTGGTACCTTTTTTAACATGAGGCGGACATCTGAGCTTTAAGGGTCGGATATCATTAAAGTTATAAAGTGCTCCCTCAATTTCCACTAGACCCCCTTTTTCTCTTTACTTAATTTAGAAGGAACCACATTTTTAAACACTGGTTTAGTAATAAGTGGGGGCTTTTTTATTAAGGTGACACTGGTCCCTCTCTGCGCTTTATGTACGGGGGCACCCTCTTACTGTCCAAACTTAGCGTCACTTGTTTCCTCATGTACACTGCATGCTTCATTTTGTCAGTTTTATCACTAACATCCTCATATGACTGCGGCCTCATCCTAGTCTCCCTCTGAAAGACATGCTGACCGTCTTGCCACTCTGAGGTTTTTAAGTCATGTGACACCTTGCTGAGTTTTGGACCATTTCCCTCCGACCATTGTTTAACACGATCCTTCTCAGACCTTAGAAATTCCTCAAACCTCAGGAAATCTTCCCCATAATTACCCTCCTGAACCTGTAGGAGGCCTAATTCTGCTCTAGCTTTTATTTATTTATTTATTGTCAAAAATAACACTTTTGTCAGAATTCATTTCTCCAGCGTTCTGCAGGGCAATGTCTGAAGAGGAACTGCACCCAGCGGAGAGGTTGTCTTCCACAGCAGTTTCATTAGACACCAACTCCACTGGCATGAGATCCCCTGCCAGCAACTGTCCTGACACCTGACTATCATCACATAAAACAACATTTGGACCTGTGACCACAATCACTTCATTTATACTTGTGACATCTGGGGTTTCCACCAACATTAGCTAATTTGGCAAGGCATCATACATTACCACATCATTAGGCCCTTTGTGGATCACAAACATGACCTCTTCTGTGCATTCGCCCTTACTTGGCGCTTCCATCTCGTGAGCAACATCATCTGCAGTAGCAAGTGCACCCTTGCATATAAGTTGCTCGGCAGGTCATTCATCTGGCACCGCAGAAAACATGTCTGTCTAACTCTTACCAACAGAGGCCTTTTCCATGTTATACATGAATTAATGTTATACAGGCACTGTGCTGTATAACATTCTTTAAGGCAGGCATGTTCCAAAATCCGGCCTGCGGGCCAATCGTGGCCCGCGTTTCGGTTCTGAATGGCCCGCCTGGTTATTTGGACATATATATCTTTTGTGGCCCCTGACAATCTCCCAGCGCCGGGGCCACAAAAGATGTATATGCCTTGGAGGGGACAGGGAGGAGGCGAAACGAGCGCCTTACACACACAGGAGAATTTCCTGTTTACGGGTGGCCTCTGTAATAGGAAGTCCCGCCCGTCTCCGGCGCTGCCATCGGACGAATGTTTTGTCCATCAAAGGAGGCGGAACTTTCTATTAAAGAGGTCGCCGTGTAATTCTCCTGTAGGTAATCTTTGGCACTCGTGAGTGCATTCCTGGCAATGGTGCTTCATTCCTGGCAATGGTGAGTGCATTCCTGGCAATGGTGTGTGCATTCCTGGCAATGGTGGTGCATTCCTGACAATGGTGGTGCATTCCTGGCAATGTTGGCTGCATTCCTGGCAATGGTGGCTGCATTCCTGGCAATGGTGAGTGCAATTCCTGGCAATGATGGTGCATTCCTGGCAATGGTGGTGCATTCCTGGCAATGGTGGCTGCATTCCTGGCAATGGTGAGTGCAATTCTTGGCAATGATGGTGCATTCCTGGCAATGGTGGTGCATTCCTGGCAATGGTGGTGCATTCCTGGCAATGGTGGCTGCATTCCTGGCAATGGTGGCTGCATTCCTGGCAATGGTGAGTGCAATTCCTGGCAATGATGGTGCATTCCTGGCAATGGTGGTGCATTCCTGGCAATGGTGGCTGCATTCCTGGCAATGGTGGCTGCATTCCTGGCAATGGTGAATGCAATTCCTGGCAATGGTGGTGCATTCCTAGCAATGGTGGTGCATTCCTGGCAATGGTGGGTGCTGCATTCCATGCAATGGTGAGGCTACATGCATGGCAATGGTTGGGCTGCAGATGGGCACTTGTGAAGCTGCAGATGGGCACTGACCCTTATTTTGCGTCACAGTTCTTTATTTAAAATGTAATTTTTTTTTTCTTGAAACTTCACTCTTAAAGTGAAGGTGCGTGTTATACGCCAATAAATACGGTATATCCAAATAATACTCCCAAGCTCATCTCTTTACTCCCACACAGCCACAAAGGCAAGAGAATTCTTGTTGTGCAGTGTATTAGTGCTCAAACGAACACACTTAGACCAAATTTTAATGGTTCAAAGAATGTCAGGCAAAATGGTTACACCTCGCGCATGTTCACTTCAAATCTGGCCCTCTTTGAAAAAAGTTTGGACACCCCTGCTTTAAGGGAACAGGATCCATTTTTTAAAATTATTTTTTTAGGGTAGCAAATGATTTATGTCAACGAGGAGAGAGTTGTTATAAGTTGAAGACACTGCATTTCAGTCAGCTGCTCTCTGCCTGCATTTTACTGTGAAATAAACTTCCATAGTACTGCAATGGAAAATTTACAACAGTGGTGCTATCTGGAGCAGCAGGAGTTACAGGAGTACTCCACTGTTGTGCTGTCTTAGTATATAGCTCGGAAAATGTCTTCTGTCAATCTAAATAAACTGTCAACTTCGTTTTTAATGAATAGATTGCTGTACAAGCTCCTATGCTCCTTTCATCCAGTAACAGTTATTAATGCTACAATTACATCAGATTAAAGCTTGATAAATGCTGAAAAGGATGACAGGAAGGCAGGATACAAGAATCCAAACAACTTTAAACATGAAGCCCATTGTGTGAGTGTTAGCTAATGCAGTGCTGCAAGGAGCCAGGAAGCATGTCCGGAGGAGAGGCAACACATTCTGTACAAGTCATTTCCCTTGTGCACAGTGCCCATTGTAGTATTGAGTGTGTAAAGAAGAAAAGGAGGAAAGGGACAGGCCGAGTCAGTCATCTCCTCTCCCCCTTGCTGACACATCTTCAGAGGGCTGAGGAATAATTTGAATATTTGCTGTCCCTAGAATTCTTCAGCAATGGCATGATTAAGCCAAAGATGCTGAGAATAGCACAAATAGATGGCAGCCTTCAATGCTTTGATGGTTTATTTCAATGCCAAATGATAAGCACAAGGTATATTCTGGCTTCTCACAATGTGCTTGAGGTTGCACTGCTGTATGGAAATTATGACTCTGAGTTCTGCATAATTTCTTAAAGCCTGCCTGACATGCAAAACCAAGAAGCTACCATCAGTATTAATTTTAATACTTGGGTACACCCAGGGACACTTTTCTAAGAAAGGTCAGCTTCTGCTTCTTCCTCATTTCTATGTTTCAAATGGAAAACCAAACTCTAATGCATGGACAATAATAAATCACAAGGCAAGCAGGGAAATTTTGAATAAAAATTAAATTTTTTTTCCATTTCCCAGATCTGTCATCAGTGTATGAATCCTACTTTAGAATGGAGCCCCTGTAATTGGAACTCTTTAACAGGAATGTATAGTAGTTTTATAACATACACCCCCAGATATTTGAATGAGGATGCTATTGGGATATTTTACAGAGTAGGGCCCTGTATAAAGGGATGGGGGTGGAAAGATGACCTGCCTCCCTAATAGCCGCTTGCGGGGAACTGTATAACAATTGTACCCAGGAAAGAAATATCGGGCCAAAGCCGAACTTGCACATGGTGGCCCACAGGTATTGTCATTCCACGCTATCGAAAGGCATGTGGGCGTCCCCTACGTTGTCCACCTGTGTCTGCATATTAAGGAATAGTTAATTAGGTTAAATAATGGCAGTAGACTTGCCCGGCATAAATCCAGATTGATCTGAATGAATAATGGAGGTTATGGCCTGGTCTCATGGCTAGGACTTTGGCTAGGATTTTAATATCCACTTGTAAGAGGGAGATGAGCCTGCAGGAACCCGGATCCAGTGGGTCTTTGCCCAGTTTAAGTAATAGGACAATATTGGCACTAGGCATAGAATCTTGGAATTTGGAAAGGACCTTACCGCTACTTGTAGATCTTCCATGGTTATGGGAGAATCTAAAGCCCTCTTCTGGGCGTCTGTAATTCTGCTGCCAAGTAATCCTGTCTAGCGCGATATAGATCAGGATAGACAAACAAAATATTTGGGGGGCACACCCTAAAAGATGCATTAATGATGGTGCCGCCATAAGACCATACAACAGAACAAAATATTACAGCACACACATGCAAAAAAAGACATTTACCTCCAGCAAGGCTAGTTTAAAACACCTAAACATTTTCAAAAAACATTATCAAAAAATATGGGGATTTGGTCACACCATATTGCTATATGGTGCTAATCCAAAAGGGGGGAGAGCAAAGGGGCGGGACTTTGAGTGAAGCATGTGGTAGCAAAAGCATCTTTTGGTGTAGAATAAAAGAAGTTTATTGGTTGCCATCAGATAAAAAGCAAGGTACAATTGATAAATATACCGTACATATAATTGGTGATAATGCATGGGTAATACAATACATCTCAATCATAACTTAAGTATCATAAGAATTAACAAGCAATATTATATATCACAAAAAAATGGCAAGCAACAACTTTCCTAAGTGCACCAAAAAAATCATGAGGGTAAGATGATAAAATAGAATATAATAATGCCTGCAGGGACTCGGGCCTCTTGGATCCTGGGGTAAGGTATATGGTTTAGCTGATAAATCTATATGGGTATAAGGTAGCAAGGCGTAAGCAGCTCTACGCGTTTCGTGGCTAGAGGGCCACTCGTCAGGAGCCAGCACTTGGTGTTTCTAAATGTAGAGATATAAGCATTAGTTTGGATAGTGATTAATGAAGTGAATGCATAGGTAAGCGGG
This sequence comes from Lithobates clamitans, assembly GCA_037952925.1. NCBI lineage: Eukaryota > Metazoa > Chordata > Amphibia > Anura > Ranidae > Lithobates > Lithobates clamitans. The sequence goes on from JBBGZY010000675.1 coordinate 1,070,325, forward strand.
GGTGAAACTAAGAGACCCCCGAACCCAGTGCACTCTAACTTACTCAAATTCAAAGAAGATGGAGGTGTGGTGTCGGGCAGCACCAGCCATCCAGGTGCACTCCCCACCTGGAGCCGCAGTGGGCAGACCAGCAGCGGCGCCCCAAAGGCAGCAACCAGAACGGGCACGGGACCAGGCAACCTGAAGGTGAGGTGAAAAATAGGTGAACAAAGGTGTTAACAGGGGAAAATTAGAAGGCATGAATGAGTGAAAAAGCAGGGGGAAGTGGGGGGAGGAAGGAGGGGAAGAGGTGGAGGTGGAGGTGAAAGATGACAATACAAGATAATAGGGAGGTGTGGGTGAAGGGATACAAAGGTACCACCGTGGGTGAAAAAAACAGTGTAGTGTGGGGATCAAATAAGGTGATGATGAAATACCTGTGACAAGATTGGAGTAATTGGGAAGAAGGAGAACCAGAGTTGTGTGTTTGCCGATGTGAATGGAAGCCTCGTGTGCCAAGCATCGCCCGGAAAGCGCCAATATGAGCGCCACAACAGGACCGCTCACTGATGTCACGCCGCATAGCGTTGCAGGGGGAGGGGCAGGACATGCCAGGCGTGATGTCCGGCCAGCCCGGGCTCTCAAACCCCCGGTGCGCCTGCGAGCGTGGCTCCCACGTGTCATGGTGCGACGGCGCTCAGGCTGATGCCGCACGTCAGACATGGGATGCGTGATGTTGATGCGTTGTGGCAGTGCCCACACCCCCCCCAGGCGCACAAGGGGCAAGGAGTGGGAGGAGGCCCGCCAGACACATCACAGCTCCCGGGTAGGAAAATAAACCCAGACGGCCGGCTAGCCCGGCTCGACCTCACACCGCCACCAGATGAACCGAGATCCAATAACGGATACATATTAAGTGAGAGGAGAATATTGCAATTGAATTGAGTTAAATCAATAACAATGTTAATATAGATAAACCAATAAAAATAATAAATTTCCAAGGGCACTTCTAGAATCGCACTTAATAGCAAAGTGGGTGACGAAGGCTAAAAAAATGGGCTAAAAAATTAATTAAGCATTACCACATGTTTCCATCCCTAAATCTAATATTCAATAGCGGAAATGGTTTTTGGGGACTTTAAATGAAGGCGTGACCTGGTAAGCCCAGTTCTTCCATCCCTCGGGACTTTAAATGAAATTGTGGCCCGGTAAGGTCACATATTTCCATCCCTGTCATATTCAAAAGGGGGGAGAGCAAAGGGGCGGGACTTTGAGTGAAGCATGTGGTAGCAAAAGCATCATTTGGTGTAGAATAAAAGGAGTTTATTGGTTGCCATCAGATAAAAAGCAAGGTACAATTGATAAATATACATATAATTGGTGATAATGCATGGGTAATACAATACATCTCAATCATAACTTAAGTATCATAAGAATTAACAAGCAATATTATATATCACAAAAAAATGGCAAGCAACAACTTTCCTAAGTGCACCAAAAAAATCATGAAGGTAAGATGATAAAATAGAATATAAAAATGCCTGCAGGGACTCGGGCCTCTTGGATCCTGGGGTAAGGTATATGGTTTAGCTGATAAATCTATATGGGTATAAGGTAGCAAGGCGTAAGGCAGCTCTACGCGTTTCGTGGCTAGAGGGCCACTCATCAGGAGCCAGCACTTGATGTTTCTAAATGTAGAGATATAAGCATTAGTTTGGATAGTGATTAATGAAGTGAATGCATAGGTAAGTGAGGGTGAAACTAAGAGACCCCCGAACCCAGTGCACTCTAACTTACTCAAATTCAAAGAAGATGGAGGTGTGGTGTCGGGCAGCACAGGCCATCCAGGCGCACTCCCCACCGGGAGCCGCAGTGGGCAGACCAGCAGCGGCGCCCCAAAGGTGCCAACCAGAACGGGCACGGGACCAGGCAACCTGAAGGTGAGGTGAAAAATAGGTGAACAAAGGTGTTAACAGGGGAAAATTAGAAGGCATGAATGAGTGAAAAAGCAGGGGGAAGTGGGGGGAGGAAGGAGGGGAAGAGGTGGAGGTGGAGGTGAAAGATGACAATACAAGATAATATGGAGGTGTGGGTGAAGGGATACAAAGGTACCACCGTGGGTGAAAAAAACAGTGTAGTGTGGGGAACAAATAACTTGATGATGAGATACCTGTGACAAGATTGGAGTAATTGGGAAGAAGGAGAACCAGAGTTGTGTGTTTGCCGATGTGAATGGAAGCCTCGTGTGCCAAGCACCGCCCGGAAGGCGCCAATATGAGCGCCACAACAGGACCGCCCACTGACGTCACGCCGCATAGCGCTGCAGGGGGAGGGGCAGGACGTGCCAGGCGTGTTGTCCGGCCAGCCCGGGCTCTCAAACCCCCGGTGCGCCTGCGAGCGTGGCTCCCACGTGTCATGGCGCGACGGCGCTCAGGCTGATGCCGCACGTCAGACACGGGATGCGTGACGTTGATGCGTTGTGGCAGTGCCCACACCCCCCCAGGCGCACAAGAGGCGGGGAGTGGGAGGAGGCCCGCCAGACACATCACAGCTCCCGAGTAGGAAAATAAACCCAGACAGCCGGCTAGCCCGGCTCGACCTCACACCGCCACCAGATGAACCGAGATTCAATAACGGATAGATATTAAGTGAGAGGAGAATATTGCAATTGAATTGAGTTAAATCAATAACAATGTTAATATAGATAAACCAATAAAAATAATAAATTTCCAAGGGCACAAGGTATATGGTTTAGCTGATAAATCTATATGGGTATAAGGTAGCAAGGCGTAAGGCAGCTTTACGCGTTTCGTGGCTAGAGGGCCACTCGTCAGGAGTCAGCACTTGATGTTTTCAAATGTAGAGATATAAGCATTAGTTTGGATAGTGATTAATGAAGTGAATGCATAGGTAAGCGGGGGTGAAACTAAGAGACCCCCGAACCCAGTGCACCATTTCCGCTATATGGTGCTAAGCCCACTTACTGCGACAAAGTACCCCATGATTAGTGGGTCCTACACTATCCATAGATTGGGAGATCCTGCTTCTCTGAACCATGAGAGTAATATACTCTTCTATATGGGAGAACTTTGAGGTCTCCACCCATGACACAAGTGGACATTAAGGAGAGGTACTTAGTGAGGGAGTGGGGTGCTCCTCACCCAAAAGGATTTGGTCAGAATCCATACAATAGACAAACAAAATATTTGGGGGGCACACCCTAAAAGATGCATTAAAGATGATGCAGCCATAAGACCATACAACAGAACAAAATATTACAGCGCACACATGAAAAAAAGACATTAACCTCCAGCAAGGTTAGTTTAAAACACCTATACATTTTCAAAAAACATTATCAAAAAATATGGGGATTTGGTCACACCATATTGCTATATGGTGCTAAGCCCACTTACTGCAACAAAATACCCCATGATTAGTGGGTCCTACACTATCCATAGATTGGGAGATCCTGCTTCTCTGAACCATGAGAGCAATACACTCTTCTATATGGGAGAACTTTGAGGTCTCCACCCATGACACAAGTGGACACTAATGAGAGGTAGTTAGTGAGGGAGTGGGGTGCTCCTCACCCAAAATCCCCATATTTTTTGATGTTTTTTGAAAATGTTTAGGTGTTTTAAACTAGCCTTGCTGGAGGTAAATGTCTTTTTTGCATGTGTGCGCTGTAATATTTTGTTCTGTTGTATGGTCTTATGGCTGCACCATCTTTGATGCATCTTTTAGGGTGTGCCCCACAAATATTTTGTTTGTCTATTGTATGGATTCTCACCAAATTCTTTTTGGGTCTATTTTCATGACTCAGTATGTTTTGACCCCTAGATTATCTCCCACCATATCATGCAGACGCTGCCGATTGGATGTGACTACAATGTAAAGTAGTGAGTGTACAGCTTGTATAACAGTGTAATTTGCTGTCCCCTCAAAATAACATAACACACAGCCATTAATTTCTAAACCTCTGGCAACAAAAGTGAGTACACCCCTAAGTGAAAATGTCAAAACTGGACCAAAAGTGTCAATATTTTGTGTGGCCACCATTATTTTCCAGCACTGCCTTAACCCTCTTGGGCATGAAGTTCACCAGAGCTTCTCAGGTTGCCACTAGAGTACTCTTCCACTCCGCTTTGATGACATCACGGAGCTGGTGGATGTTAGAGACCTTGCGCTCCTCCACCTTCTGTTTGAGGATGCTCCACAGATAGTCAATAGGGTTTAGGTCTGGAGACATGCTTGGCCAGTCCATTACCTTTACCCTCAGCTTCTTTAGTAAGACAGTGGTCGTCTTGGAGGTGTGTTTGGGGTCATTTTCATGTTGGAATACTGCCCTGAGGCTCCGAAGGGAGAGGATCATGCTCTGCTTCAGTATGTCACAGTACATGTTGGCATTCATGGTTCCCTCAATGAACTGTAGCTCCCCAGTGCAGGCAACACTCATGCAGCCCCAGACCATGACACTCCCACCACCATGCTTATCTGTAGGCAAGACACAGTTGTCTTTGTACTCCTCACCTGGTTGCCGCCACACATGCTTGACACCATCTGAACCAAATAAGTTTATCTTGGTATCATCAGACCACAGGACATAGTTCCAGTAATCCATGTGCTTAGTCTGCTTGTCTTCAGCAAACTGTTTGCGGGCTTTCTTGTGCATCACCTTTAGAAGAGGATTCCTTCTGGGATGACAGACATGCCGACCAATTTGATACAGTTTGTAGCTTATGGTCTGAGCACTGACAGGCTGACTCCCCCACCCCTTCAGCCTCTGCAGCAATGCTGGCAGCACTCATATGTCTATTTCTCAAAGACAACCTCTGGATATGACGCTGAGCAGGTGCACTCAACTTCTTTGGTCAACCACGGTGAGGCCTGTTCTGCGTGGAACCTGTCCTGTTAAACCGTTGTATGGTCTTTGCCACCTTGCTGCAGCTCAGTTTTAGGGTCTTGGCAATCTTCTTATAGCCTAGGCCAAAAAAATTTGTACAACAACAATTTTTTTTTTCAGATCCTCAGAGACTTCTTTGCCATGAGGTGCCATGTTGAACTTCCAGTGATCAGTATGAGAGAGTGATAGCGATAACACCAAATTTAACACACTTGCTCCCCATTCACACCTGAGACCTTTTAACACTATCAAGTCACATGACACCGGGGCTAATGGCTAATTGGGCCCAATTTGGACATTTTCACTTAGGGGTGTACTCATTTCTGTTGCCAGCGGTTTAGACATTAATAACTGTGTGTTGAGGTATTTTGAGGAGACAGCAAATTTACACTGCTATACAAGCTGTACACTCACTACTTTACATTGTAGCAAAGTGTAATTTCTTCAGTGTTGTCACATGAAAAGATATAATACAATATTTACAAAAATGTGAGGGGTGTATTTACTTTTGTGAGATACTGTATGTCTTCCTCTGCTTTAATGTCTCCAAAACTGCCAGAATCCTCTTCCCTCTCCTCTTGTGTGTTGTGTGGCATTGCAAGAATGGTATCTGTATAAAGCGGGCCTTGAGAGGAAAGGAAGCCCTCCTCTTCCTGCTCTGCCTCAAGTGCCCTGTCCATAATGCCACGCAGAGTCTGCTAAAGCAGAAACACAACAAGAATGGTGTCACTGATGCATGCATTGTTATGGCTCACCATCCTTGTGGCCTCCTCAAATGGTGACAGCACCGTGCATGCATCTTTTATCAGCAGCCATTGGCGTGGGGAAAAAAAGCTTGGGCCTGTCATTGTACCATACTCAGACAGGTGCTCATTGATGGCCCTCTGCTGTATGTGCAGCCGCTTCAGCATTGCCAAAGTCGAGTGGGCATGTCACAAATCAGGCAGTTTGTGGGCAGGTGGAATTCCCGCTGACTTTCAGCCAACTGAGCACTGGTTGTTTATGACCACCTCAAATGGCTACCGACTCTTCTGGCCTGCTTTAGCAGATCTTCCAACTCTGAGCACCACCAAATTGAGGACATGCCAGGCATGGCACATGTGTCAACTTTTCCTGTCTAAGGGCGGACAGAAGGTATGTGCCATTATCGCACACCACCATTCATGGCTTCATGGCATGAACCACCTCTGGGCCTACCCCTGCAGAGCTGCAAGAATTTCTGCTCCGGGGTGGCTCCTGTCCTCTACACAGATCAGGTCAAGCACTGCATGGCACCTTTTAGCCTGACTGATTGAGTAGCCCCTTGAACGCTTAGGGGGTACTGCTGGTTCATAGGGCAATTAAGCAGAGGAGGGCATGGAGGAGGAGGAGGTGGACCTGACAAATCTTGCATCATCACCAGTAGCTGTATGAAGACATGGTGGCACAAAAAGCTGCAGCAATGAGCCTTGTCCTGCATCTTTCCGAGTTGCAAGCAGAGTTACCCAGTGTGCTGTAAGCAAAATAAATCGTCCCTGACGATGCTTTCTGGACCACGTGTTAGCAGTAACATGGACCTTGCGGCTGACTACCTTGCCCAACAATGCCACAACATTGCCTCTCACGTGATGGTACAAAGCTGGAATGGCCTTACATGCAAAGAAATAGCAACTAGGATCCTGCCTTTGTGGTACAGCACACTCTGAAAATTCACGGAAGGGGGGCAGAATCCACCAGATGGAAAGGTGGGAGTTGTAAAGCCAGCAGCCTTGACAAGCTTGAATTTAGACGCTTGGCATGTGGGTGGCAGTGACTGTATTTTTTTTCTGTAGCAGCAGATGGGGCAGAGAAATTTGCCTGCTTTAGTCTACAGCTGGTGGGGTGCTACTGGCAGATGTGCTGCAAGGACCTGTGACATCCTTCACTATACCATCATCCCTGTCAGTGGAGGCTGCTGAGTGGTCATGAGGTATAGTGGGGTGGACCGGAAAGGTGAGGAGTGAGGAGGCACAGAATTGCGTCCCTTTTGTGTGGCTTTCAGGTGCTCTTACCAACGGGCTGAGTGGTGGGAGGTTAAATTCCTTGTCAAGCATGTGGTACCCAAATGGCTAGTGTTTTTGCCACAATTAATCTGCTTGAGGCAAAGTTTGCAAAATTGCAACAGTATGATCGGCTGCACATGTGCTAAAAAAGGCCTAGATGGCTGAGCTGTGGGAAGTGGGCTGGGAGATAACAGCTCCACAATCTGGTGGAATAGGTAGGTTGCTCTCTACTCTTCCATGATGGCTGCCTTGTTGGGGTTGTGCTTCACTATCACTTTCCTCCTCTATTCTATCTGGCACCCAAGTCACATCAGTGACCTCATCATCATCACCCCCTCCATCCTCATCATCACTGGAGCCAACTTGGCAATATGCTGTAGCTGGGGGAACATAACCAATTTGTTGTTTACCAGCGTTCTCCCCTCTCTGTAGGCTCATGTTCCTACCTTCCTCAACCTCAGAACCAACATCTGAAATAAGTAATGGCTGTGCATCATTAAGGAGCAAGTAGTTGACGTTGTGCTCAAATAGCTCAGCTGACTTCTCCATTCCTGATGTTGGGGCTATGGCAGGAGTAGCTGTGGACAAGGAGGCAAAATAAGCCACTGTGGCGGCTGCGGTGGACTGCGCACTAGTCTGCTTGGGTGATGGAGGATGAGGAGGATGAGGGTGGTTTAGTAAGCCAGTCCACCACCTTCTCTGCATGCTGTGGCTGGATGGCACGGGCAACATCAGAAACGGAGGAAATGATGCCCTGCCTGAGTATGGACCATGTCCACCTTTGCCTGTGGACACAGATGCTGCTGGCCCCCTCACAGTGCCATGGGCACATCTGCCTCTCCTTGTTGGCCTCTCAGACATGATGGGGGGGTTATTAAAAAAATTTAATAAAGATGGGTAAATGTGTACATGAATGCACTTTAATCAATGGAAAGTGGTGTTTGGTGCACTTTACCTCGAGTACTCACTACACAGATACACTCCACAGACACACTACAATATACTGCAGTAAAACTGCACTGACGCACTGCAATATACTAGGTTAAACGTGCACCAATGCACTGAAATATACTACGTTAAATGTGCAACAATGCACTGCAAGCTACTGCAGTAAACGTGCACCAACGCACTGAAATGGACTGCATTAAACGTGCACTAGCGCACTGCAATGTACTGCGGTAAATGTGCACCAATCCACTGAAATAAACTGCGTTAACCACTTGCCAACCGCTGCACGCCTATATACGTCAGCACAATGGCAGCAGTGGGCAAATGGTCATACCTGTACGTTCCCTTTAATTGGCGGGGCTATGTAAACAAGGCATTTCCCAGTTATGCCTTGTGACGTGACAGAGATCACTGCTCTCTGTCATCGGGAGCAGTGATCGCTGTCATGTGAGTTGAAGCCCCCCCCACACAGTTAGAATCACTCCCTAGGACACACTTAACCCCTTGATCACCCCCTAGTGTTTAACCCCTTCCCTGCCAGTGTCATTTACACAGTAAGCATATTTATAGCACTGATAGCTGTATAAATGACAATGGTCCAAAAATAGTGTCAAAAGTGTCCGATGAGTCTACCATAATGTTGCAGTCACGATAAAAATCGCAGATTGCCGCTATTACTAATAAAAAAAATGAAAAATAAAAATGCCATAAAACTATCCCCTATTTTGTAGATGCTATAACTTTTGCGCAAACCAATCAATATACGCTTATTGCGATTTTTTTTTTTTTTAATGAAAAATATGTAGAAGAATACATATAGGCCTAAACTGAGGAAAAAAATATTTTTTTATATATATTTTTGAGGGATATTTATTATAGCAAAAAGTAAAAAATATTGCGTTTTTTTCCAAAATTGTCACTCTTTTTTTTTTTTATAGCGCAAAAAATAAAAACCGCAGAGGTGATCAAATACCACCAAAAAAAGCTCTATTTGTGAGAAAAAAAGGGCGTCAATTTTGTTTGGGTGCAACGTCGCAATTGTCAGTGCGATGTAGTGCCGAATCGCAAAAAATGCTCTGGTCAGGAAGGAGGTAAAATCTTCCGGGGCTGAAGTGGTTAAACGTGCACTAACGCACTGCAATATACTGTGGGAAACATGCAACAACAGTAGTATGTTGGATATTGGATCATAGAAGGAGCAGTTCTGTGGCCCCTCCCAGGTTCCACTGCACTAACAGCTCAGGGGCAGCTTGCAGAACCCTGGCCCATGGGCCTGACTCTTATGCCCCGTACACGCGGTCGGATTTTCCGATGGAAAATGTCCGATCGGAGCGCGTTGTCGGAAATTTCAACCGTGTGTGGGCTCCATCGGACATTTTCCATCGGATTTTCCGACACACTAAGTTGGAGAGCAGGAGATAAAATTTTCCGACAACAAAATCCGATCGCGTCAATTCCGACCGTGTGTGGCCTGTTCCGACGCACAAAGTGCCACGCATGCTCAAAAGAAATTCCGGCATGGAACAGCTCGTTCTGGTAAACTTAGCGTTCGCAATGGATACTGCACTTTCGTCACGCTGCAATGTTAAAAATGGTTTAATACAGCGCACTCTCTTCTTCTTTATAATGTGACAAGAATTAAGTCGTTTTGATGCTCATATTCACACACACTTCTCACAAACTTATTTCGTTACTATTTATCTGGATTCCCTCAATATATTTTGATTTCTCACATCTGACAACATATTTTTGTTTTTTATTTTTTTGGCTTTAATGTAGATTATTTTTTTGTGTTTGTATTTTTTTGAAGTGATTTCTTTTTGGGATTTTGATTTGTACTCCCGAAAATGTTTGTGTGTGTTTTTTTTGACAAGTTCCCACAACGCCATTAATATGTTGTTCTATTTAATCTGTAGGAGATTGTTTGGTGTTGGTGTCCCTTGTTAATTTCACATTTTATGTTAGAAATGTACCTGAATCGTCATCAACAAACTGTCCTTTTTGGATGAAAACACACACAGGAGAGTCTAATTTCCAAAAGAAAATTTTAGTAAGGGCTCACAACTAAACAAAGAGGGAGGCAACGCTGGAGAAACTGCAGAAGTGGGTGAAGCCTTGGACCGACAGGGCACACATCAACTATTTTTAAGCAAAATTGGTGGCCTGAGGAGTCCATATCTAAGGGGGGGCAGTCTGGTCCAGAAGTCCCAGAGATCCGGAAAGCAGCAGATGACATCTGTGTCCCCAGGCTGTGGTCATACGAGAGACTGCATCTTCTGTCAGACCAGACTGAACCCAGGGTCATCACTCTCTGGTCTTCTTTCCACGCCTCCTTCCATGCGGTGGCTGTGGTGGTGGAGTTGTGGCAGCAGGAGGAGGAGGAGGATGGTCCAACTCAACCACGTCGGTCTTGGGTGTTAGTTCCCCACTCACCCCCTTACGTAGGACTTTATAAAGCAGGTCCTCACAAAGCCTGCGTTGACCCTCCTGCATGCCCTGCAGTTTTGTGGCAGCCAGGCAGGTAAAGGCCTCTTCAGGAGTGGGTAAGGCTCGTAGGGACGTCAAAGCCTCCTGGATCAGCCTGAATGCTGAATCCTGCACGGGACTCGGAGTCGTCTTCCTGGCTCTTTTATATGGAAGGCGGAGGGGAAGAACCTGAGACTCAGTCAGGCTGCGACTGGTCCCTGGCTTTTCCTGGCTGACACTTAGCCCCGCCTCCTCCTGGCTGCCACTAATCCCCGCCTCCTCCTAACTGCCACATTCCACAACCTCCTCCTGGCTGAGGTCTTCCTGTGTATGAAAAAGGGACATAGTTTTAGTATTTTCTTCATCAATCACACACAATTTTCACCTCCTGACTGCTGCAAATTGAATGTTAACAAATATAACAGACTATCCATCTGAGCCCAGCAGTTTTCATTCTTGTCCCAATTTTGGGTGCCCACTACTGTCTATTGATATGTAAAACACTTTTTTCAATCAGCAAATAGTGATCAATAAGAACATCTAGTAAACATCATTTATTTATTGACCAGAAATCTGTAGAAGAATGCTATACCTGACTCCAGCTGGGCTCCTCCACTTCTTCCTGGCTGGAAGGCCCAGTTTGGACATCAGAAGCCTCAGCTGGTATGGAAGGAAGTGTGGAAGGAAGAGTGGAGAGGGATTCCCTGACTTCAGTGTGGTCTGACAGAAATCGCAGTCTCTCATAGTACCAGAGCCTGGGGACATAAACGTCATCTGCTGCAGCTCCGGACCTCTGGGAATCTGTGACCTTCTTGCGCTCCCTAAGATATGTGCTCCTCAGGCCACCAATTTTGGCTTTTAAATAGGGGATGGTTGCTGTGGGGACCACCGGCGTCACCAACTCCAGCAGTTTCTCCAGCGCTGCCTGCCTCTTCTGTTTATGGTTATAGTGGGGGTGTCTGACCTGCCACAGACAGGGCAGCTCCCTGTATTTGTCAATGAACAGGGGCAGGAAATTGTGGTCGTTGAACCCATCCATTTTCTCTGCAAGACACAACACAAGACAAACCCTAAGGTCAGGCCAAACTCCCCTAATCTTGTTACAATATAGGCTTCCATTTCGAAGCAGTATAGGCCCAAGTTTAGATCCTACCTTCGTTATCACGATCGGCGCCTCCGATGCTCCTTCCTCCGCTCACAGATCATACGTAAGACGCACGCGTGTTACGCTTTATACACACTGCGCATGCGTGTAACTCCGCCCGCCCCTGACGTTCTTTCTAGTCTAGTCCCCGGCCCCTTTGGTTCGGCGCAGTGGGGGAAGAGCACATGGTGGAGACACAGCAGGATCGTGCTAATTGTAGCAACGAGGAGGAGGAGGAGGAGGAAAGGCCGGATCCGGACACGTCCCGATCCAGAAGGAGATTTAAGGACTCAAATATGTCCTTTGGGGAGATGTTGGAGATGGTCGACATCCTGAAGAAGGCCGACTATGACGGGAAGTATGGGCCTTACCCCAACCCCAATATCAGAAAGGCCAAGATCATGGCGAAAGTGGTCAGGAGTCTGCACCGGAATTTCGGGGTACGACGATCGAAAGATCAGCTCAGGAAGCGGTGGTCGGACCTCAAATTACGAGAACATGAGCAGTACAGAAAGATCCGGAGAGTGCTGCAAAAAAGTAAGTAGTGCTGTGTTCCTATTCTTTATGTTTATTACGTTCGTGCTGCTCCATGTGCTTTTAGGAACTGTTGTACAGTTTAAAATGGCAACTTTCATGTTCATGGGCACATTATTCGTTCGGATCAAACATTTTTCTTTCGGACTATAAAATACCATTGTTTAGGCCATATGCATTTGGCCACCATTTTGAGGCCCTATACTTGTCTTAAAAGAATTGTGTTGTGTAGATGGCTTTGTTACTAGAATGAAACGCAAACTAGATTCTGTGTAAGGAGAGGACACTGAGCAGCTGTTTTCACATCTGGACACTGGAGCACTAGTGTGGGACACAAGAACACCATTTTTATGAGGGGGCCACACAGGTGCTCCAGTGTATACTATAGGGGTGTCTCCATCTGTAAAGCTTACACCAAACAGGTAAAGTATTGAAGCTTGACAAAGGACACTGAAAATGCTCCATTTTGGAACTCTGCTAAAATTGACAATTGTACCCCACTTCCAAGCAATGTTTCCTATTTCTAGTTCTGCCATCAAATATCTGTGTGCTAAGTATACCATTTTTGTTTTACATAGGGGATAAAAGACACCCCTCATCCGAGGAGACCAGAGCCCCCCCCCCCCCCTCTGGAAGAAGGTGAAATCCCCCCAACACAATCTGAGCAGGAGGAAGAAGACGTGGTGGAACTTGTCACCACAACAGGTGAGTGTCTGCGACCACAGGCTCAGATAAGAGAATGATGGCGGCATTTTTTTTAGACCTAATTTATTTTGGGGTTCCTCTCTTTTTAGGTGATCGTGAGGTTGTGGATCCAGATCCTTTCACATCCGAAAGTGCCCAGATCCTGATCAGGGAGATCATGGGGTGTAATTTACAATTGGAAATCATCAAGAAAAACATCAATGATGTTATTCCAAAAAATAAAAACATCATTGATGTTTTGGGGCCCCTCCAAATCACTTTCTTCTTTTGTGTGCTACAATGTGCTAAATGTTTTTGTGATTTTTCCCAAAGCCAAATTTGGATGATGCACACAGTGTGCCAACATGTGCTATCTGCCATCACGGGAGATCAATGGACGCGTTTTGGGGGTGCAACCCCTTCCTCAATAATAAAGTAGCGGTGAGGAAGGGCTTGCTCCCCCAAAACACGTCCCTTGATCCCCTGTGATGGCAGCTAGCACATATTGACATTGGCAAATTGGTGTGCATCTTCCAAATTTGGCTTTTCCTGGGGTGATTTCCCCCCATCTGAACGCAATATCAAACACAGTTCCTAAATACTCATGTCTGATATTGCCTTCAAATTCTACCAAATGTGAACTTTGTAAGTTCAAGATTTGTGTCTTTCTTGTTGGTTTTACACAGGCCTGTTTTATCTAAAATGGACATTTTGAGTTTTGATAATGCTACCCCAAAAATTGTTATACAACAAACATGTTGCTTTGTTTGAAAAACCTTTGGTAAATGCACATGTGATTGTGCAGGTATTAAAAAGATTGTTAATCAAGAATGTGTTGATTATTGTCTCAACGCTACAACACTTTTGGGGTGATATCATTGTTGTTTTCTGAGAAAATGGGGATTATTTACTAAGGGCAAATCCTCTTGGCACTACAAGTGCAGTTTCAGTGCAGTTTGCAACTGCACTTGTAGTGAAATGTGTTTTTGCATTTTAGTAAATAACAGCCAACAGTGCTTTGTATAATAAGGTTACACAATCACCACATTTTCTGGACTCAACACATTTCTGTCAGGGTCAGCTAAAACAAACACAAGCAGTAAATGTCCACAAAGAATTTCTTTTTTTGTTTTATTATAAAAAGGCTTCACAGATTGTCTGGCATATTGATAGCCCCCCTACCCGCAAAGAACTCCAGGTAGCGTAACCGGACAGCATGGACACTCAGGGAGGGCAAGCCAGGACGGCCGCTTTCAAGCGCCGTCAGTGTGGTTTGATGTATCATTCTGGCCTCATGCCCAACTGAGCCAGCATAGTTGGCCGAATGTTTCCTTAAAAAGTTATGGAGAACACAGCACGCAAGTATAATATGGTTCAGTTTATACTCCGCCATATGGATGGGTGTCAGAAATAGTCGGAACCGGCTGGCCAGGATTCCAAATGTGTTCTCCACCACTCTTCGGGCTCTGGCCAGCCGGTAATTAAAAACCCTCTGGTCCGGGGTGAGGGTCCTCATCGGGAATGGCCGCATCAGGTGGTCCCCCAGCGCAAACGCTTCATCAGCAACGAACACAAATGGGAGTCCTTCAACCTTGTCCTCTGGAGCTTGCAAGTCCAAGCTGCCATTCTGGAGACGCCTGTAAAACTCAGTCTGGGCGATGACTCCACCATCGGACATCCGGCCATTCTTCCCCACGTCCACATACAGGAAGTCGTAATTAGCCGACACCACCACCAACATCACTATACTATTTAACCCCTTATAGTTGAAATAGTACGACCCCGAGTTGGGTGGTGGGACGATGTGGACGTGTTTCCCATCAATTGCCCCTCCGCAGTTAGGAAAGTCCCACCGCTGGGCAAAGTGGGAGGCCACAGTCTGTCATTTCTGTGGCGTGGAAGGAAACTGTTGAGGAAAAAACAATAAACATTACTATTTTTTCTCCGAAACATGGCAAGCAGATTAGACACAAACATTATGGAGCAACCTCCAGATAGCATTTATTAAGGGGAATTTAACAACGCCAAAGTATAAGGTACACCTATCATATTCCCCCCCCTCTCATGGGCCATTTCTAACATTATAGGGTGTGTGTGGAAATCTTTGACAGGTAACCCTCTTCACTTCATTGAGAGATGAATGCCTAAATACAGGGTATTACTTGGAACAGCCCCTCCTTAGTTACACTATTGGCAGCATATGAGAGAACTGGTCACGCTGAAGCAACCAATTCTTGGTCCATGAACTCCTCCCCACCCTGTTCATGGACTGGACTTGTGTCAAGGTCAGGACCCCAACACCAAGCCCCTGCACAGCACAAACTCTACGAGGAGTACGCATACGCAACATGGCTAGAAAACGGTCGGCTGCTCAGAACGAAGTAACAGAACGCACTGAAGAACAGCAAGGCCTGTGAAGAGCGACCTGAAAAACAGTAACGAACGAACAAGAATACAATGACTAATTAAAGTCACGCGGAACTTGCTTGTATACACTGAAGAGCAGATACAAACCCACAAGCACAAACTGAACGGCAGAAAACGATCTGAAAGCCACGAGTCTGAAAAAGTGCGAATCGTCTCTCACCAAACTTTTACTAACACGAGATTAGCAAAAGGAGCCCAAAGGGTGCCACGCTTTTCTAGTCTCGTCGTACGTGATGTACGTGACTGCATGTTTGGCGATCGGAAATTCCGACAACTTTGTGCGACCGTGTGTAGACAAAACAAGTTTGAGCCAACATCTGTCGGAAAAAATCCTAGGATTTTGTTGTCGGAATGTCCGAACAAAGTCCGACCGTGTGTACGCCCTATTATAGCTTGGACAGTTGCCCCCTGATGGAGTCCTTATGCTCTTGGGAGTCTTCCCTAACTCTCTCAAATGGGACTCTCTCAACTGCATTATCTATGGAAGAATTTTCTGCAACCACGTCAGACTTCATGATTAAAAACCACCTCCATTTTATGTACTTTTATTGCATGATAAAGAAAGCTATACCCTAGGAACCACCCCACTTTTTAAAGTAATGGTCCAAGAAGATACGTTTAAATTGCTGACATGCTTAACTGTATGTGACTAGTCAGCATTAAATTTCCTGTTTTGCTGAAAAAAAGCTTGATATTGTAAACATTTCTAGTATACGGACCAGTAAATTGAATCTCACATTCTGATCGATGGATACAGTAGATAGATAATGGAAAATTGTTACCAATGCTTACCGTAATTTTCCTTTCCTGGCCTGTCCGAACCAGTAAATTGAATCTCACATTCTTATCAATAGATAGAGTAGATAGATAACGGAAAATTGTTACCAATGCTTACCATAATTTTCCTTTCCTGGCCTGTCCTCACGTCTTGGGTTAACCCCTCCCTCCAGTCTCTCAGGGCCACCTTCTCCTACTAATAAAAGAGAGCCTCTTCTCTACCCCCCCCCCCCGTTCCATTAACTAACAATGACAGGATTGTAGGGAGGGATGAAGATTGTGCTGACGTGAGGACAGGCCAGGAAAGGAAAATTATGGTAAGCATTGGTAACAATTTTTCGTTTTCCTGGCCAGCCTCACGTCAGCACACCTGGGATTTGATTTAGCTAATATAGGTGGAATAACAAACTCAAAACAAATGGTAATGATGCTGATTGAATATTTTATTTTGATTGGAAGGGTGCTGACACCACTGCGCTTCCAAATTTTGATGCACTAGCCGAAGTTGCATCCAGTCTGTATCTCTAGCGAAGGTTTCGCAGGAACTCCAACTAGCCGCCCTGCATATGTCTTCCACCGACATTTTAGCCGAAGCTACCCATGAGGCTGCCACCCCTCTAGTTGAATGAGCTCGTATAGCTTGTGGAGGCGTCAGCCCCCGTTTCTCATACGTAAGGCTTATCGCCTTGGTGACCCAGGTAGCTATGATTCTAGCTGATGCTGCCTCTCCTCTCTTAGTTTATTTGTTTTACCATCAGGACCTATCAGTCTTGCGCATCTGCCGAGTGTGGTGCAAGTACATTGAGAACAAGTTGACCATATCCAGTGGTCTGAAATCTAGTTCCTCTGCTTGTCCCGGAGGTTATGTGAAGTTAGGTAGTACCAATTCCCAATTTACCACCTTGGGGGTTAAGGCCGGTGAGGGCCTTAGCATTACTTTGTCTGGGAGAATTATAAGATGAAACAATTAGCGCCACAAGTAAAAAATATTGTGATGTTTAAATAAGATAACCTAAAAATAAACGTGCACAGCTGCTAAACATTCCAAGTGGTACGCCACACTAATTTTAAAATGGATAGTAAATAAATAAATGTAGCGCTGTGTGTAAAATTATAAATGTAAAGTGCAAATCTCTAAAATAAATAAATCTTACATATAAATGAATAGTCCATAAAATGAAAAAATGAAGAAATAAAACATGAAAAACTCTTCTTGTGATCAGTGTATCCACACAATTCCACCACAGTAATTGTTCGTCCTCAAAAGGAGTGCACACTACCACCAGTAAAAATGCGCGCTCACCTCCCAGATGAGTCAAAACTCTAATGCCCTGTACACACGGTCGGATTTTCAGACGAAAAATGTGCGATCGGAGCGTGTTGTCGGAAGTTCCGACCGTGTGTGGGCTCCATCGGACATTTTCCATTGGATTTTCCGACACACAAAGTTTGAGAGCAGGCTATAAAATTTTCCGACAACAAAATCCGATCGCGTCAATTCCGACCGTATGTGGACAATTCCGATGCACAAAGTGCCACGCATGCTCAGAAGAAATTCCAAGACGGAACAGCTCAGTCAGGTAAAATTAGCATTCGGAATGGATACAGCACTTTCGTCAGGCTGCAATGTTTAATACAGTGCACTCTCTTCTTCTTTATAATGCTTGAAGAATTAAGTAGTTTTGCTGCTGACATTCACACAGACTTCTCACAAACTTCTTTCTTTATTATTTATCGTGATTTCATCAATATATTTTGATTTGTCACATCTGACAACAAAGATATATGTTTTTATTTTGGGGTTTGTATTTTTTTCAAGCCTGATCGTGTTATTTATTTTTTTTTTTTTGGGTGTGTTTTGTGTGTCAAGTTACCACAACACCATTATTATCTTGTATTATTTAATTTCAAGGAGGTTGGTTGGTGTTGGTGTCTCTTGTTAATTTCACATTGTATTTTTGAAATCTACCTTGCCTCCTCACAAACAAACTGTCCTTTTTGAAGGAAAACACACATAGGCGAGTATAATTGAAACAAAAAATCCTTTATTAAGGGCTCATAACCAAACAAAGAGGGAGGCAACGCTGGATAAACAGCTGAAATTGGCGAAGCCTTTGGCCTCCAGGGCACACATCAATTCTTTTACAGCAAAATTGGTGGCCTGAGGAGTCCTTATCTAAGGGAATACAGTCTGGTCCAGAAGTCCCAGAGATCATGAAAGCAGCAGATGACATGTATGTCCCCAAGCTGTGGTCATACAAGAGCCTGCATCTTTTGCCAGACCAGACTGAACCCAGGCCATCACTCTCTGGTCTTCCTTACACGCTTCCTTCCCGGGTGTGGCTCTGGTGTTGGAGGTGTGGCAGGAGGAGTAGGACCTGGAGGAGGAGGAGGAGGACCTGGAGGAGGAGGAGGAGGACCATGGGTGAGCTGACAAATGTGGGTTTCACATGTGAGTTGAATTACAATTACAAACTCTCATAAGAGGCATTGGCCCTCCTCCATCTGCATCATTTTGCATGCAGATAGCTCTGCAAAATCATCTTCCACACTGTGGGGTGTTCTGAGGGCCTCAGTAGCCTTCCAAAATAGGCCAATTGCTGCCAATTGCAGCCTCCTCCTTGTTACTCCTCTTACTGCCACTTTTTCTTTGAAGGCGGAGGGGAGGGACCTGGGCAGCCTGCTTGGCCCGGCCACCTCCTGGCTGAGACTTTCCTGTGTATGAAAAAGGGACATGGTTTTAGTTTTTGCTTCATCAATCACAATCATAAATTAGTAATCCAAACTAACATATATTTAACATCATTGATTGGACAACCAAGAATATTTTGAAGAATGCTCAAGCTGGGCTCCTCCACATGTTGCTGCCTGGAAGGCCCAGGTTGGGCATAAGAAGCCTCAGCTGAGGTGGAAGGAAGCGTGGAAGGAAGAGTGGAGAGTGCTGGCCTGGGTTCAGTCTGACCTGACAGAAAATGCAGCCTGTCATAGTACCACAGCCTGGGGACATAAATGTCATCTGCTGCTGATGATCTCTGGGAATCCTGGACCTTCTTGTGCTCCCTTAGATAAGTGCTCCTCATGCCACCAATTAGGATCTTCAAATAGGTGATGTCTGCCGTGGGGATCACCGGCTTCACAAATTGCAGCAAATTATTCAGCGCTGCCTTCCTCTTTGTTTGGTTCTTATAATCAGGGTGGTTTACCTGCCACAGACAAGGCAGCTCCCTGAACATATCTATGAAGATTGACATAAAGTCCTGATCATTGACTAGATCCATTTTCACTGCAAGACACAACACCAGACAAACCCTAATGTCAGCCTAAAGTCTTCTAAACTTGTCCAAATACAGGCCTCAATCTAGAAGCAG
The DNA here is from genome assembly GCA_037952925.1 of Lithobates clamitans. NCBI lineage: Eukaryota > Metazoa > Chordata > Amphibia > Anura > Ranidae > Lithobates > Lithobates clamitans. The sequence continues at coordinate 1,089,576 of JBBGZY010000675.1, forward strand.
TATAGGCCCAAATTTAAATCTTACCTTCGTTATCACGATCGGCGCCTCCGATACTCCTTCCTCCGCTCACAGAACGTACGTACTACGCACGCGTGTTATGCTTTATATACACTGCGCATGCGTGAAACTCCGCCCGCCCCTGACGTTCTTTCTAGTCTATTCCCCGCCCCTTCTCGTTCGGCGCAGTGGGGGAAGAGCACATGGCGGAGACACAGCAGGTGCGTGCTAATTGCAGCAACGAGGAGGAGGAAAGTCCGGATCCAGAAAGGTCCCGATCCTGGAAGAGACGATTTAAGGCATCAAATATGTCCTTTGGGAAGATGTTGGAGATGGTGGACATACTGAAGAGGACCGACTATGACGGGAAGTATGGACCAACCCCAATGTCAGAAAGGCCAAGATCATGGCAAAAGTAGTCAAAAGTCTGCAGAAGAATTTCGGGGTACGACGATCCAAGGATCAGCTCAGGAAGCGGTGGTCGGACCTCAAAATCAGGGAGCACGAGCAGTACAGAATGATCAGGAGAGTGCTGCAAAAAAGTAAGTAGTTGTCCTGTGTTCCTATTTTCTATTTTGATTACGTTCGTGCTGCTCCATGTGCTTTTCTTTACTGTTGTACAGTTTAAAATGGCAACTTTCATGTTCATGGGCACATTGTTCATTTGTATGAAACATTGTTCGTTCGGCATAGATAACCCCATTGTTTTGGCCATATGCATTTGAATACATTTTTTCTAGCCTACTTCTCTTAAAATAATTTTGGAGTCTAGATGGGTTTGTAACTAGAATGTAATGCAAACTAGATTCTGTGTAAGGAGAGGACACTCAGCAACTGTTTACACATCTGGACGCTGGAGCACTAGTGTGGGACACTAGAACACCCTTTTTATTAGGGGGCCCACCCAGGTGCTCCAGTGTATACTACAGGGGTGTCTCCTTCTGTGAAGCTTGTACAAAACAGGTAAGTATTCAAGCTTGACAAAGGAAAAAAAATTTCTTCATCTTGGAACTCTGCCAAAATAGACAATTGTACCCCACTTCCAAGCAATGTTTCATATTCCTCTTTATGTCATTTAATATCTGTGTGCTAAGTATACCTTTTTTTTACATAGGGGAGAAAAGACTCGGAGGACACCCCTCATCAGAGGAGACAAAAGACCCCCCACCTCATGAAGAAGGTGAAAACCCCCAAAGCCAAGCAGAGGAGGAAGGAGACGTGGTGGAAATAGTCACCACAACAGGTGAGTGTCTGCGACCACAGGCTCAGGTAAGAGATGGATGCCGGCATATTTATAATACATGGTATGTTTTTGTTTCTCTATTTTTAGGTGATCGTGATGTTGTGGATCCAGGTCATTTCACCAGTGAGAGTGCCCAGATCTTGATCGGGGAGATCATGGGGTATAATAGGGACTTGGAAAACATCCAGAAAAACATCAATGATGTTAAAAAAAAAATGAAGAACATCACTGATGTTTTAGGGAGAGTTTAAAAGACCTCCAAATCAATTACTTTTTGGTGATAATTGAAATGGAAGAATTTTTAACTTTTTTTGCCATTTTATAGAAAAGCCAAATTTTGAAGATGCACACAATGTGTCAACATGTGCTATCTGCCATCACGGGAGATCAATGTAGGAGTTTTGGGGTGCGACCCCTTCCTCAATAATAAAGTAGCTGAGAGGAAGGGGTTGCACCCCCAAAACACGTCCCTTGATCCCCCGTGATGGCAGCTAGCACATGTTGACATTCTGCAATTTGTGTGCATTTTCAAAATTTGGCTTTTCCAGGGGTGACTTCACCCCATCTGAACGCAATATCAAACAGAGTTTATAAATACTCATGTCTGATATTGCCTTCAATTTCTACAAAAGTTGAACTTTGTAAGTTCCAGATTTGTGTATTTCTTGCTTGTTTGAAACATTCCTGTTTTACCTTAAATGGACATTTCTACTTTTATTAATGTGACCCAAAAAATTGTTATACAACAAACATGTTGGTTTGTTTTAAAAACCTTTTATAAATGCACATGTGATTGTGCTGGTATTAAAAAGATTGATACTCAAGAATGTGTGGATTATTGTTGGAATGCTCCTAAAATTTTGTTGCGGTAAAATTGATGTTTTATGTGACAATGGGGGTTATTTCCTAGGGGCAAATCCACTTTGCACTACAAGTGCAGTTTCAGTGCAGGCTCAAGTGCACTTGTAGTGCAAAGTGTATTTTCCTTTAGTAAATAACACCCAACAGTGCTTTTTAAGGATACACAATCACAACATTTTCAAGACTCCCCACATTTCTGTCAGGGTCAGCTAAAAGAAACACAAACAGTAAATGTCACCAAAGATTTTAGTAGTCAAAATGATTTTTTTATTTTCAAAATGTATCAGACATTGTCTGGCATATTGATGGCCCCCCTACCCGCAAAGTAATCAAGGTATCTAAGATAGACCTCGCAAGCACTCAGGGGGGGCAAGCCAGGACGGCCACTTTCAAACGCCGTCAGGGTTGGTTCATTTACGTAAATTCCGGCCTCAGGCCCAACTGAGGCAGCATAGTTGGCAGAATTTCACCTTAAAAAGTTGTGTAGAACACAGCACGCCAGGATGATATGATACAGTTTATACTTTGCCATGTGTATGGGTGTAAGAAATAGGCGGAACCGGCTAGCCATGATTCCAAATGTGTTCTCCACCACTCTTCTGGCTCTGGCCAGCCGGTAATTAAAAACCCTCTGGTCCGGGGTGAGGGTCCTCATCAGGAATGGCCGCACAAGATGGTCCCCCAGCGCAAACGCTTTATCAGCAACGAAGACGAATGGGAGTCCTTCCACATTGTCTTCTGGAGGTGGCAAGTTCAAGCTGCCATTCTGGAGACGCCTGTAGAACTCCATCTGGGCGATGACTCCACCATCGGACATCCGGCCATTCTTCCCCACGTCCACATACAGGGACTCATAAGTAGCCGACACCACTGCCAACATCACAATACTATTGAACCCCTTATAATTATAATAGTATGATCCCGAGTTGGGCGGTGGGACGATGTGGACGTGTTTCCCCTCCGCAGTTAGGAAAGTCCCACCGCTGGGCAAAGTGGGAGGCCACAGTCTGCCATTCCTGTGGGTTAGAAGGAAACTGTGGAGTCAAACAAGAAAAATAAATTAATCATTTTGCACATAAACAGGGAAAGCAGATTAGACACAAACATTCTTGGCCAACATCAGTATAACATTTATTTTAGGGAATATTTAAAGACAAAGGTATAAGGTCCACCTATCAGATCCCACCCCCCCCCCCCCCCCCCTTATGGGCCATTTGTAAAATTTTTTGGGGGGGAGATGTTTTGGACAGGTAACCATCTCTACTTCATTGAGAGATGGAATGCCTAAATAATGTGTATTACTTTGGCCAGCCCCTCCTTACTTTACACTATTGGCAGCCCACTGGACAAGTAAGAAGTGTCATAATACAAAGAGATAAATACACACTGTACACATTTTAGCACATTTTTACATTCTGCTATTACCTATCAAGATAATAATAGGATACAAAAACTTTAAACAGTACCATTTGAAAGTAATCAGGCAGACGCTTGCACTACATGCTTTGGGGTATTCATCCATAAATCTGACCACTAAAGATATGGGTATGAGGCGTGTCCAAGATGGAGCTGGGAGCAGACGTGTGTTAGCTGAGCTCCCGTCTCCGGCCATCAATCCTGACATTATCCTAGTGTGGAGGATCGCGAAATAGGATCTTATCACCCCCCGGAGCTTCAGAGGGTGGTCTGGGCGATGCCCGCGGGCAGGAAATGGAGCCAGAACAGGTACAACAACACCCCTGTGAGAACCCACTCTGTGCCGAGATCCGCTGCACACGAGGCGGCCAAGATGGCGTCGCCGGCAGCCTCCCCACCTGACGAGACCATACAAGTGGGCTCGGCGGCTTTTGATGCCCTAATGCTGGCCATAACCACCTGCCAGGCAACATTAACAACAAAAATTGATCATGTGCAGACTGAAACAGCTCTTATTCCTAGGGATATGGACAAATTCAGAGACCGGGTATCTGAAGCGGAACGACGTGTCTCCGAGGTGGAGGATATACAGAGAGATCATCATGCTGATATCCAGGCCCTGAAGCTGAAAGTCAAACACTTGGGAAGTAGGGCCAAAGACGCAGAGAACCATAGTCGGAGGAGTAATATGCGGATCCTCGGCCTCCCAGAGGGCGCTGAGGGGGCTGATCCGGTAACATTCATGGAGGGGCTTCTGCCTACATTGCTCCCCAGGGCTGCCTTCTCTCCCCACTTCTCTATAGAGAGAGCCCATCGGATGCCAGCGACTATGGGCCCCCCAGGAGCGCCGCCGCGCACTTTTATATTTAAGCTACTGCACTACAGAGACCGCGACACGATCCTGCGAGCAGCTAGACTTCAGGGAGAACTGAAATTTGATAATGCAACCTTACTTATATTCCCCGACTATTCAGTGGAGACACAGCGTCGCCGCAAGTCCTTTGATCAGGTCAGAGCTATGCTGAGACAAAAGGGTGTGAAGTATAGCATGCTCTTTCCTGCCAGGTTGCGGGTCCAAGACGGGGAGAGAATACAATTTTTTACATCTCCCAGGGATGCCGCAGCTTGGGCTGAAACACTCCGTCCTTGAATCTAAGTCTCTCTGGACTGATTACATGTTACCCCTCTGAATGGACTCCAGGCTTGATACCTCACATGTGCTCACAGGAATTCAGGACTTTCTGTTGTTCTTTTGCATACCTGCGCCTATGCACCATATAAAGTTGGAGACATCTAAACTTTATGCAACAGCGCTTTCTAGTGAATCGGGAGATCATTGTGGTCAACCTAATTTTCAACAATTTATATAGGGGAAGACACGAGATATACTCCAGGGATACTGGGGCAGTCCCCTATTGAATCTGCTGACTGTACTAATGGATCAGAGCGGGGAGGTAGAGGTCTCCTCTTTACTGATCGAGATCCAGGGGCCTACCAACGGGACCCGGACATGGTATGCCCACACGTCTTCTTTGGATGTCATACCGTACGTACTGTATTAATGACAGGGCAATTGATCCGGGACAGGACCCGCCTACCCTTCACTAGTCTCTGTGTGTCCCCTCCTGATTCCGTGTCCCCACATCCCCCCCTTTCCCACCCCCCCCTCTTATACTGAAGATCCTTCTTTTCTGATGTGTGGGGAGGGATGGAGGAGATAGAGGGTTTGGATCCTGTTTCTGGAGTCGTCTGATCTGGACTTCCTACCCATGGTATATCTTGTTATGATGGCTGTGCATAACATTAATCCAAGGAATACTTTATTGCTAGTAGGGGTAGTTGTATAGTTTGTTACCTTAGAAGTTTAAGTATACGCCCCCGGGGACCCGGGTGATTCACACTGCCTATCCGTGCCGGATAACAAGAGGCAAATTTGTAAGTGAAAGGCTGAGTGCCATTTGCACATTACCCTCATGTTGGCTTTGAGCCTTCCCCTTTTTTGTTGGTCGGGGATGAGGCCCCTCTTACTGAGTTGGGGGGAGGGGCGGGGTGGGGGGGTTGTTTGATTTAACTGGACTGCGGCTGCAGACCCACTTTTATTGTTTATTTTGTTCTTATGTTTTTTGTTCATGACAGTACTACAGGCAGACTACCTGCACATCATTCCATGCCGCTTAATAGGTTGTTTTGACCTGCCCGGGCCCGGACCCCCAGACAAGGAGCTGGTACCTCCCATAGATCCTATTGTAATCTTGGGCTATGTTGATGACCCCCCTTAGGCTGCTCTCCTGGAGCACAAGGGGTCTAAATTCTCCGGTGAAGCGCTCGTTGGTCTTTCAGTTTGTTAAAACATACCGGCCCCATTAATGTGTGTTCCAGGAGACACATTTGGTGGGGAAGAAGACCTTCAGTCTTAAAAAAACGTGGGTGGGGTACCATTATCACGCGACACACTCCACTTTTTCAAGAGGAGTAAGCATACTAATCCTTAAGACACTCCCTTTCAAGCTCCTTGACCTGGCTCTGGATCCGGGCGGTAGGTATGTGGTATTACATGCCCTGCTTCATAATGTACCATGGGTTATTGTGGGCCTGTATCTGCCACCCCTGGCCTCCCTCCAAATATTAAATCAGATAACTGCGAAAATAGCTAAATTCTCTACTAAAAATGTAGTAATCATGGGAGATTTCAATTTGGTACCGGATGCAGGTCTAGATAGACTGACCCCCACTGGCGCCACCTCACAAGGGCTCGCAGAATGGGCGGCCACTTATGCTATGGTATCTGTGGAGATGGAAGCATCCTCGGGAAAGGGCATATACCTGCCACTCTGTGTCGCACAGAACCTTCTCGCGAATAGATTTGATTTACGCGGGGGGTTCTGTCCTGCCTAGAGTTCGTGAGATTACAATTCTCCCCCGAGGAATCTCGGACCACGCCCCACTTATCCTGGATCTAGATGCCTCGACTGTATCATCAGACAAACTCTGGCGGCTGTCTAGGTACTGGATCTCGGATGTGGATGTGGAACCGAAGTATAGGCAACAGCTGGAAACATACTGGGTGGAGAATGAAGGAATGCCTTTAAGGCGTATACCAGGGGACAGTTCCAGACCATTATCTCAGGGGTTCGTAGAGACAGGAGAAAGGAACTTACATGCCTTGAGGCTGAGGCGGGGAGGCAGGAAGCTCTTTATGTTAGCTCCCCTGACCCTCAGGTATATGGGAGACTGCAAGCGCTTTTAAGGGAGGCTCTAATGTTGAGAACTTCACTGACCCAAAAGAAACTGTTGCACCAAAAACAGAGAATATTCCAGCAGGGAGAGAGGACGGGTCGCCTGCTGGCGTGGCTCTCTAGGGAACAGTCGGGGGGGATGTCGATAGGACAAATTTGGGATGCTGGGGGTCTGTTCTTATCTCCCCGGTAGACATTAACAGGGAATTTGCCTCTTATTATCAGAACTTATATCGATCTAGGGTAGATTACGACCCTGCGGAACTGACGTCTTATCTAGACAATATTGATATACCGACCCTTACCCCTACATATGCTAATAAATTAGATGCCCCCATTAGTATTGAAGAAATTCTAAAAGCGTTAAAGATGATGCAGACGGGCAAAACACCAGGCCCAGATGGCATCCCAGTCGAATTTTATAAAATGTATGCAGAACAGCTGGCCCCCAAAATCCAATCCTTATTGGCGAAGTCCATGGATGAAGGCTCTATTCCTGATTCAATGTATGAGGCGGTGATTGTGGTCATCCCTAAGACAGGAAAGGACCCGACTCTATGCTCGTCCTATCGCCCCATTTCTCTACTCAATGTAGACACTAAGATTCTGTCAAAAATTCTGGCCAATAGAATAAATATGGTGATCACGGCCCTAATACATCCGGATCAGACAGGCTTTATGCCTGGCAGGGGAACAGACATCAACATTCGACGATTACACACGCATATAGCGCTGGCCTCGTCCGGGGGCTCGGGGGTGGTAGCCTCACTTGATGCGGAAAAAGCGTTTGATTCGGTCGAGTGAGGCTACCTATGGGCAGTCCTCTCTAGGTTTGGGTTTGGGCCTAGATTTTTGATTTGACTTAGACTGCTATACGCCAATCCTACGGCTCGTATCCGCACCAATGGCACTCTGTCGGACAGATTTTCCCTGGAGAGGGGCACGAGGCATGGGTGCCCGCTTTCCCCGGCTCTATTTGCTAAGGCACTCGAGCCGCTTGCCTTTTTACTTAGAGCAGACGAAGCGGTCAGGGGGATACAGCTGGGCGCGATTACGGAAAAAATTTCTTTATACGCGGACGACTCACTCTTGTATCTAGCGGATGCCTCAGACTCTCTACATGCAGCGTTAGCCCTTTTTGATACATTCGGTCGTTTTTCAGGTATCCGTATCAATTGGAACAAATTGGTGCTTTTTCCCCTCTGCAGATCTGTACCTCTTACGGACACAAACACCCCCTTGAAGTGGGTAGGCGAGTTCACGTACTTGGGAGTCAGGGTAGGGGGCGAGCTAAAGGGGTACCTAGACAAAAATGTTTATCCACTATTGCCTCAACTGCAACAAAAGTGTTCCACCTGGAGGTCCCTCCCCTTGTCCCCGGTAGGTAGGGGGAATTTATTAAAAATGATCTACTTACCCAAATTTTTATATTACTTCAGGAACACTCCAGTTCTGATACCAAAATCCTTTTTTCGTAGGCTGGAGAGCGCGGTGATTTCTTTTATTTGGGCAGGGAAAGCCCCACGAGTAGCAAAAGCCATTTTATACCTTCCATTATCTCAAGGAGGTCTAGCCTTGCCAAACTTTTTAATATATTATTTGGCGGCTGTCTTAGTGACGTGGAGGTTTTCGCAGCCTCGCCAAAATCCGGCTGTTACTTTGGAAGCGGCAATCATGGGCTCTTATGCAGCGCTGTCCAATCTCCCGTATAGGGGAATAAAGGCTACTCCTGCTGTTACAGACTCCATGAAAACCACAATCCAAGTCTGGAGATCCTCTAGGGCAGCGCTATTACAACCGTCCACCATGTCCCCTCACACTCCATTGTGGGCCAATCCTATGCTCCCGCATCTCTTCATTGTCCCAGACCCCACGGCGTGGGCTAGACGAGGCATTACCAAGTTAAAACAAGTAATGTCAAGGGGAGCAATACAGTCATTCAGAGAGCTGCAACAGGCTCATAACTTACCAAATTCCCTCCTTCATTAGATACTTGCAGCTGCAACATGCCCTCAGGGCCCAGTTTCCCGCTCAGGTGACGCTCGAACCAGATTCAATCAAGCGTCTCTTGATCTCTGGGATGCTGGAGAAACCCCTTTCTTCTCTGTATCTGTATTTAACCGTTGCTCATGATGTTAAAACTGACAGAACCAGAATCAAATGGCAGACAGATATTCCCTCGCTGGGGGAGGAGGAATGGGAAGATTGCCTGACCACGTTTATCCCATCCATGATTGCAGCTAAGGATAGATTTATACAACGAAAGTTCTTTCACAGAGCTTACTACACGCCCCAATGACTAGCAAAAATTTACCCTGAAAAGAGCTCCAACTGTACCAGATGCGAATTAGAAGTGGGAACCTTTTTTCATATGGTCTGGTCCTGTCCCAAACTGCCCCCTTTTTGGAGTGCGGTGGCAGACAAGCTGGGAGTGGTATGTGGGGCTGAGATACCAATGGATCCTTCAATTCTAGTACTCCGTTATTTAGAGGAAATAGAGGGAGATCGCTACATTAAACAGTGTTTGACATACTCTTTATTTTATGCAAGGAGAGAAATACTCCTTAATTGGAAGAAAAAAGAGGCGCCCACCAGGGATGCAAGGGAAGCGGCGGTAAACAATGCACTGCCGCTATATCGTTTAACATACGAGAGCAGGAACTGTCCTCAAAAATTCGACAAAGCGTGGTCAAGTTGGGTGGACGCATGTGGTTGACCCCTGGCGATGGGGAAGGCCTCAGGTGTTCATACTCCCCCCCCCTCCCCTCTTGTCTGGGAGGTGGTAGGGTAGCTTGAGTAATTACACATAAATGTAATATCTACTATTTCCTTAAAACATCCCATCAAGGAACCACTACAGAAAGATGCCATATTTCATAAACTGCATAGGTTTTGCCCCCTATTATTAAAATTATAAAATATAATTTGGAATGGAATAGAATAATTTTGGTACATGTACGGATGCAAGTTTGTAGTCTGCTAAATGATGTTAACTGTTAAAAAAAAAAAAAAAAAATTCAGCCTTAAAAAAAAAAAAAAAGATATGGGTATAGTGTGTATGGGTTTGGCAAAGTCAGCAGAGGATTGGTATCAGCTGAGTAAGCAGTTGGGGGGAGGGAGGGTTCCAAATGATTTTGGGACACCAAAAAAAAGCCTCTGGCACTCTGCCTGAATTTAAAGCACAAATCACATTTTTACACATTTTAGGGGGTGTTTGGGGTAAAGCACTGCTATGGAGAAATATAATTACAAATACATTGTTAAGTGACTACACAAGGTGAATATAGGGCCAGGAGAGCATGCTGGGGAAGTAAGTGAAGGCAAATATGTATGAAGGACAAATTTTTTTTTTAAACAAAACCAGCATGCATGAGGACAAAGGGGATATTCACAGCATATTACAATCATGGTAATTAGGGAATGAGGAAAGAAATACAATATATTAACAATCGTTATATACAATAAAATGTGATGTTAAAGGATAAATCTTACCTTAATATACTCCTTCTGCAGGACCTGGATGATGGCAGAACAGGTCTCTGGGATAATGATCCCCAGAGCCTGGGGGGAAATGCCTGTCGAGAACTTCAAGCCCGCAGGCTTCTCCCCATCGCCAAGTACCGCAGGGTGGCGACTAGCCTCTGCTCCGGAGTGATGGCTTGTCTCATGCAGGTATCCTGCCTGCTAATATAAGGGGTCAGCAAAGCCAACAAACGGTGAAATACGGGGTCCGTCATCCGGAGAAAGTTCCTGAAATCATCAGGATTATTCTCACAGATCTCACGGAGTAAAGGCATGCAATTCTTGGTCCATGAACACCTCCTCACCCTGTTCATGGACTGGGCTTGTGTCAAGGTAAGGACCCCAAAACTAAGCCCCAGCACAGCACGAACTCTACGAGGAGTACGTATACGCAACATGGCTAGAAAACGGTCGGCTGCTCAGAACGAAGTAACAGAACGCACTGAAGAACAGCAAGGCCTGTGAAGAGCGACCTGAAAATCAAATACGAATGAAGACGAACACAACAACAAGTCATTTGTACTCGCTGCACGCACTGAAGACCAGATACAAACCCACAAGCACAAACTGAACAGCAGAAAATGATCTGAAAACCACGAGTCTGAAAAAGCGCGAATCGTCTATCACCAAACTTTTACCAACACGAGATTAGCAAAACGAGCCCAAAGGGTGCCGCGCTTGGTTCAGAACTGCCCTTTTCTAGTCTTGTCATACGTGGTATACGTTACCGCGTTCTTGGCGATCGGAAATTCCGACAACTTTGTGCGACCGTGTGTATGCAAAACAAGTTTGAGCTAACATCCGTCGGAAAAAATCCATGGATTTTGTTGTCGGAATGCCTGATCAATGTCCGATCGTGTGTACAGGGCAATATGCGGATCTCCCCACGAGCTCTCACATCCTCTTCCCGATCAATGGTGGGTAATCCATATGGCTCTTTTCTTAATGGTAACTCAGCTCATTAATATCCAAAGAAACGGATCATCTTCCAGCTTAGCTCAAGATTCCATGAGTTCAGGACATGTAAATAATAAGTATAGAGACCATAGTGTTCTCCGTATACAAATTTATTCAAAACCCCCAAACAGACAAGTTGCACTTATGTAGCAATAATTCTCGGCGGAGCTGCTGGTTTAAGCGGGCTTGTTACCTTCACTCTCCTTCCCTCTGTTTCACCGGCACGGGGTCTAGGGTTCTGTTGAGTTTACCCCTGGACGATACAAGCACCAACACTTGAGTACGTTTTCAATGCTTTATTGAACCATTAACGAAGGAAGTAGCAGGAAAGAGGCAGAAGGGAAACTGCAGGGAAAGCTCAAATACCTTTCTGTAGGATTCTTGACAAATGTCCTTTAGAGTTGAATATTACAATAGAATGCGCTCCCCTCGTGGGACACACTCTTTGCTCGCCTGGATAGGCCTCTCTCACTTGCCTAGCAACCAGTACGTAGCACGAACAAAAGTCTCTGGCACAGACTTGCTTGGGATAAACCCGTACGATCCTATGCCACAAGATGTATTGGTTTTGTGGTCAATGTCAGTCACAGTGCTTGAACCTTTAAGTCAAACCCGGCAACACTATGCTGTAAAGTTACTTTAGGATATGTCCTCCAACCGAGTCACCAGGCCCCTCTCCAGACCAGCACTCTGCATGATCCTTCCATGACGGGTCCCCCCCTGGGATCTCCTCGGTTGTCCAGCTTCTTCACTCTGGATAGACAGCTCAGAACCATTCCTCGGCTGCTGTGGTAGGTCCCAGACAAGCTTCTGGGCCCACCCATGCGCCGCAGCGACGCGGGCCTCCGGAACGGAGGACCACGAGGTAGCACTCTAATGCATACCTGTCGGCCAGGAGGGCCAGCAGGTGGCTGTAAAACGCCCCTAAAACATGGCGTCTGTCCCATAAATACCCTCTCCCAAAATCCCACTCGGAGAACAACCTCCACCGAGTTGTCTCCGGGACAGAAGAGCATCCATACGCTTTGACACATTGCCTTTCCAACACTAGCCGATAGTAACAACGACACCCACCGGCCCAGTATGGAAACACATGCAACGTCAGCCAAGCTGGAACAGAGGCAAATCTAACTTCCCCTAACAAGCAATTTACTAAATTTACCTATCAGATGGTAGATTGAAAATCTACCAGCGCTACACTTACAAGATAAAAACTTTTAAAATCACATAAAAACCTCCAGAGTAGGTAGTATCAGTTTTGACTCATGTGGGAGGTGAGCGCGCATTTTTACTGGTGGTGGTGTGCACTCTTTTTGAGGACGAACAATCATTGTGGTGGAATTGTGTGGATACACTGATCACAAGAAGAGTTTTTCATGTTTTATTTCTTCATTTTTTCATTTTATGGACTATTCATTTATATGTAAGATTTATTTATTTTAGAGATTTGCACTTTACATTTATAATTTTACACACAACACTACATTTTTTTATTTACTATCCATTTTGTCTGGGAGAATGATGCAAAGGGGATCCTTGCAAGATAAATATGCTAGCTCTGATACTCTCTTGCTGATGTTATGGCTGTGAGAAAGATTAGCTTAACTGTCAGGAACCATAGCAGATATGTTTCAGGAACAAATGGGGGATGGATCAGAGCCCTTAGCACTGTGCCTAAGTCCCAGGCTGGGAACAGGGTCCTGTTAGGAAAGGCTTTCCAGCAAACATCCTAGCAATCTGGGTGCTACAAGAATGCCTGTGTGCATAAAGACTGTCTGGCGCACGCGCATGCGCAATATCGCTAATAGCGGCACGCGCTCCTTGTGACAGCACTTGGTGCCAAGCTGCGCTATTTAAAGGGGACTGATGCCTTCCTGCCTTGCTGTCCAGTCTACAGCGTTTCCTGAAGACCCTGCTACCCGTTACTCTGTTATCTGATCTTTACTTGACTTGGCTTGTTCCTGACTTCTCTGATTGCTGCCCACCCCGATCCCGGCTTGGACTTTGACTACTCTTTGGATTACGCTTCTGTACCTGATCTGCCCGTCTGTGTTTGACTCGGCCGTCCTCAACATCCAGTATTCTGCCTGCATCCTGCTGCTGGACTACAGTGCACCTCATTGCTGTCTGCTGCATCCAGTCTTCTGCTTGCATCCTGCTGCTGGACTACAGTGCACCTCTCTGCTGTCTGCTGCATCCAGTCTTCTGCCTGCATCCCCTGCTGGACTATAGTGCACCTCCCTGCCGTCTGCTGCATCCATTCTTCTGCCTGCATCCTGCTGATGGACTATAGTGCACCTCCCTGCTGTCTGCTGCATCCAGTCTTGTGCCTGCATCCTGCTGCTGGACTACAGTGCACCTCCCTGCTGTCTGCTGCATCCAGTCTTCTGTCTGCATCCTGCTGCTGGACTACAGTGCACCTCCCTGCTGTCTACAGTATCCAGCCCTCTACTTCAGCTTTCCAGTCAGGCACTTGTGCCCCTTTGTACTCCCGTGCCCCTGTCAACTCTATCAGGGGTTCTTAAGTCAGAGGTATACGAGAGGCCGCTCCCTGCATTCCGGGCTCTACTACCAGGTACGTGACAGGTCCTCTTTGGTGGTCTTATTCTTATGGCCGCCATAAGAAATTGCAGCTCTTCTGCCCAAATGCGGCCTGTGAAGCAAGACAAGGCTGACACCTGTACCTTTTATAGTGTTATATGCTAAACCTATCCTTAGTGCTGACTGTATAACCTATAGTAGCTGCGCGATGTTTGTGGTCAATGGGGAGAATTTCCGTTGTGAAGCAAATGCTGTAAATCTATTCCAAATCCTGGTGTATCTAGCATTGGTTGTGGTCTTTCTTGCCTTCAATGGTGTCGAGATCACCTCCTCTGATATACCTTGAAACTGCAGTCTATCTGATTCAAAAGTCATGCTGTCAGTTGCAATCTGCCTGGGTTGGGATGATTCCAATGGGCCTGTTATAGTAGGTCCCTCTTCAGTGATAGCCGTACTAGGGGGGGCTGATGCCATTTGCAGGAGCAGTGGGAACCATGGCCTTCATGTCCAGAAGGGCAGGATTACAATTGCATGGACGTTCTCCCTCGCGATCTTCAGTAGGGCTTTCAGGATTAGAGGCAACGGCGGGAAAAAGCAGACTAGGGGAAATTGAGAAGGTGTCTTGTGCTAGTGCCTCATTGCAATGGAATCTTGACACGAACCGGGGCACCTACGCATTCCATGGGGTCGCCATCAGGTCTACTGAGGGCATACCCCATCTGCCAAAGATTGGTCTCAGGTAGTCCCTGTTGAGTGACCACTCATTGCTGTTGGGAAAATCTCGACTGAGATGGTCTGCTATGTAATTTTGACTGCCTGAAATGTAGGCTGCCATCAAAGCCTCCACATTTTAGCCCAGATGAATATCTTGGTTTCCAACTGCAGCAATGGAAGGCTCTTGGTTCCTCCTTGTTTGGTTATGTAAGCGACCGCCGTCTCGTTGTCCAACATAAGTTTGACCCGAGTTCCCTGGATCAGATCCTTGAATGCCAGTAGGGCTAGGTATTCTGCCTGTAACTCCAAAAAGTTGGAGTGTCTGGTTTCCATCCTGCTCCATTTGCCTTGGACCTTGGACCTGCTTGCCGAGGCAGTGAGCTCCCCAGCCCTGGAGACTGGCATCCGAGGTTATCTGGATCCAATATCAGAGTCTCTGGTGCTATCCATCACGCCAAGCCCTGGCGGTTCTGTCTCAGCAAGAAGATCCTCTGGTCCAATGATATGCCATCCCACTGGTTCAGAAAGGATATTTGGAATGCCCTTGTATGGAATCTTGCCAGAGAACAGCTGGAGTTGCTGCTGTGAACATTCCCAGGAGCGTCATACAGTCTCTCGCCGAGGGCTCCATTATGCTGTTGACGCAGGCTACTAACTCGGCCACTTTGTGATATGGTAGCGAGATCTGCCCTCTCCTTGTGTTGAAAATAAGCCCTAGGTATTTTATCTCCTGGAACGGGACAAGATGGCTCTTCCACCTGTTGATGATCCAACCAAATTCAGATAGCATCTTCAGCACCACCTCGCGTTGTGTCGCTAACTCCTCGCTTGAGCGGGCCACTAGCAAAATGTCGTCTAGGTAGTGGAAAATTTTTATCCCCCTCAAAAGTGTTACTGCGATGGTAGCTAGTAAGATCTTGGAGAAGACCCGGGGTGCTGTGCTGATTCCGAAGGCAGACATTTGAACTGGAAATGATGATCCCCCACCATGAATCTTCGGTATTTTTGGTGATGCCTGTTGATTGGGACATGAAGGTAGGCATCTGCCAAATCGACTGATATTAGCCAGTCCTCTGGTTGCAGAATCAATATAATTGTAAATATTGATTCCATTTTGAATTTCCTGGGATCGATGAAGTGGAAGACCTTAGGTCTAAGACTGGTCTGAGATCTCTGGATGCTTTGGGCACCAGAAAGATTGGAGAGTAAACTCCTCCTTTCTGCTGTTTTAAAGGAACTGGAGAGATTGCCTCCTTTTGAAGTAACTCGGTCACATATTCTTGCAAGCATCTTCGTTTACTCTGATCTTGTGGCCATTCTGTCTGGACAAAGATGTCTGGCGGCTTTTCTCAAAATATTATCCTGTAACCTCGTTTGATTGTCTTCTGGACCCATTGGTCCATGACTTTCTCCACCCATACCCTCCAAAAGGTCGCCAGCCTGGCACCCACCTGGAGGGGTCGGATGGCCAAACCGTCAAAAAGACTTCTCCGCTTTCTTTGCGGTTAGAGCAGCCCTGGACTCTGTAGAAATGAGCTTTGTGTGCCTCTCCATTGGGATCTCACATATTCTCGACCTGGTCTATATGACCTGGCCTCACAAACTCTTCTGAACTCTGATTGGCCTGAACGAACGGCTTGCTGCCTCCTTTTGGGTCTCTGTGGTAGCAGACCCGACTTTCCTCCAGTGGCTCGCTTGATAGCCTCTTCCTGGGTCTCCCAAATTAGCATCCTGCCATTGTACTCGATATTACAGAGTGCCTGTTTTTAGGTGCCATCTGCCACTCAATGATGCAACCAAAGGGCCCTTTTCACCTTTACTGAATAAATCATGAGCCTTGCCAGCATTTTGACAAGGTCTATGGAGGCTTCTGCCAGAAAGGCAGCTGACAGATCAAGTTCCTCCAGCGCCGTTATGATTCTGGCCATCTCTACACCTGACTTCAGGGCCGTCTACACATTTTGACCCAGACCTTTAGAGCCCTGGAGATCAAGGTTAGGGCTATGGCCAGGCGGCAGGCTGCACCTGCAGTTGAGTAGATCTCCTTCAGATCTGCATCTGCGCGCATGTCCATTGAGTCTCTGGAATTGTAAGTTGTAGAATCCTCCAATGGCATGGACACGTGCCTTGCTAGGCGCTGCAAGGCTGTGTCTACTCCTGGAGCTGACTCCCAAAAGGCAGTGTCTGAGACCTTGAATGGGTATAATTTTAAATAACAATTTTGGACGTTTGCCTTCTTTTCAGGCTTCTCCCATTCTTTCTCGAATAACTTGCGGATCTTGCCCCCTGGTTTTTCAGGTTTGGGAAATATCTCTTTATTTTCTCGGTTGGGAGTCTTGGTCCCACTCTATGGCCTCCTTAACTGCCATAATGTAATGCCATAATTGAATGTCTATGAGCTGAAAGTCAAATAAATATTCTGACGATTCTTCAGACTCTGACGAATCTTCTGAGGATATTTCAAGCACCGGTGGTGAGTCCCGCTTATGCTTAGATGTGCTTTTGACTCTCGGCTTGGTCTTGGAAGCACTTGTGCTGGAGACCAACTGCATACTTTCACCCACGGCTTTATGGATATAATCCTACTTATTATCCTAAGTGCTTCTGTCTCTTTATCATCCGTGGCTACATCTCTTATGCATCCTGCACACAAAAGTTTCTCGGTAGCGGATAGTGCTGAACAAGCCCAGCAGAGGCCCTCGGCCAGACGACCTCTTGTCGCTCTTGGCCCTGCCGCCAAAGATTTCGAGCGGTGGCAGGACTTTTCCTTCTGCAAATATCTTTTTTTAGGGCTTCTGCTCCTATAAAGACAGGACACCTTATTAGTCTGGTGTACGGCACTCTTTTTGTTTGTGGCCCACGTAGGCCCCTCCTACCTTTCCGCCGATCTGTGTGATCCTTGGGGCTGTGGTGAGCTCATAGCTGAACTAACAAAAGACAGAGTTAGAAAAGAAGAAGAAAAAGCTCCTTTTCTACTCTCTCTTTTTTTTGTTACTGGCCTTTTAAGAGAAACTGCTTTACCTGGATACTGGATAGAGTGTCACTCGGGGTGGCAGCAGACTTCAGAAAATATCTGACAAGCTGTAATACATAATGATTATGCATTAGGGTCACTCAGTGGTCATAGTCTAGCAAGCACTGACAACAGCACAGCCACCCTTCCCCCTATCAGGAGGGAACTCACTAGTACACTTCCCTCTCTAGCAGGAAGGAATGCATGATCTTCAGGCAGCACCACAGCCCCGGATCTGTATGCACTTTAAGCATTTATCTGGCCCCGGCACCTGGGGCGTCTAGTTTTTAAGAGGATTTGCCTCTATCGTTCTGGACCTTCCAACCCAGGAGAGGCTTGAACCTGGGAGGGGTAGGTTCAGTAGGGGGTGTAGTTAATTCCTCGAGCTTGGTGGCCTGGAGTCTGACTAAAAAAAAGAGAAAGAGGGGGGGTGGGGAGGAGAGGCTCTCTTTTATTAGCTAGGAGATGGTGGTCCTAAGAGACTGGAGGGAGGGGTTAACCCAGGTGTGCTAAAGTGAGGCTGGCCAGGAAAGATAGATATGCCTAAAGTTGGACATACACTATTAGATTTATTGCAGGCTGAACAAAAAAAATCTGATTCAGTCCAGATAGACCCTGTATTTGATTGGATGCAAGAACTTTTAGGTCAACAATGTTCCGCCTTGCTCCTTTAGATTTTAAATGGAAGGATCCTGGGTAAAAGAGAGCCAACAGGGCTATCCGTCAAGCAAACTTTGGACAGTTCATCAGGAACCAGCTGAAGTTTGAACAGTGTGTCGCTTGCTTAACATTGATGCCTCTGAATAGCCCAGGTTATGCTTTTAGCTGGAACGTGTATAAGTACTGTGTATCTCCGATTTTATAGAGGATTACCTGTAATATGAAGCGCTTGCATTACTTTGACTATATTCCCTCAAGTCAAGAGTCATCTAAATCTGGGAAATCATCCAAAGTAATAGAAATGTTTATGGGCGGCAAACATACAAGTCAAAAGTAACTTGATCCAAGTCTATTCAATTTAAGACAAAATACTGAATTCTTAGGAGTCTAAATATCATGACAACGCTTGGAACAGCTTGTGATGTGACTTTTAAAAGGCAGTCAGGCTTATGATCAGGGGCTGAATGTATTCTATAGCTGAGCCAACTGAGCTTTGAAGGGAATCTATTGAAAAATGATAGAAAATTATTAACCATCAGTGATCAATTGGAATCCTTGGTTAATATGTTTTAAAAGGGCAGCTGCAAATTGTATCAATAGATTTTTTGTGTTTTAAGTTTAGTAAAATTCTGAAAGTCTGCTGGTTCATACATTTGACTGACTTGGCCTTGATAACAATATTTTTGTATTTTTTTCAATAAATGCAAGGCATTCTGAGATTGGACTGGAGGCATAGAAAGGGGCAGTGGCATCACAATTCCCCGCCTCATTCAATCAGGGAATGCCTTGTATTCACTGAAAAAAATGCGAGGCATTCTGTGAATAGCGGCAGTGCCAAGTGAGTGATCCCTCTGTGGTCAGTGTGCAGAGGGGAAGCCACTCGGCCCAGGACCCAGAAGATAAAAGGGATCACTGTAGTAGTGCTGACTACTACAGTGATTGCCAGGTTCCACAGTGGTCAGTCAGGTAGGAGATAGCTATACTTACTGTACATTGGTCCAAGCTGGACCAATGTACTGTATCTATGTAACCTGGACTATAGATGGTAACTGCTATGAAACATCTTCCTTTGTTGCTGCTGTATTATCTTTCTGAAGTGTGGACAGGGCTAAACTGAATATTAATGCAGAAGTGCAGCAGCCATCTTTAACCACTTGCCGCCCGCCCACCGTCAAATGACAGAGGAGCGGTGTGGCTCTCGTTCTGGGTGGACATCATATGACATCGCCCCAAAACACCCGCGAGGGCACTCTGCGCGACGACCGTGCTGTGTTCCTAGGACACGGCGCAACCCCGATCTCAGTAAAGAGCAGATGGTGAGGCTCTTTAACCATGTGATTGGTTGTGTACAATCACAGCAGGTCAGATGTAAATGCGGCTCTCATCACCTCACACTGACAGAGTTTGTGGCAAGGAGAGCTTTTCAGCAGCATCTCCTCGCAGGGGACACCCGGACAGGTAATCAAGGCACTGATCATCAGTACCCTGATTACGGTAAAGCCCTCCCAGTGCCCATCATTACCAGCAATCAGTGCCCATCAGTGACACCAATCAGTGCCCATTATTGATGCCAGTCATTGCTGCCTTTCAGAGCCCATCAGTGCCTGTTCATCAGTGCTGCCCATCAATGCCACCCATCAGTGCCGCCTATCCGTGCCCATCAGTGCCCCATATCCATGCCCATCAGTGCCCATCAGTGCTGCCTATCCATGCCACCTATCAGTGTCCATCAGTGCCACCTATCAGTGCCCACCAGTGCCTCCCTACATAAGTTTTACATGTACATACTTGCCAACTGTCCTGAATTTTTTTGGGGCATTCCCGAGATTTAGACCTTTGTCCTGGTCTTACCGTTTCCTGTAAAATGTCCTGGGAAATTGACGTTTTCCCGATTTTTTTTTCCCCGCCGCCACTAGAGGTCCGAGGCCGGCCCTGGTCAATTCTGTCTTCGTCACCATTTTACAGAAGACCAGCTCGTGAGGAAGAAATAAGAGGCGGAGTCCAGGTGGCAATGAAAGCGGCTGCCAATAGAAAGAGAGCTTTCTTGTCACTCAAGCTTTACCTCTTGGTTCTGGGAATGGCACAAAGACAAAAACACACCATTCTGAGCGGCGCCAAGGCCCAATGGAGAGTCCTGTGTCCTGGCATCGCGCTATCCTTGAGTGAGACTCTGCTCTGTCTCACTATCACTGGCTGCCTCGTGCCACAAGCTCACCGCCCAGAGAGTCTCCGGGTGGCTGCATGCTGAATCCTCCTCTGCTTCCCACCCAGGTACATGATGGGAGGGAGGTGGGTTGTGCTGGGGGGTCTGTACAGATGGAGGGGGTGGGTTGTCCTGGGGGTTCTGTACAGATAGAGGGGGGTGGGTTGTCATGGGGGGTCTGTATTGATTAGGGGTTGTCCTGGGGGTCTATACAGATGGAGGGAGGTGGGTTGTCCTGCAGGGGTCTGTACAGAGGGAGGGGGTGGGTTGTCCTGGGGGGTCTGTACTGATGAGGGGGTGGGTTGTCGTTTGGGGGTCTGTACTGATGGAGGGGGGTGGGTTGTCCTGAGGGGGGTCTGTACTGATGGAGGGGGTGGGTTGTTCTGGGGGAGTCTGTACTGATGGAAAAGTGGGGGTTGTCCTGGGGGGTCTGCACTGAGGGGGTCTATACTGATGGAGGGGGGTCTATACTGATGGAGGAGGGTCTGCCCTGAGAGGGGTCTATACCGAGGGAGGGGGGTCTGCACCAAGGGAGGGGGGTCTGTACTGTGGGAGGGGGCTCTATACTGAGGGAGGGGGGTCTATGCTGTGGGAGGAGGTCTGTACTTAGTGAGGGAGGTCTACATTGCGGGAGGGGGTCTGTACTGAGGGAGGGGGATCTATACTGTAGGAGGGGGGTCTGTACTGAGAGAGTGGGATCTATACTGCGGGAAGATGGTCTGTACTGAGGGAGGACTATAGTGGGTTTGGGGAGGGACACCATGTTTTTCCGCACACCACTGGTAACTGGGGGCACCTGATGTAAGGACAAACTCTGCTGGGGGCACCTGATGTAAGGGCGGACTCTGATTGGGGCACCTGATGTAAGAATGGATTCTTCTGAGAATGCCTGATGTAAGGAGAGATTCTACTGGGGACTAGGGATGAGCTTCGAGTTCGAGTCGAACTCATGGTCGACTCGAACATCGGCTGTTCGCCAGTTCGACGAACAGCGAATAATTTGGGGTGTTCGCGGCAAATTCGAATGCCGCGGAACACCCTTTAAAAGTCTATGGGAAAAATCAAAAGTGCTAATTTTAAAGGCTTATATTCATGGTATTGTCATAAAAAGTGTTTAGGGGCCTGGGTTCTGCCCCAGGGGACATGGATCAATGCAAAAAAGTTTTAAAAACGGCCGTTTTTTCGGGAGCAGTGATTTTAATAATGCTTAAAGTCAAACAATAAAAGTGTAATATTCCCTTCAGGTCTGGTATGAATTTTAAGGGAAACCCCGCGCCAAAATGTTAAAAAAAAAACGGCGTGGGGTCCCCCCAAATATCCATACCAGACCCTTATCCGAGCATGCAACCCGACACTCCACAGGAAAAGAGGGGGGACGAGACAGCGCCCCCCTCCTGAATCGTACCAGGCCACATGCCCTCAACATTGGGAGGGTGCTTTGGGGTAGCCCCCCAAAACACCTTGTTCCCATGTTGATGGGGACAAGGGCCTCATCCCCACAACCCTTGCCCGTGTTTGTGGGGGTCTGCGGGCGGGGGGCTTATCGGAATCTGGAAGCCCCCTTTAACAAGGGGACCTCCAGATCCCGGCCCTCCCCCCTGTGTGAAATGGTAAGGGGGTACAAAAGTACCCCTACGATTTCACAAAAATACTGTCAGAAATGTTAAAAATGACAAGAGACAGTTTTTGACAATACCTTTATTTAAATGCTTCTTCTTTCTTCTATCTTCCTTCGGTTTCTTCCTCCATCATCTTATTCTTCTGGTTCTTCTGGTTCTTCCTCCAGTGTTCTAGTCCGGCATCTTCCTCCGTGGCGTTGGCGTCTTCTTCCCTTCTTCTCCTCGGGCCGCTCCGCATCCATGATGGCATGGAGGGAGGCTCCTGCTGTGTGACACTTCTCTCTTCATCTTTTTCTCTTCATCTTCTTCTCTTCATCTTCTTGTCTTCATCTTCTTTTCGGGCCGCTCCGCATCCATGATGGCATGGAGGGAGGCTCCTGCTGTGTGACGCTTCTCCTCTTCTGACGGTTCTTAAATAACGGAGGGCGGGGCCACCCGGTGACTCTGCCCCCTCTGACACCCGTTATGTAACCCCGCCCCCTTCTGACGTCGCGGGGAATGCCACAGGGAAGTCCCCGTCAAGTCCTTGTGCGTCAGAGGGGGCGAGGTCACCGGGTGGTTCCGCCCCCCCATTATTTAAGAACCGTCAGAAGAGGCTTCTCCTCGTCACACAGCGGGAGCCTCCCTCCATGCCATCATGGATGCGGAGCGGCCCGAGGAGAAGAAGGGAAGAAGATGCCGACGCTGCAGAGGAAGATGCCGGATGAGAACACTGGAGGAAGAACCAGAAGAACCAGAAGAAGAAGAAGATGGAGGAAGAAACCGAAGGAAGATAGAAGAAAGAAGAAAGAAAAAAGAAGATAGAAGAAAGAAGAAGCATTTAAATAAAGGAATTGTCAAAAACTGTCTCTTGTCATTTTTATCATTTTTGACAGTTTTTTTGTGAAATGGTAGGGGTACTTTTGTACCCCCTTACCATTTCACACAGGGGGGAGGGCCAGGATCTGGGGGTCCCCTTGTTAAAGGGGGCTTCCGGATTCCGATAAGCCCCCCGCTCGCAGACCCCCACAACCACCTGCCAAGGGTTGTGGGGATGAAGCCCTTGTCCTCATCAACATGGGGACAAGGTGTTTTGGGGGGCTACCCCAAAGCACCCTTCCAATGTTGAAGGCATGTGCCCTGGTATGGTTCAGGAGGGGGGGCGCTCTCTCGTCCTCCCCTCTTTTCCTGCAGCCTGCCAGGTATTTTTTTTTTAATTTTGGTTCGGGGTTCCCCTGTGGGGAATTCCCATGCCGTTTTTATCAATTAACTTTTATGTGTATTGTCGGACCGGCAATTCATGAATAGCCGCGAGTAGTTTTAAATGACTTTTTTTCCTATTAAATGTCATTTTGCTGTCAGACTGTTCTAAAAACGGGAAACATGTGCCCCTTTACAGGCATACTATAGACACCCCCAAGGTACGAAATTTAAAGGAATATTACACTTTTATTGTTTCACTTTAAGCATTATTAAAATCACTGCTCCCGAAAAAATGGACGTTTTTAAAACTTTTTTTTGCATTGATCCATGTCCCCTGGGGCAGGACCCAGGTCCCCAAACACTTTTTATGACAATAACTTGCATATACGCCTTTAAAATTAGCACTTTTGATTATTCATGTTCGTGTCCCATAGACTTTAACGGTGTTCGCGTGTTCGAACAAATTTTTTGCCTGTTCGCAAGTTCTGGTGCGAACCGAACAGGGGGGTGTTCGGCTCATCCCTACTGGGGATACTTGATGTAAGGAGGGACTCTGCTGAGGCACCTGATGTAAGGAGGGACTCTGCTAAGAATGCATGATGTAAGGAGGGACTCTGCTGTGGACACCTGGTGGCATCTGGTGGCAGGCGACGTGGCAAGTGACACGCTCGGGGCTCCCACTGATTCTGCATTATGGTGAGTCTAATAATTTCATTTTATATTAAAATGTAATATTAGAAATAATGAGCTTCAATCATCCTGACACCATAACAACCATAGTGTCGTGATGATTGACGTTCTAACACTCGGTGTTTGGAGTATCTTTATCTGCTGATTGTTAAACTTTCTGGAATACACATATTGATATTGTGGTGTAGGATCTGGGCCTGCTCTCCCTCCATCTCTTCTTTTTTCCTTCCTTCTCTCTCCTTCCCTCCTCCCTCCCTTCCTCCCTCCCTCCCTCCCTTCCTCCCTATCTGCCTCCCTCCCTATCTCTTTCTTCCTCTCTCTCTCTCCCTTTCTTTATCCCTCCATCCCTTGTTCATCTCAGACTATAACCACACCCCCTTTGAGCCATGCCCCATTTAAGTCACGCCCAATATTTATTTTAATCCATGCCCATTTTTCAGCATGCCACATTTTTCTTTCCCTGCTATGTCACGTCTACAAACAAATGTCCCGCCCCTTAATTATAATAAGATCTCGCCCACAGGCAAAAAAGTGTCCCTATAAATTTTTTACAATGTTGGCAACTATGCATGTATGCTGTCTTCAGCTTTGTATACTGTTTAGAAAGTTCAGATCGTGTTAGGAGATTTTCTCTTCCTGTTCAGCACTGGAAGTGAAGTCTGGGCATACAGCCAAGACAGCTGATTGGAGGAAAGGCACACACCCCCACTCCACATTGGCAGAGACTTTCAGAGCTGTCCTGTGACATGGAAGCACACAAACACCAAACTCAGCGCTGACCCCACAAACACTACTTCAATAAAAACAGTCTGTGTCAAAGTTCTCTTGTTCTAGGTGTTGCAGCTCTCTCAAAAATCCACTGGATGGCGGACTCAGTCTGAAACATACAAAGAAAAAGAGAGCGCACGGCTACCCTAGTGTAATACCTTTTTAATGGTTAAAAATGAAAATATAAAAGTAGAGATGTTGCACTCACAGGCATAGGACATAAATCGCATATACAGCTGAATAGATGCCTCCTTTCCTGGTCTGTGTCACTGGGTGGAATCCCAGGAGCGAGTGGTGGTGGTGAGGAGTATAGATATAATCTTCCTTCCTTTCTCGTCAAGCTGTGTATATTGCTAGACACACGCTCGGTCCAGGCGGCGCTGCATGACGTCACTCTTAGCCGGAAAGGGGAGTCAAAGTGTGTGCAGTCTCTCCCTCTAGCACACAAACAAACTGTTGCCACGACTACATGTTTCGGAGGCGCGGCCTCCTCCTTTAGACATGGCAAGCTCTCTGATAATCTATCTATAGCAACCTCCCTCAACACAAATTTCAGGCTGGTTTTATCACATGTGTCAGAGAACGTCTCAGAAGTTATCATGCTGATGACAGAAGAACGGAGCAGGAAAAGCCACGGGACTTAGTGCTTTTAAGAGAGATAAGAAAACACTGCAGATATATGTGCCCAGCTCAAACTTCATGAATTGGGTTAACATCCACTTTAACAGAACAAGCTGAAGTTAGAAGCTGATTGGCTACCATGGACAGCTGCACCAGATTTTGCACTGTCCAGTTTTAGTAAATCAACCCCATTGCAAAGCTTTAATTGAAAAAGCGGTATTAAACTGTTTTATACTAATTATTTACCTAGATGTTGTTTGAGGAATTCATGCTGAAGCTTAGAACATTTGCAATAGAACAGCCTTTTACTGTTAAACATAAGGGATTTATTCTAACATTCTAATCATCACCAATGAATCCTAGTAACATGCTGCAGTCTATTTATACATTGTGTGTATGGTGGACTTTTGCCATCACCAAGACTCATACAGGTCAGCCAACAGAGAGAGAGAGATGGTGACTCACATTGGAGGCATGCCAGGATCTTTCACAAAGAACTAAAAACAATGGAGCATCATCCCTTCTGGTATGAGCACACAGCTCACATCTTTTGTTTCCAAGGCGTACTCTGTTTTCAGCCTCTCATCTTAAGTCCTGACATGTTACTAATCAGGATAACCTGAGGTTCACCACTTGTTATAAGTTTTAGGAGACAAGAAAGATCAACATTAGGGAAACATTCTCACTTGTATTATAAATATCAGTAGAGAGTGAAGTTTGCTTTTTTTACAGAATAATTAGTTAGCTGTGTATCATGATAAACTTTCCTTGATGTAAGACAGCATAAACCTTCTGCCCAGGACACTGCGTCATTTTCTCATTAAGTGATGCAGTAGAACTTGGAAATCTTGGAGTGATTATATCCCTTGTAATGGCTGTGTATTGCATTAACAGAAACATTTTTTAATTTTCTTATTACATAGTGTTATTTAGAATTTAAAATTCATTGGCAATATTACTGGTGATTGATTCTCAACCCCATTTGGCTTGAGTGATCAAGAGAGGTAATTAGCTTTACGACCCTGGCCTGTGTCTGTAGCTGGTCTGGTATTGGCCATCTCCTCTCCCATATTCAGGTGTCTCAAATCAGACCCAATAATGACCAACTGAGAAATGCATGCCTGCTCAGTTTCCCTATAAATTTAAAGCAGCCTATGGGGTGACGCAGACAGGGGCAAGGCGCAGACATCATGGCTATGTCCTGAGTGGCTCTGTCACAAGTGATGCGCAGTTTCACCGATGAAGTTTAACAAAAGCAAGATAACTAAAGCTGGATGAAGATACAACAAGAATCTCTGCTCCACTCTGCAAGACGACAAGCAAACCAGCTTTTGACATTTATTTTATATTTTATAGAAAGTCAGTTTCCCACTCTCTATCCACTAACATGCTCCTTATTCTCTTCCTTCTCACATTGGTGTCTTCTATCCTCAAATTATCTTTACTCTACCCCTCCTCTCTTCCCTGCAGCACGCACATATCACCCTCACTCCTACCTTCTCCCTACTATGGCACCCATCATCTCCTGCATTTACTGCACCCACATGCTGACATAAACACCAGGGCCACTAGACACGTGCGTTCATGCACATCCCACTCCCATCTTGCCTTTCTCGCCCTCCTCCTTCTCCTAGTCTCAGGTGACATTTCTCCTAATCCTGGTCCACCATTTTCCAACTGCAAGCCACATATTTAATACCCCTCCCCCTCTGGCAACCACCACAATCCACTCAGTTTAATTTCTATCCCCGAGCTTCCTCAAAGCAGCCCACCCATCTCATGCGCCCTTTGGAATGCCCGCTCCATCGGTAACAAGCTAACATCTGTACATGACCTCTTCATCTCTCATGGCTTTAACATACTCACCATAACAGAAACCTGGCTTTTAAATTTTGACTCATCTTCTCCTGCTGCCCTCTCCCATGGTGGTCTCCATTGGACTCACTCCCCCAGACCCAACAGACAAAAAGGAGGTGGAGTTGGCTTCCTTCTATCCCCTCAAAGCACCTTCCAAGTCCTTCCAGTCCTTCCCACCCCTCCCTCTCTTCTTTTGAGATGCACTGTATTCATCTGTTTTCTCCCATTTCTCTGAGGATTGCAGCAATTTATCGGCCTCCTGGACCGGTATCGCACTTTCTTGATGACTTTACTACCTGGCTACCCTACTTTCTCTCCTCTGAAATACCCACTATCATTCTTGGTGACTTCAACATTCCTGTCAATGTTAACAGCACAACTACAGCTAAACTTCTCAACTTAACCTCATCTTTTGACCTAACCCAATGCACACATACTTCCACTCACTCCAATGGTAATACCCTTGACCTTGTATTCACCCATCTCTGCAACCCTGGCATCCTCACCAACACCCCCTTTCCTCTCTCTGAAAACAACCTCATTACTTTCACTGTATCCTTGCCTCCAACCACCCATCCCTCCAAGCAGCAAACAATTACTTGTAGAAACCTTTGCCACTTTAACCCTCCTCTTCTCTATTCTGCTACTGACCATATATGACATAATCTCTCC
This sequence comes from Lithobates clamitans, assembly GCA_037952925.1. Taxonomy (NCBI): domain Eukaryota; kingdom Metazoa; phylum Chordata; class Amphibia; order Anura; family Ranidae; genus Lithobates; species Lithobates clamitans. The sequence goes on from JBBGZY010000675.1 coordinate 1,117,348, forward strand.
CCTGTCCTGTCTCTCCCCTGTCCTGTCCTTACCTGGCCACCTCTGTCTACAACAGTTCACTCTCATCATCACTAGATGCACTTGCTTCTCTAACCACACACAGAATCAGGCCCCGACCGTTACAACCCTGGCAAACTGACAACACTAGAAATCTCAAGAGACATCGCCGTGCTCTTGAACGACTGTGGCGTAAAACCAAATGCCTGCAAGACTTCACCCTATATAAATCTGCCCTTATAAAATACAATTCCTGCCTCCATGCTGCCAAACAAGCCTACTTTGTCTCTCTTATTAATTCCTTGTCATCCAGTCCCCATCGGCTCTTCTCAACCTTCAACTCTCTGCTTCGTCCCCCACCCCCTCTACCCACTAACCCACTCACTGCCCAAGAGATTGCCAATTACTTCAAAGACAAGATTGATGCAATTTGTGAGGACACCTCCATTGTGTGTACATCTTCTCCACCCAACATACCATGCCTAACAGCACATTCAACACTCTCCTCTTTTGAACTGACTACTACTAAAAAGCTTACAAAACTTCTCTCAGATAACCCACCTAACCAATTGTCCCTTGGATCCTGTTCCCTCACAACTACTACGGTCACTACTACTACTACTACTACTACTACTATGGTCACCCTCTTCTTGTATCCTCTGCTCCCTCTCTCACATCTTCAATCTCTCCCTCTCTAGTGGCACCTTCCCCTCCCCTCTAAAACATGCGCAGATCACTCCCATACCTAAAAAGCCATCACTGGATCCTACCAACCTGAACAACTTAAGACCCATCTCATTGCTCTCATTCACCTCTAAACTTCTAAAGAACGCTTAGTCTACAACCGTCTTAGCTCCTATCTCAGTGAAAATAACCTTAATGACCACTTACAGTCTGGCTTTCGCTCGCAGCACTCCACGGAGACTGCTGCGATTTACTAACTGCTAAAACCAACAGCCAGTTCTCCATACTCCTACTACTTGACCTTTCTGCGGCCCTTGATACTGTTGACCACCCGCTCCTTCTCAATAAACTACATTCCCTTGGCCTCCGAGATTCTGCTCTATCCTGGTTCTCTGCCTATTTGTCATAGCGCTCCTTCAGTTTCCCCTACAACTCTGTCTCCTCCTCTCCATTGCCCCTTTCTGTGGGGGTCCCCCAAGGCTCTGTTCTTGGACCCCTTCTCTTCTCTATCTACACCTCCTCCCTTGGTCACTTGATAACCGCCTATGGCTTCCAATGTACAGTTTATATGCTGATGACACCCAAATCTATCTGTCTACTCCTAACCTCACTCCTTCAGTCTCCACTCGCATTACTAATTTACTAACTGACATATCAGCATGGATGATGCACCACTTCCTTAAACTAAATCTCTCTAAAACTGAAGTATTAATATCCCCCCCACCCGTGCCCCCCTCCATGACTTTTTCATTAAAATCAACAATGCAACCATCAGTCCCTCCCCTCACGCCAGGGTACTAGGTGTAATCCTACACTCTGACTTGTCATTTCAGCCTCAAATCAATCGTTGTGAAAGGTTTGTAGAATTCACCTCCATAACATCTCTAAAATTCGCCCCTTTTTAACAAATGAAACCACCATACTCCTCATTCACTCCCTTGTTACCTCTCGCCTTGACTATTGCAACTCCCTTCTCATTGGCCTGCCTCTCCATAGGCTATCCCCTCTTCAGTCTATCATGAATGCTGCTGCCAGACTTATACACCTTACAAACCACTTAGTGTCTGCCAAGTGTCTCCTCCAATCCCTACACTGGCTCCCAATCACCCAGCGAATTAAATTCAAAATACTAACCACAACATATAAAGCCATTCACAACTCTGCCCCGAGCTACATCACCAATCTTGTATCCAAATATCACCCAAATCGTCCTCTCCGCTTATCTCAAGACCTTCTACTCTCAAGAGCTCTCGTCTCCTCCTCTTATGCTCGTCTCCAGGATTTCTCCAGAGTCTCTCCCATCCTCTGGAACTCGTACCCCCACCTGTCTGGCTATCCCCTACTCTTGCTACCTTCAGGCGATCCCTGAAAACTCATCTCTTCAGGAAAGCCTATCACGTCTCTAACTAATCTTTTACCCCTTTCATCAGCTCATTCCCCACAGTTACAACCTTTTGTACCACCTGCCCCACTCTATTAGATTGTAAGTTCTTCTGAGCAGGGCCCTCTTAATCCTCTTGTATTTTATTGTATTATAACTGTATTGTCTCCCTCTTATATTGTAAAGCGCTGCGTAAACTGTTGGCGCTATATAAATACTGTATAATAATAATAATTATTATTTTATTTGGTAGGCAGGCTTGTAGACAGTGCTATAAGAGTATTTAGATGGGTACAGTGTCAGAGGTCCTAACTATATACAGTCATGGCCAAAAATATTGGCATCCCTGCTTTTCTGTCAGATAATGCACCACTTCACCCATAAAATTGTTGCAATTACAAATGTTTAGGCATTCTCATGTTTATTTCTTTTGTTTGTATTGGTATGACACAAAAAAGTGGAAAAGCAAAAAGCCAAATCTGACACATTCCAGGCAAAACTCCAAAATGGACTGGACAAAATTATTGGCCACTTCTCAAAGTTGTAAGAAATAATTGCATTCCAAGTTTGTGATGTAATTTGTCAAAGTCACCTGTATCCGGTAACACGTGCTGACAATATAGAAATGACACCGGCAACCAGTTAAAATGGTGAAAAATTCACTCAACCTTTCTGTTGTGTGTCTCTGTGTGCCAAACGAAGAATCGAGAAGAGAAAGAGCAGCAAAGAATTATCTTGAGGATTTGAGATAAAAAAATGTAGAAAAGCATGGACAATCTCAAGGTAAAAAGTCCATCTCCAGAGATCCTAATGTTCCTGTGTCCCCTGAGCGCACCATTGTGAAAAAGTTTACAGCCCATGGCACTGTAGCTATTCTCCCTGAATGTGGACGAAAGAGAAAAATTGATCAAAGATTGCAACAAAGGATTGTTCTAATGGTGGATAAAGAACCTTGACCACTCTCCAGACAAATTCAAGCTGACCTTTAGTCACAGGGTACAACTGCCTCAGCTTGCACTATACGTCTCCATCTGAATGAAAAGGGAAAGTATAGTAGGAGACCCAGGAAGACCCCACTGCTACACAGAAACTTAAAAAAGCCAGATTTAGAGTTTGCCAAAACTTAACTGAGGAAGATAAAATCCTTTTGGGAGCATGTGCTGTGGACAGACAAAACAAAATTTACAGCTTTTTGGTAAAGCCTGTCAGTCTAGTGTTTTCAGAAAAAAATGAGGCCTTCAAAGAAAAGAATACAGTCCCTACAGTAAAACATGGTAGAAGTTCACTGATGTTTTGGGGTTGCTTTGCTGCTACAGGCACTGAATGTCTTGACCGTGTGCATGGCATAAATGAAAGCTGAAGACTACCAAAGAATTCTGGGGTGCAGTGTAGGGCCCAGTGTCAGAAAGTTGGGTCTCTGTCAGAGGTCATGAGTGTTACAGCAGGACAATGACCCAAAGCACATGTCAAAAAGCACCCAGAAATGGTTTAAGACAAAGTGCTGAAGAGTACTGAACTGGCCAGCAATGAGTCCAGATCTAAATCTCATAGAGCACCTGTGGAGAGATCTCAGAAACAGAAACAGCAGTTGGGAGAAGGAACCCTTCCAATCTGAGAGACCTGGAGCAGTTGGTTAAAGAAGAGTGGTCCAAAATTCCAGTGAAGAGGTGTAAGAAACTCATTGATGTTTACAGGAAGCGATTGATTTCAGTTTTTTTTTCCAGGGCGTGTGCTACCAACTATTAAATTGAGGGTGCCAATAATTTTGTCCTGTCCATTTTTGGAGTTTTGCGTGGAATGTGTCAGATTTGGCTTTTTGTTTCTCACTTTTTTGTGTCATACCAATACAAACAAAAGAAATAAACATGAGAATGCTCAAACATTTGTAATTGCAACATTTTTTTTGGGTGAAGTGGTGCATTATCTGACAGAAGTGCAGGGGTGCCAATATATTTGGTCATGACTGTATGTATAAGCTTCCTAGTAGTATCAGTATGGGGTTTTCAGATTCCCCTCATTTTAAACATGATTCTTATAGAAATGACCCATATTATTATGTCTTAATCTGTAACTAAAGCTATTAGATTCATAGTTCAGTTGATCAGTGTTAATTTTGGCAGCAAATTTTGATTCAGTATTAGTCTTATGCCCCGTACACACGGTCGGACATTGATCGGACATTCCGACAACAAAATCCTGGGATTTTTTCTGACGGATGTTGGCTCAAACTTGTCTTGCATACACACGGTCACACAAAGTTGTCGGAAAATCCGATCATTCTGAACGCGTTGACATAAAACACGTACGTCGGGACTATAAATGGGGCAGTAGCCAATAGCGTTCATCTCTTTATTTATTCTGAGCATGCGTGGCATTTTGTGCGTCGGATTTGTGTACACACGATCGGAAGTTCCGACAACAGATTTTGTTGTCGGAAAATTTTATAGCAAGCTCCCAAACTTTGTGTGTCGGAAAATCCGATGGAAGCCCACACACGGTCGGAATTTCCGACAACAAGGTCCTATCACACATTTTCTGTCGGAAAATTTGACCGTGTGTACGGGGCATAAGTCCTAAAATGGCATTTTAGTTTTAGTCCTATTTTAGTCTTCTGCAAGTGTTTTAGTTTTAGTCATATTTAGTCGACTAAATCTCCAGTACATTTTAGTCGACTAAAACTCATTTTAGTCGACTAAAATTTATTTTAGTTGTCTAAAATCCAATAGGTGTAGTTAAATTGTAATGCATTATTTAAGCATTTCTCTACAATTTCTCATTATATACTACTGCTGGAGTGAAAAATCAAACATGCGGTTGTTATTATTGGTTAGGTTTGAACATGCACTGCAGACACAGATTTAGTCGTTATATAACGTCTTTATTTAAGAAAAACTGTTTCGTCAAGAATATTGTTGTTTTGACAAAAGGGTAAAGTAAAATTACAAACCCCTCCAAAATAAGAACTTTGCGTGACTGTCATGCCAACAGTAAAGCATCCTGAGACCATTCATGTGTGTGGTTGGCTGCTTCTCAGCCAAGGGAGTGGTGGGCCCACTCACAATTTTGCTTAAGAACACAGCCATGAATAAATGATACAAAAACATCCTCAGGCTCCGAGAACAACTTCTCCTAACCATCTAAGAACAGATTGGTGATAAACAACAATGCCTTTTCCAGCATGATGGAGCTCCTTACCATAAGGCAAAAGTGATAACTAAGTGGTTTGGGGAAGTGGGAACAAAACATGGAAATTTTGGGTCCATGGCCAGGAAACTACCCAGACCTTAATCCCTTTGAGAACTTGTGGTGGACCGGTGGTCATGGTCAATCCGACCTCAAGAGGCTGGTGAGTGAACCAAAAAAACCCCACAAATTCTGACAAGCTGCAAGCATTGATTTTGCAAGAATGGGCAGTGCCACTGCCAGTACCGGTGCCAGATCAGTCAGGAATCAGGATGTGGCGCACAAGTTGATTGACAATGACAGCATGCCATGCCAGGCCCAGGGCAAGTCAACACTGCAAATATTAACTCTTTGCATAAACTTAATGTAATTGTCAATAAAAGCATTTGACACTTATGGAATGCTTTACCAGATACAATGATCTGACACAAATGTCAGATCATGTATAACAGATACATCTGACACAAAAAGATCTAAAAACACTGAAGCAGCACTGGCAGACTTTGTCAAAATTAATATTGGTGTCATTTTGGCCATAGCTGTACATGTACATGGCCAAATACAGCACACACAGACAGCAGCACACTGCACAGGCACTGTTACTGCCAGTCTGGCACGGGAACAGCATAATAAACCAATACTTGAGGGTAATGCTTATTTCTACAATAAGAATAAGTTTACTGTCAGTTTATTATTTCAACAGTTCTAATTCTCAGATACATTCAAAGAAAAAGTGCACAGTCCATGATAATGCCATTAGTGTGTGGATTTACTGGATTATAACAGTCACCATTTTTTATCAACTCCTCTCTCTCTCTCTCAGCATTCACAATGACAATAATAGAGGTAAATATCACACTAAAAGACTACTGGGGCAGGACCCCGGTGTAAGGTAAGGCTCAAAGGCTGCCCTTTTTGACCGTCCATTACTGATCTATTTTTCTTTTTCATTAGTGTGATATTTACCTATATTGTCAAATTTGTCAATGCTAAGAGAGAGTGAGTACAAGACAAGTTGATAAAAAGTGGTGGTTGTTGTTATTGTTCCACATACTAATGGCCTTTGTAGCCTGAGCTTCAGCCTGTTTAATTTAATTGACAATTAAAACTGTTGAACTATTGATTCTTCCTATCGCAATAAGCACAACCCACAATATTAGGTATGCTCCTTATGTTAGAAATAGAAATACCTGAAGAGAATAAAACACTTTTATTTGTTTTGATTCATTTTAAGGAAGGCACTTTGTGCCAATATGACCCTTGCTCTATTCCGCCTGCCTCTAGAGAGGTCACCTGTAACACTGAATACCCTCCCTGCAAAGGCTTGAGAAGCTGGCATAGCCAGCAGGTCTGATGCAAAAGGTTTTAGCTGGTGATAAAAAGTGTCACATAGCTCTTCCTTATATTTCCTGATCTGCTGCTCTATGCTGTTTTCAGGAGATCCTCTGCCTGGGTCTTCTGCAGCATTTAGAAAAAAATTAAAGACTGGCTGCTTAGATGTGGATGCCGGTGGTGGTGCTTCTTCCACTTCCTGTGATAGTTCTTCCACCACATCATCTTCTTCAGACAATTCCTCATGTTGTGCGTGTGTCAATGTGGATTTTCTTGCTCATACTCCTCTGCCTTTTTTAGCAGTTCCTGAATATTCTCATCTGCCACATCAACAAGGGTTTCAGAGACGATAGGGTTGACTAAACAAGCAGCTGCTGCTAGTGGAGAGAACGTTTCGTCAGTTGGATCCAAGAATGAAGCAAAACGCTGTGCAATTGTGGCAAGGTCTTGGTAGCTAGTGTTCTGTTTAAAGTCCTCAAGATGGCTGAGCAGATCAAAGAGGGCAGGGACAGCCAGGGACATAGACATGATGTAACTCTGGAGGGTTTTAGTATGTTCTGTAAAAGGCAGCAGTAGGTCATGCAATGATGTGAGCTTTTGCCATTCACTAGGGAGCATGCTGTCCCATCCCATGATGTTTGCGATTTGGCAGACTGACTCTTTCAGTTTGAGGAGTCTTGCGATCATGTTGAATGTACTTGACCAGCGTGTGAGGCAGTCATTTAAAAGAATAAGGTCACAATGCTTAAATAGCTTCTGTGTTGCACTTGAAGACTTGCGGAAGAGGTTCACTATTGATCTGGCTTTATCCAGTATTCTCTTCACACTTGCCTCCTTATGCACCATGTGGACCACAATTTGCAAGGTATGCACCACACATGGTGTCCGGTCCATGTCGATCTGTTGGTACCTAACAAGTGGAACACACAGCCAAATAAGCATAAAGTATAGAAAAGGTTTCTGTTCCATTCTATTATTTTAACACTTGTGGGAATACTTTTACAGTACACAAGACTACAAATAAAGTGGTAAAAAAACAAATGTGAACCCGTAGAGCATATAGCGCCCCCATATCAATCATCTCATATCCATGTGATAATTGACTGTGGTCAACCATGTCATCATGTAAAAGAATAATAAAAATGGCTCACCGTAGAGCATGAATTTTGGTCTCAGCCTCAGAGTCACTTTCCGTCATAGGGGAGTCTTCCTCACTAGAGCTGGGTGGTTCTTCTGCTGCTGCTGTGGTTTGTTTAAATGCTGCCACCATATTGCTCCCGTTGTCTGTTATCACTATAAGCATCTTCCTCTTTGGTATGTCCCACTCTTGCAAGCGTTTGTCCACACATGATTTGATTGACTGTGCAGTGTGTGGGTGGGCTACTTGTTCAAGGGCCAACTATATGTGTTCAGGTTTATGTTGTTCAACACAAAAGTAACGTGCACTTATGGCAAGGAATTAAGCTGAGTCCTTTTTGGTCCACAAATCAGTGCAAATAGATACTATCCCAGCAGCAGCCACTCTCTCTTTTTGAATGTTTGTTTTTCATCTTCATACTGTTTGTCAATCAGATTGCTTATTTTAGTTTTCTTTGGAACAGTCAGCTTCCTATCTACTGTCTCCATCATGCTAACAAAGTCCTCATCTTCAATCGTTCTGACTGGTAATCCGGTGCGCCCAATCCATCTTGCTATGGCCTTCTCCCTGGCATGTTGTTCCTTAGAGTCAATTTTGTATTTTGAAGCACCTAAAAGAGCAGTGCAAATAGTTTGCTGTGGTTGTGCACTGCCACTGGCTTGACTTGGCCCATCATTTGAGATTTTCAGTATCTGTGGGGTTGAATTAGGGGGAAAAATTAAAGTTATTCTGATTTTACGTGCTCACCCACCCCACACAGTCAGCTCCAAGTTGTCTCTCTATAATATACTACATGTATAGCCCTTCCCAGGGTCGGTCTTAGGCCTTTAGGTGCCTGTGCTGTGTGAAAATTGACAGTGCCCCAGCCCCTCCCAGTGACCACTGACCACATCCTTCTACATATATTTTGGTGAGATACTTAAATTCGGGGAAAGCAGCAGCTGATAGATATTATGAAATCAAATCACTTTCTCCCATTAAAGTTCAGTGACTAAAGTGCACAACATAGACAAACATACAAACAGCTTTTACTTCAGAATAACAAAGGATATAAAATCTGCAAGAAAGTTTGTAAAAAAAAATCCCTGCAATGTCAATGCACATAAAACTTTTCCCAAAAAGTGTTGTTATGTGTTGCTCTGCTTACCTTTTGTATGAATTTCAGGATGAGTTGTCCGCAAATGACGCTTTAAGTTTTTTGTATTTTTACCAGCGAGTGTCGCTCCACATGGTCTTGTTGTCCTTAACATCAAATGTAAAATACATCCATAGATCATCTCTTTTCTTTCTACCAGTGACTGTCACAGAAGCCGACATTCTTGGTATAGTTTGGAGTCGTGGACGGATGGTGGGAAGGAACTGGAAGCCTGTATGCTACAGTGCAGTGTGCACAGTGGTCTAAGTAGAATAGGCCTGTAAAATTTGGAAATAAATGCAGCACACACAGTGCTGGAGCCTGGATGGTGGTCTGAGGGATGCCCTAAAAACGACAGTGCAAAAGAGGCCTGGATGCCACTGCCAGTGGTCACAGGAGGCCTGCACAGTTGCACTTGCACTGTTGCACAGTGTGCTCTGGACGGACAGTGGTTGTCTGAGGGGAGGGGAGGTCTCAGGCCTGCTGTACCACAATTATTGTACTGCAAAGTGCTGCACTGCACTCACACAGTCTGCTCTGCCTCTGGGCGCCTGGCACGGCGTCAGGAGGAGTTGGGACTGGGGAGTTGGGAGGCCTGTAATGCACAAAGTGCCGCTCTCATTCACACTCTCTGGCACTCTGAGTCGTCACGATGGCACGGTGCTTGCTGGGCGCGGATTGCGGAAGTAGGCGGAGCTCCGTAAAAAAACAGAAGTTGGTAAATGTCCCTCCTTGCCATGTTTGTCTCATTGTCATTCGATAACGAAAACTGATCGGATTTTCGTCATAGTTTTCGTCAGTGGACAAAAATGTGCTATACTTTTTGGTTTGTTTTCGTCACTGTAAAAATGCAGCTGACGAAATCTTTGACAAAAATGTTTTTGATGATGAAATTAACACTGATGTACATCTTTCTTTTGGGAGACCGATACATTGAGATTTAGGCATATGGTATATGACCTGGAAATGCTATGAATTGAGAAAATATAACTATTGCGGCTGGTCGGGAAGAGGTTACACACGTTTCATTATAATATTAACAACCTTTTCAGAACAAAAACTACATTCACAGTTATAATTAGTTTGTTCGAAAAAAAGGTTCTATTCTGTCTCTTTAAATTTTCCAGATACTATGGTAAAAACAAGCATTAATTTTACCCTACCAACCATTGAACGAATGTTCAAAAAACAGGATTTTTCAAAAGAAATTCTACTGGTGTATGGGCAGCTTTATTCCTAATTAGGTGGACTTATATTTGATTGTACCCTGCTGCAGCAAGGGGGGATTTATCTCCAGAGATCTGTGAAACAGTCACTGTGATATCAAGTTCTTCCTTGCCAGTTCTTAGCCTGTTCTCCTCAATCCTCTTAGATAGACAGTATATATTTTTTTACTGACCACTAGATCGCCTCTTCATCACTTGCTTTCTGAAAAATATCTGGCAAGCTACTGAGAACTGAGATGTTAGCTGGAAAATGAAGGTTTAAGATCAATTTTCTGCACTGCTGCCATACTCGTCTTTGACAACTTCTGTTCCCAGCACTCGTCCATGGTAGTATACTGATTAGGCTGACAACTATCCTGGTACCTGTCCTTGATTTAGGAAATCTTTATTAAGGTCAATGGCAGAATTGTCACAGTTGTCTCTGCCAGGTGTGACAGAGAAAGGTCATTGTGTGCCCCATCAAAATTATGTTATGGCGTTCCATCATCTGTAGCATTGCTCCTCTCTGCAGTCAACTTCAACTCTCAGCAGACACCCCTGGTCGATTCATCTCAAACACTGTAATGGCTCTATAAGATTTTGATATCTTTTTTCAGCAATTTTCTTTTTTTATCTCTTGTTATCAATACAAGCCTGTAAATCAGTGTAATAGACTGATCATTTTGCAGTTGGAGCATCCATCCACATCTGACAACCTCCCTATGATTACAGCCATCCATAAGGGCCTGTTTTATTTTACTTATTTGAGGTATTTTTAGAGGCAACAATTTATGCAGCATTTTTAATATAGCATATATATATAGTAAATTCACATCAGTCCCTGCCCTCAAGGAGCTTATAATCTAAGGTCCTTAACTCACATTAATATATATACTGTACATACTAGGGCCAATTGAGACAGAAGCTAATTAACCAGTTTCTCTATGATCAATTACCAATTACTCCCCTTTCGTGTGTAATTGGTTTATTCACTGGGTCAGGTTTACACATTGTAAAAACTGCCGCTCTTTATTTGTAACAGGAATTGTTAGTGATCCCCTACTTTTAACAGGTAAACCCCAATATTTCTATCTAACACCTGTCCCTAAACTGGTGTATATGGAAGTCTGTGTACAATAGTTTACTTTTATACATACAGTTGCCTAAACTAGAAAATTAAATATGGCCCTGTAATATTCTTTCTTTGCATTACTTTAACAGGTCCAAGCATGAGAGAAAAATAATATTGTTTCCAGCTAGGTAGGTCAGTAAGGTCCCAATGACATCACATGAGAACATCTGCTGTTCATCTATGGAAGATTTCATTTTCCTGCCAGGGGCTAAATGAGTTGTGACAGAAGTGTCTGAGAACCAGGGTGGCTGCTTTCACCATAATTACTTTGAATTTTCGCTGTCAAGCATTGTTGAGCAATAAAGAAAATCTGTCACACGTAAGGCAAATTCACTGCATTGTAACACAGGCTGAAATGATGACGAAAGCAACTTTCAAAAGCCATGCTGCCATTGCTCAATAATCAGAAGTGAAATAACAGCAGTTTTAATGCTTTTTACTTACAATTCTGACACCTTTGGAGATGATTGCATAGAAACCACAGAAGAGTTAGATCCCTGTGCACTGGTCTATGCCTGATCAATATGGATAATTATTCAGTTTGCCAGAGCAAAATTTATATTATAATATAAAATTAAAGGAAACCTACCATGGGAGAAACATCTTCATCTTAAAATGCTATTTGCTTGGCTGACCTACTGACACACTTGTTTCGAAAAAAGTAAAATGGATAAGGACTTCAGGCTACAACTGGTTGTAGGTCTATAGTTAATATGGGTAGGCCTGCACACCATACAGGACAAATGTTCTATATGCAATCCTCTTTCCAATATACCTCATGAAGTAATTCATATACCAGTCTCACCAACTACACAATGCAAAGTACGTAGGGCTTGATTTACTAAATCTGGAGAGTGCAAAATCTGGTGCAGCTGTGCATGGTAGCCAATCAGCTTCTAACCTCAGCATGTTCAATTAAGTTTTAACAAAAAAAAAAACTGGAAGCTGATTGGTTTCTATGTAGAGCTGCACCAGGTTTTGCACTCTCCAGTTTTAGTAAATCAACCCCATAGTATTTAATATACATATCTACATGCTGCACAATGTATCCAATGCTACCAGTATGTATACTGCAACTATTACTTTTGCACATAATATAGTACAGCGCCTATACCAAACATCAAACTACTACATAGCAAACATGCAGTGTTCCTAATTATTTATAACACCCATGAAATAGAGGAAGAACCAGTGATGTGCTGCAAAATTTGGGGGTAATATCCCCCATTGTCAAGAGTTCTTTATCTGTATCATTGTTTAATATTTTGAATAGTCCCTACCCAATGTCATGTGAGGTCAGTTCCTAAACCAGTAAACATAATGACCTTTTATTTTTGCAGGCTCAGATCCATGGAGATTAAAACTACAATAAATGTAATGGTGCCTCAGTAGGTAGGCTATGTGATCCATGTCTGGATTCATGTACAAAGGCATCAGGTTTAAAAGCAATAGAATTGCAGTATGCTTTCAGGTGCTTCGGGATTGTTTTGAGCTGCCTTTGTGTTGCTTGGATTTACCTTACAGTTGCTCAAGGAGTTGCTTCAGCCCCTGTTTACATCTAAATGCTTTTTTGCATGTTTCCCGAAGACTAACGATGCCCAACATTGAGATTCCCATTATATTCAATGGCATCTGCTGCTGTTTGTCACGCAAAAAAGTACAGAAGCTCTTTTCAAGCAAAATGACACACTTTTAGCCCCTCAGACTTTAATGGGATTGCCTGAAATGGCGAGGCACAAGCGTTTTAGTGCGTTTTTTTCCATATATTTTGTGTGCCTGACAACTGTACTCTTTCTCCTCAGATCTGTGAAAAAAAATTGGGATTCAGTAAGTGTCAATGCTGGATGTGAAGACATTCATCCATCTGGTGAGGGCCCACAAGAGCAGTTTTGACCTGGAAAGAAATCTTTTTTAAGCAAGGAGATGAAAAAGAGAAGAAAAACTTGGTCTTTTTTCTGGCATCAATGTTTCTATGTTTCTAAACACGCATAGCTGACAAGGCTCAAGAGCTCCGATAGCACAAGACACAACCAAAGGCAGCGGGGTCAATTTGGTGAGGAAAGGGAGGAGCCGGATGTGGGCGGGACACAGGTGCGGATGCTGAGCTGGGGAAGACTGGCGTCCCTTCAACCGTGATGCAGGCTATGGATTGCTCACGGCCCTGCCTCTAGCCCACCGCCGTACCCCTCTGGCACGCTGTCTCTGATCCCTGCTCCAGTCCACTTACCTTCGCGGCTGGGTACCGGCGGCGGAGTGTGGAGGAGGTGGGAGCGGTGTGCCTGTTTCCGTAGCTACAGGCGGCTAGCATAGCGAGGAGCCCCGCCGAATGCAGAGGGCACGCTGAACCTCCCCTGACTCAAGCCGGCGCTCGAAGGGCTGGCATGGATGCTGTGAGATAGACAGGTTGGTTTAAAGTTGAAAACAGAATGCTCAGTTAACCGAATGAGCGATCCGACGGCTGTACGGTGCAGGTGAGAGCCCCAGCAGCTAAAAAGGAGGCTCACAACTGGTAAGATTCTGCTTTGACCTAACCCATCAGAAGGTTAAGTGAATTCTTTGAACTGATTAAAAGAACTGCACGTGGATCTTGTTATTTGTACTGGCTACTGCATAATATCTCACCGCATATGAAGTAACATCCAAAAGAAGAGTCTTTTTCTGGCAAAGTCTGGTAATGTTATAATGTCTATGGATTAATATTGATGCAGGCAGTGCAATGACTGAGGATCTGAGTGGAGGTGTTGCTGTGTGATATGTTAGGCTGGGCGTCCCTTTGGGAGCGGCAGCCACTCTGGAACCGTACAAAGACTCACAAATACCCGGTTGCACGGAACGGGCCCTTGCCAGCCCCCCCCCCCGCTTACGCTGGAAACAAGGCTTTCTGACAACTACCGGCTTTCTTCTTACAGGGTGTAAATGACATGTGAAATAAAAAGTTCAATTAAATCGTAGCTACAGTAAGAAAACCAGATGGACACTAGCTGGCGGGTTTAGAGGGTTTAGGAACCCATGTAAATAAGTTATCCCTTTTTTTTTTTCTTGTGCGGTCTTTTGTCCTCCCCACCCCCCAAGCTTGCCCTGCCCAGCTTTGAAGCAGAGGGCCCCCCAGGTGCGGACTCTGGGTGGGCTGCTGACGCCTGGTTGACAGACTAGACCCACAGCCTAAACCCACACTAGTGTAGGGGCGCCCTTGTGCGGCAGAGAGGAGTGAAACCGGGGATCGGGCGTGGACTGGTTGGGTCTTTAAGGAAGGGGGAGGGGAAGAAAAAGAAAAAAGGGGCTTCTAATGTGAGGCGGGCGCACCTTGAAGCTTGTAGAGAGGGTGGGGTAAATGAGGAAGTGGTGAACCCGCACCCCCCGAAGCAATAGGTCCCTATTGGTTATCATTAGGAGGGGGCCTAGGGGTACTGGGGGTACAGGGGAAGGGGTGAAAGAAGAGGGGAAGACAGGAAGAGGTCAAAGAAGAAGGCAAAATGAGAGGAAAATCAACAAAAGGGGTAAACGCTAACCCGCCTAGAACAAGTGCAAGCCCAGGAACTATCAGAAAATATATGGTAAATGATGGGAGCAAAGAAGGCAGTAACGGCAGTAAAGATAGCCCGGGTAAAACTACAGGGACTAAAAATAAAACCCCAGAAGGTGCATCCAAAATTGGGACAAGAAGACAGCTGGCCGATACCGAAACTCAACCTTCTGGCAGTGAGGTAGTGGAAGAAATGTCAGTAGGACCCCAACAGAAAAAACTCCTCCCTACAAAGGGAGAAATAGCAGAAATGTTCGCCAAATTGGAAATGTCGATGAAAGAGGAGATCAACACCGTTCATGAGAACATGAGCCATATTCTAAAAAGAGTGGAGGAGGTGGAAAATGTGGCGGACAAGCAAGGGGAGGAAATAATAGACTTGAAGCACCAGATGGAAGCATTACAGATAGAACAAAGAAATATTAGGTACAAATTGGAGGACCAAGAGAATCGAAGCAAAAGGAAGAATCTTCGGATTAGAGGCCTCCCTGAGACGCAAGGCGAAAAAGAAAATTTGCAAGAAAAAATGGAAACAATTTTCAGAGATTTGATAAACCCAAATGATGCAAGCTATAAATTAAAAATGGATAGAGTGCATAGGATCAGAAAGCCAGCGGAAATCAGGGGAGATGTCCCGCGTGACATTATCGTCAGATTTCATAATTATCAAGACAAGGAACAAATTAATGTCAACCTAAGAAAAAAACAGCAAGCAAAATACGGAGAAACTAATTTACATATCTTCCAGGATCTGGCTGCAGATACCCTTATTAGGAGAAGAACTTCGAAACCATTACTAGAGGTACTAAAATCGCATGAGGTACAATACTCCTGGGGCTTCCCTGCCTGTTTAACTGGCCGCAAAGATGGCTGTACGGCGGTGCTGAGATTTCCGGAGGAAACACAAAAATTCTGCCAGCGTCTTGATATCCTTTTAATAGAGATCCCGGGATGGTGGGAAAGAATAGCCAACCAGGAGCCTACAGAGGAGCTAACCGCATGGAAGCCTATAATCAAAGCAAAAAGACTTTAGGGGTCAAGATTATTGTTGACTAAAAGAGACTTATTACGAGCTCCTTGTCATTTTCGCAGTGGAAGAAGGACTGGGGCTGGTTGTGTGTCGGGGGGGAGGCGGGGGGGATTGAGGGAACGGTACGGTTTTCAACCTTGCGAGCAGGTACCGGCACTTGGTAGGCCTAACCCGAGCTAAACCTCTGGGGGGACAACCGGGGGGCGAGGAGGAGTTGGAGGGCCATGGTTTTGTCTTGGGCACACGAGAGGCCCGTTTTTCCCCCCAATGTTCGGAGGGAGGGATGGGGGGGTGGGTAGGGGGGAGCTGGGGGGATGGATGGGGGGAGGGGGTGGAGGGGGGGGTTGGGGGGTGAAGGGAAGGGGGGTTGAGGGTGAGAGGGAGGGTGTGTTAAAGAAATGGAGTCGTGGGCCTATCCCATTCAAAAAAAGGAAAAAAGAAAAAAAAAGAAAAAGTGAGAGAGGATGTCTAGTTTAAAAATGATTTCATATTATGTCAGGGGCCTTAACTCCCCCACAAAACGAGCTAATATCTTAGGTGAACTGACATTCCTAAATGCCGAGGTGGTAATGCTCCAAGAGACACACTTAAGTACTAGCAAGTACCAAAAAATCTTCTCTAGAGACTTTCCGGTATGGTTCTACGGTGACTCACCAATGAGGGGGGCAAGGGGAGTGGCCATAGGGTTTGCCAGAGAGGTTAGGTTCGAGCTAGGGGAGAGATTGGCAGACCCCGAGGGCCGATTTCTCTTCCTAAGAGGAAAGATCAATGGCGTAGAGTACTCTCTGGCAAATATCTATGGGCCAAACAAGAATACACAATAATAAGCACCCTGGTGAAATTGGAAGAATTTAAGAGGGTAATAAGCACCCTGGTGAAATTGGAAGAATTTAAGAGGGGGGGCTATCATTGCGGGGGACTTCAATCTATGCTTAGACCCTGTAAGGGATTGTACGTCACATGCCCGGGGGACAGGAGGAGCCTGGGTAGGTAAACTTAAAAGGAAGCTGCATCAACTCCAGCTGGTAGATGTATGGAGGATGCAACATGGAAACACAAGAGATAATACATTTTACTCCCCCGTGCATGAGACGTACTCCAGATTAGATCTCTTTTTAGTTGAACATTGGCTGCTGGAGGTGGTTACAGGGGTGGTCATTGGTAACATAACATTCTCTGATCATGCACCGTTGTGCCTACAAATAAAAATAGGGGAACCCCGAACACAGGGTACAGGTTGGAGACTGAACGAAGACCTGCTCCAAGATAAAGAGATTTTGAAGAGAATTAAAGAAGAACTGGATCTGTTCTTCAAAGTAAACGTCCCTGGGGAGACAACCGAGGCCATAGTTTGGGAGACCCATAAAGCATACATTAGGGGAATACTAATGATGGTAGGGTCAGAAAGGAAAAAGAGATTGATAAAAGAAAAGACTGCACTCTCTAGAGAAATCCAAGAACTAGAACAGCAACACAAAACATTGGGTAAGAGGGAGGTGTGGATAAGCCTACAAAGGAGAAGAGAAGAGATGAGGACCGTAATGGAGCAGGAAACGCGTAAAATTTATAACTTGGTCAAAAAAGATAGATACATTTACGGAAATAAACCGGGCAAAGTATTAGCCAGGGCCTTGAAAAAAAAGAAAAAAACTAACTATATTGAAAAAATAAGGACTAAGTCAGGGGAAATTAAATATAAAACATGTGAGGTCGCGAGTGCGTTTCAAGAATTTTATGGAGAGTTATATGAGATAAATTTAAATAATTCACATAGGACGAACAGAAGCAAAAGAGAGGAGAATAAAAACTTCTTAAAAAATGCATGTTTACCTAAGATAGTGGAAAGTGATAAAGCCATCCTAGACGCCCCTATAACAGAACAGGAATTTAAAAAAGCCCTCCAGGACACCCCAATCGGGAAAAGTGCAGGACCAGATGGGCTGACTGTCTTATATTACAAAAAATTCCAAGAAATATTGATCCCGATCATGTGCTCATACATGAACGGGATAGGGGAAACCTGGGAGATGAGGAAAGAAGCATTAGAAGCCAGCATCGCCATCATCTGAAAGGAAGGGAAGGACAGTATGTTATGTTCAAGCTATAGGCCCATTTCCCTTTTAAATGTCGACATGAAATTATTTGCGAAGATCCTAGCCGATAGGTTGAAACAGATCATCAACAAGATTATTTACCCAGACCAGGTCGGTTTCGTGCCAGGGAGAGAGGGGAGAGACAACGGTATAAAGACGTTAATGGTGGTTCAGAAAATAAAGGAAAGTGGAGCCCCGGGTCTACTCCTGTCGATTGATGCTGAAAAAGCTTTCAACAGGGTAGACTGGGGCTTTATGTGGGATACCCTAGAGGAAATCGGTCTAGGTAACAAAATGCTTAGTTGGATAAAGGCCCTATATACATACCCCACAGCAAGAGTAAAGATTAACGGTACTCTTTCAGAACTGTTTACAATGTATAACGGTATCAGACAGGGATGCCCACTTTCCCCATTGCTGTTCGTCTTGACGTTGGAACCCCTACTTGCGAGGATAAGGCGTAACCCCGACATTAGAGGAGTAAAAATAGGGGAAGAAGAGTACAAAGTTGCTGCCTTCGTGGATGACATTTTACTCTATGTCATAGAGCTGTTAGAGACTATTAAGGCCTATGGAAGATTATCTAATTTTCGGGTTAACTCAACCAAGTCAGAAATTATGGAAATAGTGGAAGAAAAAGAAGGGGAAAAGGCTTATCAACAAAGCCTTCCATTTAAATGGGGGATTATTGAGCTTAACTATCTAGGAGTAAAAATCACCACGGCAATAGAATCATTACTTCAAGACAATTTTTTAACACTCCTCAATGAGATCAGGACCGATCTGAACCGATTTCCGCGTAACCAACTTTCATGGGGAGGCAGAATAAACCTAGTAAAGATGTCGATTCTCCCAAAAATCACTTATAAAATACAAATGCTACCAATAACAATCCCGCAGAGTTATCTTAACAAACTGCACACTGAGTTTCTAAAGTTTATATGGAGAGAAAAAAAAGCCCGAATAAAGTTCACACAATTAGTCAACGAAAAGAGGAATGGGGGGTGGGGGGCACCAGATATCAAAAAATTTTACACTGCAATAGCCGTTTCACGCATTTTAGATTGGGTAAAAAATAATAAAGAAAAACAATGGGTGAAAATAGAGAATAAAATGAGTGAAGTCGAGTTGGGTAAGATAGTATGGATTCCACCACAGTATAGAAAATTGAGCACGAAAGCACCAGAAATCACTAAACACGCATTAAATATGTGGGACAAATTGCACGAAAGGGAGCACTGGGGGTACAATTCACCATTCACTCCGCTTAAGGACACAGATTACTTTAAACCTGGGAGGGAAGATATGTTTGGAAGGTGGATATTGAAGGATGATGTCCAACTAAAAGATATCATGAGACAGGGTGAGATGTGCACTTTCCAGGAATTGAAAGCTAAAAAAGATTGGTTCATTATAGATACGTGGAGGTACAGGCAGCTGAAGCATTTCGTTGACTCACTCCCGCAGCCAATAGGGTCGATGAAAGAGCTATGTCTGGAAAAAGTATTCCTGGAGAAAAAAAGGAGGGGAGGCGTATCTAGGATCTATAGGACACTGATTAAAACAGGAGAGGGAGGGTGTCCGACGTACCTTAAGAAGTGGGAGGAAGAATTGGGTACCAAGATTACTGAAAGGGAGGTTGGGTTAATTTTGAAAAGGGTAACGGCTACCTCGGCTAGCTTTAGTTATCCAAGATGAACTTCAGAATCCTCGCAAGAACATATATCACCCCGGATAGAGCACACAAAATGCAGAGGGAGGCATCGCTACTATGTTGGGGGGGTTGTGGTGAGATCGGGACAATGTCGCACATTTGGTGGCAATGCCCGGTGATTAAAAAATTCTGGGGGGAGATAAGGAGAATAGCCTCTGAGGTCACTAGCATGGATGTCCCATATGACCCCTGGGTGTGCTTGCACCACAGGAGCAAAATGCCTACGAAGATGTACTTGAATTCATTGTTACCACACCTCCTCAATGCCGCTAAAAGCCTCATCCCCAGATATTGGATGGATAGAAGGAGACCTACACTGCGGGAGTTGTTCAACAAGATAAACAAAATTCACTGCCTGGAATATTTGAGATATAGCGAAGGGTTAGATATGGAAACTTATGAGGAGACAAGGAGAGATTGGGTAAAATAAAAGTCCTCACTTCAGGTGGCCGAGGCGTGGGGAACTTAGACCGATGCCCCATTGGTAATTAGGCCTAGGTCCGGAGTTGGGCGTGGATTGGGACTTAGATAGGAGTTTAAGTCTAAACAGTAACATAAACTAGACGACTCACACTAATGAGTGTAAAAGTGAAAGATAAGGATAGGGATGGGTATAGGTCATGACACCAGGGGGTTAAAGGTCGGGGGTTAGGATGGGGGGGTGGGATGGGGGAAATGGGGAGTAGTGAGGGGGGGTGGGTATAGGGGGAAAACAAGTTTTATGGGTCTTGGTATTGTGCGCCTTTAGAATTATTTTTGTAATAAATGGAAAATAAAGAATATAAATGCCACAATGATGTGAATATGTTAAGGGACGAGATTGAACTGTTAAGTTGAAACTATATCTCCCATATAATCATCTTGCTGATGTGGCAAAAAAAAAAAAAAGGAAGACACAACAACACCACACAGAAAAACCAAGAAGCACATACAAGGATGACTACTACATATGAAGTCACTGATTAAAAATGCTTTACATTGGCAAAACAAAAACAACTTTTAAAACACACACAAACAGAAAATGTGCAAAAAGGCACAAAAATCTTCTTGAAGCACTTTGAAAGGCAAATCCAACATGGTCAAAAGCCTGTTTACATAAGCTCTGAAATAAGTTTCTTTCATGAAGGCTTCTTTCATTACTTTTTCAGCTTATGAAAACAAATTGTGATTTGGTGTCATGGATGGCAGCATTTATTTTTATCCCGTCACCTATGCACTGGTTTACATGAATAATCTCAATTATGCTATCTATTGAACCTACTAATGTTCAATTCAGCTCACACCTGAGGGTCTTTACAGAAAGGTGAAGCAATATCATTACACCTTGGTAATTTTGTTCTAGAGTTTGTCATTAAGTCTGACTTATGTGAGAACAATGACAAGGCGTTATCAGCCATTCAGAGCTAATCAGTGATTTGGTAATGCTCATATTTTCAATGAGCAATAAATATGACTGTTATGACCTCTGTAGTTCACCTTACACACCTTTGCAGAGCTGCACATTATATATATTCTAATCTCATATAAGTGTTGTGTTTTGCAATGTAGGTTACAGTGACAGGAGGATTACATGGTTGTGTATTTAGGGAGTGCCAATGTATGTTTTTAGTAAATTCTGTCAGAATTCTGAGCAGAAGCAGCAAATACAGGAAGGATCATTGTAAAGGCAATCATGTAGATATCACAAATTTAGTTTTAATACAAATTGTGCCAAACACCACAGCTACAGTAAGTGGTTAGATTGATTATATCAACAAGGGTCTAGCACTGCTACCTTGCAGGTCTGCAGCCCTGCATTAATTCTCACCAAGGCACTACCCTTTGAAATATCTGTATGTTCTTACAAGGTGTCTTTGGGATAGTTTTGAGTGCACCAGTTGTCATCCACAGCAAGGATAGGTAATTATCCAAATGTTAGGCAAATGTGAGCATAGTGATTTCTGAAAACATTATTATTTGCTATTTATAATAAGACAAACTCAAAAGTGTGATGTAACTGGAAACGTATTATACAGTAAGAAGTGTGTTGCAATGATCTGTAGGAATAATTGTTGCGATGCCATGGCAAATTAAATGCATTATTAGTAGTGTGCTTAGGGGGGTAAAACCAAAATATTGCAGTTTATAGAGGTATGGTTTGACATTGAGATCCTACAAAGGATCAAATTATAATAACATTATCATCCAAACAACAATCCTGACTCAACACCACTTAAAAAGAAAACTTGCAATCCACATAATACACGGGCTACAAAAGGGCAATAGTGATAGCACATGCACAACCAGGATTTAGTTGTGCCAAAATATGGACAACAAATATGCCTTCATTACATCACCTGGACAATTGTTACAATTTGTGGAAAATAAATAGGCAATTGCTACAATACAAATGCAACAAATGGGCACTTGTTACAGTAGTTGGGACACAAACAGGTTACTGTTATAATAGGCAGACAAAAAACAGGAAATTGTTTCAACATGAGGTTCGTGGCTATACTTTAATAACGTTGACAGTGTTCCTTCCTGCCTCCCCCTTCCTAGTTTTCCTATAGGCCTTTGGTCCAGAAGTAGGCTGTAGATTCTGTTTCCCTCATGCCGCACACATCCTCAATGGCCAGAGGGAGGATCTAGAGGAGGAGTGACCATAGCTGATACCTCTTGCCAGCTTTCCCCTCCTTTTCCATGCTTGCTCGCCTTCTGTTGTACCAAAAACCCAGTAATCTATTTGATTAGCTGGAGTATCTGATTAAAATATGGAGAGTTCCCACCTACGTATATAGGAAAACACAATGGGGGATGCAGCACACAGAGATTCTTTATTGCTCAGTGTCGACCACAGGAATGGCTTTGGCTATCCCTGACTAGTTCTTTTCTAGTTCTGAACATATTGCATATGGACTTTTAACTTTTAGTAGGAGAAAATCTACTGTGGATTGTTGCCTTTTTTATTAGACAGTACATCCAAAAAAACAACAAAGTGACATACACAAATATAGTACTGTGCAAAAGTTTTAGGCCGGTGTGAAGAAATGCTGTAAAGTAAGAATGCTATCAAAAATATATATTGTATTTGTTTATTTTTATCAATGTACAAAATGCAAAGTGAGCGAACAGATGAAAAATCAAAATCAAATCAATATTTGGTGTGACTCTGCTTTGGCTTCAAACCAGATTCAATTCTTATGTTTGCACAATTTGTACACTTGCACACAGTCAGGAACTTTGTAGGATTAGAGTTAGGTGTATGATTAATCAATTATTATAAGCAGGTGGTCATATCATTCATTTCATATGTTGTTCACATGTACTGTATGTATCAATTTCACTGTGTTGAAACACAGTCATTATTAACTGAGACGGAAACAGCTGTGTAGGACGCTTAAAACAGGAACAGCCAAACTCTGCTATCAAGGTGAGGTTGCGGTTTCATGTCACAGGCAAGACAGAGCACAGTCAGCAATAAGTCACAAGATAGTTATACTGCATCAGCAAGGTCTCGCCCAGGCAAAGATTTTAAAAGCAGACTGGGGTTTCAAGATGTGCTGTTCAAGCTCTTTTTAAGAAGCACAAAGAAACGGGCAATGTTGAGGACCATAGACGCAGTGGTCGGCCAAGGAAATTTAATGCAGCAGATGACAGAGACATCATGCTTACTTCCCTTCAACATCAGAAGATGTCCAGCAGTGCTATCAGCACAGAACTGGCAGAAACCAGTGGAAACCAGGTACACCCATTTACTGTCCGGAGATGTCTGGCCAGAAGTAATCTTCATGGAAGAATTGCGGCCAAAAAAACAACACTCTGATGTTGAAAAAAGGCTAAGTAATAATTTACAGTATCTCACAAAAGTGAGCACACCCCTCACATTTTTGTAAATATTTTATTATATCTTTTCATGTGACAACACTGAATAAATTACACTTTACTACAATGTAAAGTAGTGAGTAGGGATGAGCTTCAAATTCGAGTCAAACTCATGTTCGACTCGAACATCGGCTGTTCGCCAGTTCGCCGAACAGCGAACAATTTGTGGTGTTCGCGGCATCACGGAACCCCCTTTAAAAGTCTATGGGAGAAATCAAAAGTGCTAATTTTAAAGGCTTAAATGCATGGTATTGTCATAAAAGTGTTGGGGACCTGGGTCCTGCCCGAGGGGACAAGGATCAATGCAAAAAAAAGTTTTAAAAACGGCAGTTTTTTTGGGAGCAGTGATTTTAATAATGCTTAAAGTGAAACAATAATGCCCCGTACACACGGTCGGATTTTCCGACAGAAAATGTGCGATCGGAGCATGTTGTCGGAAATTCCGACCGTGTGTGGGCTCCATCGGACTTTTTCCATCGGATTTTCCGACACACAAAGTTTGAGAGCAGGTATAAAATTTTCCGACAACAAAATCCGTTGTCGGAATTTCCAATTGTGTGTACACAAATCCGACGCACAAAGTGCCACGCATGCTCAGAATAAATAAAGAGATGAAAGCTATTGGCTACTGCCCCGTTTATAGTCCCGACGTACGTGTTTTACGTCACCGCGTTCAGAATGATCGGATTTTCCTACAACTTTGTGTGACCATGTGTATGCAAGACAAGTTTGAGCCAACATCCGTCGGAAAAAATCCTAGGATTTTGTTGTCGGAATGTCCGATCAATGTCCGACCGTGTGTATGGGGAATAAAAGTGTAATATCCCTTTAAATTTCCTACCTGGGGGGTGTCTATAGTATGCCTGTAAAGGGGCGCATGTTTCCCGTGTTTAGAACAGTCTGACAGCAAAATGACATTTCAAAGGAAAAAAACTCATTTAAAACTACTCGCGGCTATTAATGAATTGCCGGTCCGACAATACACATAAAAGTTCATTGATAAAAACAGTATGGGAATTCCCCACAGGTCTGGTATGGATTTTAAAGGGAACCCCGCGTCAAAATTTAAAAGAAATGCCCCCCCAAAAAATCCATACCAGACCCTTATCCGAGCACGCAACCTGGCAGGCCGCAGGAAAAGAGGGGGGGACGAGAGAGTGCCCCCACCCCTCCAGAACCGTACCAGGCCACATGCCCTCAACATTGGGAGGGTGCTTTGGGGTAGCCACACAAAACACCTTGTCCCCATGATGGGGATAAGGGCCTCATCCCACAACCCTTGCCCGGTGGTTGTGGGGGTCTGCGGGCGTGGGGCTTTTTGGAATCTGGAAGCCCCTTTTAACAAGGGGACCCCCAGATCCCGGCCCTCCCCCCTGTGTGAAATGGTACCATTTCACCAAAAAACTGTCAAAAATGTTAAAAATGACAAGAGACAGTTTTTGACAATTCCTTTATTTAAATGCTTCTTCTTTCTTCTGTCTTCTATCTTCTTTCTTCTATCTTCCTTCGGTTTCTTCCTCCATCTTCTTCTGGTTCTTCTGGTTCTTCCTCCGGTGTTTTCGTCCGGCATCTCCTCCGCGGCGTCTTCTTATCTTCTTCTCCTCGGGCTGCTCCACATCCATGATAGCATGGAGGGAGGCTCCCGCTGTGTGACGCTTCTCTCTTCATCTTTTTCATCATCTTTTCCTCTTCATCTTCTTCTCTTCATCTTCTTGTCTTCATCTTCTTTTCGGGCCGCTCCTCATCCATGATTGCATGGAGGGAGGCTCCCGCTGTGTGACACTTCTCCTCTTCTGACGGTTCTTAAATAACGGGGGGAGGGGCCACCCGGTGACCCCGCCCCCTCTGACGTCACGGGGAATGCCACAGGGAAGTCCCCGTCAAGTCCCCGTGCGTCAGAGGGGGGACTTTAGAAGAGGAGAAGTATCACACAGTGGGAGCCTCCCTCCATGCCATCATGAATGCAAAGCGGCCCGAAAAGAAGATGAAGACAAGAAGATGAAGAGAAGAAGATGAAGAGGAAAAGATGAATAAAAAGTTGAAGAGAGAAGCATCACACAGCGGGAGCCTCCCTCCATGCCATCATGGATGCTGAGTGGCCCAAGGAGAAGAAGATAAGAAGACACCGCGGAGGAGATGCTGGACGAGAACACCGGAGGAAGAACCAGAAGAACCAGAAGAAGAAGAAGATGGAGGAAGTAACCGAAGGTAGATAGAGGATAGAAGAAAGAAGATAGACGAGAGAAGAAAGAAGCATTTAAATAAAGGAATTGTCAAAAACTGTCTCTTGTCATTTTTAACATTTTTGACAGTTTTTTTGTGAAATGGTAGGGGTACTTTTGTACCCCCTTACCATTTCACACAGGTGGGAGGGCTGGGATCTGGGGGTCCCCTTGTTAAAGGGGGCTTCCAGATTCCGATAAGCCCCCTGCCCGCAGACCCCCACAACCACCGGGCAAGGGTTGTGGGGATGAGGCCCTTGTCCCCATCAACATGGCGACAAGGTGTTTTGGGGGGCTACCCCAAAGCACCCTCCCAATGTTGAGGGCATGTGGTCTGGTACGGTTCAGGAGGGAGGGGGCCGCTCTCTCGTCCCCCCCTCTTTTCCTGCGGCTTGCCAGGTTGCGTGCTCGGATCAGGGTCTGTTATGGATTTTTGGGGGGACCCCACGCCATTTTTTAAAAAATTTTGGCGCGGGGTTCCCCTTAAAATCCATACCAGACCTGAAGGGTCTGGTATAGATTTTAAAGGGGGACCCCACGCCATTTTTAAAAAAAATTTTGGCCGGGGTTCCCCTTAATATTCATACCAGACCTGAAGGGCCTGGTATGGAATTTAGGGGGACCCCCCACGTCATTTTTTTAAAAAAATTTTGGTTTGGGGTTCCCCTGTGGAGAATTCCCATGCCGTTTTTATCAATGAACTTCTATATGTATTGTCAGACTGGCAATTCATTAATAGCCGTGAGTAGTTTTAAATGACTTTTTTTCCTTTGAAATGTCATTTTGCTGTCAGACAGTTCTAAACACGGGAAACATGCGCCCCTTTACAGGCATACTATAGACACCCCCCAGGTACGAAATTTAAAGGGATATTACACTTTTATTGTTTCACTTTAAGCATTATTAAAATCACTGCTCCCGAAAAAACTGACATTTTTAAAACTTTTTTTGCATTGATCCTTGTCCCCTGGGGCAGGACCCAGGTCCCCAAATGCTTTTTATGACAATAACTTGCATATAAGCCTTTAAAATTAGCACTTTTGATTATTCATGTTCGTGTCCCATAGACTTTAACGGTGTTCGCGTGTTCGAACAAATTCTTTGCCTGTTCGCAAGTTCTGGTGCGAACCGAACAGGAGAGTGTTCGGCTCATCCCTAGTAGTGAGTGTACAGCTTGTATAACAGTGTACATTTGCTGTCCCATCAAAATAACTCAACACATTAATATCTAAACCGCTGGCAACAAGTGTAAAATGTCCAAATTGGGCCCAATTAGCCATTTTCCCTCCCGATGTCATGTGACTCATTAGTGTTACAAGGTCTCAGGTGTGAATGGGGAGCAGGTGTGTTAAATTTGGTGTTATCGCTCTCACTCTCTTATACTGGTCACTGGAAGTTCAACATGGAACCTCATGACAAAGAACTCAAAAAGAATTGTTGCTCTACATAAAGATGGCCTAGGCCAGGGCTCAAAACTTCAAGTCCTGAGCTACTAGCCAGGCATTAAGAGTTACTTGCTACCAGTTGTCCCACCCAAACCCTACCCTGCCCGCCCCTAATCCCACCTCTAAACATTATCTCATGAAATTAAACTGTAACCAACACTTTACACTTTACCAACATTAATCTCCCCCTCCCCAATCCAGCACATCTATGCTTTCACTATTCCCCCAAATCCATCATACCTATGCCTCCAATTCCCCCCCCAATCCATCATACCTATTCCACCCCCCCCCCCCAATTCATCATACCTATGCCTCTAATTCCCCCCATTCCATCATACCTATTCCACCCCCCCAATCCATCATACCTATTCCTCTAATTCCACCACCACTCTCCCCCAATCTATCATACGGTATGATGGATTGGGTGGGGTGGAATTGGAGGCATAGGTATGATGGATTAGGGGAGGTGGAATTGGAGGAATAGGTATGATGGATTGGGGGGGTGGAATAGGTATGATGGATTGGGGGGGGGGCTGAATAGGTATGATGGATTGGGGGGGGGGGATTGGATTCATAGGTATGATGGATTGGGAATGGAGGGGAATTGGAGGCATAGGTATGATGGATTGGGAAGGGGGAGGGGGTAATTGGAGGCATAGATATGATTCAGACCTCCAATTCCATCACCCCCTTCCCAATCCATCTTATCTATGCCTCCAATTAACCCCCTCCAACTTACCAGTACATACTTGCTCTCAATCCCACGCTCCCCCTCCTCCTTCCCCCCAACACACATCCTGTTTAATCCCCCATTTTACCAATGCCTCCAGCACACTGGTCAGGGATGTTTGGCAGGAGGTGGAGAGGGGCGGTCCCAGGCAGCTGACTGTATGTATTGCAATGACTGCACTGCAAGCCTGTGCGCGGCCGGGGGGGGACTGGCAATACATTCCTGGGACAGCACAACCCTGTCTATACTCGCCCTCCTCATTTGTTTACTTGCCAAATGCAGGAGGCGAGTGCAAATTTTGAGGGCTGGCCTAGGCTATAGGAAGATTGCCAAGACAATGAAACTGAGCTGCAGCACAGTCGCTTTCACTCATGACACTTTGCTACTATAACAGCTTTAACTCTTCTGGGAGGGCTCTCCACAAGGTTTAGGAGTGTGTCTATGGGAATGTTTGACCATTCTTCCAGAAGTTCAGTTGTGAGGTCAGGCACTGATGTTGGATGAGAAGGCCTGGCTTGCAGTCTCCACTCTAATCTACCTCAAAGGTGTTTTACCGATTTGAGGTCAGGACTCAAGTCAAGTTCCTCCACCACATACTCTCTCATCCATGTCTTCATGGACCTTGCTTTGTGCACGGGTCCAAATCTTTTGGTGAAGGGGGGATTATGGTGGGGGGTTGTTTTTCAGGGGTTGGGCTTGGCCCCTTAGTTCCAGTGAAGGGAACTCTTACGGTGTCAGCATACCAAGACATTTTGGACAATTTCATGCTCTCAACTTTCTGGGAACAGTTTAGGGATGGCCCCTTCTTGTTCCAACATGAGTGCACACCAGTGCACAAAGCAAGGTCCATAAAGACATGGATGAGCGAGTGTGGTCATGGTGCTGTCCTGCGTGGAAGGTAGGAGGGGAGGTGAGGGAAGTGCAGGCAGGTGCTGTACTGTAACATGTTACATGTTACACCCTAAATATGGGTGTAACATGTTACAAAGGTGAACTTATCCTTTAAATGGCTTGAGAGTGTGCCACTGTTGCATAACATTAAAGTTAGTGAGTAATCCAGAAAGCACAGAAATCATTTTCAGAAAGAGGTAACCATTTTCAGGCTCTGTATGTCTCTAATGACAAGTTCCCATAAAAAAGAAATCTGTCAGGCATACTGCATACACCAATCTGCCTGTCCTAGTGATTCTGTTTCCCAAATGTTGTGGATGACACACCATGAGGAGTAATTAGAACACAAACATTTACAAGTGGAAGCCTAGTACCCAATATGTCAATATTTAATGTATGCTCAAGAACAAGTGTTATATGTGAACCACAGTTTTGTAATATTAACATAATAGATTTAATGACATACCATGCCATGGCCTGAGCCCTGACTCAGATTTCCTTTGCAAGACTGCAATTTTCACACACATTTTAAATCCTTATATCATAGATTTAATCTACGCCTTAAAATAACAGTCAGTTTTCATTTAATTCAAGGTGAAGATGACATCACACAGATACAAGGAGTGCAAAAGTAAATTAGTATTTAAAGTGTTACTAAACCCACAAATGTAAAATCAGTAAAATATGCAGCAAAGCAAGTGCAACCTAAGGGGTTAATCCTCTGCATTGTGTAAAAAGACTGTTTGATCCTATCTTCTCTGATTCTCCCTTCTTCCACCGTCCCCAATCCATCTGCTGATAGAACAGAGCATTGGGGGCACTCTGCACATACTCAGTTTGGTGTGTATTGCTAGAGAGTTTTTTTTTTTTACTTGGGAGGGTGCATGTGATCAGCACAGGGCTGGTCAATACTGTCCAGACAGAGGGTCAGGGATCCTGCAGCTTAATAGGATAGTCAGAGTAGAATGAAAACTCCTCCTACAAGCTTTAACCAGACACTGATAGTCACAAGACTGCTATATACTTCTGATGAGAAAAGGTATTTAGCCGTTTTTATTTACTAAAATAAATGCATTTCCATGTTTTGTGTACCGTGGGAGGCCAGATATAGTGAATGCAGGGTCCTGGGTTTAGTAACACTTTAATGGATGCTCTATGATAAAAGGCCCACAACTACATAACAATGGCCCTGAACACCACTTTATAGTGTTTTTTTCTTTAGTTTTTTCTGCTGCATTGACACCAGTCCTATTTTTTCCTAACAATGACACCAATTCTGTTCTTTTACACAAATACTGGGGAGTTTTTTTCAGCTATAACCAATCCTGTTTTTAATAAAACACAAATAAGCAGCGCTCTATGGGTGAAAGTCAGGTTTAAAGGAGAAAGTATGTATACTTAAAGGCAATTGCACCTAAGATTGGATGTTTTTATTATGCTTCAAAGGCTTCCAAGCAGTATACACAGGACTGTAGACATTGATGAAAAAATGCAAGGAAGAGGATAAAAAACATGTAACTGTATGTAGATAAAATGGTTTAAAACGGTACCACCATTGAAGAATCTTGATGAGGAGGGGTTAACTGCACCCGGAATGTTTAGCCAGTTGTTGGCAGACCACGGTCATCCTGATATATATGAAGGGCATTCTGGTGCTGATCGGAGGTAATGAGAGGTGAATCTCTACCTGTTAACCCCCAATCAGACACTGCAGATCTGAAGGGGAGCGGGGAGGGGCGAGCGGGGGGAGTACCCGCCGACCGCGAAGATGTAGTGACCTCGGCTGGATGATCCACCTGAGCAGTAGCGTCAGGCTATAGGAAGCGTGGTGTGTTGATCGCCACTGGAGATCGAGGCTAGGAACACCGCATGTAATAGAGGAGACCAGGCATGCGTGGTGACGTCAGCGCGACTCCGGAAGATGGAACCCTGTGCACCCTGGTGGACCGCAGACCAGGAAATTGTGGTAGCTGACATGTTTCGCACGCCTGCGCTTTGTCAAAGCTACGGTGGAAGTGGCAACTGGGGAATTTAAAAGAAATGGAATTGATTGGTGGGAGGAGAAGGGGCCGGGAGGACCCACCGAGTGCTGTTAATCCCTCTTATACAGCCACCAATAAAGTACATAAACTGTTTAAAAATTAGAACATTAAAACAACTCATGTTTAACAAATTAGCATTTAAAAAAAAAATGAAATATATAAAATAATTGATACTGAAAAATACCAGAAAGAGGGTATTACATACCATGAAGCATCTACAATTTCACAAAAAGGAAGCATTTTTAGCTATTGTGGGCATGAAGAGACTGGAATGTTCCAGGCCAGAGATGTATAGAAAAGGGGGGATGATTAATGCGCTACCCAAAAAGACAGTGATAAGCAAGCTGCTACAAACCATGTGACAAAAATGTGAACAAAAATTAAATAAATTGTAGCGCTAAAAAACACATATGCAAATTATCTCTGTGCACATAAACATAGTGTCCCAATAATGACGTGTTGTCAAAGCAAAAAGCAGTCCTCAGTGAATATATGTGATCCGTGTGGCAGTTCTTTCAGCTTCTCAATGGTCAGCTCAGGTATCATTAAGATAAACGGATAGATGGAATACGCTTACCGGACAAGTTGGATTCTACTGCCGTGAGCATAGAATCGGTAAGGCTTTGTGCCACCAAGGGCAAAAGTGTGGAATGATGGAGGCAAGGGTAGAGCCTCTGCCAGGCCTGGATGTCCCTCTCGGTCCACTGGAACAGGATCGGATTGGTTCCCAAAAACAAGTAGTTTCTCAATTCACCGGAACATGTGGAAAAAAGAGGGATGCTTCCACATAGTGTAACTCAGGGTATTTTATTACTAAAAAAGCGCAATACATGAAACATAAAACGTGATCACGGGTAAAAAAGCAGTGTATGGGGTATGTAAAAACTCCCTACGCGTTTCGATCCAACGATTTTCAACAGGGGCATATGAGACCCTCATGACACTGCCGATATTTATAAAATAATGTATGCAATCAAACATAATACAAGACCAATGGGCTGTCTTCAATTGAACAATGATGAATCCTATTGGACAAAGGAGAGGGTCCACTGATGGAATGTGACCCACCTTCTCCTCAAGACCAATCAGTATACCTGTAATGAAGTGTAAGTATAACCTTCTGCCAATAAAAACAGGCAGTCCCACCTAAGTCTATTAGGATTGGTAAAATTCTAAATGGGCGTCCACATGCTGGAAGCCCGGGAGCTGAGCGGGACTCCCGCATGTGACGCCGAAACCAGGAAGTGTGCGAGACGCACGTGGAGGTTGCCTGGCAAATATGCACGTGGCGTCCGGAAAGCCCGCGAACGCAAACCACGTGTTTCCGCGGCCGTCACGTGACGCCCGATTACCACCCCATGTGACGCGTGACGTCGTTCACATGTGGGCGGTACGTGCAGGTCACTAAGCAACCCTGACACAGTGTCGGAGAAGCCCACAACAACGTGGGCATGTCCGCACTGCAATCACCTGACCCCCTGTAAGTTTCTCACATGACCGCTGATGCAAATCAGGCGCGTCTGCGTGCTGGGAGAGATTGTGTGCATTCTGCAAAAGACAAAGACACAAAAACAAGGAAAAATCCGGTGGTACAAATAGAGATGAAAATAGGCACGTAATAAATATCAAACGGCCAAATCCTATGTGTTCATGTGTCTAAGGAATAAATAGAAAAAAATGTGTAATGAAATAAAATAAAAAAGGAGGGGTCACAGCCTAGTATGTTATAACCCATCCTGGCTGGAATACATGATATATATTTCTAAGTGGGAGAGTGAATAAATAAAAGAAAATATTAATAGTGTACCTAAATAAGTAATATTAGTGGGGAACAAGAGATATATCTCAAATGATATTATGGAAATTTAATGGGGTCAAAGCCTAATTAAAATGATGAAAAAATGGGCAGAAATGGAATACAATTATATTAAAGCATTAGGAAAGATTAATAAATGAGTTCAAATCCCACTCTACATTGAGCCCAAAAGGAAAGTATGATCTGAGCTCATGTATCCAGTAAGTTTCCAACTTGGATACCCCCGTAAGCGAGACTCACCCCGCCAATGAGGGACAAACTTATCAATCACTTGAAATATACTTCCTGTAGGGTCCCTATTGTGATGGAATAAGTAATGTCGGGGTACAGTGTGCTTGTCTTTGCCACCTTTAATGCCTGCAATGTGTTCATTAACACGTGTGGTGAACGTTCTAATGGTCCTACCCACATATTGTTTCTTGTAGGGGCAAGTAATCAAGTATACCACGTATTGGGTGGCACAGGTGGCAAACTCTTTCATGTGGTAGATGCGCGAGGTAATGGTAGAACTAAAAGTGTCAATTTTACGTCCTATTAAGGCATTATGTGCGCATACATTACATCTGCGACATTGATAAAAACCTTGGCATTGTTGAAAAAAGGAGCTGCAATATTGGCAGAGTATTATTCATGGACAAATGTTTTTCAACTGCATTAAACCCTAGATGGTGTGGTATGCATGTATATAAGGCAGCTACATCGGCTGTGACCAGATAAGTACCCTCTTTAAGCCTTACTTGCTCAAGACGTTGAATAACATCTCTGGTGTCTTTAAGGTAGGACGGAGTCGTTCGAACCAATGGTTGGAGAAAAAAGTCGACATATCTCCCTATCCTGGAGGTGAGTGAGTCAATCCCGCTGACAATAGGTCTGCCAGGGGGATTGACTGAGTCCTTATGGACTTTGGGGAGATAGTATATCACGGGGATCCGCGGAACAAGAGGCACTAAATAGTTTTTCTCTTTTTTATTGAGAATCCCCAAAGAGTACCCTTCATTGACTAATTCGACCAAGGTGCGTTTGAATTTGTGGGTGGGATTGAAATCTATGGGGGTGTAGGTATCTCGATCTTGGAGAATCCTAAGCATTTCTCCAATGTAGTCTTCCTTGTTAAGAACTACAATACCCCCACCCTTATCCGAGGGTCTTATGACAAAATTTCTTCCTATCGCAGAGTTCTTTAAGTCCACTTTAATTAGGGGGTCCATATGGGTCTTCCTTTTGGGTTTGGGGAGTTCGTCTAAATCTTGCAAGACTAAACTCTTGAACACTTGGAGGAATGGGGCTAAATTCCCCGGGGGATTGAATAGAGAGGGATTGGTTAATCCAGAATGTATATATTCATTAATACTGGAGCTGTGATTAGTTGTGGAGGGAATGGAGAGTTGGTTCAGAAAATGCCTATGTATATTTAATTTCCTAGTGAATTTTAGTACATCGATAAAAGTACTAAATTTATTCAAAGGTCTTGGGGGGACAAACTTAAGTCCCTTGTCTAGAACTGATTTCTCGGCTTCTGTCAAGTGGACAGTACTAAGATTAAAAATCCATACAGCAAAAGCGTCTACTGACCTTTTATTCCTTTGAGGTCAGAGGATCTCTTTAAAGGTCTATGGTGGAAGTTCATGAGGGAAGCTATTTATCACAAGCACTATGTATCTGAAAATTCTCCCTCAGTTTAGTTAACAGTTACATTTAATATAACAAGTGGGTACAAAAAGAGCAGGAGCAAGGGGGACTGGATGGGAATAGAACTTGTTATGGTACTCTCAGAATCCCCACTAGGACTTCCAGAATTCCTACTCTCAAAATTCCTACCAGAACTTCCAACGGTACTCACTTGTCACCTAGTGTACGGTCTCCACACCAGGGGCGGACTGACAACTCAGGGGGCCCCTGGGCAATTTGAGATCATGGGGCCCCCTGTGTCCCCACCTACACTCAAGCCACACCCACACAAAGCACCACTACATATTGTACTGCCAACATAACATACGTTCATCTTTTCCTTTGTAGCTGCAGAGGCGGCAGCTGAGAATGTACACATGCTGCAGCAGGAATTATACCCCTGTTGCTTTTGGTGGGTGATCACAACCCATTCAAGTGAATGGGACCACTTTGCAAACACCCTGCAACCATGTGCAATGCACGCAGTTGCAGCGTACAAGGGGTTAAAGCAGGTGATGAGGAGG
The DNA here is from genome assembly GCA_037952925.1 of Lithobates clamitans. Lineage (NCBI taxonomy): Eukaryota > Metazoa > Chordata > Amphibia > Anura > Ranidae > Lithobates > Lithobates clamitans. The sequence goes on from JBBGZY010000675.1 coordinate 1,152,097, forward strand.
CGATACAATGCCTCCTTACCACCTACTTCAACCCTTTGGTCGCTGTACTGCACAAGGTTGCACGGCCTTTGCAGTGCGGCCCCATTCACTTGACAAAAGGCCCGTACACACAATATGGAAATCAGCAGAAAAAGTTTGTCCGACGAACAATCTGCCGATTTACGGATCGTTAGTATGGTGCTTTCGACAACCGATTCAGGTTTTTCGTCTGAAAAAAGCTGGATGTGCGGACTATAAAATTTTTGTCGTACGTGAACTCAACAGCCAATTTTCGTTCAATTAGTACAGTTTTCGTACAAAAAAAATCTTAAGAGCAAGACTACGCATGCTCAGAAACAAAAAATACATACAAAACCAGTCAACACATTACATCACTTATGAAGTTGTATTCTGTTGTACGAGAATTTTCGTACGGTGAGTAACCTCTTCACTTTCGACATGGAACCAAAAACAGACGAACGGTCGTCCGAAAATCTGATCATGTGTACGAGGCTTTAGTCAAGCTTGGCAGGCGCTACACATGCCAAGCATGATGGGGTGTATAATTCCTACTGCAGCTGCAACATGTGCACACTCCATGCCCCCAGTTAAAGGGGGTGCAGTTGGGGGGGAGTAAAAACATGGCTCAACTATGGGGTTTTACGGCCCCAAACTGCATATGTAAACAAGGCCTTACTATCCTTGTCCTGAGCCCCCTATCACAGTTGCTTTTAGGGGACCCCTTGGATGAGGACAGAGAGGGACCCCTGAGATAAGGACAGAGAGGGATGGGGCAGAGAGTGGCCCTGGGATGATGGCATAGAGGGGCCCTGGGAGGGGGCATAGAGGGGACCCAGGGATGGAAGCAGAAAGGGGCCCTAGAAAGGGAGGCAGAGAGAGGACCCTGGGATTAGGGCATAGAGGGAACCCTGGGATGGGGCAGAGCGGGGCCCTGAGATGGGGCAGAGAGGGGACCCTGGAATGAGGGCATAGAGGGCACCCTGGGATGGGAGCAGAGAGGGGCCCCGGGATGGGGCAGAGAGGTGCCCTGGGATGGGGCAGAGAGGGGACCCTGGGATGGGGGCAGAGAGGGGCCCTGGAAAGAGGGGCAGAGAGGGGCTCCTGAAATGAGGACAGAGAGTGGCAGGTGGCATCTCTTTGATTTGGGGGAGGAGGGGGTAGAAGGGTTTCTGTTGGGCGTGCTTTAGGGGGAACCCCACCTTCCAGCAAAAGTTATCTTCCCTCCAAAAGCACCCCCAACACATATCCTCTTACCCCTCCTCTCGCATCACTCCTCCATGTGTGCATCCTTGTTACCTCAGATAGATCAGCGCGGCTCCTACAGTGTAAGATCTCTCCTCCCCGGCTCTTCCTCCTCCTGTCTGTGTACATTGGAGCCGAGGAGGAGGCTCCTCAGGAAGCTCTGTGTGATGTGCAGGCTCAGGGGGGAGAGAATCTGGTGACATCTGTCACAGAGATTGATCGCTGCGTGAGGGATTCCAGGTTCCCCACAGGAGATGCGGAGAAGGTGTCCTGAGTGGCCACGTTAGCGTGCCCCTGTCAGGCCAGTTACCGGAGCTCAGTGCTGGATCTTGTTCCGGCACTAGGCTCTGGGATCTGCACAGATTCCTTGGGGAGATGGAGGTACCTGGAGCCTCCTATGGTGCCCCCTACTGGCCCCAGGCCCTCGGGCAGTGCCCGAGTGCCCTAATGGTCAGTCCGCCCCTGCTCCACACCATAGTAATTTTGCTTCTGCTCTCCGATTGGTGGGGTGATCCTGAAAGCTACAACCTGGTGAGAAGCAAAGTAAACTAGGACCACTGGGGTCTCCAGCCAACCTTCAGGAGTTCTAGTGAAGACCAACTGTCACTTAGACTCCGCTCCTCAGGTTAGCCTGTATCCTCTGCCAGGAGGGCATCATAACGGAACTGCCCTAATATACACCTGGTTCTTGGCAAATATTAATAAATAAATAAATAGTTCTTACAGAGGCCTTCCTTTGAGGGAAAGATTAAATGACTTCCCCCACAAAATATTACTTCTTCCTAAACCTAATTCTGATGACAAAACTAGAAGAAATGGCATAGGAATAAATATGAAATATGGATAATACAAAAAGTAATACAGATTTACAAATATGCATACATAATTTTTGACTTGCAATTTCATAGCATTTGTATACACACAAAATTGCTCTTTTGTAATGTAAATTAAATTAAATTTTTAACTCCGTCTAATATAGTTGCAGTACATAAATAGAAGAAGTAATTAAAGTATCTAACCTAAATGCTCTGTATATATTTATAAAGAAGAAATAAATAAAAGATAAATAAACTATATGCTTATAAGTAATGGTCCAACTAAAAATGGCTGCTCACCCCCCCCCCCCCCCCCAGTGTATGGGTGACTTATGCTCTAAATACAGTAAATCCATATGGTGAATGAATACATTTATTCTTGACACACAATGTAGTATTCTGCTAAGCCAGCAGAATTTGTGCAACATTAAAGAGAACAGAATTACCTTTAGGTATTTTTTCAGGTGCAATATAAAGATTGGCACATGAACACTTAGACCCCTTTCACACTGAACACCACCCGTTTTAGCAGTGCTTTACCGGTGCTGTGCGGGTGGGAGCGCGGTGCTTTTAACCCCAAAGAAGGGGTTAACAAGGGGTTAAATGCACTCAAAAATCCCCACTGCCAAATCGCTTTGCAGGCACTTCTGCAGCGCTGCCCATTGATTTCAATGGCATGAAGTGGTTTAGGAGTGCTGTAAACACCGCTCCCGCACCGCCCTAAAGACGCTGCTTGCAGGACTTTTTTTTCCGTCCTGCAAGTGCACTGCCCCAGTGTGAAAGCACTCGTGCTTTCACACTGAGGAGGCTTGAGAATCACTTTTCAGGTTCTTTACAGGCGCTATTTTTAGCGCTAAAATGCCTGAAAAGCACCTCAGTGTGAAAGTAGCCATGGACATTGGTTACAATATGTATCTAGAATATACTGTTCAGGGAGGGAAAGATGAATGCGGCCAAGTACAGGGATATCCTGGACATAAACCTTCTCCAGAGTGCTCAGGACCTCAGACTGGGCCGAAGGTTTACCTTCCAACAAAACAATAACCCTAAGCACACAGCTAAAATAACGAAGGAGTGACTTCACAACAACTCCGTGACTGTTCTTGAATGGCCCAGCCAGAGCCCTGACTTAAACCCAATTGAGCATCTCTGGAGAGACCTAAAAATGGCTGTCCACCAACGTTTACCATCCAACCTGACAGAACTGGAGAGGATCTGCAAGGAGGAATGGTAGAGGATCCCCAAATCCAGGTGTGAAAAACTTGTTGCATCTTTCCCAAAAAAGATTAATGGCTGTATTAGATCAAAAGGGAGCTTCTACTAAATACTGAGCAAAGGGTCTGAATACTTAGGACCATGTGATATTTCAGTTTTTCTTTTTGAATAAATCTGCAAAAATGTCAACAATTCTGTGTTTTTCTGTCAATATGGGGTGCTGTGTGTACATTAATGAGGAAAAAAAATGAACTTAAATGATTTTAGCAAATGGCTGCAATATAACAAAGAGTAAAAAATTTAAGGGGGTCTGAATACTTTCCGTCCCCACTGTGTATATACAGTGGTATATATAATATATGGGACAATTCAATCACTAGCTAACATTGGTCAAATGGTTCTAAAATTTTATTCTATTCCTGCTGAATCAACTGAAATTTGAGCTGTGATTGGCCCTGTTGGCAACACCTGGCTCGACAAGCTTCGATTGAAAGTGCTAAGGAGCCAGAAGGAAAGTTGTCGGCCAAACAGTGACTTCATTCTATCAGATGCAGTCGCTGTTCTCTGCAGATATGTTCCTTATTGTGTGAATACAGTAGCTATTTTGTTGCTGCGGATATGTTCCTATTTCAGCTTCTGTCGAATGGTCATGCTGGAAAACCAGCATTCAATCAGGACTTGCAGCCATATTCTGGTGGGAAGGGGCGGGGGGACTGTCTCCCTGTCAGAACACAATTTCTCAAAGGGAAAGATCCTAAATCAACATCGCTTGTGTTGCTGCAGGGATCCATCAGTCAAAAAATAAATAAACCGTGTATGTACCAAGGTTTACTGGTTGCTATTACGCTCATTTTGATCTGATACAATGTTTGTATGATCATGATATTGTTATAATATTCTAAATCTTGTTAAATTAGTGTTGGTGCTATAAGCTGTATAAGTGTTTGAAGAAGGCCAAACAAGGTAGCTGACCAGAATCCAATCTTCTGAATTGTAAGAATGATGTCAAATAAATTAATTCTGATTAAATTAATCTAAAATGACAGTGTTCTGTTCCACAATCTTGATTGTTTAGACATTCCCTTTTGTGTCAAAATATAAAATATCTTCTTATGCTATATATAGCAGCTTTATAGTGTTTTTTGAAACACTATAAGGTCAAATGTTTGTTATGAGCTTGTTGGACATGGGCATTATTATGGGGCTGGCCCACCTTTGCACCTATAACAGCTTTCTGGGAAGGCATATAATTTTAGCAAGAGTTAGGAGTGTGTCTTTGGGAATTTGTGTTTATTGCGCTAAAAGAGCATTTGTGAGGTCAGTTACTAATGATGGACAAAAAGATCTGGCTTGCATTCTGTGTTCCAATTTATACCCAAGGTGTTCCATAGTATTGAGGTCAGGGCTCTGTACAGTTTACTGGAGTACCGCCACACCAAACTGGTACCATGTTTTTTTTGGACCTCGCGTTGTACACCTGACCATATTAAATTCTAATTTAAAGGGGTGTCCACATAATTTTGGCCATATAGTGTAGTGTAGTAAAATGTATTGAATTCTGAATTTGTGATATGTATCTCTTTAGAGCAATAATCCCCCTGAGGAAGACCATGACTGTACGGGTTGAAGCGCGCTTGGGCACTTTTGTGGTTGCCATTTGTCAATGTTATGTGTTGCTCCACTATATTTTTGTTGTTATACATGATGGAATGTGTTTTTGTACTAAATAACCAAGAGCTCATATTTTAACCTACATGATACTGTGATGGTACCCTATTTTTGAAAATAAATAAAGATTTTTTAAACAGTTACAGCTTTTTGATCTACTTACTTGGCTGCTAAAAAAAACCCTTGGTGCCCTTACCAAAACAAATATGTTTTTGGTGTTGTTATTCAGATAAGTTCCTAATTGTGATTTGTTTTTGCTGTTTTTTGCATTTGTTTCTCAGAAGTCAGGTTTATTACACTATAAACATTTTAGAAGTTTTGGGCATAGTAATCCCATATCTGTGACTGTCTTCATCTTTCATACTTATATTAGGGATAATTTAAAATAACTGATGTAAAATACAGAGTGTTCATTTTCCACTGTTATATTTGTATATTTTCTATAGCATTCTTATCACAGCTGCTAAACCTCTTATTCAAATTCCATTTATCTGTATGAACTGAGATAATTTTACTTATGTACAAATAAATTGTGTGATTTCAGATACACAGAAGAAAACTGGTATATACTGAAATATCGTGGCATGCTATAATTATTATCTGATTAACCTAAGGGCCACAGTGTTAATGGACTATTGTTATGATTATTCAAAATGACATAGCAAAAAACACATAGTCTTTGTGCACATAGAAGCCTGTTTTTGTCCCTCTCTATAGCCTATTGTTTTATTGCAGAGTGTCTGCGCAACAAACTGAATGACTATTATATTTAAACAACGCCCTCTTGGTTTGCGTAGGAAAAAAAAATCTAATTAAATATATCCTCATTAATTGATTTTATTTGTTTTTGTTGGTCAGTGCAATTCAGAAAACTACAGACAAAGGTTCACATCTATAATAGATTTTTTTATTAGCCTGAAAATGAAAGTGACCCCCATTATAAAACATTAAAAAAAAGATGGACCGCTATGGAAATTAAATATTGCTGTTGCTAAATAACATTCTCAAACTTCTTTTCTTGTTATTAGGTATCACATTATTTGTCTGTGTATTTTTTTTTTTTACATGTAATCAAAAGCTGTCAGAGATTCATAGTACATCTTTGTTATAGGACTGAAAGGCCATTTGTCCTTTACTGTGGTCTAAGTTAAATGACTATTTAGTGGTTTTGTACATATTCTTTTCTATGCTCAGGGCCACAAAAAAAATGTGGCCCTGTAGCATGTTGCGTTTATGCATGTTTTTAGGCATTGCAGCGCATTGCGCTTAGGGCAGCTCATTCATTTTAAATGCGGCAAAGACGCTCGGGTATCTTTTTGAGCTATGAGCTTTGCGCTTTTTTTTAGCCATACCTTATTGCCTCTTTTTTGCATGGTTTTTCAAACTGTGTACAAGGTTCTAATCTGACAAAGAAATTGGAGGGATTCAGTAATATTTAGAGAAGCGTTGCAAGGAGAAGTGATAATGTTTATAGTGATTGTAACGACTGAATATTTTTTATCTTCATACATTCTATGCATGAATGTATAAAACCTTCTGTGTGCTGCTCCATCCACAGCCCCCCTAATACTCATCTGAGCTCCCTCTTGATCCAGAGATGTGCACGAGAGCCTCGGCTGTCCCGCTACCTCCTCTCCTCATTGGCTGAGACACCAACAGGAGCCATTGGCTCCCCCTGCTGTCAGTCACAGCCAGTGAGCCAGTGAGGAGAGAGCTGGTGGGTGGGGCCAAGCCATGGGTCTATGTGTCTTATGGATGCATAGAGCAGGGCTTAGGAGCAAGCATGCACCAGTGCTCCCATGGCAAACATCTTGCCTTTGGGGGCACTGGTCAAAGGGGAGGAGCCTGGTGCATTGGCGAGGGGACCCGAAAAGAAGAGGATCGGTTCTGCTCTGTACAAAACCACTGCACAGAGCAGGTAAGTATGACATGTTTATTTTTAATTTTTTTTAAACGCTGAACCTTTAATAGCACTTTAAGGTTGCAGTAACTACATAACAAGCAATCCTAAAAGTGATGTGACTTCAATAGACAACCTGCTATGGGACACTGCACACTTGATTGGTCATTGTGGCCACTTAATAAATAAGCTATAGAACTACTGTAGCCCTACAACAAGGTTTGCAGAACCTTCAATTATGAAATCGGCACCTGGTTTTCTGAAAAATTAAAGAACCTTGGGACTTGGGTACCATATATAAGATGCAAATACATTGATTAGTACTGTGCTGAGTGAACTTAGTAAACTCATTTACTCGTTGTGCTGTTACAGTCTGAATTATACCCATTTCCACCATCTTCTACACTGTATTTATTGTATTCATCCATAATTCACAAATTTTCCGAATTGAATCCAATTAGAAAAATTTGTGAATCATAGGTGAAATTCGTTTGAAAACATTTATAAATAGATGCCAACAGGACTCAGTTATGAAATGTCAGGACTCAGCATTCATTTCCAATGTGCTTGTGAGTCTGCCTGCATTATGGCACCCAGTGACCACAGTGAGATGCTCAAATGAATGCAGTGAGATATGAGATACACATTCAGGGCCGTCTTTAAGGCAGGGCAAAAGGTGCAGCTGTCCTGGGCCCTGTCATTGTTGTGGGGCCCAAAAGCAGCTACCTCATATTTGTCAACTATCCCAGCTTAAATTCCCTTGTCCCTTGAAGTTTTAGTCCTGTGCTGTGTCCCGATATCTCAGTGTGAAGTGCTGCTACTAATGCTGCCCAGCTTTGCCCCATTGTGTACAAATGACTCACCTGCAGACCCTGTGTTTACATGTAAATAACCAACATTGATATGTAAATAGCGGATGCATTTGTATGTAAATAGAGGCAACATTCATATGTATATCATGCCCCCCTGAGGTCATATCCACCATCCCCTATACTGAATGCTACCACTGGGGAGATAAAGGGGCATGCTTAAAAGTCCTGTCTACAACTGTGGTCATTCTGCCTAACATCAGCCTGTTCTGCAAAGGTAAGCAAATTGGTGGGGGGAGGGTAGTGTGGGTTGTGCACAGGTAGGCAGAGAAGGAATTACAGTTTGGGTGCACAGGTGAGCAAGGAGGGGATATATAGAGGTAAGGAAGGTGCAAAGATGAGCATAGGTGGCAGGTAGAGTTAAAGGTGTGGAGGGTTGGAGTGGAGAGGATGGGGGAGGTTTGGGGTGCAGAGGTTAGCAGGGGTTTTAGGATGCAAAGGTGTACTGACAGGGTGGATAAAGAAGTAGGCCGTGTGCAGGGCAGCCCAATTATTTGCTAGGGACTTTCTTCCGCATTTATAACGCTTTTTCAAAATCACACATGTCAGCAGATGAGTGAGGGTGTCATTAACAAATAATGGCACTGCTGTGTATCTGCTAAAGGGCAGTACACCATTAACCCACACACGTCCACCTGTGTGGGTTAATGGAGTAGGCCAAGCAGAAGCGCTGTGTGTATACATCGGCCGCCTGTGACAATACTGGAAGCCAACTGCTGCTGCAAAGAGAGAGATACTGTGGCTTGCTTTGAGATTTCTTTTAATATTTGATTGTGAGTGCATAGGCTTTTCAATCAAGAGATTTGTTTATTTTGTTTGCGCTATGTATGGTTTTATTATTGTTTTTTGGCATTTATAATCATTCAGAGTTCTGGGAAGAGCAGAGAGGGGAGCCAGGGCTAGATGAGCAAACCTCTTTATGTGCTCAATGGTGATGTTGCCCAAATTTAAATTATTGAGAAATTTAATTGTTGAGTATGTGTCCAACAGAAGGTGAACACAGTTGATTAATTGTTTCACAGATGTGTATATGATGCAGAGGATCTATACATGTTATTTCCTGACAATTTTTTTCACCCTCATGTACCATAGCAAATCCTATTTATAGCAAAATTTGTGCCACATTCCGGAAAATTGAAGATATAGTTATAGATATCAACCACCAATGGTGGGATAAATTCCTCTTACAGAAATATTTTCAGTCCAAAATTACACCCAGAGGCCTTAGAATTAAGCACAGGTGTGCCTTCCTTACACCCCAATTACAGAAAGAATGGGAACATGTTTACGAATTTTGTTCCCGGAAATGGATAAACCTCATTATCCAACAAAGAGAGATCAAATATCACACATTACTGACAAAGGCCAAGACCCTGATTGAGACCCTCATACAGCTTCCAAATTAATTACCCCTCAGATGGCTCCATATCTTACGTTTCTGTGGTGTCAGGAAAGGGATTTTGCATGCATTCCTGACACACACAAATGTGAACGCAGGCTAAATGCCTCTGTTACATTGATGGTCAGTGTAAATCTTCTCATTACATTGTGGCTTGGTGTAGAATCCTTTCATTCACACTAGTAGCCAGTATGAAGGTCCCCCTTACATTAGTGGTCAGTATAAATCCCCTTTACATTGGTGGTCAGTGTAAATCTTCTCATTACATTGGAGCTTGGTGTACAATCCTTTTATTCACACTAGTGGCCATTGTAAAGGTCCCAGTCTTTACATTGGAGATTACTGTAAATGCTTCTATTACATTAGTGTTCAATGTAAACCCCTATTACATTTGTGGCCAGTGTTGAAACTTCTCTTTATATTGGTAGTCGGTAAAAAAAATCAGCATTGCCATTAATCACACCCTCCCCTCCCCCCAGCATTACCACTGATCCCAGGAGTTCTAGGATCCCTAGGAGTATTCTGTCCATGGTGTGCAGGCAGGTGGAGAGCGATATTGCATGGAGGGGGGCCCAAGAAAATGATATGGCTGCATGGCTGCATCTTTAAAGAAGCAGAAAGAGCATTTACCCTGGGCTTACTTAATTAGGGTGGGGACTATTAGATGATGATGGATACTGGATAACAAAAGTACAATATTTATTTAAGGGTCTCGAGGTATTCTTAGTCTGTTGATTTTGAGGAAAAACATTTTACTTGGGTGTCTACATGTTGAAAGGCATTTTATGTGTTTATACACCTGAAGGCTTCACCAACGAATCTGTTGGACTAGTAACTTTGGCTTTATCCTCGCCATTGCAGTTTAGCTGGACTCCCTAAGTTCTCCATTATACCAAAAGGAAGCTGCCGTGTAGGAGCTTCATTACAACATTTTGCCTTGACTGAACGTTTTGATGGAATAGTATATTAATAGTTGCAGCAGAGGTGGGGTACAGAGCCAGGTTTTTAATTCCTGACCACTTAAGGCAACTGCCTTGTGTCACTAGCCTCCATCACACTAAAGTTGGACATACTGTACACTGTCAGGCAGTTCCTAATGTACTAAATGAAATCTGCTTTATCATTGTTCCTGTTACCCCCCTCCTGCCTGACATTCTTAAATTGAAAACTCAAAGTACTTGGATGGAAAATTGTTCCCCAAACAGTGGCTGCGTCCAATCAGGTGCAGACACTGTGACAGCCTCCCAGAAGGGAGATGTATCCATCTGTGCTGTATAGCATGGATGGAGGAATCTGATTTTTTTTTTATCACCCTGCAAAATCTATCAGTGTATGGCCATCCTAACAAGATCAGATGCCACAAAAGGCATGCAAAGTAGACTATTTGTAGGGGATGCAGCCATGAGGATGGCAATGTGTTGGCGATGCAGAAATCCAGTCCTAGTGGGGAATATTCAGCCTGGGGATTTGGAATTGAAAACTTGTATTATGAACTTTGCACATATCAAGCTTTTTTATTCAATCTGACTTATCTATAATTATAATCAACAGTAATTTACATTTACAAATCAAAATTGACTAACATTGTGAGATAATAACACCTCATGCTAAAAGCAGAGTAGGAAACAACATGAGAATGTTGAAGGCCAACTAGGCAAGTGATTTTCTCAGCAAGATTGACACTGAGAAGATTTTTGGCCCAAAAAGCTGAAATATAAGACTTAGAAATATCATTAAAAGAATGTGAGGGGAAAGAGAAGCCATATGGCTGTATATAAGACGTCATTAACACTAATGGCTTGCTGCGATTAGTGTTTCCATTAAAAGACAGAGTGGGGTTGATTTACTAAACCAAAAGAGTGCAAAATCTGGTGCAGCTGTGCATGGTAGCCAATCAGCTTCTAACTTCAGCTTATTTAATTAAGCTTTGACAAAAAACTTGGAAGCTGATTGGTTTGTATGCAGAGCTGCACCAGATTGTGCATTCTCCAGTTATAGTAAATCAACCCCAGTGTGTAATGGCAGCATAAAGAAAGAGGTTGGGGAATTCATTAGAACAAGTGCATTGTGTAGGATAGACTGCACTTTATAAGTGGCAACTCAAATACCTAAATACTACACAGACCTATGTGGTAGCAATGTAACTTCAGGATTTGAGAAAGATACAATCGACCACCTGTGATCATAATATAGCATTTCTCAGATGTCGATGTAAGTAATAATAAGCATACATGAGAATAAAAAGTGCTAATTATCCAATATGTTATAAAATCTTTCACAATGTTGTAGGATCATTTCTTTCTTTCCAAAGAAATAACGCCAGTTTTTTCATGCCACTTAAGCTTGATTACAAACGGGTCTTTTGGTGCACTGATCTCAACACCAATACATTTTACAGTGCTGGGAAGAGCTTAAAGTGTGTCTAATCCATAGAATTATGACCAAATATGTTGTGTAATCCTTTTTACATTCCCTGCTTTTAAATTAATTTGACCAGCAAGGTGTATCCACAGACATGTCCTATCCAAGGGTGACAACACTTGCTGAGTTAAGCAGAAGAGTTGTCACCCTTTTAGGAACACCCCTGATGTGTTCTACAAGTGGTTTTCCAACACAGCTTCCGCCAGATACTGACCTTTCCCTCTGTGAATAAACATGGGGTACATAGTAACTCTACTGATTCACAAAAAATATATAAAGTGAAAAAAAACCCACAGACAATTTCCTTTCATACATTTGAAAAAAATCATACATCCACTGTCAATCACCTCATCCATCAATGTAGATACATGTCGATCAAGATGCCTACCAACCCACCGATGAATCACCACAACCCATTGAAAGAAACAAAACTGCCACGAGATAAGTCCCATCTGTTCGCTTGCTTTCTGTCGACTGACAGGGTGATGATTGCTGTTATATACAAGGATGCAGGGTCTCCCAGGTGAACTAATTTATAAGTTATGTACTTTTTAATTTGGTCAATGACATCATGGGTGCCAGCAAAAAACTATCCAACACTCCTATATTATAACCCCACTCTGCTACGCAGATGCACTAATAAAATCCAATGAAACTAAATGAAGATCTATATAGGATGTATCTTCAAGCAGCCATATTTAAAATAGATCCCCTAAAGGATAACAAAAGGCTAATCCTACTTGAATGCTGCACTTAATACAGTGTGACAAAAATCCAGCACCTTATAATCTATCAGTGAGAGCAAAAAAGTAATCTTGACGAAACATGTCCGGAGTGGAGACAGTCCACCTGTGTGGGTTAATGGAGTAGGCCAAGCAGGAGCTCTGTGTGTATACATCGGCCGCCTGTGACAATACTGGAAGCCAACTGCTGCTGCAAAGAGAGAGATACTGTGGCTTGCTTTGAGATTTATTTTAATATTTGAATGTGAGTGCATAGGCTTTTCAATCAAGGGGATTTGTTTATTTTTTTGCACTATGTATGGTTTTATTATTGGTTTTTGGCATTTATAATCATTCAGAGTTCTGCGAAGAGCAGAGAGGGCAGCCAGGGCTAGATGAGCAAACCTCTTTATGTGCAAAATGCTGAAGTTGCCCAAATTTAAATTATTGAGAAATTTAATTGTTGAGTATGTGTCCAACAGAAGGTGAACACAGTTGATTAATTGTTTCACAGACGTGTATATGATGCAAGGGATCTATACATGCTATTTCCTGACCATTTTTTTTCACCCTTATGTACCATAGCAAATCCTATTTATAGCAAAATTTGTGCCACATTCCGGAAAATTGAAGATATAGTTATAGATATCAACCACCAATGGTGGGATAAATTCTTCTTACAGAAATATTTTCAGTCCAAAATTACACCCAGAGGCCTTAGAATTAAGCACAGGTGTGCCTTCCTTACACCCTAATTACAGAAAGAATGGGAACATGTTTTCGAATTTTGTTCCCGGAAATGGATAACCTCATTATCCAACAAAGAGAGATCAAATATCACACATTACTGACAAAGGCCAAGACCCTGATTGAGACCCTCATACAGCTTCCAAATTAATTACCCCTCAGATGGCTCCATATCTTCAAAAGAAAGACAAAAAGAGAGGAGGACAATCTCATCCAAATGCAATTGCAAAAAATGCAGAGAGATGTAGATGAGTATTCAACTGGAAGAACATAACCACCTCTTCCAATATAGATATTGTACCCATACCCCTCATGCCATGTAGACCAGTCTACAGCAGGCCCTTACCCACCCCTTCACTCAGCTCTAGAAGATACCACAAAGCACAAGTCCAATCCAGCACCAACAACACGGCCTTGCCCAGAAAAGCCAGTCTAGACAAAACTCCACATCCACCAGACCCTAAACCCCAGAGAACAAGAAGGAAGGAAGATAAAAAAAGGTAACAACACCAAGAAAACTATACAAACTCATCAGACCAGCTCAACGGATTCAGCACCATCCTCAATCAAGAATAGCATATCTACCACCTCCAATTCATCAACATCTCATCAAGCTTCTTCCACCAGGCCCCACCAATCCTGCATGACCTGTTGATGTAGGAGCTACTACCCACACCGTATCATCCACACCAACTGCTTTCACCAGAGATAATACTCCTGCAATCAAGGCAACTGGTACAGAGGGCTCCCTCCCCCCATCCATGGATCCATCTTTTTTAGCATCAGCCCCTCTACTTGTCCAAAAAAGAAAACTAACAGAAGAGGCAGAAGGGGGGAAAACATATTTGCAAGAAAAAAGGACAAACTCCGCAAAATATAAAAATCTTTAACTTATCTTTACACATACTGTCTAAGGAAGAAACTGCTCTACTCAGTAAAAGACTCAACTTTGCCCTACCGCCCGTCCTAATCCATTTACGCTATTTGGTGACCTCCACAAATTCATCCGTAACCTGACAGTCAAACCATACTATCATATACAAGCCCTCAGGGAAAGCCTTGCAACACAGCCCCCCCAATGATACCAACACAGATGACCTTCTGGAGGTAGATACCCTTGATGCTGAGGCTTTGGCTCATCTTGAGGACTTATATACAGATCTTGGAAAAGAAGGATGCGATGATAGACTTTTCCTTACTCAAATCCCATCAATTTCACCTCCAATTCAACAAAGCAACCTTCGTCAAAAATACATCTTTAACCCTACCCACTTCAGGGGCCATACATCCAGAGCTTTTATCAAGTAGTGCTCTCGAACCTACAATGTATGTGCAAATCCTCGGGCCCTGAACATGGCATCCACTCCAATCTTACCAACCCGGAGAAACAAGCACTCCAACAACTATCCACGGATATGAATATCATTATCAAATCAGCAGACAAAGGAGGTGGTATTGTCCTACAGGACAGAACAGACTACCTTAAGGAAGCATATAAATTATTATCGGACCCTAAGACCTACACATTACTCTCACAGGATCCACTCTCTCGTATGCTTGAAGCTCAACAACTAGTTAATGGAGCACGAACAGAAGGCATCAATACGAAACGTGAAGCCACGACAACTATAGTACACGGTACTTTTACTATCTGCGCAAAATTTAAAAAAGCTTAGTCGATCCACCTGGGCACCCCATAGTAGCAGCCATGAAAAGTATAACCAACTACTTTTCCATCTACATCGACCACTTCCTTCAACCTCTCGCCCAACAACTACCAGCATATATCCAAGACAGCATCCATCTTCTAGATACCTTAAAGATCTATCCCTAGACAAGTACCTACTTGTGGGTTTCTCTCAATGTGGCGTCTCTGTACACCTCCATTCCCCATGAAGTCGGAATCCGAGCAGTGGAACACTTTCTCTACCAAGACCCACGCATCAACACCAAACAAGCCCTATTCATCAGAGATGTCACCCTTTTTTGCCTCACTCATAATTATTTCCAGTTTTATGCCAAGTTCTACATACAGACCTAGGGCATGGCCATGGGAACAAATTTTGCCCCCAGCTATGCCAACCTGGCGATGGTCTATGGAAACACCACTCCATCTGGAAGGACAACCCCCTATGCCAAGAATATCATCTACTATGGACGATACATCGATGACATAGTCATCATTTGGGATGGATCAAGATTGCTGGTAGAAATCTTTGTCTCATACTGTAACTCCATCCAGCTTGGCCTCTCTTTCAGCCATGTCTGTGACTCAGACAGATTAGCCTTTCTGGACCTTAAGCTATGCGACACAGAAACTACAATATATGCCAAGAACTACACCAAACCCTCATCGGTCAACTCCTATCTCCATTTTCAGAGCTGACACCATCCAAGATGGACAACCAACATACTGAAGAGCCAATTTTGTAGACTTCGACATAATTGCACGCACAAGGAGGATTACATCCTTCAAGGTTCCCTTTTCAAACAAAAATTTGAGGAAAACGTAAATCCCTCTAAGCTGGTAGAGGAGGCATTCGATCTGCACCTCCATGGACCTCACTCTAATTCCATTGAAACCAAATCCAGAACTGAGAGCACACCTCAGCCACTCAGGTTTACAACACAATACCACACCCAACATAGGAGAATGGAACACATCTTTAAACAACATTGGAGCATACTCCAAGAAGATCCCCATTTACAATCATCTATTCCAGACAAGCCCAATATTTCCTATAGATGAGCTTGCAACATTAGGAGCAATATTGCTCCAAGCAAACTAAAAAAATGCAAAACTACCTATACGACCCACCGTTACCTTCTTGTCCATCAAGGGCATGTACCATGTGCCGCAAATACAACTGTCTTACCTGCAAAATGATCCAGCATGGTCAAAAAAAATTTACAACCAAGGGCAAGACATATATCTTTGATGATTTCTATAACTTCTCCACCGAATTCACCATCTATTGCCTATCCTACCCCTGTAACCTACTATATGTAGGCAGAAATATTAGAACTGTCAGAAAGAAATTTGGCAGAGATGGTCAGTAGAAGATGACACCAACAAGTGTAGTGTTGTCAGACACTTTCTAGAATTTCACTATCAACAATCCACAGCCCTTCAAGTTGGGGTCTTAGAAACCACCTCCAAGAGCCTCCCGAAATCTGAATGGTTCCAGCGCGTTTGCACAAGAGAAACTTTTTTGATATACACTCTGGGAAGTATGGCGCCAAGAGGCCTCAGATTGGACATCAAAGAAATTTTGGACAGCCGCACTCCAAGGAGAACTTAGTCATGACTAAGCATGACTAAGCACACCTTGTAGTGCGAAACGCGTAAGCTTTGTTCCACTTTGCTGTGACCTGTATTTTGGATGACACCTTATTGAATAAAGGCAAATATTTTTGGAGTGCGGCTGTCCAGAATTTCTTTCATGTCTAACTACCATAGCATTGCCAGCACCTGGACTTCTAGACTGAAGGAGATGCCTTTTACCTTGATCTAACCTATCTGGAGCGGTGATACTCTCTCTTTGCCAGGAGGCCTCGATGAGGATCTGGAGGTCCACTCTGTCTTATAATCCATTCCTCTGCATAAAGCCTAATCCACTGGCCTAACTAATAACCATCTTCATAACCCCAATTATTATCTTCACACATGTTCAGACTACTTACATTTACACTTACAGTGGGGACGGAAAGTATTCAAACCCCCTTAAATGTTTCACTCTTTGTTATATTGCAGCCATTTTCTAAAACCATTTAATTTCATTTATTTCCTCATTAATGTACACAGAGCACCCCATATTGACAGAAAAACACTGAATTGTTGACATTTTTGCAGATTTATTAAAAAAGAAAAACTGAAATATCACATGGTCCTAAGTATTCAGACCCTTTGCTGTGACACTCATATATTTAACTCAGGTGCTGTCCATTTCTTCTGATCATCCTTGAGATGGTTCTACACCTTCATTTGAGTCCAGCTGTGTTTGAGTATACTGATTGGACTTGATTCGGAAAGCCACACACCTGTCTATATAAGACCGCTTATCAGGCCGCTCACAGTGCATGTCAGAGCAAATGAGAATCATGAGGTCAAAGGAATTGCCCGAAGAGCTCAGAGACAGAATTGTGGCAAGGCACAGATCTGGCCAAGGTTGCAAAAAAATTTCTGCTGCACTTAAGGTTCCTGAGAGCACAGTGGCCTCCATAATCCTTAAATGAAAGACGTTTTGGATGACCAGAACCCTCCCCGAGCTATCGGGGGAGAAGACGTAAAGAAGAACCCAAAGATCACGGTGGCTGAGCTCCAGAGATGCAGTCGGGAGATGGGAGAAAGTTGTAGAAAGTCAACCATCACTGCAGCCCTCCACCAGTCGGGGCTTTATGGCAGAGTGGCCCGACGGAAGCCTCTCTTCAGTGCAAGATACATGAAAGCACGCATGGAGTTTGTTAAAAAAACACCTGAAGGACTCCAAGATGGTGAGAAATAAAAATCTCTGGTCTGATGAGACCAAGATAGAACTTTTTGGCCTTAATTCTAAGCGGTATGTGTGGAGAAAACCAGGCACTGCTCATCATCTGTCCAATACAGTCCCAACAGTGAAGTGTTGTGGTGGCAGCATCATGCTGTGGGGGTGTTTTTCAGCTGCTGGGACAGGACGACTGGTTGCAATCGAGGGAAAGATGAATGCGGCCACGTACAGGGAAATCCTGGGCATAAACCTTCTCCAGACTGCTCAGGACCTCAGACTGGGCCGAAGGTTTACCTTCCAACAAGACAATGACCCTAAGCACACAGCTAAAATAACGAAGGAGTGGCTTCACAACAACTCTGTGACTGTTCTTGAATGGCCCAGCCAGAGCCCTGACTTAAACCCAATTGAGTATCTCTGGAGAGACCTAAAAATGGCTGTCCACAAATGTTTACCATCCAACCTGACAGAACTGGAGAGGATCTGCAAGGAGGAATGGCAGAGGATCCCCAAATCCAGGTATGAAAAACTTGTTGCATCTTTCCCAAAAAGACTCATGGCTGTATTAGATCAAAAGGGTGATTCTACTAAATACTGAACAGAGGGTCTGAGTACTTAGGACCATGTGATATTTTAGTTTTTCTTTTTGAATAAATCTGCAAAAATGTCAACAATTCTGTGTTTTTCTGTTAATATGGGGTGCTGTGTGTACATTAATGAAGAAAAAAATGAACTTAAATGATTTTAGCAAATGGCTGCAATATAACAAAGAGTGAAAAATTTAAGGGGGTCTGAATACTTTCCGTCCCCACTGTATACATATAATGCCTATATTTAATTTGTACATTTTTGAACATGATTTACCAATATGCTGAGGAATTTCCATGACCTATGAATAATGGTTCCAATCTTCCAGCTGAAAAGGAAATGAACCAATCACTGCTCAAGATTTGCCTGCATAACAAAACATTCTTTCCAAATGTAACATGATAATAATTGGAAGGAATAAAACCAAAATAAGTGTTATTCCAAGCAGCAGGCTGTAAACAGACATTTTTTTGTTGATTTCAGAAAACAGTTGAGACAATAGAAGAATAATTTATGTTGACAAAAATATTGCAGAAAGCTGCCAACATCTTAATGTCAAGTCTTCAAAATAATCTATTTCAATTTAGTAAACCAAGAAAAGTTCTAACGTTTGTTCTAAAGTTCTAACAAAGCAACAATCTGAAAATAGACAATATTCTAGCTTTCCTAGGTACTTTGTTATACAATGTAAGACATGAAGATGTCCTTTCCTCAACCATAACCCCATAACCTCATTTTCCAGAAAGTGATTTTATGCACAATTCACCTTGGACATTTAAACCCTTAAAATGAATTGCTTCCTAGTGGAGTAAATTTGAATATTCTCAGTAGATTTATACATTTAGTGGGCAGCCCCTAAAGTATCTAGTCCCTATTATGCTCTTGTCCATTTGTCCTTCTATCTTTTCATTTTACACTTGTCAATTTGATTTTGCTAACATTGTTAGAAATTTAGCGGCTTTCCCTGTAAATAGCCCTCTCTAAAAAGAGAAAAGAACGTTGGAGTAGTACCATGTTTTACACAGTAGGTCTGTAAGTGAATACTCCATCTACCACATGTTTAAAGCAATGACCAGGTCAGTGCCTACCTGTGGACAATGCTTTCTTAATGAGTTTAATTAACCTTATCAGAATGGGCCAGGTGTTCTGGTCATCTAGTGAATTGTCACGGGAGTGTGCATTGTGCCAACTGGTGGACTTTAAAATTTAAATTAACATATTGTAAATTTCTAGCAAGTCACAAGGTGAAAGGCTGCAGCAGGGGGCGGATCTGTGTTACACATGTGTGACTACAGGCACCAGGAACTACATCATTGTGTCATCTCTCAGCTAGCATGTCAGTCCAGTAAGTGGATACCGACAATGGATAATGTCTAAACAGAGATGACGCTGTCTATCTGGAGAGATGAGTAAGTGGAGAAATTGTTAGGGGGACTACTGTGATCTCTAACAGAAGTATAATATACCTGTAAGTGTAATAACTACACTCGACTTACCATGCTGCACTTAACATGAAAAGAATTATCTGATGCAAGGTCCACTCTGCAGTCTAATTGTTTGGTACTACATACTCTAATGGAGTAGCTTATACTACACAAAATGGGGTGGACAGAGAACAAGCTTTTACTTTACCAACTAGGAAATGAACCCTGGCTAAGATAATTGGTATGTGGATGCTAGTGAACTTCCCAATTAAGTTGCAATAATTTACTTTACATGAAGAACACAGATCTAGTGATTCTGTAACGTTTTCTGGTGTTTGTGAAGACTACACAATATAGAAGCATATAATAGAAAGGTGCTGAGTTACAAGCACTCAAAATGCATTAGCTGCCATTTAATTCTGGGAATATTGTATGTGATCGTATCAACAGGACATGCTCAGAAAATGAGGCAAACATGTTTTCGGCAGAACAAAAAGATAAGGTCTTATAATCCATGTGAAATGTGTAAGGTATAATCACACTGTGAGTCTATAGCATGTATAATTTAATCTCTTATAATATATTAATAGTAATGTTTTACATTTGTGCCTTTTTATTACTCTACCAAATAATGCTGGTGCGCAGTTTTGTGATGTCTTTTTAATTTTCTGATCTTTATTGTCTGCCTATGGCAACTGCTAGGATCTCTTTTCTAGACTCAGATTCAGTAACCCTTTCGGGTTAATCTGAATTATTCCTATACATTTACCTTACAATATGTTTGTAAACAGACAACAACTAGAGATCTGTCATTTTTCGGTGGTGACACTACCCCCGCGATAACTCCAGCACTACTGCTGCAAAATGACAGCACCAGTTGGCTGGTGTCTGTAAACAAACCAGTGGTCATGGTCATATCTGGTCAATAATCAATCGGGGCAGCACAGTGGTGTAGTAGGTAGCGCTCTCACCTAGCAGTAAGAAGGGTTGCTGGTTCGAATTCCAACCACGACACTACCTGCCTGGAGCATGTTCTCCCTGTGCCTGCGTGGGTTTCCTCCGGGTACTCCGGTTTCCTCCCACACTCCAAAGACATGCTGTTAGGTTAATTGGATCCTGTCTAAATTGTCCCTAGTATGTATGAATGTCAGTTAGGGACCTTAGATTGTAAGCTCCTTGAGGGTAGGGACTGATGTGAATGTACAATGTATGTGTAAAGCGCTGAGTAAATTGACGGTGCTATATAAGTACCTGAAATAAATAAATAATTAAATAATGATTTATCCAGAATCCCTGGTCAATATGTATACAAATAGCCGCCAGTAAAGGATTTATCTGTCATTTTCATGGCAGGAGTGTGACAGGTGAACATCATTAAAGGGCAGGTAGTCATGTTGGTGGGTCAATTTCTTTGGGTTACGGGTTGTGGTGGTGGCAGATTGTCATGACTCTTGAGTATCTACATCATTGGACCATGTGCTTGATGTCAGATTTACAACCAGAGAACATTGATTTCTTTTTTTTTTTTTTAATAAAGGAGCTTGTTGCAGCTAGAGTGTTTTATTTATTTTTAACTATTTTTTGTGTGAGTAAAAAGGGGTACTATTGGGGAGGCAGATATCTGAGAGGCCCCTTGTCATACCTATTCCAATAGGTCCCCCTCCCACAAAGCCTCACATCTTTTGTGTGGACAGGATGTGGAGATGAGTCTTTTGTCTTCTCAACAGCAAAGCCTTGTCCTCCCTTTGCAAAGCACCTTCTCCTCATGTTAGTGGGTGGGACAAGGACATCATCACCATATCCTGTCCCTCAAAAGAGATGTAAGAGTTTGCAGGAGGGGAGGAACTTAGCAGAATCTGGAAGACCTCTTTATAATAATTGGCCCCCCAGCTATCCACTCCCTTTCGAAAAATGAGTATGGTGTATATAGTACCTCTTGTTACTTGTTTCCAAGATGTGAAGTACACATAGGGGCTGATTTAATAATGGCACTTCGCATGTGCAGCTGCATTCATTTTACCCACAGCTTGGTGAATGTGTTGAAGTTTCACTTTGCATAATACCCAATCAGGGAACAAGGAAAATAAATAAAAGCAGTTTGCTTGCACCTCTAACACAGCAATGTCCGCATGTCACACTCCCGCTGCACAATGACAGATCCTGTTGTAGTTCTAACTCTAGTACGAAAATGACAGCGCCAATTGGCTGGTGTTTGTAAACTTACTGTATGGGGATGCAGGGTGAAGTCGTTGACCAAATATAATCATAATATATTTGGTCAATGACATCACCCAGCTGGTTGGTTTACAAATGCCAGCTGGCTAGGAATCAGTCATTTTTCAGTTTTAGTGCTACAGTTATCACAACAGTAGTATTATTTCCACTAAATGACAGATCCCTAGACTGATTTGTTTGCAAATGGGAGCCGGCTGGGGATTTGTCATTTTGCCATGGTAGTGCTATCACTACTAAAGACACTACTGCCACTAATTGCCAATAAATATTTCCCATCTCCATGCCTGCACACAGAGCAATAATGCTAATGCACTTGGGGTTATTAGGGTGTGCCCAGCCACACCTGGAAAACCCCCTGTGCATGCCTATGATCACCAGTTAATTGGCAATAAAAAAGAAGCAAGCAGCGAAAATCTATAATCCCACAATCTGGTGATAGTGAACCTACTGCTATTAACCTAATCTCTTACTGTACACATGTGAAATACATTCAATCCATTGCATAAACTAATTCATTTATCATACAAAAATTATTTGTTTCTATGAAAACAATTAAAGTGCAATTGCTGTTAAAAAAAAGTGCAAAAGAAAAAAATGGTGTGCTGACACAGTGAACAAAAAGTGCCCAGTAGTGAAGTGGTTAAAACAATGCACTACTGAACTATTTGTCAATTCTCAAACACTGTCATTCTTTTTCTGGTCAGTACAACCCAAATTCATATTTTAGTTATAGATTAAGGAAAAAAGAGGATCCTGGATGGCCGCACACCATAGAAGGCATCTTTATTGATATGAAAAAGTAAAATCCAAATGCAGTCACTTCATGTACAGGGAAAAGCAGGAAAAGTAGCTAACGGGTTTCACGCCCTATTGTGGCGCTTATTCATAGCTGAGCTATGAATATGATGCCTGCAGCTAAAGACATCATTCAGATATCTTCTTTTAGAGCCAGTGATTCCCTACACCATAAGAATGATCATAGCAGCTGTTCAGTCGCTTGATCTTTCTTACGGACGGCAAAAGGAGACGTCTCCCCCCCTTCCGCCGCCCTCCGGTGCTTCTACCGGCTCACCCCTGCCATCAGTGAGTCAGTGAGTGAGTCTGCCAGCCCCGGATGCTGACGATAGAGATTTCTGGCAGACCAGATGGTCCCCAGAGTCTCTATGATTGTTTGGAGGCCAGACGCGATGTTATGACGTCACGCCCGGCCTCTGCATTCGAAAAAACTGAGCCGCCTCGGCCGGGAGCCGAGATCTTTTTTTATTTATTTCAGGCTTCCCAGCCTAGAGGTGAGATGTGGGTTCTTATTGACCCCATATCTAACTGTAAAAAGGACCTGTTGTGCATATATTCCTTGTAATAGGATGTTTATTTTCCTTGTAATAGGAATAAAAGTAAAAATAAATGTAAAAAAAAGTGTCAAAATTAACCATAAAAAAAAGTAAAGCACCCCTGTCCCTGTGTGCTTGCACGCAGAAGCGAACGCATACGTAAATCGCGCCCACATATGTAAACAGTGTTCAAACCACACATGTGAGGTATCATCACGAACGTTAGAGTGAGAGCAATAATTCTGACCCTAGACTTTCTCTATAACTCAAAATATGTAACCAGTAAAAAATTTTAAAACATCGCCTATGGGGGTTTTTAAGTACCAAAGTTTGGCGCCATACCATGAGCGTGTGCAATTTTGAAGCGTGACATGTTAGGTATCTACTTACTCAGCATAACATCATCTTTCACATTATGCAAAAAAATTGGCCTAACTTTACTGTTTTTTTTTTTAAAGCATAAAACTGTTTTTATGCCATGCGAGAAAAAAAGTTGCAATGACAGTTATATTATTATCTAGAGTCTCTGCTAAAAAAAACATATATGGGGGGCGCATGCGCGGCTGGCAAAGATGGCGGATGCTTAGAACCTGAGCTCCGGTCTCCGCCTGCACATCCGAACCTCCCGCTCCCCATCATGAGCAGCTAAAGACCCAGGAGACATTTCATCCGCTCAGGGAACCTCCCAGCTACCCCCAATCGGTGTATGGGTAAGATTGGTGATCAGCGGCACATATACCAGAGGCAAGTCTCACAGGCCACGATCCGGCCCACCCAGTCTATGGATCGATACCTCCATAGGCCGTAATCCCTGGCCTCGAGTATACTGGCACCTGCCACGATCCTGACGGACACTCTACCGCTGGTAAACCCCTCTCTGTTTGCTGAAGATACCCCACAGCATCCACATCCACCGAACCCCCCCGAAATGTCATTTCCAGTAACGGTGGATGTATTGGACACTAAGCTGCAGGCTCTGCTACACAGCATTACCCAAAACATACCCAAGGAGGTAAGTAAGCTTGCTCATGAGCTTAGAGGTGAGATTGACCAGCTGGGGGAACGCTCAGAAAGTCCAAATGCAATGACATGGTACAATACGTCCATGTACTAGAGGAAGAAAATGTCAGCTTGAAAAATGCAATTACACAACTGCAGCAAAATGCAACAGGAGGACCTTGAAAACAGAGAACGCCGCCAAAATCTACGTATCCATGGAGTCCCTGAATCCATTCCAGATAAGGAAATTCAGCCCTACCTCCTGGCCCTTTTTGTCACATTGGCACCTCACATTCCTGACATAGACTGGCGCCTTGATAGAGCGCATAGGTCGCTGGCTCGCAAACCTCCCCCAGGCACCAATCCCAGGTACATTATTGCACGCTTCCATTTCAGAGCAAGGAATCCCTGACCAATGCTGCCCGTAACAGGTCACGGGTTGAATTTAAAGGTGCAAAAATCAAAATTTTCAGTGACCTGTCGCCCATCACCTTGGCTAAACGTCACGCCCTACGTCCAGTCACCTCTCATCTGCAGAAAAACCAAGTCCCATACCACTGGGGCTTTCCATTCCGCTTGTCTGTTACCAAAGATGGATCGCAACACTCCAAGAGAGATCTACAGGAATTCAAGTTTTTCATCAAGAACTTGGGCCTCCCCCCTATACCAGACCAGAACCTACAAGCGCAGATTCCACCTTCCCGACCTTTATCCACGCCTAGGAAGATCTGGACCCCGGTACGTCAGAGGGCAAGGAGGGCTCCTGTCACCCCCCCAAAGAGTTGCACTGTCCAAAGGACCCACCTGAGACTGACATCTGGACTATCTTCAGGTCTCATCTTTACATGTAAGTCCTGTTCTTTGACTTATATGTCTCCAGACTCTGGGCTCAGAGTCTATAATTATACCCCCGTTGTGCCAAGTGACTACCTCCTATATACCCATACAAATGTTACAAGTTGACAGTTCCCTATCTGCTTTTCTATCCAATGTTTGGATTGGGCTGAGGCCTCTGTGACTGATCTTGTAGGCTGCCATGCTCCCCCTTTATCATGGTCTTGCATTGGGACCATGACCTCCAGAGGTGCCCACTCCCCTCAGGCCTTTCACCTAATTGGCTTTTACTTTTTTCTTTTTTCTTTTTAATATGGATTCTTTTTGATCCTACCCTGGATTTTATTTTTATTTTCATTTTTATTTTTATTTTTGTTTTCTTTTTCCTTTTTTGTTCTTTACACTCATATATTATGTACGGGATCTTTTTTTGATCCGGATTCGCAATACAGTTGTGTTTCTAACTTTTCATCCTTTTGTCATCTGGTTGTTAATAATGTTTCAGTTAATAAGTTTTATACATCATGGTACAAACATGCTTACTGTTTTACGATTGTAACATGTGCTTTGCTTCTACGGTTGAGATATGGCTGTAAGTATATTTTCATGCAATGTTAAAGGTTTGGGCTCCATCCGCAAACGTTGGCTGGCATTGAAAGAGTTCAAATCTTCTAAGGCTCAGAGGAGGGAGGGACCGGATGTGGATGCTGTGTTGGAGCATCGGCTGAGCCTGTGAAGCCTGCAAATCTCCCCTGAGATGGCCGAGTGGGGAAGGGCTGTCTCGTCTCTCACACTTTTTTCCTGTATGATCCCGCCATGGTCGCCATGGCGGTGACCATAGTCGGGACGAGCGGAAGATCCCCGTTCTTCAGAGCGCTGGGCGTGCGCTGGTCCCTTCATGCACCCAGCACACTAGGAGAGCCGTGCGGAGCCATCAACCCAGCTGATGGGATACGGCACTTGAGACCAGGAGAATGCACAAGCAGATGGAAAACAGTGAGATGGCTGATGGAGATGGAAAACAGACCTCCTAAAAACTGCAAGTAACATTGGTACTGATTATATGCTATGGGACCAAATATTAAAGCCAAAAGAGTATGGTGAGGTAAATGGCAAAGCGAACTTGGGGATGGTATAACGGCCTTATTTAGTCACCCCTGCCATGAAAGGTGCGAGTATTAAAACTGTGCTGGGAAAACAGGGTTGAGGTGAAAAAGGAGAGAAAAGGTTAAGGGTATTTTTGCAGCAATGCAGAGAACCGCTTACATCTGAAAACCCTGAGACTCGGGCATACTCGAAAAGAGAGAGACTCGCACACACCTGAAAGCTTGCTAGCGGGTAGTGAGACATAGAGGTAATAAATATTGATGAATGCATAGAAAAAAAGAGGGGTAATTTGATGGTACAGTGTTCCAACCGGGAAGTGGAGACTAATCTAGGAGTCACCTGACTAAATCGATTAAATTAAAACGACCGTATTAACAAGGAATGAGAGGTAAATCAGTGAAAGCAAACCCTCCCTATCCATCCAGATTAAGTGCAAGTCCAGGAACTATCAAAAAATATATATGGTCCAAGAAGGGAGTAAAGAAAGCCCGGGCAAACAAGTGACGGCTAAATATAAAACAACAGAAGGTGGCCAAAAGATCGATGTAAGAAAACAGTTTGAAGATGCAGAGCCCAGTCTAGTGTGGAACGAGGTACCCATGGCTTCAGAGGAAGAAGACAGAATGGAACCCAAACAAAAAAAACAGCTACCAACCAAGAGTGAAATGGCAGAAATGTTTGCAAAATTGGAAACATTTATAAAAGGAGAGATAGCAACCCTTCATGAAGATATGAATCATATAGTTAAAAGGGTGGAAGACACTGAGGTTAGGCTGGACATGCAGGGAGAGGAGATAAAAAAACTCAAGGCACAAATAAATGAGATGCAGAAAGATCAGAGGAGTATACTATACAAAATTGAAGACCAAGAGAAGCAGAACAGAAGGAAGAACCTCAGGATCAGAGGCTTCCCGGAGACACAAGAAAAAAAGGAGGACTTGCAGGAAAAAATGGATAAAATCTTTGGGCATATGATAATGTCATCGAGTGTAGCTAGTAAAATCAAGTTTGAAAGAATACATCGGATCAGAAAACCCGCTGAGATTGCTAGGGATATCCCAAGAGATGTCATCGCAAGATTTCATAACTTTCAAGATAAAGAACAGATTAGGGTATGCCTGAAAAACAACCAATCAGCGAAATATGGAGAGACAACCCTGCAGATCTTCGCAGACCTGGCAGGTGAGACCTTGGCCAGGAGAAGAATCCTGCAACCCTTGCTTGTCCAGCTTAAAGCACATAATGTCCAATACTCTTGGGGCTTTCCAGCCTGTCTAACAGGACGCAAAGAAGGCTGTTCTGCAGTGTTAAGATTCCCAGAAGATACTTCAAAATTTTGTAACCGTTTAAATGTACCACTAATAGAAATCCTGGGCTGGTGGGAAAGAACTGAAAACCTAGATGGTTCTGAAGTATCGCATGCATGGCAACCCATCCTTAAAGCCAAAAGATCAGAAGGGAAGAAGAAGTAAAAGTTAAAGGATTCTGGTCCATGCGGGGGGCGTGTCCTGACCATGGAGCTGTGAGGACGTGTCTGGTCCGCGCTCCGCTCCCGCCGCAGCTTATCCAGCAGCATACCCGCGATCCCGGGCCCTGACACGGCCCGGGACATGTCACAAAGGCGGCGGAACACAGCCCACCACTCCGGGACAGAAAACTCCCAACAGGGGCAGCTGGATTCCTATTTTTCCGGGACCCGCGGCAAGGCCCTGGAGAAATCCAAGATGGCGCCGGTCAATAAGACAGGGAAACAGCACGCGCCGGTACAGAAGCAAACCACGCCAGCCGCGCTATCCCCACAGCTTTCACCCGGATCGGTGAGTGACTCTGTACCCCCGGCGTCCCCGGGATCCACTGTGTCCAGGACGGGGGGATCAGATATTGCCGACATTATAGAAGAGGGGGACATTAAAAAACACATCTGGTCCCTCCCCACTAGAGAGGACTTGGAAAGATTCACAGCCAGGGTGGAAAAGGCGTTCACAGAAGATATAGCACAACTCAAAGAGGACACTACACACCTGGGCAACAGAGTGGAAACTATAGAGCAAAGGCTGGATGAGGCTCTCCCCACTATGTCTGCATTGCAGCTTAGATGTGCAGCTCAGGATCAAAAGCTGGACTTATTATTGTCACAACTTGACGATTTTGAAAATCGCAGCAGAAGGGCAAACATCCGTATTCGAGGTATGCCAGAAGCAACAGCCCCTAGGGACATTATTCCCTCCCTGCAAGGCATATTCAGGGAGATCCTGGACTTACCAGATACTGAACCCATTGAGATTGATCGTGCCCACCGAGCTCTGCGACCACCATCCCAAGACGCTGACAACCCACGAGATATAATATGCAAGTTACATAAATACACTCTCAAAGAGCGAATAATGCAAAAAATGCGCAACAGGCCTTATTTTGATTTCGATGGCGCACACCTCAGTTTCTTCCAGGACATCTCCAGACGCACGCTGATGCAACGTCGAGCCCTAAAACCTGTCTTGCTGGCCCTCCAAGAAGCAGGCCTCACATACCGCTGGGGCTTTCCCTTTTACTTACAAGCCTTTAAAGATGGCCGTTCAGCCACCCTACGCACCAGAGACGATCTCCCTCACTTTCTCTCAGCCCTGGGACTTGGCAAAGTTGACTTTCCGGATTGGCGAGGAGATCATGCGATGATGAACCTTCCAAACATTGAACTCCCCCAGCCCTGGACGCAGATGCCCCAACGCAGGGGCCGAAGACGCAGTCGCCACCAGCAAGAATCTGATGCCTCCCCCGGCCCCGCTGCACTGAGAGACTAAATCTTTGCTCCCCTGTTTCGGAGGCACCCCCTCTTATTAGATCACTTACAGATCTGGAACTTCCTTTACAGTCTAACTGCTGCTGAGACTGGTCTGACCTGGTCCCGACAATGATCTGTCTTCGTGGAGTTGGTCAAGGCTCCCACCCGCTTCATGAAAAGACACAGATGGAGGACTTTTCCAGACCCCTTTAGCTACTAGTACTACTCTCCCGGGGCCTCCCCCAAGTACAATTACCCCCCCCTGGCCCCCTACTGAGCCATTTCCAACAACCCCCCCCAATCTAAGGGTCACAACTCAGCACTTAAGAGGTGGGAGCGGGGTGGACCCCCTCTCCCTTCTCCCCTCCATGGCGGCCCACGCTCCCCCAGTAGGCGGCCCTTGCTTGGGCACTAATCCCATTTGGGATACCAGACCTGGACAAAATGTGTCCCCTGAAGAAGGGGGGCACATTGGGCCCAGTCTGTGCCTATATAGAACCATTGTTAGGTTCTCTTCACATTTATATGTTGCATATGGTTATGCTGACGTTATAGTTTGTCTTAATTTTAATTGTATTTCTAATTTTGTTTTTTTACTGTTCTCCTCTATTCTCTTCTCCCTCCCTGGCCTCTCTCTTGCTCTCCTCCTCCCTAACAGGGTCTTTTCGATTGCCGTCGCCCGCTCCGCCCCCGGGACCGCAGCCGACCTACACCAACATTCTTCAATGACTACGGTTAAGGTAATCTCTTATAATGTCCGTGGTCTCTGCTCACCCTGTAAACGGAGTAAGCTATGGTGGGAACTAAAAAAGTCCAGGGCACAAATAGTTTTCCTACAGGAAACACACTTCACACACCATGCCATACCGAAATTACCGACACATATCTTTAATCAGTGGTACCATAGTACCTCCCCAGTCAACAAATCTAGAGGCACTTCCATAGCTATCCACAAAAACTGCCCCTTCCAATATTCAGACATCAAGATTGACCCCCTGGGACGATATGTCTTTCTGAAAGGGACCATAGCAGGCACTAGATTCACCCTCGCCAATATCTATTCCCCTAATTCAAATCAATTGACCTTCCTTGATTCAATCATAGAGAAATTAGAGGTGTTCAGGGAGGGATCCCTAGTTTTAGGAGGCGACTTTAACGTGAGCCCAGACCCATCCCTGGACACTTCACACAGCAAGCCCTCCCACTCGCACGCATTCCTTCGGCACTTTCGAAAATCCCTTCAGACGATGGGCCTAGTTGACTGCTGGAGGGCCCTCCACCCCACAGAGAGGGACTACAGTTATTATTCTGCGGTACATAACGTTTACACACGTATAGACCTGGTCTACTTCGACCGGCCGACCTTAGAGCTTCTTCAAAGCTCTTCCATAGGAAACATAACCATTTCAGACCATGCCCCGGTCCAGGCCTCTTTTATCATTCCATCAGGCTCCCGGAAAACCTGGAACTGGCGCCTTAATGAATACTTATTAGATGACCCTGTAGTGGAAGCCCAGGTCTCAGACACGATAAAAAATTACTTTCGAGAAAATAATCAAGGAGATCTGAGCGAAGGTACAAGATGGGAATGTCACAAGGCCGTTGTACGGGGCGAACTTATTGCACAGGGGTCAAGATTAAAGAAAGAAAGGCAAGCTGACTACAATAGAGTTCTGAATGCACTTCAGCAGGCGGAACTTAAACACAAGGCGGGAGGTTCCTCAGATGACCTACGAGAACTAACGGAACTCAGAGACATATTTTCACGGTTGTTAGAACGACAGGCACGTAAACAATTGCGACACTTATCCCACCGATACTACGAACACGGTAACAAGTGCGGACGCATGCTCGCAAGAGCGCTTCGAACAAAAAGGGCCCAAACGCAAGTACACAAACTTCGATCCCCCACGGGTGATATGACATTCCACTCCTCCAAGATAGCAGAAGGTTTCCGCGACTACTACGCCGAACTCTACAACCTAGATGCAAAAACTACCCATGAAGCCAAAGAGAACAGACTGACCAAAATTCGAGACTATCTATCCACCAACGGACTGCCCCCCCTGACTGAGGACCAACTAGCAGACCTAGAATCCCCCATCACCACCACGGAACTTGAGTCCACCATTAAATCTCTACCCAACGGGAAAAGCCCAGGTCCTGATGGATTCACTATAGCTTATTATGCCAAATTCTCCCCGCTCCTGATGAACCACATGTGTAAATACTTCAATTCCCTAGTAAAGGGATGCAAAATCCCATCTGAAGCTCTCTTAGCACACATCTCGGTTATACCGAAGGAGGGTAAAGACCCAACTGTCCCACAGAGTTACCGCCCCATTTCCTTACTAAATACGGACGTCAAAATTCTAGCGAAAATCCTTGCAAACAGACTGAAACACCTTATCCCCCTTATAGTTCACTTAGACCAGACGGGTTTTATTGTAGGACGCGAAGCTCGAGACAACTCAATCCGTGCGATTCAACTTATACATTGGGCTAAAACTAAAGATGTACCCCCCCCCTACCTAATACTCTCCACCGACGCCGAAAAGGCGTTCGATCGCATAGATTGGTCTTATCTCAGAGAGGTCTTAACCTCAATGGGGTTGGGCCCAAATATGCTAGCCTGGATACTGGCCCTTTACTCGGAACCTTGTGCACAGGTTAAGGTTAATGGGATTCTCTCATCCAAGTTCCCGATCGGGAACGGCACGAGACAGGGGTGCCCGCTCTCCCCCCTCCTCTTCGCCCTGGCCTTAGAACCACTGCTTCGTAGAGTGAGAGCAAATACAGATATCACAGGGCTGACGGTGGGTACTGTGGAGCACAAACTCTCAGCCTACGCAGATGACGTACTGTTCCACCTAACCAATCCCCTGATCTCGTTGCCGGTCCTGATGCGGGAACTCAAAAACTTTGGTACACTTTCTAATTTTAAAATCAACTACAATAAATCGGAAATTCTACCTGTCAACCTGTCTTCCTCCATGACAAACAGCTTAAAAGCAGCATTCCCTTTCACATGGACTAAATCTTCTCTACGCTACCTAGGCATACAACTGACAGACAGCTTTGACACTCTATATTCCACAAACTTCCCCAGACTTTTGACAGAAATCAAACAAGACTTAACACACTGGACAAAGACAGCATTCACATGGATAGGCAGGACAAATATAATAAAAATGAACGTACTCCCCAGAATTCTGTTTTACATGCAGATGCTTCCCATACGCCTCCCCAAAACCTTTTTTAAGCAAGTATCCAACTTGATCACCACCTTCATTTGGAATTCAAAGAAGCCACGAATTGCTATGAAGGTGCTGAGACGTTCGAAAAGATACGGAGGGCTGGGGGTCCCGGACTTACAGAGATACTGCCAGGCTATTGCCCTACAGAGGACTCTAAATTGGCACTTCCATGGACATTCCAAACTTTGGGTGACCATGGAAAAATATATGGCGGGCAGAAACTTGTCCTACGCCCTGTGGCTCTCACGGGAACACAGGGGACTATCAGATTCTACGTCCCCATTAACGATATCTACGCTTGACACATGGGACAGAGTAAACAGAAGGCTGAACTTAGCCCCCCCTGTGTCCCCGTTGGCCCCATTGGGTGGATTCCTCTGGTTTGCACCGGGGGAACGCGCAGGTTTCTTTGAGGCCTGGGTAGACGACAAGAACGCCAGCTGTGGCAAGCTACTGAGAGGTGGGAAGCTTCTGCCCTTTGAGTCTCTGGGAAATAGACCAGGTAGCCCACACCTAAATTTCTGGAAGTACAGACAACTGCACCACTTTTTTGCAGTACACGGCAACTCTATTAGAGACATCTCAACACTCTCGCCTTTTGAGGGACTGTTCATACTGGAAGAACCGGTCCCACATATGATTTCAGAACTTTATCAATTACTGGGGTCCTCGGCCTCGGCCTCTAAACCTACCTATATAAGAGCATGGGAGACAGACCTTGGGAAGGAGTTCTCCGAGTCTCAACTAGCATGTATGTACCAATTCACACACTCCAGCTCGCTGGACTCTAAAATGCAAGAGACAAACTACAAATTACTAGCACGTTGGTACAGAGTCCCATCTGACCTGGCGCGGATTTATCCTGCTAGCTCGGATCGGTGCTGGCGGGGATGCGGAGGCCGAGGTACCCTCCTGCATTTGTGGTGGGAGTGCCCACGAATAACGACATATTGGCTGATGATTAAGGACCAGATCAAAGATATCCTCGGGATAGAGATCCCCTTTTACCCGGAACATTTCCTCCTGCATGTCCCCCCTGTACCAGTTAGTCGCTACAAAAAAAGTGCACTACCCCATTTGCTCAACGCAGCTAAGCGCCTACTGCCTATCTTCTGGAAGAAAGAGCAGATTCCGAGCAAAGAGGAGTGGATATGCAGGGTTAATGCAATAAGGGAAGCAGAGGAATGGGTGGCAGTGGGCAAAAACACTACAGTTAAGCACACAGCCATATGGTCAATATGGCAAGAACACTTCCATGATACTTCCTATGTACCCTCTAGCCTGGACATTTCCCTACTAAAATTGGCGGATCCCACATTGGGCCACTGAGCCCACCCTGAGCAGCTCCCACCATGGTTTCTCCTTAGGACTGAAAGGTAGACCGCACATGGACTCAGATGCCTTTGCCTGAACCAAGGGGCTGCCTGGGGGCGCGTGGTCCGGAGTGGGCGATCGGAGAAGCACGAGCGAACAAGGTTTGACCCTATCTACCCCTCCCTACCCCACCCACCTTCCCCGCTACTCCTCCCCTCCACTTTCTATTCTTTCCTCTTCTTACCCCTACCTTTCTTACCTTATCAAGTGATATTTTATACAGCACTGCTTGTTGATTGTATAGGAGTATAGTCTCCCAACATAACCTACCGGTTAAAATTGAAGAAAGGCTGCTCTCCTGGCCGGGGGGGCCGAGTGGGCGGGGACGGGCCCGCGGTTCCGAGGGCGCGCCGGGGGAGGACAGGTGGAGGCCCCGTGCCCCCCTCCTCCGGAGGACGTGCCCAGTGGTGGGATCCGGGTGGTCCGCGGCTTACCTCTCCCTGGTCCGGAAGATCATTTTCGCTCAGGTTGGAGGGTCTTCGGTGGGCGGGGGCTACTGCTGGTCGCCGCCCTCGGGGACCTGTAAACCTCAATGTAGCATATACTGGTACCAATCACGAGATCAGTCCTCACGGTCTCAACAGGAAATCTTAACACAGCCCTAGACTATCCTCCCCCTCCTCCTTATTCTTTATTTTATTTTATTCTTGTTAAATATAAACCTGCTGATTACGGCTAATGTTGATATAAGAAAGTCTGTCACTAACGAATTTGTACTGAACTGTATTTGTTGAGATGTGATGGACAACAATAAAGAGAGTTTAAACAAAAAAAGTTAAAGGATTCTGAAAAATTAGTTTGGGATCATAAATCGTGCCTGAAAAGGCTAATAGTAAGGGGGCTTGTGGTACGGGGGGGGGGAGGCGCAGGATGGAAAGCTGGGGGGGTAATGGGCAGGGGAACCCCCCAAAAAATCTGGGGGGAGCACCGGCTCTGATGGTGGCTGATCCAAGTTCAACCTCTAGGGGGTTAACTGTGGGGCCGGGAGAAGTAAGTGGGGCCTCGGTTTGTTGGGTCATGGGGAGACCTTTTTCCCCTAAGCGGGAGGGCAGGGATGGGGGAGGGTGGGGGAGGGAGGAGGAGGTAGATGTGATGGGGGTGTGTGGGGTGGGGGGAGATGGGTTAGAGAGGGTACTCACTATAATAGACTCCTGCTCCTGTGGTTGGTTTGAAATTGAAAGTTTATTTCTACAGTAAGAAAAAATGTCTAGCCTGAACATAATATCATACAATGTAAGGGGCTTGAATTCTCCCATTAAGCGTGGTAACATAATGGGTGAATTGAAGTATTTGAAAGCAGAGGTGGTAATGTTGCAGAAGACACACCTTTCTCTTGGTAAAAGTCAAAAACTTTTTCTAAAGATTTTCCTGTTTGGTTCTATGGAGATTCCCCCATTAGTTTTTCAAAAGGAGTCGCTATAGGCTACAGGGGGTTAACTGTGGGGCTGGGAGGAGTAAGTGGGGCCTCGGTTTGTTGGGTCATGGGGAGACCTTTTTCCCCCAAGCGGGAGGGCAGGGATGGGGGAGGGTGGGGGAGGGAGGAGGAGGTAAATGTGATGGGGGTGTGTGGGGTGGGGGGAGATGGGTTGGAGAGGGTACTCACTATAATCGACTCCTGCTCCTGTGGTTGGTTTGGAATTGAAAGTTTATTTCTACAGTAAGAAAAAATGTCTAGCCTGAACATAATCTCATACAATGTAAGGGGCTTGAATTCTCCCATTAAGCGTGCTAACATAATGGGTGAATTGAAGTATTTGAAAGCAGAGGTGGTAATGTTGCAGGAGACACACCTTTCTCTTGGTAAAAGTCAAAAACTTTTTTCTAAAGATTTTCCTGTTTGGTTCTATGGAGATTCCCCCATTAGTTTTTCAAAAGGAGTCGCTATAGGGTTTGCCAAGGGGGTAAGGTTCGAGTTAGAAGAGAGAATGACTGACCCGGAGGGGCATTATCTATTTTTGAGAGGTAAACTAAATGGATTTGTATGCTCATTGGCAAACATCTACGGCCCTAACAAGAACACAAACAGTTATCTACTTGGGGTATTGGCAAAGTTGGAGGAATTTAAGAAGGGGGGGCCATAATAGCAAGGGATTTTAATCTCTGTTTAGAACCTGGAAGAGATAGTACGTCCCATGCACGGGAGACAGGAGGGGTTTGGATGAATAAATTGAAAAAGAAACTGCATTAGTATCAACTGGTAGACGTATGGAGGATGCAACATTACAATGTAAGGGATTACACATTTTCCTCCCCCGTGCATGCAACATACTCGAGGCTAGATTTTTTTTCCAGTGGAACACTGGCTACTCAAGGCTGTAATTAGTACAAATATTGGACCATGCGTCTGTGAGCTTACAACTGAAAATGGGGGAGAGTCAAAATAAGGGTAATAGTTGGAGGTTAAACCAGGACCTCCTCCACGACAAAGTAATCGATAAGCGATTAATAAAAGAAGAATTAGAAATGTATTTTACAACAAATGTTCCAGGGGAGATCTCGGAAGCCACAGTCTGGGAGGCTCACAAAGCCTATATTAGGGGTATTCTAATGATGGTTGGATCTGAGAAAAAAAAAGAAATGAGAAAGATAAGTTAGCCTTGACAAAAGAAATCTATGATTTAGAACAACAACATAAGATAACTGGTGATGGGGAGGTGTTGTTAAGGCTATACAGGAAAAGAGAGGCCATGCGGGACTTAGTAGAACAAGAAACACGCAAGGTATACAATCTAATTAAAAAAGAAAGATATATACGTGGTAATAAACCAGGTAAATTCCTAGCAAAGGCTCTAAAAAAAAGAAAACTATCAACTACATAGAAAAAATAAAAACAATGTCAGGGGACAGCAGACATAAAACCAGAGATATCGCTAAAATATTTCAAGACTACTTTGGGGGATTATACGCAATTAATAAGAAAGATACCCAATAGGTTAGGGAAAAAAAAAACAAGAGAAAATAAAAGCCTATCTAAAAGATATTGGATTGATTAAAATTGCGGAAACTAAACAGAGTGTCTTAGAGGCCCCCATACCAGAGAAGGAGTTAAGAAAAGCACTCCGGGAAACACCAGTTGGCAAAAGTCCTGGCCCCGATGGGCTGACAGTCTTATATTACAAAAAATTCCAGGATCAACTAATCCCCAAAATGTGCTCTTACATGAGTGGGATTGGGGATAAATGGGAAATGAGGAAGGAAGCGTTGGAAGCCAACATTGCCATTATTTTGAAAGAAGGTAAGGATAGTACGCTCTGTTCCAGTTATAGGCCCATATAACTTCTAAATGCAGACATGAAACTATTTGCCAAACTATTTGCCAAAGTCTTAGCTGAAAGAATGAATAATAAATGAGATCTAACACCCAGACCAGGTAGAGTTTATACCAGGAAGAGAGGGGAGGGACAATGGTATCAAAACGCTTTTGGCAGTGCAGAAAATCAAATACAGTGGAGCCCCAGGGCTACGTCTGTCAATTAATGCCGAAAAAGCTTTTGACAGGGTGGACTGGGGCTTTATGCTGTGCACACTGGGGGAGATTGGACTTGGGGACAGAATGATCAGATGGATAAAGGCATTATACTCCCGACCCACAGCGAGAGTGAAGGTAAATGGTCTACTCTCTGAGCCATTCGAAATGTTTAATGGCACAAGACAGGGGTGCCCACTTTCCCCATTGTTGTTTGTGCTGGCCCTCGAACCCCTCCTTATAAAGATAAGGCTAAACCCAGATATTAGTGGGTTAAAGATTGGCAAAGAAGTTTACAAACTAGCTGCTTTCGCGGACGACATTTTATTTTATGTCACCCGCCCAAGGATCAAACTTCCGAATTTGATATCTACCCTAAAAGAATACGGAAGGTTATCTAACTTTAAGGTCAACCCGGCCAAAACTGAAACGCTAGACATTAATAAAAGCAAACTAGGGGATTGCACATATCAAAAATATTTCCCATTTATATGGGAAAAAAAAGAGAGTTAAAATAACCACATCAAAAGAGCCATTATTCCAGGCTAATTTCATGCCACTTCCTAATGAGATCAAGAAAGAGATGAATAGAATCACAAGAGGACAGTTATTGTGGGGAGGAAGAATTAATTTATATAAGATGGTAATCTTACCCAAAATTATATATAGGATGCAAATGCTCCCAATCTCGCTCCCACAAGCCTACCTCAGAATCCTGCACACTATGGTTCTAAGGTTTATTTGGAGAGGGAAAAAACCTTGTATAAATTTCACACAGTTAAGTAAAGAAAAGGCGAAGGGGGGTGGGGGACACCAGATATTAAAAAGTATTATGAGGCAATTGCCTTATCACCAATAATAGAATGGGTTAAAAATAATAAAGAAAAACGTTGAGTCAAAATAGAAAATATAATCAGTGGAGTCACGATGGGTAAGATACCGTATTTATCGGCGTATAACACGCACCGGCGTATAACACGCACCCCAAGTTTAGGAGGGAATTTTAAGGAAAAAAACTTTTAGGAGTAAAGTTTAAGGAAGAAAAACTTACATTAAAATGCCCATCAATGCAGTGTTATCGGTGTCCATCTGCAGCCTTGTCAGTGTCAGTGCAGCCTTGCCCCAGTGTCCATTGCAGCCTTGTCAGTGCAGCTTTGCTCCAGTGCAGCCATGTCAGTGCAGCTTTGCCCCAGTGCAGCCTTGTCAGTGCAGCCATGTCAGTGCAGCTTTGTCAGTGCAGCTTTGCCCCAGTGCAGCCTTGCCCCAGTGCAGCTTTGCCCCAGTGCAGCCATGTCAGTGCAGCTTTGCCCCAGTGCAGCCTTGTCAGTGCAGCCATGTCAGTGCAGCTTTGCCCCAGTGCAGCCTTGCCCCAGTGCAGCTTTGCCCCAGTGCAGCCTTGCGTGATCGCCACGATCCCTGCCGACATACACAGCCATGTGTAAATTCAAATATGGCGCAGAGACTGCAGGGACTCGGCGGAGCCGAGATACAAATAGTCGAGTGTTCTCGGCTTTTCTCTGCGCCACTCACAGTCCCGCCCAGTCCCGCCCTATGATGGACATAACACAAGTCCAATGGCGGGACTGGCGCCATATTTGAATTTACACACGGCTGTGTATGTCGGCGGCGATCGCAGCAATCGCTCCGATCAACCAAAATTGGCGGGGATCGGCCTATAACACGCACCCACGATTTTCCCCTGATTTTCAGGGGAAAAAAGTGCGTGTTATATGCCAATAAATACGGTAGTTTGGATCCCACCACATTTAAGAAAACTTAAACAGGACATCACAAGACATGAATTTACAATTTGGGATAACTTGCACAAAAGGGAGCACTGAGAGTTTAATTCACCCTTAATTCCACTTAAGGATACAGAATAAATCGTACCAGGGATAGAGGACTTGTTTGGGAAGTGGATATTAGAGGAGGATGCCCAATTAAAGGACGTCATGAGACAGGGTAAAATTTTCACATTTCAGGAACTAAAAGAAAAGGACAACTGCTAGTCATAGATCCATGGCGGTATAACCAACTGAATCATTTTATTAATACACTCCCGCAGCCAATTAGATCGGCTGAAAAATCTACAGGCTCTGGAGAAAATCTGCATGGCGAAAAAAGGGAAGGGGGGATCTCTAAGATTTATAGACTACTAATAGAAACAGGGGGAATGGAGATCCCACCATTTATTAAGAAGTGGGAGAAGGAACTAGATATTAAACTTAAAGAGCCAGAGATATGGCAGATATTGAGGAGAGTTAAAGCCACATTGGTTAACTGCAAGTTAAGTGTTTTGCGAGAATGTATATTACTCCCGATAGAGCACATAAATTTCAGAACGAAAAATCGCAATTTTGTTGGCGCAGGATGCCAAGAGATTGGGACAATGGCACATATTTGGTGGCAGTGTCCGGAAATTAAAAAATATTGGGGGAATGTAAGGCAAATTATTAGAGAGATTACTAACACTGAAATCCCAGACGACCCTTGGGTGTGCCTATTTCATGGGAGTGAAATGCCCACGAAGACATACCTGAAAACGTTAATACCACAGCTCACTAACGTGGCAAAAAGCCTTATACCTAGATACTGGCAAGAGAAAAGAAGACCCACATTGCGGGACTGGTTCAATAAAATTAATAAAATTGAAAGTCTAGAATACCTAAGGTTCAGTGAAGAGATGGGAATGGAAGAATTTGAGAAGAAATGGAGGGATTGGGTGGAGTAAAAGTGTTCATTAAAGTGTGCTGAGGTGATGGGTATATAGATTGGGGCCCCAAAGCAGCTAGACTGATAATATTCGATAGGAGTAAAGCCCCCCGAGGGCTTTCACACTGGAGCGGTGCCCTAGCAGGATGGGAAAAAAAGTCCTGCTAGCAGCATCTTCAGAGCGGTGAAGGAGCGGAGTGTATATCGCTCCTTCACCGCTCCTGCCCATTGAAATCAATGGGACAGCGTGGCTATACCGCCAGCAAAGCACCTCTGCAGAGGCGCTTTCCAGTGGTTTTTAACCCTTTCTCGGCCGCTAGCAGGGGGTAAAACCACCCCGCTAGCGGCCGAATACTAACGGTAAAGCGCTGCTTACAATAGCGGCTTATGTCTCTCCGCCATTCCCCCTATCTAACGGTACTCGGCAGGGCTGCCCCCTATCCCCCCTGCTCTTCGTTCTTAGTCTGGAACCCTTGGCTGAAGCCATTCGTTCTCATCCAGACATAAAGGGGGTAGTGTTGAGATATCGAGAGTACAAATTGTCACTCTTTGCTGATGACATCTTATTAACATTGACCCACCTCCACATCTCACTCCCCTCACTTCATGCAACCCTAAACCTGTTTGGCAATATCTCAGGTTTTAAAATCAACTCAAAACCGAAGCACTCCCTCTCAACCTTTCGACGGACACACTCACAACCTTAAAAGAAAATTTCAAATATCGCTGGTGTCCTCATTCACTTAAATACCTCAGTGTCCACCTAACCTCCTCCTACTCTATGCTTTTTCAGGCAAATTTCCCCCCTATGTTCATAGAAATGAACAAACTATTGAAAACATGGACGAAACTTCCCCTATCCCTCCTTGGAAGGATAAAAATCCTCAAAATATCGGTACTCCCCAAACTTCTATATCTTTTTGAGACCCTTCCAGCAATGATCCCAATGTCCCAATTTAAACTTCTTAAAAGGAATTTCCTAAACTTTATATGGAATAACAAGTCCCATAGAATAGCCAGCCCGGTTCTTCTTGTAACCCGAGCCAGAGGAGGTCTAGGAACTCCTGATATAATCAAATATTATTATGCTACACAGTTGAGAGATATATCCTCTTGGACATCCAGATGCGCCCCTAATCAATGGTCTGAGATTGAAATGAGCATAACAGTACCTGCTCACCCATGCTGCATGTTATGGCCATCTTCTGACAAAATGATCTCTCAGTTGCGTAAGATATGTTTAAATTCAATGCTATTTACACTTTCAATCTGGAAAAGCTGCTCAGGTAAATACTCACTCTCATCCCCATGCTCTCCTTTAATAAATATCACCTTCAATCCAGCAATCCCTGACAGCCTATCCTATGAATCCATGCTACCATGGACAAAAGCTGGCATATTCCAGTTACGCCATTTGGTTCACCCAGTGACGCGTAAATTCCTCACCTTCTCTGAACTATAATCTAAATATGAAGTCCCGAAAAAAATCTCTTTTACTCCTTTCTACAAATGAAACATTTTTTCTTCACAAGAGCCCCACAATTGACTTTAATTATACCCACGGAATTTGAACTGGTGTAATCTAGAGGCCCCTATGAACAGCACCTTTTTTGCATGCTACTCCCGCCATCACAGAACAAACTCACTCATATATGCGGAAATGGTCCCACATCCTAAATAGACCCATTACATTACATGAATGGAAGGAGGTTTGGGAGTCTACTTCTAGGATATCCAGATGTGTGACCCAAAAGGAGACCGCCTATAAAATCTTAATGTTTTGGTACAGGACTCCAGAATTCTTAAAGAAACAGTTGACAACTTCTGGACTATGCTGGCGATGCGGCACATCCTTAGGCACCCATTACCACATATTTTGGTAATGCCCCATGATCTCACCTTATTGGCCACAGATCCATACACTCTTGGAAAAAAAGTCCCCATTCCTTATCAACCTATACATCTCTTATTAGGCCTACTCCTTCCGAAAATGCCTAAACCCCTCAGGAAACTGATGGCCTTCATTTTGCTAGCAGCTAAACAAGCCATCCCTCAGTGCTGGCTTGCCAATACCCCCCCTACTTTTACACAATTTCTGACGATCATAGCAGACATTCGTATAATGGAACGTCTTAAGGCCCGTACACACGATCTGACTTTTTGACTTTTTTTTTCGGAGTAGGGGGTTCCCCTTAAAATCTATACCAGACCTAAGGGCCTGGCATGCCCCCAGAGGGGAATTCCCTCTCGCGCTCGTCCCAATAGGAAAATGTGTTTTTCCTATTGCAGCCAGCGCGAGATGTACAGTACCCTGTTGCCGAGAACCAGCGCGATGGGTTCGCACTGTAAACATTCTCGCGGCCGCGTACTGTAGTTTGTACAAAAGTCCGATGCTTTTGTGTACACACGATCGGACTTTGCTCCATCGGACTTTTGTTGCCGGAATGTTTGTTCATTCGCACAGCCAACAAAAGTCCGATAGAAACAGAAAAAGTTTGTCCGATGGAGCGTACACACAGTCGGATGTTGCTCCAAAACAGCTAATTTGCATGTTTGTTGTCAAAAAGTCTGATCGTGTGTACGGGCCTTTAGCCCTCCTATCTTGAATTGGTTTGTAACTGTACTGTCTCCCTTTATTTTGTAGATCACTGGGCAAACTCTTGGCACTATATAAATTCTGCATCATAATAACAATGAAAAGCAAAATAGGGGTAGCATGATGGAGTTATCCTCTGATTTTTATTTGTATTGAATACTGCAGCAATGAGATCTCCCTGTCATAAATTATGACTGTGCTATTTAACAAGTGTCTTGTATTTTTTTTTTTCATTGAATACAAGGCGTTCTCTAATAGGATGAGTGACTTCAAGCGGTATTAAACCCAAAACCAAAAATTTTATGTATTGCAGCTTACCAATCATTAGGTGTGGTGGCTGCATCAGTTTTCTTTCCTTTGGCTTTTTCCCTGTTTTCCCCTGGTGATCTGGCCAGTAACACACCCCCTGTATTGGTGAGACAAAACTCTGGAACTCTGGAGGAATGTGCAGAGAAGGCACAGCAGACAGCAGCATTGTCAGTCTATGAGGTGGGGGGGGGGGGGTGGAGTCAGGCATCCCAACCTGCAGAAACTCATTTTAGGGAGGTGGCAAACTCATTTTAGGGAGGTGGTGCTTCGCGCCCACAAACGCCCCCACCCCCTGCGGCAAAATATTTTTTAAATCACCTTTTAATATTTTTTTTCGCAGTGCTTGTGGGGAAGGGGGTGGAGGTGGGTGGTATGTGGACGGTGTCAGTAGTTTTTTTTATTTTTAATAATTGATTTTTTTACAATTTAATTTGTTTTCAATTTTTTTTCACAATGCTTTTTGGGGGGAGGGGGTTGGCGCAGTAGACAGTGTTGGTAGGGGAGAGTGGTGTCAGTAGTTTTTTATTTATTTTTTTCATTTTTTTAGATTTTTTTTACAATATTTTTTTATATATTTTTGGGGGGGGGGCTTTGGTAAGATGTCAGAGGTCTAAACAGGCCCCTGACATCTCCCCTTTGAGACAGACAAAGGTACTGAGGACACATTCCCCAGTCCCTTTCTCACCACTAAAGATGAATGAACAGGAGACAGAGGCTCCTGTTCATTCATAAACTGAGCAGAGTAAACACAGTTCACTCTGCTCAGCAATCACAGGATAAAGGAGCGATCACGCTCACCCTGTCCTATTACTAGTTCCCCCTGCACCCGGTGGGAGAGGAGAGGAGGGGAGCCGGGTGCAGGGGACGAGGGGGGGCGGGAAAGGACATGGAGGGGGCCAGAGGAGAACGGGGGTTGGAGAAGGACAAGGAGGGGGCAGGGGGAGGAGCAGACAGAGCAGCTGGGAATGATTGGTGGGCAGCAGGAGGGACAACTGTGATCACCGATCTCCCTGCATAGCTTTTTATCCATCAGCCGCAGGAGGGAGAGAAGGCGAAGTGGCTGTCAGCTAAAAATCGATACAAAGGAGATCGGTGATCACAGGCAATTCCCAGCTGCACCGATCATTCCCGGGATATCGGGAGGCTCTTGTGGGTGTGCGGGAGCCACAGCAGAAATGTGGGAGTCTCCAGCACCTCGCGGGAGACTTGAGATGTCTGTGGAGTGTTAAATGTATTAGCAGATTTAGAACCGCTAACAAATTGAAGCCAAACTGCAGCTCACACTTAGTAAACAGCTACAGAAAGCTGTTTTTTTTGCCTTTTTGGCATAAAGGTTTTGCATGAATAAATAAAAGCTGATCATTTTAGTCACCCTTTCCAGTGTTAAGTGGTTTGTCTCATCCATGTAAATTGACACATTCTGCTGGGGAGTTTGTTTGGGGGAAAAACAACAGACTTGCTGGATGGATTACCAGGTAAAAATAGAGGAAAGAAAGCCTAAAAAAGGTAACTAACGCAGCCATCACATGAGAATTGTTAATTGGTAAAAGAATTGGTAAGCTGCAATATAATATATGTTTCTTTTGAGCTTAAAGGGGTTGTAAAGGAAAATTATTATTTTTTTTTTAAAATAACAAACATGTTATACTTACCTCCACTGTGCAGCTCATTTTGCACAGAGTGACCCCGAACCTGGTCTTCTGGGGTCCCTCGGCAGCTGTCTCAGCTCCTCCCCGCAAGAACTAATTACCTTCATGAAGCTCTCTTGCATGGTGGTGAGTTCTCGCAGGCGCGCTCCCGTGATACAGCCGGCGGCTATAGCCACTCACTGTATCACTCTGCCCCGCCCCCCGGCACACCGCATCATTGGATGTGACTGACAGCAGCGCGAGCCAATGGCTGC
The DNA here is from genome assembly GCA_037952925.1 of Lithobates clamitans. Taxonomy (NCBI): domain Eukaryota; kingdom Metazoa; phylum Chordata; class Amphibia; order Anura; family Ranidae; genus Lithobates; species Lithobates clamitans. The sequence goes on from JBBGZY010000675.1 coordinate 1,196,496, forward strand.
ACTGCTTTCAATCCATCCACTCTAGCCAATCAACGGCTAGGCTGAGCGGCGAAGAGGACATCGGGGGCGAGTGCAGCAGGTTTAGGGGCTCAGGTATATAATACGGGGGGGCTGGGGGGGCCGGTATTGTTGGAAGTTTTTTCACCTTAATGCATAGGATGCATTAAGGTGAAAAAACGCAAACCTTTACAACCCCTTTAATACTGCTTTCACAGTGCAGTCACAAATATCTGGTATGTAAAAACGTTTTTCAGGACATACACAAAACATTGTATGACTGATAGTCGTGTGGATGGGATATGATATATATATGTAACATATGTATTTTAACTGTATATTTTAGATATACACATCTACCACTGCTTGAGGAAGCAGAATCTTTCTGCTAAAAGTTCTGCAAATCTTTTGCTATCTAACCAACTGGAAACCCTGTGTAATTAAGAATAAGTTGTGAATATAATATTTATATATTTACATACAGATACTAATATATATGGATGGTGTAATGATAAGTCACTATCACCTGTTTGCTAAGAGAAATGTTAACATGTTTTTCAATAAAAACTATTGATTATAGGTATTTTTTGTGGATTCTATGATGAACAATATATGTCCCTCAAAAATAACAGTTTTTTTGTCTGGTTAATGAGTGTTCTCATAAGCCATATATTTTTTATGCCTTAGCTAAATGGCATAATTACAGTGTACAAAAGCAAGTCCCTCCAGCAGGACCTAGAACAGGACGGTGCTGACACAGTGGGATTGATTGTGGGGTTGATTTACTAAAACTGGAGAGTGCAACATTTGGTGCAGTTGTGCATGGTAGCCAATCAGCTTCTAACTTCAACTTGTTCAGTTAAGCTTTGACAAAAACAACTGGAAGCTGATTGGTTTCTATGCAGAGCTGCACCAGATTTTGCACTCTACATTTTTAGTAAATCAACCCCTGTAGCACAGACTGCTACAGTGAATGTCTGCATCTTCAGCAGCTCTTCTGGATGTGACACATGAATAATTACATCTAACCAAGATGGCCCAATGTAAGATTAAAAAATAAAAAATAAAATTCCTGGAGTTCAGCTTTAACCACTTGCCGACCATCTGCCGCAGTTGTACTGCGGCAGAATAGCACGGCTGGGCGAAACAACGTCGCTTCGCCCTGTGGCCACTAGGAGCCGATGCGAATGCTCGGCGGTCGCGATCACCGCCGGGCTCCGGCGATCGCCTGGGGCACACGGAGAACCAGGATCTGTGTGTGTAAACACACGGTTTCCGGTTCTCTGAAGGGAGAACAGACAGATCAACTGTTCATACAGAGTACGAACAGCGATCTGTCATCTCCCTTGCACAGTCCCCTCCCCCCTTCAGTTAGAACACGTACTAGGAAACACACTAACCCCTTGATCATCCCCTAGTGGTTAACCCCTTCACTGCCAGTGACATTATTACAGTAATCAATGCATTTTCATAGCACTGATCACTGTAAAAATGTCAGTGGTCCCAAAAATGTGTCAAAATTGTCCGATGCGTCTGCCATAATGTCGCAGTCCCGACTAGTAAAAAAAAAATAATAATAATAAAAATGCCATAAAACGATCCCCTATTTTGTAGACACTATTGCGCTTATTGCGATTTTTTTATCCAAAAATATGTAGAAGAATACATATTGGCCTAAACTGAGAAAAAAAATATTTTTTTTTACATATTTTTGGGGGATATTTATTATAGCAAGAAGTAAAAAAATAATGCGTTTTTTTCAAAATTGTCACTCTTTTTTTGTTTATAGCACAAAAAAAAAAGCAGAGGTGATCAAATACCACCAAAAGAAAGCTCTATTTGTGATGAAAAAAGGACATCAATTTTGTTTGGGTGCAACGTCGCACGACCGCGCAATTGTCAGTTAAACCTACACAGTGCCGAATCACAAAAAGTGCTCTGGTCTTGAAGGGGGTAAAATCTTCCGGGGCTGAAGCTGTTAAAGTAGATCTAATCCCAATTATTTAAATGTAAAATTAGTTTTAGCATGATAATATAATTTTGTAAGTTGTGTCCAATACTTTAAACCTGCATCTTACAATAAAATAACATAGCTAAGCTGGCTATAAATGGCTTTTAATTTCAATCAGTCATTGGGCTGAATGAAAAAAAAAACAGATTTCTCCATCCACCCAAGCAAGGTGGATAAAGGAATCTCCCTTCCAGGACATTGTATTCTGACAGTGGGAGACTTGCCTATCAGAATACACTGATCAGTGGTTGCACCTGCTGATTGAAAAATGTTCCAACATTCCTGATCGACTGGAGATGATCAAATGATCAACTTCTGTCAGATGAGGATGGCTATACATGGATCGAACTGGTCAAATTTCCATCCAATTATGGCCAGCTTTAGTGATCATGTCATGAAGGCCCTTGTGCAGACACTTTCTGTTATAGGGTAACAACCATTTACAAATTGTGCTCCTGAAGTACCACCCTATCAGTAGTGCCCCTGGTGGAGACTACAGGCAGCCTTGCCTTCATATCACAGGCATGGTCTACCGTGATCACTATCAGGAACCAGTTCAGAGCAATGATGTGCACCCAACACTGTAGCAATTAAATGTAAATAGAAAGTGGCTAAACATTCTGGAGAAGGCCAGTGGCACTGAGATGAAAAAAAAGGATGAACAAAAAGGTAAACACTGGATTTTATGAAAAAAATGGCAATTGTTTATGTTACACAGTGCTTTAGCAAACAAAATGTCTTTCATTTAGAGTTTAGTTCCACTTTAAACTATAAGTATTACTTTTTTTACTTTCCAAGATAGATAATGAATAGTTCAATGTGCATATTGTATTAAAGGTTTCAGGCAAAGGGATTTCAGCACAGGGCAGAAATAATGATATTCTTTTCAGATTGTATCACTGTATTACATAAATCACTGCTTTGCACTCACATATGAATGCATTTGCTTGTCTTGGAATCTACAAAACCATATCAGGTAAACCTGGAATATTTGGCTAACTATCAGTGCACTATAAACATATCCACTATAGAAATAACAATGACGCTACGCAAGAATGTGAGAGACAGAAAAAGAAAGGGAGATAATAGACATGGTACAATAGGAACCAGGCAGCATTAGTTGTATCCCACTTACTTATGTACATAAATCTATAATGGAGCATTAGCACTTTTTAGATTTTTTTCGCTTTAGCTGTTTCTCACTTAAGCTTGTGGTTACACTTGTACCTCCTGTGTAACCAAACAAGGATATTACACTGTATTTGAATGTTAGCAGAGTAAATATGTACATGAGCTGGATACAAACAGAGAGTACAGTTTTAATCTACACCAAACATTGCAGGATGTACCTGCTAGAGATCCCTTTGATCCCCCGTGGTGTGAACATTAAAGACTACATGGCAATGGGTCATGGAACATATGATACAAATTTCTAATTAACCAGATGAAACTCATCAGTCAACATTGAGCACAAATCTTTCCCAGCGGATAAAGAGAATATATTAGGGTGCTCGCTGACAGGCAAATATCACAGCAATAAAATGGTAAGGGATCTGCCCGTAGTCTAATGCCCCGTACACACGATTCGACTTTCCAACAACAAAACCGTAGATTTTAGTTCGAAGGATGTTGGCTCCAACTTGTCTTGCGTACACACGATCACACAAATGTTGGCCAACAATTACAAACATAGTGACCTACAAGACGTACGTGATATCTCCATTACGAATGCTAGTTATATCCCCGGCTCGTACATGATTCCGAGCATGCGTGAACTTTTGTCCGACTGACTTGTATACACACGATCGGAAAGTCCGACAACAAACATTTGTTGGCGGAAAATTTGAGAACCTGCTAGCCAACATTTGTTGGCAGAAAGTCCGATCGCGTGTATGGGGCATAATGCTAACAATACACATTTCAGTCTGAGTGTACAATTTTTTTAGGCTTCTTACACATAGGTGCCATCTGGTCCAATACACAGGGGATCTGTGTGGAGATTTCCTGCTGAATAGGGGCAAAACATATGTGTGACATATGCGTCAATTAATGCGTCAATTAATTTTTCAATTAATTTTTATTTCTGCTGCATTTTAATCCTGTAGTTTTCAAGACCCATATTAGATCTATGGGAGGCCAGATTTAAACAGACATGAAGCAGTTTACGCTCAATTGAATCAGATCTGCCTGAAAAACTGACAGGTGGACCTACTCAGGCCATTGTTAAAAGGACCTTAGATCTTCAAACAACTTAGTAGTGCAAAGGTCTGCCTGATCAAATTCAGATTGATTGGATTTTTAACTGGGCCCTCATATTGCATAGTTTTTGAAAATTTAAAGGGGATTGTATAGAAATTGTACAATTTAATTATAATGAATATGATCAGCTTTACATTCGCCAGAACCCTCTTTGTCCACATTTTCTCCCCAAGTGATGTAAGTGATGCACAATAAAGGAATTATTCCCTTTTCATGCTATCACTAATTGATGACATGGATTTTAAAACAAATGCTGCCTATCAGTCTAAATTTAAATCCCAGACTGTCTGATATTCACAAGGAATGTTTGAATTGGTTTTCTTGCTTGCAATATCCAGCCAGATTCTAGCCTTAAGCTGCCCACAGACATGACAATCTCCTGATTCATCCTAAATGATTTCATATCTAATAGGGAAGGGCAGACAATGATGAACTAGACCTGCTGGGGGGGGCAAGTGATTGGACATTTTGGAAATGTTTGTATGCTCGCTTTTATTTCCACCCAATAAGCCTGGACTTGTATGTAGAGCACAGATGCCTCTAGCCAGTTCAACAGGGCCTACATTTGTGATATTTATGGTGGCTCTTAGTCTACCCACAGACAGATGGGTCATATGAATTATTTTTGTAGCTCTTGATTGAAATTGGAATATATGATGATATAAGTGCGGGATAATTGGAAATAAACATGATTTCCTATTGACTGCCATTTGCTTGTTATGTCTGGCAGATGTGGTCAGCTCAAGTCATTCTAGCCTCTTTGTGGTAGGGTGTGGGTTGAGTAACCTTAAGAGATCCAGCACCTCATCCCTTGCATTGGTAGAATAGATATAAGGGGATTTGAGTTTGGGATTATAACGGTGCCCAAGTACATTTAGAGATACAATTTTACTTAAAAAATACAAATTTTATTACATGAATAATATGACAAAACAATCACGAGTGCATAAAAAAAGAGACAGAGAGTAAATGTATGATCATTAATACTGGCTAAAGTATCCATATGCATGTGGTGGTTACTGGTGCATAGTGGGTCCCTACATGATTCGCCAATCAATGGCTTCTTCAGGAGGGATATGTGATCACCAGTATTCAGCAATGGCTCTAGTAACAATGAATACAGAGACAATGTTTCAATAAACAACACAACAAATTATATAAAAAATACATGATAAGAAAAAAAACACATAATACACATAGTAAATAGATCATGTGACATGGCTCATGGCTTTTCCCACCCTGCAAATCCCACCCCACTTTCCTAGGAGACTCCCACAACAGGCGTACACCCAAGCAGTCTGCCAGCCGCAGCAATGGGGGTTGTAATCGTGTGGCTACAGGGGGCATACAGGGACCAGGCTAAATACAAATGAAATAGAGGAAAGAAGGAATTATTAATGGACATAACATAGTCCAGTGTTGTGGGCTAACATAGCGTCAATACTTACATAAACTCTGTTATGGAAAAATGTAGGTACAGGGGCGCCACAAACTCCAGATTTAACAAGAGTAAGGGTTATGATGTCATCATAAAGCCCTCTATAGAGGAAAAAAACTAGAGAAAATAGGGAGTACATGAAAATAAGAATGAAATAAAAGGAATATGATCAGTCAATAAGTGGGGATAGAGGGGAGAGAAAAGAGGTAATAAAAATTAGAATGTTGGTAACAATAATAAAAACGAAAGGTTTGTAGTAACATATGTTCCATTATGGGCATGCAACAAAGATGAAGATGAAAAGGAAAAGAGAGGAGGGGATACGGACACTAATGTGAATATGAATATGGATTACAATGGAGTAGAATAACTCTCAACAGTGACCCGGTATGTCAGGTGTTCAAGTAGACATCCTAATACAGGATTAAACAGGAAAAGTTCAATCAGACAGCACAGTCCCACACATGGTAGGACAAGAGAGAGTGCATGTATACAAGTTTACCTGAAATCAATAGGAGTAACGAACTGGCCACCCCTGACATCCAGCTGATGGAGAGCTGGACAGGCCAGCCCTATATACCCCCCACTCGGTCGGCGTCTGACGCCACCAACCAACTGTGGACGAGAAGAGGCCAATGCGCATGCATCAGTGGGCCCTCCGTTTGCCTACATGTTCCAGGATTCCAGGCAGGGAACCTAAGCCATCACGTGCGGACAAAGGCAGGTGGAGCCAGCCTCTGCAGGAAGATCCACCCACCAAACCAGATAGTACAGAATGGCCCAATGGGATGGGCCAGGGTCAAGATCACAACATTGGCACAGCCTGCTACGGTGAGAATTGGGCGAAGGTCCTGATAGGGACCTAAGCCCTGGGCGTCCGTGCAGCCACATACAAACCCAACCATGGTCAACAAGACCCGCCAAGTACTACCCAATGAGTGGGAATATATTCCAGGGCAAGACGGGAGAAAGGTGGATGCGGGGGAGAGAGACTGAGAACGTATAGCAAAGGTCCCACTGATACACCAATCAGTGTGGGCAAACCCCGTCATCATGAGCCATGACAGACGATGATAGAACAAGGATAAAGACAAAAAATAATACAAGCAATTACATGATACAGTTACAATTACGGTATATATACCAAAATACCAAAAATGGCCATAGAGATATCAATCCATTATATTAAAATGTAATTAGAAGTAGCAGAAAGTGCATGATGCACATAAATACAAATACATCATAAGTCATACACACTTCAGGGTAACATAGATAACCCAATCCAACATGTTAAAGTGGTTTGTCGGTATAAAGTGTGGAAGATGGAAGAGTGGAGGTAGGGTAAGATGGATTAGTATATTCATGAATAAATCAGTTGGTTACAAAACATCCAGGACCGAACGCATGAACCCAACATGAACACAGTCTCAAATTATAAAAAAGACTTAAAACTGATATATTCGTTCAGGCCCGGATGTTTTGTGGCATCCAAGTTATGGATCCACCGGGTTTCCAGTAGTAGTAAAGTACAATCAATGCCACTGCCCCTCACATGCGAAGGTACATGTTCAAGGGCGGTAAATGTAATCATATTAGGCTCAAAATCATGTTGAAGTCCAACATGTCTACTGATAGCAGTAGTCATGAGGAGTTTGAGGATAGGTGTAGTATGATCCTTGATCCATTAAAAAAAGGGACGCTTGGTTTTGCCCACGTAGAAACATCCACATCGGCATGTGGCTAAATAGTTACATAGTTACATAGTAGGTGAGGTTGAAAAAAAGACACAAGTCCATCAAGTCCAACCTATGTGTGTGATTATGTGTCAGTATTACATTGTATATCCCTGTATGTTGCGGTCATTCAGGTGATTATCTATTAGTTTCTTGAAGCTATCAATGCTCCCCGCTGAGACCACCGCCTGTGAAAGGGAATTCTACATCCTTGCCGCTCTTACAGTAAAGAACCCTCTACGTAGTTTAAGGGTAAACCTCTTTTCTTCTAATTGTAATGAGTGGCCACGAGTCTTATTAAACTCTCTTCTGCGAAAAAGTTTTATCCCTATTGTGGGGTCACCAGTACAGTATTCGTAGATTGAAATCATATCCCCTCTCGAGCGTCTCTTCTCCAGAGAGAATAAGTTCAGTGCTTGCAACCTTTCCTCATAACTAAGATCCTCCAGACCCTTTATTAGCTTTGTTGCCCTTCTTTGTACTCGCTCCATTTCCAGTACATCCTTCCTGAGGACTGGTGCCCAGAACTGGACAGCATACTCCAGGTGCGGCCGGACCAGAGCCTTGTAGAGTGGGAGAATTATCGTTTTATCTCTTGCGTTGATCCCCCTTTTAATGCATGCCAATATTCTGTTTGCTTTATTAGCAGCAGCTTGGCATTGCATGCCATTGCTGAGCCTATCATCTACTAGGACCCCCAGGTCCTTTTCCATCCTAGATTCCCCCAGAGGTTCTCCCCTCAGTGTATAGATTGCATTCATATTTTTGCCACCCAAATGCATTATTTTACATTTTTCTACATTCAACCTCATTTGCCATGTAGTCACCCACCCCATTAATTCGTTCAGGTCATTTTGCAAGGTTTCCACATCCTGCGGAAAAGGTTTTTGCCCTGCTTAGCTTTATAAACAAATTAAATAGGATCGGTCCCAGCACAGAACCCTGGGGAACCCCACTACCCACCCCTGACCATTCTGAGTACTCCCCATTTATCACCACCCTCTGAACTCGCCCTTGTAGCCAGTTTTCAATCCATGTACTCACCCTATGGTCCATGCCAATGGACCTTATTTTGTACAGTAAATGTTTATGGGGAACTGTGTCAAATGCTTTTGCAAAATCCAGATACACCACATCTACGGGCCTTCCTTTATCTAGATGGCAACTCACCTCCTCATAGAAGGTTAATAGATTGGTTTGGCAAGAACGATTCTTCATGAATCCATGCTGATTACTGCTAATGATATCGTTCTTATTACTAAAATCTTGTATATAGTCCCTTATCATCCCCTCCAAGAGTTTACATACTATTGATGTTAGGCTAACTGGTCTGTAATTCCCAGGGATGTATTTTGGGCCCTTTTTAAATATTGGTGCTACATTGGCTTTTCTCCAATCAGCTGGTACCATTCCAGTCAGTAGACTGTCTGTAAAAATTAGGAACAACGGTCTGGCAATCACTTGACTGAGTTCCCTAAGTACCCTCGGATGCAAGCCATCTGGTCCCAGTGATTTATTAATGTTAAGTTTCTCAAGTCTAATTTTAATTCTGTCCTCTGTTAACCATGGAGGTGCTTCCTGTGATGTGTCATGAGGATAAACACTGCAGTTTTGGTTACTGAAGCCCCACGATTCACTCGTGAAGACTGAGGAGAAGAATAAATTCAATACCTTCACCATCTCCCCATCCTTTGTAACCAGATGTCCTTCCTCATTCTTTATGGGGCCAATATGGTCTGTCCTCCCTTTTTTACTGTTTACATACTTAAAGAATTTCTTGGGATTTTTTTTGCTCTCCTCCGCTATGTGTCTTTCATGTTCTATCTTAGCCGTCCTAATTGCACCCTTACATTTCTTGTTGCATTCTTTATAAAGTCTGAATGTTGAGGATGATCCCTCAACCTTGTATTTTTTGAAGGCCTTCTCCTTTGCTTTTATATGCATTTTTACATTGGAGTTAAGCCATCCAGGATTTTTGTTCGCTCTTTTAAATTTATTACCCAATGGGATACATTGGCTAATCCCCTTATTTTATATGCTCTTAAAGCAAACCCATCTCTCCTCCGTATTCTTTGTTCCTAATATTTTATCCCAATTTATGCTTTTTAGCAAGGTTTGTAGTTTAGGGAAGTTGGCTCTTTTGAAATTCAGTGTCTTTGTGTTCCCTTTATGTTTCCCATTTGCATGATTTATACTGAAACTAATTGACCTGTGATCGCTGTTACCTAAATTGCCCCGCATTTTCACATCCGTGATCAGGTCTGTATTGTTGGTAATCAGTAGATCCAGTAATGTTTTATTTCTAGTTGGTGCGTCTACCATCTGACCCATAAAATTGTCCTGCAAGACATTAAGGAACTGGCGAGCCTTAAATGAATGCGCGGTTTCCTCCGCTCAGTCTATGTCTGGATAATTAAAATCCCCCATTATGATAACACTTCCCATCCTTGCTGCTAATCCAATTTGTGATAGGAGATCCGTCTCCACTTCCTCCCTCAGGTTAGGGGGCCTATAGCATACTCCCAGTATTATTTTCCCCTTAGCTTCATCTCTTTGGAGCTCTACCCATAAGAATTCCACCTCCTCTCTAGCTCCCTCAGTGATGTCATCTCTCACATTCGCTTGTACATTATTCTTGATATATAGGCATACCCCTCCCCCTTTTTTACCCTCTCTATCCTTGCGGTATAGGGTATACCCTTGAATGTTTGCCAGCCAATCATGAGAGCTGTTGAACCAGGTCTCTGAAATTCCCACAAAATCCAAATCCTCCTTGTACAACAGTATCTCTAGTTCACCCATCTTGTCCGCCATGCTCCTGGCATTGGTGAACATGCCACATAGTTTAGACTGGTTGCATATTGTCCTTGTATTGGGTGTTTCGAGATTGCAACTAGGACTTGCTACTATACTCACCTTGTGTTTTTGTGCTTTGGTTAACCTACCACCGCTGGCTACCTCTGTCTCTGGACCCTCCCCCCCCCATCGCCTAGTTTAAAAACCCCTAAATATATTTAAATTTAAATAAACAACGCCAATAGTATGGCAAGTAACTCTATGTGTGATGGCATGAGTATGGCCCTTCGGAAGAGTTACTTTGTGGCCATTAGAAATGAAATGGCATATGTCACATCTCTCGCAGGCAAACGTGCTTGTATGGGATGTATAATCTTGAACTGTGGGAGAGTGGTGACTTTTAACCAAGTGTGTGTCGATATGTGATTTCTGGATAAGATTTAATGAACCTATTAATGTTTGTATCTGCTGTAAGCAGGGGCCAAAATTTGGTCAGAACATTTCTCAATTGTGTGTGTTGTCTGGAATACTGGGTAATGATTCTATCTGATTGTTCGTCATTACGTGACTTTGTAGAGAAAATAAGATCCTTTCTCTCTTGTTTGTTTTCTTTATTGTACGCTTTTTTCAGGAGGGTGCGACTGTACCCCCTGTCTCTTAGTCTAGTATAGAGTTCCCCTGCAGCCCTATGAAAGTCATTAGAGTACAATCTCATTTAAGTCTTAAATATTGACTGTAGGGGATACTTTTTAACAATGGCTTTGGGTGCGTACTACTAGCATATAAGATAGTGTTCCCAGCAGATGGCTTTCGGTATAATGAAGGACACAGAACTCCATCTGCATCAACATAAATCTCTAGATCGAGAAAGCAAATTTTACACTGGCTGCAGTCCATAGTGAATTTAAGGTTAAAGTCATTAAGAGCCAGTTTGCCCATGAACCAAGAGCTCATCCCTCGTACTGGACCAAAGAAGTAAGATATCATCTACATATCTGTACCGGGAGATGACATGTTGCAAAAGGCCAGGCATGTCACCTCCTGCAAAAAGTTCCCTCTCCCATCCCCCCAGGTACAGGTTGGCAGAGGAGGGGGCACACCGTGTTCCCATAGCAACCCCCTGCACCTGGAGGAAATGGGGGGATTCAAACATAAATGTGTTCTGAGTAAGGATGAACTCTAGTAGGTCAAGGATAAACAAGTTGTAAGAATCTGCCAAAGGTCCCCTTTCGTTCAACTGGTTACAAATAACCTCAATTATTTTTTTATGTGGGATAGTATTGTAAAGGCTTTCTACGTCTATAGCCCCAAGCCAAACATTTTTCGGGGTAATTTATCATATGTTGAAGTTTTCAATCAAAAGGAAGTGGGGCCCCATGTGCTACCAGAATAGGTGAGTTTAGCTTGTCTTCCTAGATACCCAGAACCTGTAACCTAGAGTAACTGTATTACATGCAGCCAATAGACTGCATGTAAATAATAGGGTCCTCCCGATTTCTTTATTTTTCCAACTAAGGTTCTGACACTTACAATAATACTCAAATATCTGGTATGGTCCATCCCAATCATCTGATCTCTAGAGCTGGCAAGTACTGCTAAAAGCAGCTACATCCTATCCTGATGACATGTATGTTAGTACTGTACTGTCAGGTGAATCGCACAGCTGAGTGCGAAGATATGCACATGCGCATAGCATTGCCCGTGAATTTACGCATCATCAACGCACGTTACCATGGATGAGCGTACATGTAAGCACAGACATTTCGGCAACCTATTGGCTTATTTAAGGCTGTACAGGAATCCAGAAGATTGCTAAATGCTTGTCAGCTCCCATTACTTATGACCCGATCCCATGCTGGCTTCTGTGTTCTGATGTGGCTTCATTTGACTCTGATTGATCCTGATACTCCATTGCTTGTGACCCTAACTTGTTTCCTGCCTGCTGTTTCGTTACTTACTCTGCTTGCCTGATGTTGACCTTGTCCTGACCCTGACTCTGCTTCAGTTTCCTGATTCTGTACTTCTACTGACTGCTTGTTGCCAGCATCTGCCTGCCTAACCACACATCAGAGATCCAGCTTGCCCGCTGCACAGACTTTAAGTAGTTGTAAAGCTTTTTTTTCTTTTTTTATAAAAAAACCAAACATGCCTATACTTACCTGCTCTGTGCAATGGTTTTGCACAGAGCAGCCTCGATCCTCTTCTTCTGGGGTCCCCTGCCAGCACTCCAGGCCCCTCCTCTTCATCGGGTGCACCCACGGAAAGTCGCTTTCCCTGGGAGCACGTGTGTGTGTGCTCACTTCCGAGTCCCGCCCGCTTCTGTGTCCATTGCCACAGAAAGCGTGACTCAGCCCCATCCCCCACTCCCGTGTCACCGGATTTGATTGACAGCAGCAGGAGCCAATTTCTCCCGCTGCTATAAATCTGTCCAATGAGGAGATAGACAGTGGTGGGAGCCGCTGCACTCGTGCACATCGCTGGACCAGATGCGCTCGGGGGGGGGGGCGGTCTAGGGGGCAGCTGCAGCAGACAAGTTTTTTCACCTTAATGCATAAAATGCATCAAGGTGGAAAACCTTAAAGCTTTAGAACCTGCACCTACTACAGTGTCTCCCGGCCAGGAACTCCTACAGGCATCCATGTGCTGCTCTGTTATATCGTGTTATCAATGTCAAGGAAATGGGACAGGAAGTGTATGGGAGGCCCTTACATCAACTTGACCTCAACCAGGTATGTGACATGCACTGTTTACAATGGAGGCATGATAATGTGAACAACAAGACCTATCTGAGACCAGAACCAGTGGTTGGGGCAGAAGATCAGGGGATCATAGATTACAGTAAGTGCACCATAACTCAGAAATATTAGATTTTTTGTGAAACCAAAAACCGGTTTCCAGAGGCAGTGTGTAAAAAAGTCAGTTTATATGCATGATTGATCTATAAGTTCATTTGTCCACACAGGGGGTAGGAGATGAGGCTCCTCTCACTCAGTAGCATTGACATTATTATATCCTGTACCAGCATAAATCCAGATGTCTTCTGTGCCAAAAATTTGGAGGCTGAGGTCTCGGTTGAATCCAAATGACTATGTAATAATCCAATGCTGAGTAAAGTGTAGCTAGTAGGTGCTTAGAATTGCTGAAACTCAAAGGTTCAGTGTGGACTCTGTGCTGCTTTCCAGACACTGAAACTTCACTTTTTTCCCACTTTGTAGACCCTTTTCCGCAGGAGCCACTTGCTGGCAGAACCCATGGGTCTTCCACGGATTGCCCTGCCTGCCCTCTTTGCTGTGTGTCCTGAGTACTCAATGGATGTGTGTGCTCACTCTGCACTCCTAGTTCATCACATAAGTAATAGAGGGTGTTAAAAACCTTGGGTGGGGGGCAGTGTTGCCAAACCCCCAAAGTGAAATTTACTGGCAGAATGCCAAAATTTACAAACGGCACCAATTTTTTTACTGACGAAAAATCGTGGAATTTACTGACAGATCCACATTCTTTACTGACACTCCAAAAAAGTACCTACAATTACTGTTTTTAGTGCTAAACAGTGCTAATAATATATCTATATATTTATATATATATATATATATATATTTATTATATATTTATATATATAATATAAACACATAGCTAGTGCTATTAGCGATGTGTTTAAGTTAAACAAAAGTCAAAAAACATATTTCTCCATTGACATGAAGGTCAGGTTACTATAACCCATCCAGCACAGAGTTCTCCCTTACATCAGAGTCTTCAGGATTCCCCTTACAGTGCAAGGAAACTCTTATGTAAAGGGGAATGCTGCAGATCATGATGTAAGGGGGAACTTTGATGTGGGGGGCTCTGGTGAATAGAGACAACCTTCTGCAGAGTAAATACACTAAGGTAAGGGGGGTTACTAATATAGGGGGAAACCTTTATATCCGTGCCCCTTACATTATTGTATTTACTCCCCTCCTTACATCAGTGACCCCCTCAGACTGGCCTGATGGCGCTGTCACTGACCTCCTCTCAGGTGCACAGTGCAGGGCTCAGTCAGACAGCTCCAGCTTGGTGGCTCTGGTTTTATTCTATAGTCTCCTCTCCACATTCCACACATGTCTGTCTCTTCCCGTAACCCCCATCCCGGCAGCGCTCCCACTCTTGCCTTCTTTCTAGGATCCCCCTCAGAGACGACAGACATGATAAAAGACAAGAGGTGGACAGAGGCTGCAGACATGATACAGGAGGTGGACAGAGGCTGCGGACATACTACAGGAGGTGGACAGAGGCTGCAGAATACTACAGGAGGTGGACAGAGGCTACGGACATACTACAGGAGGTGGACAAAAGCTGCGGACATACTACAGATGGTGGATAGAGGCTGCAGACATACAACAGGAGGTGGACAGAGGCTGCGGACATACTATAGGAGGTGGACAGAGGCTGCAGACATAATACAGGAGGTGGACAGAGGCTGCAGACATAATACAGGAGGTGGACAGAGGCTGCAGACATAATACAGGAGGTGGACAGAGGCTGCAGACATAATACAGGAGGTGGACAGAGGCTGCAGACATAATACAGGAGGTGGACAGAGGCTGCAGACATAGTACAGGAGGTGGACAGAGGCAGCGGACATAATACAGGAGGTGGACAGAGGCTGCGGACATGATAGTGTCCTCCTCACCCCCTCACAGTAGCCTCCTCTTCTGTCCACTGCCCTGACCTGTGGAGAGGTGAAAGGGGCACAGGAGGAGGACACAGCACACTGATGACGTGGAGAAGTAATATGATGTGGACAGAGCACATCAGTCTCTGTCCCCTGCATGCCACGGCTTCACTCTCCCGGCTCCCAGTAATATCCTTCTCTCACTCTGTCCCCTTTTTGCTATATCCCCCCACAGTTTCAGTCTCCTCCTCCTCCTCCTCTTCACCCCTGCTCGGCTTCTCTGCCTATGGCGAGTGCACTGCACGAGCCGCCCGCCTCCATGGTCTCGATTGTCTATTCAAAAATGGTGCCGGGCCTCGCCATTACGTTGCTGCGCATGGGCCGCCCCGCTAAACTCGTGCGAGCTTTCCCGAGCACAGCCAGCTTCGGAACGGCGCATGCGCAGTTGCATGGTCGGCTCGTGCCAATCTTTTTTAGGGCACCGATGCCCGTAACGGACTTTAACGGGCAGCACGAAAAAGGGGTTCAATTTAAGGGCTGCTCATAAATCTACAGGCGGTTGGCAACACTGGGGGGGGGTGCAATAATGATATAATGATTCTTTATACATGGTTGTAAAACGCTTATTGGTTGAACTAGATGGACGTGTGTCTTTTTACAACCAATTTGGTATTGGTAATAAGCATGTCAGACCTTTAGAAGAATAACTAAAATTCAGGATCTTTCCTCAGTGTGGGCTTTCACCACTGTTATGTGTTTTTAAAACCTACACACAAGAAGGAAATGCAAATATATTTTTACTTTACAGCAATATCAAAAAGTTGTATTTAAGCATGGGATTCTCTTTTAGAGAGGAACAGAATTCTTGTGAAGCAAGTGATGATATGTGCTAGTATTTAGAACAATAGTGTTTTATACAAGAAAGCTGGACGCTATCCACACATGACAAAATATTAATCACATTGTTTGATTTTGAGGAGGAAGTGTGTTATAAAATGTTTGGCTCTTAGCTGCATAAATCCTGTTTTAATAGGTCTGAAAGCGGATCTTGAGCTTCACATGGCTGCCAAGCTCCGTTTGTTTCAACATTGGTCTTGTTTTAGGGACGGGTAACAGATCACAGACCGTCATGGGCAGTGTGAGCCTGACATGAAAGCAGCAGCTCTGCACAATTCATAAGCACTAATCTTTAATGGAAAGTAGGAAAACCAGGATCCTGAGCTAGTAATAAGGATAAGTAGCTTAGTTTCTTCAGTTTCTTCATCTTCTTCAAGTTTCAAATAAGCAGGAAGCTGTTTCATAACCTGCTCTGTGCAGGCAACTGACCCAAAGGTTTTCACAAGAATAACTTTTAAAAATAGAAGACCACAAAACAAAAGACTGTTGCATGATCAGAGAAAGCTTTACTTACTATATTTACAAAGAAACTATGATACTGTTGTTTGGGTCATTTTCAAAGGATAATCTTAATGAAAATTGATCCAACAGAGTACTCTAATTTAAAGAATTTAATTTAAAGTATTTAAAGAATGGTGTCTGCTGTATATCATTTTAAACATCACTTTTATGTTTGATATTTATTAAATTATGGAACATGATGTCATGTGCTTCTGTGTAGCAGACCTGAACTGTCAATACAGCAGTTTTGACTTTTAGCAAGGTTTGGAAAAATCAGGAAATTGAGTGAAAATTCACTTTAACCCCTTCACGCCTACGAGTTAAATAAATCTTAATGCCTAAGCACAAGTGTGCAACTTGGACATGTATTATTAAAACCGTACATATCCTCAGAACTACCTTGTTTGTTTTTGTTAGGACAAATTGAGCTTTCATTTGGTGGTAAAGGGTAATGGATATCTCCTGATTTGTTTTGTTATTATCAAAAGAAAACAGGCCCAAATAGTAACAAAAAACTTTTTTTTTTCAATTTAGCTGTATATTTCTTGTTACTACCTTAACCTACCACCAAAGAACAGCCTAAAATTCTCCTTTTTCTGACGACCGCAGCAATACCAAATATGTGTATGTTATTTGTTGTTTGTACCCTTAGTACGGCCCAGAAACAATAGTGCACATTTTGCTAACACACTGACACAAACTGACACGGATGCTAATTTAAAAAAAAAATCCTGCCCAAAATATGCTGACTCTGACCTTTGATCCTTACTTGACCCAAACACTAACTTTGGCATTGACCTACATCAAACCTTGAACTAGGTATTTTTTCTTTTTTTTTTGTTATTTTATTTTTTATTATTGATTTTTAAAATTTTTTTTTTTACACACTTTTTTTTTTCTCTGCAAGGAGAAAGAAAGATAAAATAGGGGTTGATTTACTAAAGGCAAATAGGCTGCAAGTGCAGTTGCTCCAGAGCTTAGTAAATGAGGTAAAGCTTAATTTGCAAAGAATACCCAATCATGTGCAAGAAAAATAGAAAAACAGCATTTTTGCTTGCACATGATTGGGTGATGGAAGTCATCAGAGCTTCTGCTCATTTACTAAGCTCTGGAGCAACTGAAAAGTGCACAGTCTATTTGCCTTTAGTAAATCAATCCCAATGTATCTTTCCTCTCCATTCACAGAGAGAGAGAGAGAGACACACACACAGGTGGGCTTCACAGTGACTGATCACAGTGGTGGCCAATCAGAGGCTACCGCAGAGATCAGGTGACTTGGAATCGGGAGTTCCGGGTCCCGATCATTAGTACAGGACCCAAGGCTCTTGGTAAAACCTAGTCACTGTGCTGGGAGCGTGCGCTGGTGGGTTACATCGGCATCAAGAGGTTAATTATCCAAAGATCCCCTGCCCAGCCGCCAAAGTGCCTGCAAAGCACCTCGACAGCGGCACTTTGCGGGTTCTCATAACCCCTTCATTGGCTGCTAGGGGGGTTAAAAGCGCACCGCTAGCGGCCAAAAAGTGTCTCAAAAATGTGGCCGTGCTCTCAGTGTGAAAGGGCTCTAAGTGTAATATGTTAATGTAAAAGCTTTTACTTCAAAGGTAAACTCACATTTGAGTAGTGGTATACAGGCATTGGTTTTATGGTTCTTTAGCTTTCCTGGGTGTTCCCTTGGTTCCAGCTGGGCAGTGGTGATGGATCAGTCCCCAGACGCTCCAGTGGTGTCCGTAGCTCCCAGGCTGGAGGATATCACAACAGGCACATAAGGCACTTGAGAACAGGGGGCGTGGTTGAGCACTGGCGTTCTGATCATGCGTGCTTCTTCATCAGGCGTATCATACAGGCACTGCATCCCCATAAAATGACAGGCGGCTCCAGCCCAAACCCCTCCTTCATGCAGCCAGAGTACCTATGTGAATGAGCCCTTAATTATATTTTTCTAACAATTTCTTTTTTTTAACAACCCTGTTGTGAAGGAGGGGGTGCAGGCTTTGGTGAAATATTATTATGACAGACTTACCTAAAAAATAGATCTCTCCAGCGACGTGCTGTCACTACTGAGAGGAATTCCATCTTCATCTGGTCTTTCCTCTGGGTTCTTGGGCTCCAATGATTTGGTCAAACTGTGATGATGTAACTCCCACGCATGCGTGCGGGAGTCATGGTCACAGCACTGCTCTCTCAATGGATGGTATGCCGTCCATTGAGAGCACAGTGCATATGTGTGGGTGCTATCACCGTCTACTATGCTTAGAAGATATTCACTGTGCCTCCATATAAGCCCTATTACAGGCTTACTTGTAGATACAAGATAAAACATGGAGTTTACCACTGCCAGATCAGTTAGTGAATGGGTAAATAGAAGGAGTTAATACATGGATTTGCAGGGGGAAGTGACAGAGTAGGGGAGAAGAAGCAAAGTTGCACATGTCAGGAAGCAGAGTGGGAAGAGGAGTGAGAAGCCTAGCTACATAAAGCACACTAAACTGCACTGGGACAAGATAAAAGGCAGCTATCGAAACAGGGGTAACAGTAAATTCTTAACCCCATGGGAATGCAGCTGGGGGGGGATATACAGGCTGGACAATTGGAGCTCTGGGATTAGAGAAACAGGAAAGATGAGATGGGAGGAACTGCAGCGAGAGAAACAAAGTTACAGAGCTAACAAACTCACCTAGCAGAGATAACATTGGAGCCAGTGCTGAGAGGGGGGCCCACACAGGGAGGGGGATTAGTGAGGGACGGCAACTGTGTCCCTCTCTTCTTACAGCAGCTGAAAGCTGGCAGCAGGGAGAGGGGGAGAGACCAGTTTCAGCTGCTGGAGGAAGAGAGACATGATTGTCGTCCCTCACCAATCCCCCTCCCTTTTTTGGGCCCCTCTGTGTGCTCTGGCAAGACAAGAGGACCCATGTCCCCCCCCCCATCAGCGGCCCTGTGTACCTGATTGGGTGAACCCAGCTACAATTTATTGAATAAGACTCTCAAATACTTTAGTAAATCAGTTTTAATATATTTATGCACTAATGTAAACTCAGTGGTCTTTGTTTTAAGAAAACAGTAAATTCCAGCTTTTGTCCCATTGAGTATGCTGCTGTGTCACCAATAGTGTCAGTGGACATTCAACGGCAGCTTCAAGGGGCCGGGGCCTAGTGGGAAGGGGCCAAATTTGCAGTCTGAACTCCTGTACATTTATGAAACTATAGATGATTTTTTGCTTTTGCATGTGAGTCTTGAATATGCTGGTTAGGGGAAGTATAGTGTACTTTTCACATGAATGAAGTATAAGGCACTTTAGCCATGCGTCAGTGTCTGCAACAGTGTAGAAGTTGTGAAATTTCGGCTTTGGAGACCCAGAACTTTAATACACCTAATATTATTGCTCATGACATGGAAAAACATGAATGTAGGATGAATTTGCCAGGCTAACTTTTACATCTGGTCTAGACTTGCAGTGTATGTAAGAATGGGGAACAAAACTACACTTGCAGGGGGTCCTCTATCCCTGCAACACTGCAGCTGGTGATGTGTCTATCCTTATTCCAGTACCATGGAGTTAGGAACTTACTGCAGTACACAGGGCCCAGCAAAGACTTTTAGATACTGGGAGACTGAGTCTTTCCAGGTCAGCCTTACCTGCCTATACTCTTGCTGGCACAGGCTGCTGGCTGGTCCCTCTCGGCTAGTACTCCACTGTGTAACCCATCACCGTGACTCCTTCTACACCTGTTATATATCCCTAATCTTGGTTTTCTGAATGACAAGGCTCCCCCATGGCAGTCACCAGGGCAGAATCATCCCCTAAAAGGCTCTATATCTAGGCTAGTCAAGTAAAACAGTGCTATATATTTCTCATACAAGAATAACTTACAGTGCAATTAAGAAATGTATAATCAGACAAAAGACAATGTTTTCTTCACGTGTCATGTCCAGAAAATCAGTGGTTCTAGTTGTCTATTACCATCATCCGCATTACCATTTTTATAATCTGTCATTTAAGCTCCTATAGGATTGCCATTGCCACGGCTCAACCTTCATTTCAATTTGTATCCATTAATTAAACAATCCTTAGCCAAATGCAGAATCTTTCTCTAAGATTACTGCATATTTTATTCTTGAGACATTACTCCAGTAGGTCAAGAGTGACATTGGTCTCAGGCCAATAAAGTCAAGGGGTCATGAATGATGTGTATTCTGTTTTTTTTAACCAGCTATAAACACACATTACAATCTTTGTAGAACCAAACCAGCATTTCTCTTTTCAATAAACCCTTTTTTGGTTCTTTTACCTGCTCTTTGGTATCAAATAGATGGAATGAAGAACATTTGCCAGAGTTGTTCTGTTGTCATGTATGGAAGTTCTCATTGGGCAGAGGTTGGATTCTACAGATTTTTACCAAACTTTTAGGAGAATCAACACACCATGAATTTGCGAGGTTACATAAAGCTAGCTTAAACAGGCTCAATTTGTAATTTCACAATATTTTATGCTGAGAATCCAAAAAGCTTCAGTCTTTGTCAGACTAAAAATAAAAACTAGCACTTCCACAGTCTGTAAAGCTATTTTAGGATTAGACCCAGTGCATTTCTAAAATAACCTGTAGATGTGTGAAAACACACAGCCAGCAATATTCCAGTCTTTTTTCTTTTCATTCTTTCAGTGTTCCCGTGGCAACTTACAAGTATTATTCTTTGCTTCCACCTGCTTTTAACTAGCGTGATAAGAGCTGGGTGGCCTAGGAGCGTGACAGCTAATCTGCAGTGTTCAATCTACAAAATAACTCATCTACATACATTTACATGTCACAAATTCCTGAGAGGATCGAGAACCAAAGACAACTTTACACTGAAAACTGGCATGGAAAATCAATGCAAATTAACATGCATATCTTCTCAAGACTTTGGTTACTAGTGCTTATCAACTCCATTTTTACCCAATCCTTGTATAAAATATTATTGTTTAAATGTTTCTTTATTTTCTAAACTTTATTTAGTTTTGGACCAAGTGGTGAGGGGTTATGACCCCTGTCAGGTTTTACTTTTGCTCTATGTGTCCCTAGTAGGGAGATTCACTTTCCTTATTTGTCTGTAAGACCACTGAAATGAAAGTGATGTGAAGTTGTGATGGAAACAGGAATAGCGATGAAATTATGATGAAAACGGGAAATCTTCCATAAGGTACAGTTATATACTATATTGTCAAAAGTATTGGAACCCCTGCTTTTTCACGCAATTTATTGGCATCCCAGTCTTAGTCTGCAGGGTTCAATATTGAGTTGGCCCACCCTTTGCAGCTATAACAGCTTCAACTCTTTTGGGAAGGCTGTCCACAAGGTTTAGGAGTGTGTCTATGGGAATGTTTAACCATTCTTCCAGAAGCCCATTTATGAGGTCAGGCACTGATAATGTACGAGAAGGCCCGGCTCGCGGCCTCCGCTGTAATTCATCCCAAAGGTGTTCTATTGGCTTGAGGTCAGGGATCTGGGCAGGCCAGTCAACTTTCTCCACCCCAAACTCACTCATCCATGTCTTTATGGACCTTGTTTGTGCACTGGTGCGCAGTCATGTTGGAACAGGAAGGGGACATCCCCAAAACTGTTCCCACAAAGTTGAGAGCATGAAACAATCCAAAATGTCTTGGTATGCTGATGCCTTAAGAGTTCCCTTCACTAGAACTAAGGGGCCAAGGCGAACCCATGAAAAACATCCTCACACTATAATCCCCCCTCCACCAAATGATTTGGACAAGTGCACAAAGTTAAGTTCATGTGCGTGTAAAGGCAGGTGTCCCAATACGTTTGACAATATAGTGTATCTGTGTCTAAGAAGGCTTTTCTCTCACATTTTGAAAAGATTCCTTCTCCCTTCCTGTTCCAGAATGTAAAAAAGAAATCTCCCCAATGGTAAAAAACATTAAAAGCATGACACGAGTTTGACTATTCTCTACTCAATTTAAAGAGGAACTTCAGTCTGCTCACATAATTTGTAATAAAAACATCTTTGCCATTCTGAAGCTTCCCTCCAACCACTTTGCATATTATTTTATATATACTGTGATTCTGTACTTGTCAAATATGCTGCAGAAATCTCCCTCCACTGAGTCTGGCTGCATCCATTTTAACTGTGGGCAGCTGAAGCTGCTGCCTGTTCACTTCCTGGATTTACACATGCACACAGAGGCACACCTCCAGCTCTTCAGCCCTGCCTCTCTCATTGGCCTTCTTATGACTCATCCCCCCTCCCTTCCTAGCAAACTCTCACGAGAGTTAGAGAGAGAGCTGTGTATGATGTCATAAGCCTAGGCTTTTTACTAGACAAGAAACAGGAATTGGGCTGTATAAGGTATTTACTGGCAGAAAAAAAATGTTTTACTATAAAAAGTTAAAACAACAAGGGCAGAAGATTTAATAGATGGAAAGTTGAAAAAATGACTGAAGGTCTGATTTAAGATTGAAAAAACAAATATTAGGCTTAATCAATAAAGAACTGCCGCGAAATTCTGCAGTAGGTTGCCATTTAGATGGTCAGCTAAGTCACCACATGCAACATGCAATGAGAAATCCTAAGTTGCATGAATGTCTTGCCAGGACCAGCTGAAATCTTCTTTCCGACAGATTGTAAATGAAAGGAAACAAAACTGGTGCTATTCAAAGATTTTCCCAAAAAGTTATATACAAAATGAGCCTTGTTACGATCCCAATTTGTACAATTGATGTTTATGTTAGGGGATCAGGCTCTGTATGGGTAGCACTACCCAGAGCATCTGATCAAAACCAAATCTGAAATGAACTGACAAAATATTACCGATTAAAAATAATCGACTTATTTAGTAAGTCAACCCCACTAAATAATATTACCATCAACCATACCACCAGTTCAAGTGTCTAAAAACATTTACTAGGAGACAGTATGATTTGGGGAAAATTAATTTTTATTTTATTTTTTTACAAATATATTAAAGTAGTTTTAGCAGGAAATATAACAATCTTATTTACATTTTTTAGTCATATACATAGCATAGGGCAGAATGTAATAAGGTCATTTTGACAATACCGATTATAACAGGTTTGTAACACTCAAAGCAAGCAATAAACATAAAAA
This sequence comes from Lithobates clamitans, assembly GCA_037952925.1. Lineage (NCBI taxonomy): Eukaryota > Metazoa > Chordata > Amphibia > Anura > Ranidae > Lithobates > Lithobates clamitans. The sequence continues at coordinate 1,219,877 of JBBGZY010000675.1, forward strand.
TATAAAAAGCTAATACATTCCTACGCAATTTTAAATATTTTAGATTAAAGGAAACTGTCATAAAAGAAATAAGGAAGCAGCTGTTTGATCTCCACCTGAGTATGCTCCAACTAATCTTTTACCACTTCCATCAGCTCATTCCACACAGCTGCAACCTTTTGTATCACCTGCTCCACCCTTTTAGATTGTAAGCTCTTCTGAGCAGGGCCCTCTTATTCCTCTTGTATTTTATTGTATTATAACTGTATTGTCTCCCTTTTATATTGTAAAGAGCTGTGTAAACTGTTGGTGCTATATAAATCCTGTATAATAATAATAATAATAATAATAATAATAATAATAATAATAATAATAATAATAATAATATGCTAGATACCTGGCTGTAGTGGTTATTTTATATCTTCAATACATTTTGAGTCAATGATGCTGGAAAAAGTATGCAGAAACGCATTTTTTGTTGCATGCCTGTCCTGGGTCATTTACTCAGAAAGTATTGAATACAGAGATAATTCATCATCTAGCATTTTTTTAAGGAGGTCAGCAATGGTAGCTCTCTATTTTCTTTCATGGCAAATTCTCTTTATAATAATGAAAAGCAACATTGATTAGTTAAGATACTGCAATGAGCTGTGGTGTGCAGTTCTGCACAGAAACCAATATAAATTTTTCACAAGCAAATTAATATAGATAATAACCAAGAAAAGTTGTGATTGGTTTACATGGGTTTATCGCAAAATGCAGTAAACAGCTTTTACTATTTGTTGTCTGTTTTATACAGCTGCTTTACTAGAACAAAGACCCACAGCACTTAATATGATAGCTGAGTAAGGCATTTTTTGCAAGCTCTGTAGATTTATACAAAAGACATACTCTAGAGATCCAGTCTCTGTTGACAGTATAGCAACGTGCTGACTCAGCAAGATTCACAAGCAGTGTCAATTCACCAAGAAAACTCAAGAGTGAAATCCAAATTAATTTATTCCAGGCTGACAGGTTACAGAAGATGTTTTCAGGGTTTTTCTTAGAGGTGAAAAAGTATTTTGTAGTCAAAGCCTTCTCCATAAACGCAAAGGTGCTCCACAGATGCATGCCCGCTATCTGTCGTTGCTGCGTCTTACTTCCATGTCTGACTTACACTGTAGTAAAGTCTAACAAGGCTTTCCCAGACGCCTGGGTGTCTCTTGCTGCAGCAATCCTCCATTAAAAAAATGCCTCAGGAAACATTCCACTCAGCAGAAAAAATAAAGCAAAAAGCCCTTCATAGCGTAGTATATTCTCATAAAGCAATTTGTTCAGCAAAGGATAAAAGTATACTCTTTACAAACACAGTGCGCTGTATATTGCCCCTTTAAGCCTGGACATCAGGGAGAGGATATTTCAAAATTTCTGCTCCACAACTTCTGGGCGTGCTGCCATCATGTGGCTCTGCCCCGACGTGTTTCGTCACATGAGAAAGTAACTTTTTTCTGTGGAGGAATGAGGGGAGCGTGAAAACAGTCATACAGTTTATTTACGATGCTAAAGAAAAGTTCCATTTCGTAAATAAAAAATTCACTTAGCTTGGTGAATGAGGTGAAGTTCTATTGACTTCAGTCATCTAATCATCTGCAAGAAAACATTTTTCCTTGCACAGGTAGCAATAACTCCTTTAGGAGCTGCAGATTTTTGCTCGGGCCTGTTCTCTGATCTCTTCACCCCTCTTTAACTTGTTCAATCCCCTTGACACAACTGTAGTGCAGTGTTGTAGTGACACTAATACCAATTATAGCTCACAATATATATATATGACACTTATACATATACCTCTACCTGGGTGCTTGTGGCTCCACCTGCAGGAGAAAAACAACACTGCACACAAACTTCTGTGATAACCAAAGTGACTTCTTTTACTGAAATTATATATATATATATATATATATATATATATATATATATATATATATATATATAAAAGTTATTACAGTGACTACACTATCACACCAACGTAGCGTGACAGTACAGTAAATTTTCACAACAGTCTTTGTACACATACACAGATATACATATACATATCCACACATACAGAGCTTTCCTGAAAAGTCCCCTTATTGGTGCGTCTCTAGGTGGGACCAGTGTTCAAAGTGAAATCATCTTAACTCTGGACACCTTCCCACCACCAGCACACTGTAGCAAGTGCAAAGACACAGGAATGTGAATATCCCACAATATAGATACTAGGGAGCTCCCCCTGCTTTAAACAGTAAAGTCACTATCCTTTATGACCAAATGCAGGGCCCTGCAATAGAAGAGATAGTCCTGTCATTTTCAGTCTTCAGCTAGCTATAAATCAGTATTTGTAATCCACAAGAGAGTTCTTCTGAAGTATTGCGCAGTGCAAGGTGGTGCACAAAAGTAATTATAATCAGGCAAATTGTTTGAGTATTCTTAGTTGAAGGAGACAGACATCTAGTATCAATCCCTGGATATTGAAGTCTGTGTAAATGTAATGCTTTCCAACTAAATTGTTCTGTGGGACTATCAGTCCCAGCAACACTCTGTAACAGCTCTAAATGTGTGTAGTGTTAAACAAACTTCTGGGTGTTAACCCTCTCACCGCACCGGATCCAGACAGATGGATGTCTCTGTTTCAGCAGTTCTCAGTCTGTATGGAGCCACAACCACACTGTCATGCTGTTCCGTTTACTAACGACCAGGAGTCCTCGGTTACCTCCTCCATGGGTCTCCGGAATGATCACCTCTGCTGCTCCCGCACACTGTGATCAATAGCAGGATCCTTGCTGCTGTTCCGCTCCATCACAAGGTAGGCCGCAACCCTGTGGGGCACACACACCCATAGAGTTCTGCTGACAGGCCACGCATCCCCAGGAACAAGAGACCTAAGATGGCCGCTCCCAGCCCTTTTATATCCTACCCAAAATGCAGTTCAGTTCTCCTCTGGTCCATGAGCATTGTGGGTAGGTCATAGTTAATGTCCAGAAGTAAACAATCAATCACTTCCATGTCACTTCTCAAAATGATGAAAAATAAAAGTATTGTACCCTTATAGTTGGCCACTAGATGGCGCTATATCAACTTATTACCTTTACAACACACATATGACTAGAAACAAAAGTTGTCAGCGCTACACACACAATTAGGCAGTCTTTGCAAATTGATTTTTTAAATTTTGCTTTATCTTATTCACTAAGATAAGTAAAAATTCACTTTATAAGTGAACATGTTCTACTCCTTTAGTAAATCATTTTGAGGTTTAGAAGGAAAATGTACCATAATATGTTGAGCATGCAGCCTGAAAGGACACTTTTATCATTCTTCTTCTGGAGGATCTAGACAGCATGGCTCTCATTAAACACATCACAAATCCATCCAAAAGTTATTCCACCATACCCAATTAGAGGGATTGACTCTCAACTGCTGTAATTATTTATTCCAGGTATACTTAAGCTCGCAATAAGAATAGTTAGTCCAAATGTACTGATATTATATACCTTTATTCTTACCATTTACTGTAATGGATATCAGAGAGGTAGGGAGATATTCCAGTTATTTATTTTTCTCCTGTCTTTGCATATAATCTACACATTAAGTATATTCTGAATGGGCTATTACACACGTTAAGCAGATGATGCTAACAAGTTTTACGTAAATGTTGCAACTCCCTTGATGGGTTATAGCATTGCAGGGGATACAACAATAATGTAAATGAAGAGGCTATTTGAAGCAAAATTTAAGCAAAATTTGTTATCAATGGTCAACCGCTGTGGCTATGCCTCACCTGTTTCATTTTATTGGAAGTCCCATGGAAGTGCCTATATATTGTACATTATGCCTCAGAGTGCAGACCAGATTATAGGCCTTTCCTTAAGAAAAAGGAGTGCTGGCAGTGTTCTCTGCTTGGCGCTTGTGTGTAAGAGCCTTGTACAGCCATATACAGCATGTTAGCTCTAATACTGAACAATAAAGTTATAAGCCTTCTTTTTTAAATATATTTAAAAATCAATGTGTTTTAGTATAGAAGCTTACAGCTCAACCGCTTCCTTTTGGCAAGGGATATAACATAACAATGGTATATACTGCATCCAAAGTTAGTCATACAAACTTTTTTTGTAATTTAAAAATAATCTATTCTTGTCATATATAACAACTTAAGTAGATGGTGCTAATATTAGTATTATTAGCAACAGTGCTCTTGTTGGGAACATTTGAGTGTAGACAAATAATAACATGTATTTTGAGCCTTGTAAAAAAGCCACATGAATTAAGATGATGTGATCACAAGCACAAGTGGCTGATCAAAGGAGATGATTACAAGTACATTGAAAGACTCCACTATTTCTTACTGTTGAATGTTCTCCATTGATCATTGATTCATATTAAACCTGTCCTAATATTATCTAACCCAGTTTTGCACTGGCTCTGAGGAGCAGACACGTTAAAGTGGGCCTTCATCCCAGAAAGAAATTATTTGAACCTGGCTCTAACCCCCTCCCACTCCTATAATTAACCACTTCGGCCCCGGAAGGATTTACCCACTTCCTGACCAGGCCATTTTTTTCGATACGGCACTGCGTCGCTTTAACTGACAATTGCACGGTTGTGCTACACTGTACCCAAACAAAATTGATGTCCTTTTTCCCACAAATAGAGCTTTCTTTTGGGGGTAAAGAGAAAAAAAGGGCCAAATGACCTAACGCTGCGCTAAAATTAAACTAGAATATCTAATCAATCAAAAAAAAATTATGAATAAATCAAAAAATCAGCAAAATATAAGCAGCCAGCACCAAGAGTCTACAATACAAAACCCAAAGTGATTTAATATAAATTAGTGCAGCACTAAAATCCTTAAATGAAAATAAATATATTGAAATGGTGAAAACAATCAGGAAACTAAGGTGGAGAAATTTACCAAGAATAAAATGTGCTAAATTTAGGGAAAATTAAATCACCTGATGATATAGTATTCAAACTAAAAAGTATTGTAAATACATCAAATAGAAATTAATAAATACATAGGCAAAGTGACAATATTGACCCTCTAGCATGGATAAATAGACTCCAAAATTGCAATATTTCGGATAACAAATAATGTGAATCTGTTATTCATAAGTGAAAATAAAATAACATATGTGATAAATATTAGAATGAGTCCCAATGGTCTTGCAAAGAGGAAAGATTAGCCAGTGAATGATGCGATCAGCACTTGGTGAGAAGAAAGGTACCTTGTCCAATGAGACGGAACACCCAAAGTGAGTAAGTAGTCTCCTTACCAGCTAAAAAGACCAATATGTTGGTCTCAACGAGCCCAGGGAATTGGCTCTCCCAAAAACCTTAAAGATTATCCAGAGCTGCTGAATCTGTATCCCCAGAGAAAATACAAGGCATTCAGGGCTGCTGCATCTGCAGTTATCGGTGTCACTCAAAACATAAAAGCAGAGAGAGCTCCCATAGTGCAATATGTAAGTAAAATTTATTGTACTCAAAAATGACTTGCACTTACAAGAAAGCGGTTCAATAAACGCAATCAAAAGGCGAGCATGTCAATGTGTCCGAACAGCGCCATCTCCCGAGGCTTCCTTCACTCGCTGTCCGCTGCCAAACCTTCTCCGAAGAGGAAAGCGTGATGACGTCAGAGATGCAGGCTGCTCCCTATGCCTTTCGTCACTAGCGGACGTTGTCTGGGGATTGGCTGCAGTCCCGGCATCATCACGCAGATCATATAAATGGTGCCACAGCGCCATCTTAACTTTGGGCCGTAAGGGCGCTTAGATAGAAAAAAGGGAAGGTGCCTCCATTTTAACTAGTGGCATGCCTAAATGAGCAGAGAATAAAGGAGGAAGCTAGGAGACTAGAATGGATACCAGCTCCATCTAGTGGCTAAAGAGTTTTAAACAGATTTATTCTGAGATTAACAGCGGAAGAGCAGCTCAGGAAGCCTCAGCAGAAACCAAACCAGGGATTCCAATAAGTACAATATATAAACCATACATAAGAAACCTTACCATAAAAATAGATAAAGCATGAATAATACATGCTTAAGCATGGACTATAATATAAGATAATAATTGATTATAAAAGCACACTAAAAATGAACAATAAAATTAGAAAAATAAAAAATTCTTAATAAAATTATTAGGCATTATTAAGAAAACAGTTATTGTCCCAGTCGGCGTTGAGACCGAAGGGGACATAAGAACTCATATTGAAGATCCAATTCATTTCAAGTCGGGAGACGGACCTGACCTTGTTGGTACCCCTCCAATGGGGTTGGATTTTATCAATGGCTAAAAATAAGGTACCTTTGATCTTTTTATCATGGTATTTAGCATAATGCCTGGAGAGATTGTGCTTAGTAAAACCACGTTTAATTTTCCCTACCTGTTCTTACAAGCGTACATGTACATGTAAGACTCTTTTAGTTCATCCAATATATTGTTTCGAACATAGGCACTGAATTAAACATACTATACATTTTGTGAAACATGTAATGAAGGAATCAATGTTATAGGATCTATTCGTCTGGGTAGATTTAAAAGTTTCACATTTTCTCCCCCTAAAAGAGTTAACTTGACAAATGTTACACCTCCTGCAGGGGAAGAAACCATTCATTGTTTGAAAGAAGGAGATCTTCTTAGGGGGATCCACGACATTGGGAGCAATACTATGGCGTAAAGTGACAATTTTGAAAAAAATAAAAAACATTTTTTTACATTCTGCTATAAAACATTTCCAAAAAAAAAAAGTAAAAAAACAAATGTATTCAACAGTTTAGGCCGATATGTATTCTTCTACATATTTTTAGTAAAATCCCAATAAGCGTATATTGATTGGTTTGTGCAAAAGTTATCGCGTCTACAAAATAGGGGATATATTTATGGCATTTTTATTATTTAATGTTTTTTACTAGTAATGGCAGTGATCAGTGATTTTTAGCGGGACTGCGACATTAGGGGACAGATCAGACACCTAACTGACACTTTTTATGTTTTTTTGGGAACCAGTGATATTATTACAGTAATCAGTGCTAAAAATCTGCATTGGTATTGTACTAATGACACTGGCAGGGAAGGGGTTAACATCAGGGGCGATCAAGGGGTTAAATGTGTTCCCTGTTTATTTTTTTTTAACTGTATGGGGGACTGTGTGACTGGGCAAACAAACAGATCCCTCTTCCTGCATAGCCCACAAAAGCAAGTTCCGCCGATGTACAGCTACGGCGATTTGCGGGAACGAGCCACCTTGTATAATGACGGCGGCTGGTCAGGAAGCCAGACTGTCAAATATGGCAACACTATTAGGATGGGTGGGAACAGTATTAAAGGGACCGAAGTTCCTCTTTAAGGTGCTTTCTTCTACCATAAGAGGACTCCCTTGCTGCTCCAGGCTCCTCCTCAGCCTCTTAAGCATCTTGAGCCTTCTGGGTATGGGACACACTCTCCTCTTCCTCACTTAATGCAATGCTTGATGGTCATTTGTCAGTCCCAAGCACTATCACAGGGGAAGTTGGTTTCTTGCATAAAATCTTGGAAGGCCGAAGCAGCGGATCAGAGCAGAGTCTGCATACATGTTGAGAGTTAATCTTTTTTTCTTTTTTAGTGCATGAGAACTAAGTAATGTGTAAAACTTTAAAGTAGAAATAAACTCTCTCAATTAACGTGAATTATTGTTAATCTTTATGCTGCTAGCATTAGTATGTAGATAGGAAGGTATTTCACATTTACTTGTTTTATAATGAGTTGTTTCTCTCATTTTTTTTTTACATTTCTTCAGTTGCTTCCTGGTTTCTGGTCTAGGCCAAAATTATGTCATACATCCCATGAGTCTTCATGAGCATTTTTTGTTCTTTTATCTTGGGGGGGAAGGGGGTCTCAGCTAAGAACATACTCCTGCCTGCATACCTGAGCTAAGGACAGATGGATTCCTTCCAGGAAGTAAATGCTACATGAATCATCTGCCCTTACATAAGATGGGCGTCACTAGAAATGCTAGGGGGATGTTTTTTAAAGTGATTTCTCAACACAATAAAGCATGAAGACATGGATGGGTAAGTTTGCTCTGAATATTAAAAATTGAAATAAATAGCATTTTTAGTTTGTGGTGCTCAGGTGCAGTTAAAGGGTAACTCCACTTTCGTAGGGAAAAAAATGGCAAATAAAGAAAAAATAATATAGTGTATACAATTGCGACACAAGTCATATTGTAATTGAATGTTATTAAAAATTACATTTCCTTTTCAATCTGCAGACACTGTAAGTTTCTGAAAATGCAATGTAATATGGCTACCTGGAGTTGTTCTGTACACAGAATGTGTAGAGAACACCCCCCAGAAACATAATTTCCTGCTGGTTTGATTGGCTCACTGATTTTCCCAGAAGTCTGCACTAAGATACAAGTCAGATTTTGCTTCCCCTGCAACAAAAATGTCATTTTTGGTGAGATACTCCCAATAGAAACACGTCTAAAGGGATGTAGGCCCAGCAGCTTTCCTCATTGTGGCCTTCAACTCCTACCTAAAGTTTATTATCCGATAGGGGCTTACTATAGGTAATGTTTTTTTTATTAACTGTTGGAATTTCATCCCCTTCCCTCCTTGCCTTTATTTTATTTTATTTTTCTATTTTGTTTTTTATTGTTCGACTGGACCATTGACTATGGCATTGGATATTGTCAAATACTGCTACTTGATGTCCATTGTTTTCCCTTTGTATTTGGAAAATGTCAATAAAAAATATGTTTAAAATTAATTTTGAATTGTAAGGATTTTATTTAAGTAAAAATGTAAAGTTTCTGAGAGGTTAACTTTAATTAAGATATATTACGCTGCATGTTTATATTTGCAAAAATGCATATCGGTCTATTTCACATGGAAACAGTGAGGCAACTATTAATACTGTCACCCAGTGTTTGTGCCTTATTTTCTGATGGCAAAATCATCACTTTTTTAAACTCAGTTTGCTATTATTTCAGGTGATCTGCAAAAACACTGAAGAAAATCATTTGCTGTTTACACTACATTGAGGCATGTAGCTAAGAGCAGCAAGGGACCTAATCCTGGTGCTAAGAAAAAAATCCGCCGCTGAAAATGTAAACAATTAAAAAGAGACAGATTAGGACTTGTTCAGAGATTTAATATTTCACCACTTTCAAAGAACCACCATACCTTCCCCGCTGTGTGCTGGTTTAAAAATATAAGATCGTCTAACAAGCAGTCTTAAAAGCATGTAGTAATCTGATCCGTTATTAGTTTTGGAAAAGTTGGCTTACACTGTAAAATTACTGAGTAATTAGTCAGCCTTGTATTAAAAAGACTTAGCTCAACTTGTAATTAAAGCCTTGTGCAGTGGCTTTTCCTCACATAACTGGTTTTAACTCATGATGTGTTGCTAAGAAAATAGGATGGGTGTGGACAAAATAGATTAATGGAAAGGGTTGATGTGTCAGAAGAAATCAATACCTTAAATGAAAAAATGTTGAGGCCACAAAGAGGATTGGATGACATTAAGTGCAAAAACTGAGGTGCATTACTGTTGATTGTTTTTTTTTTAAAGGGGAATTCATAATGCTTTCAAAGCTGGACTCCAGGCAAGCAGCTGAGTACATAACTGAAATACACAGATGTAAAATGTCTTATCTGTTAAAAGATTTTTAGTTCTGTTCAATCACTTGTGTGATTTATCCACATCTGCCAGGAGGACAATACGACTTTCTTTGTTAGGCCCTATGCACACTGGGTGTTTAGCCCCAGTGCATGAAGCTCTAGCATTTAGTTGTGGCTTGAAGGAACAAGCACAACCGTGCTGTTATAGTGCCGGCAGCCTGTCAAAATCTATGAGAGTCTGACAGCTGCTGTGGCAGGATGGGACTGAAAAGTGCACTCAACGGTACTTCCATTTAGGGCAGTATGCAAGCAGGGACAAATGCCAAACAACCCCCTATGCCATTAACTTCTGCGAGACCAGCGAGGATATTACAATATCATGCACCAGATTAAAGGTGAAGGGCGGGGCATGAAATGTCCCTGCCCCCACCACCTGTGGGATCATGTCAGACATATAAAATTTTTGTCAATTAAATTTAAAGTTTGTTTAAAAAAAAATAAATAAATACTTACCAGAGATTGGTTAAAAAAATGACAGTTGCTCCAAAATGGTCCTCTTGCACGAGCCTCAGCCTATAAAAGAAAAGAGGATGCGTCGTTAGTGGGGCAGAAGACGGCGCAGATCAGAAGAGGAGCTCATCCCACCCTCCCTCCCTGTCGTGGCCTAATTTTATGAGGGTTTACTGCATGATGAACATCAAACTCTCTGAAAGAATTCACCACACATTATATGACTCTATGCCACTTCATCAAAAAAAATGGTCTCTCTGGGACACCACCTCTCAGATTTAGAAAAATTTCTATTACATATACGTAATTGTCCTTCTCTCTCCCCTCCACGACAATACTCTTGACTGGCCTGATTATAACAATGTGCATTTTTTCATCAGACTAACCATAATACTCTTTTATTTTCTGTACAACATTTACTGTCATAGATATTTGTATACATACCTGTACCATCATTGTAATTGTTTTATACCTTGACCTTTTACATAATAAAAATCGTTTGTAAACAAAAAAGAATTTTTATGAGGGTTTAATCCCTTCTTTGTAAGGGGATAATATAATTGATGTTATAATTATAGCTTGAGCTTAAATGGCTAAGCTACTGTATTTATATATATAATTATATATGGTTATATGTTTTACGAAGATTTTAATACATGCTAAGTGTATTCATTGTTTTGAAAAATTTATTTAAAGTTGATATAAATTGATTTAATATTTATACCTATAAATAAAGGGCCATGGCCAATTTAAACCACAGGTATTCATTAAAGTATTTGTATTCTTTATTCAACTGATGGATTTTATTAAATATCAATTGTTAGTAAGTTCTGACTATGATCCCATGGGAAAGAAGGAAACGTATCTCTGATATCCCTTTAATACTACTGCTAAAAATAAGAATTTTAGTTTTATCAATGGAAAAATAGATATTATATCTAAATCAATTCACTAAAACTTTATTAACACTTTAACATGTTAAAGTAGAACTACACGCAAAACTTTTTTCTTCATTTTGGATAAAGTAAGGCAAGTCATACACGATTTGAACCATGGGTTCAACTTGGGTACAACCAGCCTGGCAGATTTGCTTACGATTATCGCAAGCGGCTGCTATAGCCACTAATCCCCGATAATCCCCATGTTCTCCTGGCAGGAATTGCTTCCTCCCCCTGCCCCTGCCCCCTGCCGGAAGAAGACAATGGCCCAACAGGAGGGATTCCTGCAGCCGCACTGTCTGTGTTGATGTGGCAATCAAGAGAATTTATTTCGTGCAGCCCGTGATTGCAAGAAAGAAATTTGCTCCATGTATGGCTGGCCTAAGGGAGAGTTATAACCCCTATCAGATTTTTTTCACCATATGTGTCCCATTGAAGAGATTTCCCTTCATTTCCTGTCCCATAGCCAAATAGGAAGTGAGAGGAAATCTCTGCTAATTAAGGGAATTCCTTGGGGACACCCAGGTCACCAGATCTAGTGTCCCCATTGGAAGATTTCCCCTTTAATACTTTTCTGGGGACAACCCAAAATTTGGGATTTTCTTTTGCTTTCACTTTCAATAATAATGGTAAACAGGCAGAGGCGGCTCTAGGCTTTATGAGGCCTTAGGCAAATATTAGACATGAGGCCCCACTCATGCCCAAAATGGGAAAAATAATTCAAGCGACAGAAATTCATTGTATGAATTACATATAGTAAGAGCCTTAAATCCTATGAACTATGAATTCACAGTGTCTTTTCTCTAATTACTCTTTAATCAAATATCATTAAACATATATATATTACCCGCTCACTGATTGGTTGCTAGAGGTTACTGCACAATATTACCACTCGTTGATTGGTTGCTAGAGGTTACTGCACCTCATTACCGCTCACTCATTGGTTGCTAGAGGTTACTGCAGATTATTACCACTTACTGATTGGTTGCTAGAGGTTACTGCACATTATTACTGCTTACGGATTGGCTGCTAGAGGTTACAGCACATCATTACCTCTCACTGGGTTGCAGGGCAGTATTGTGGTGTGTGATGCAAGGGTACAGTTGGTTGGATGCAGTTTGGGGTGATGGTGGCAGCATTGGTGTGAGAGGAAAGGATCATATCTCCCCTATAATAATTGGGGGTAAGGTGATAAGATGCCAGAGGTGGGGTACAGGAGGTGTGAGGATGATAATGACTGGAGGCAGAGTGGTAAGATGCCAGAGGTGGGGTAGAAAGGGATGATAGGGATGTTAATGACAATGAGTGGAGTTGTAGGAAGCTGGTAGTGGAGTACAGAGGGGATGAAGATAAGGATGATGGTGGGGGTAGGGTGGTAGAATGCTAGAGGTGGGGTACAGGGGGATGATGGGAATGTTAATTACAGGGGGTGGTAGGATGCCAGGCACAGGGGGATTATGAGGATGGAGATGATGGTGACAGGTGGTGGGATGCCAGGCACAGGGGGATGATAAGGATGGAGATGATGGTGACAGGCGGTGGGATGCCAGACACAGGGGGATGATGAGGATGGAGATTATGGTGACAGGCGGTGGGATGCCAGGCACAGGGGGATGATGAGGATGGAGATGATGGTGACAGGCGGTGGGATGCCAGGCACAGGGGGATGATGAGGATGGAGATTATGGTGACAGGCGGTGGGATGCCAGGCATAGGGGGATGATGGAGATGATGGTGACAGGCAGTGGGATGCCAGGCACAGGGAGATGATGATGACAGATGGTGGGATACCAGGCACAGGGAGATGATGAGGATGGAGATGATGGTGACAGGTGGTGGGATGCCAGGCACAGGGGGATGATGAGGATGGAGAAGATGGTGACAGGTGGTGGGATGCCAGGCACAGGGGGATGATGAGGATGGAGATGATGGTGACAGGCGGTGGGGATGTGGGATGCCAGGCACAGGGGGATGATGAGGATGGAGATGATGGTGACAGGCGGTGGGGATGTGGGATGCCAGGCACAGGGGGATGATGAGGATGAAGATGATGGTGACAGGCAGTGGGGATGTGGGATGCCAGGCACAGGGGGATGATGAGGATGGAGATGATGGTGACAGGCGGTGGGGATGTGGGATGCCAGGCACAGGGGGATGATGAGGATGGAGATGATGGTGACAGGCGGTGGGATGCCAGGCACAGGGGGATGATGAGGATGGAGAAGATGGTGACAGGTGGTGGGATGCCAGGCACAGAGAGATGATGAGGATGAAGATGATGTTGACAGGTGGTGGGATTCCAGGCACAGGGGGATGATGAGGATGGAGATGATGGTTACAGGCGGTGGGGATGTGGGATGCCAGGCACAGGGGGATGATGAGGATGAAGATGATGGTGACAGTCGGTGGGGATGTGGGATGCCAGGCACAGGGGGATGATGAGGATGGAGATTATGGTGACAGGTGGTGGGATGCCAGGCACAGGGGAATGATGAGGATGGAGAAGATGGTGACAGGTGGTGGGATGCCAGGCACAGGGGGATGATGAGGATGGAGAAGATGGTGACAGGTGGTGGGATGCCAGGCACAGGGGGATGATGAGGATGGAGATGATGGTGACAGGTGGTGGGATGCCAGGCACAGGGGAATGTGGAGGATGGAGAAGATGGTGACAGGTGGTGGGATGCCAGGCACAGGGGGATGATGAGGATGGAGATGATAGTGACAGGTGGTGGGATGCCAGGCACAGGGGGATGATGAGGATGGAGATGATGGTGACAGGCGGTGGGGATGTGGGATGCCAGGCACAGGGGGATGATGAGGATGAAGATGATGGTGACAGGTGGTGGGGATGTGAGAGGCACAGGGGGATGATGAGGATGGAGATGATGGTGACAGGCGGTGGGATGCCAGGCACAGGGGGATGATGAGGATGGAGAAGATGGTGACAGGTGGTGGGATGCCAGACACAGGGAGATGATGAGGATGGAGATGATGTTGGCAGGTGGTGGGATTCCAGGCACAGGGGGATGATGAGGATGGAGATGAGGGTGACAGGCGGTGGGATTCCAGGCACAGGGGGATGATGAGGATGGAGATGATGGTGACAGGCGGTGGGGATGTGGGATGCCAGGCACATGGGGATGATGAGGATGGAGATGATGGTGACAGGCGGTGGGGATGTGGGATGCCAGACACAGGGGGATGATGAGGATGGAGATGATGGTGACAGGTGGTGGGATGCCAGGCACAGGGGGATGATGAGGATGGAGATGATGGTGACAGGCGGTGGGGATGTGGGATGCCAGGCACAGGGGGATGATGAGGATGGAGATGATGGTGTTAGGCAATGGGGATGTGGGATGCCAGGCACAGGGGGATGATGAGGATGGAGATGATGGTGACAGGTGGTGGGATGCCAGGCACAGGAGAATGTGGAGGATGGAGATGATGGTGACAGGTGGTGGGATGCCAGGCACAGGGGGATGATGAGGATGAAGATGATGGTGACAGGCGGTGGGATGTCAGGCACAGGGGGATGATGAGGATGGAGAAGATGGTGACAGGCGGTGGGGATGTGGGATGCCAGGCACAGGGGGATGAAGAGGATGGAGATGATGGTGACAGGTGGTGGGATGCCAGGCACAGGGGAATGTGGAGGATGGAGAAGATGGTGACAGGTGGTGGGATGCCAGGCACAGGGGGATGATGAGGATGGAGATGATGGTGACAGGTGGTGGGATGCCAGGCACAGGGGGATGATGAGGATGGAGATGATGGTGACAGGTGGTGGGATGCCAGGCACAGGGGGATGATGAGGATGGAGATGATTGTGACAGGCGGTGGGGATGTGGGATGCCAGGCACAGGGGGACGATGAGGATGGAGAAGATGGTGACAGGTGGTGGGATGCCAGGCACAGAGAGATGATGAGGATGAAGATGATGGTGACAGGTGATGGGATTCCAGGCACAGGGGGATGATGAGGATGGAGATGATGGTGACAGGTGGTGGGGATGTGGGATGCCAGGCACAGGGGGATGATGAGGATGGAGATGATGGTGACAGGTGGTGGGGATGTGGGATGCCAGGCACAGGGGGATGATGAGGATGGAGATGATGGTGACAGGTGGTGGGGATGTGGGATGCCAGGCACAGGGGGATGATGAGGATGGAGATGATGGTGACAGGTGGTGGGGATGTGGGATGCCAGGCACAGGGGGATGATGAGGATGGAGATGATGGTGACAGGTGGTGGGATGCCAGGCACAGGGGGATGATGAGGATGGAGATGATGGTGACAGGTGGTGGGATGCCAGGCACAGGGGGATGATGAGGATGGAGATGATGGTGACAGGCGGTGGGGATGTGAGATGCCAGGCACAGGGCAGGGGATGATGAGGATGGACATGATGGTGACATCATATGCCAGATAGCATAAATATCATCAGTGCTCTGTGTGTGTGAGGTTACAGGCGCCTGGCAGCGTTAATTTTCGCGGCAGTGGCACCTTTTGCTTGGGATGCTGTGTCACTGTCATTGTCGGGGAGCAGGACTGAGTGTCATGCAATACCTTGATGCTCTTGCGGACTCACTGACTCCTCGATGACTGTACCAGGCGGCGGCGCCAGCTCTTGCAGGTGACATCCATCCTGGAGAGGAGATCAGGGAGTTCCTCTTCGGCCACTGCAGCTGCGGCCATTATCCGTTCTCTGCACATGGCAGAGATCCGTGGAGCGCGGCAGAAGAGGAGGAGCTGGGGGAGGGCAGTACCCAGAGACATCCACTGATCCTGGGACTCCGGGCCGTGCTCAGGCGGTCAGTCCGCCCCCGGCCAGGGAAAGCTAGTTGCAGGCACTACAAGTACCCCTTTAAGAACGGCCGTGGGGAGACCAACCGGGGGACATTCCCTCCTCTGCTACACACACGTTAGGCAGGTTAGGCGGCCGCAAGGCCCCTGGGAGCGCGAGGCCTTAGGCGAGTGCCTAATCTGCCTAATTAGAGAGCCGCCTCTGTAAACAGGACAAATAGAGAGAATGAAGCTCCTTAACGGGGCACAGAGAGCAATAAAAACTGACAAGAGTTCAAACCCCTCTGCACTCTGTCCAAAACTAGAAAACATTTTGCCTTTAGTCATACTTTAATGTTCTTTCTGGTTCAAAAAGTTTTTTATTGCAGAAATAGTGTTAAATACACAACAATGTCAAAGGCACCTAGCTTGCCCACACAGACGCTAGAACTAGCGCATAAGAGACAAACCAAAAAGATACAACATAAGCAGAGGAGGGCAGCCTCCTATATATAATTTTCACTGCCAGCCTCTCTATTAGAGGCTGGCATAGCACACTGTGTCATTAGTTTTCAAAAACGAGCCCTGTAAATTCCTAATTTGAGCTGTCTTCAGGCCGGTCACATGAGTCACGGCCGCTTTACAGCTATGAGACAGGGCTTCTGCGGAGGAGACGAGCGGCCACGTGATCTCCCCGGCTGGACGTCAGAGGGAGATCATGGCCCCTCCCTCAGAAGCAATGTATCAGAGCTGTAAAGCGGTGGCGAATGATGGGGCCGGCCTGAAGACAGCTCAAATTAGATATTTACAGTGCTCGTTTTTTAAAACTACTGACACATTGTGCTATGCCAGCGTCTAATAGAGGGGCTGGCATAGTCCTATATATATGGTTCTAACAAACCCTTTAGGTTGTTGCTACACTAATGCAGGATATTAGCAGAAGTTCCAGCCCTACAATTATTGATTTCACCATCAAATCTGAATCAGTAAAAGTTAGCTTTGACTGAAATGAGAAGTCTACTCAAACCATAGTGCCTTTAGGCCAGCCATACACGGTTCCAGTCTCAGAATGCAAACCGGTAAAGGGGCAGGCTGAATGTACCAAATTGACCGATCCATCAATTTGGGTACAACCAGCCAGACGGATTCTCTTGTAATAACCTAGTGCTATAGCCTCTAGCGATAATCACAGTCTTCTCCCGGAGGGGACGGCTTCCCCTGCCCGCTTCTGCCCATCCCCTCCTCCAGGTAAAGTTAATTGCTGAGTCCCCTGTTAGCACTGCCTGTGTTGAATGGGAGAATCATGAAAATTTCTTTCCTGCAACCCATGGTTACAGGAAAGAAATTTACACTGTGTTTGGTCTGACTCAGGAGATTAGGACTTAGCCCACGTTCACATCGGGCCGATTTGGCATGCGATGTGACATGTAAAATCGCATGTCATATCAGCAGCTATTGCCATCAATAGCACCATCCGAATCGGTGCGGCGCCAACTTTTCAGCGCAGCATCGATTCCCAAAGGTAGTTCCTGTACTACTTTTGGTGACTTCAGGGGTGATTTGAATAGACATCTGTGCATGAACCCACACAAATATCTGTCAAATCACCCCCAAAGTCAGACTGCATTGCTGATTTAAATTTGTGTGAGTTCAGCTGAACTTGCACGATTTCAAACCCGCATCAGTGTGAATCTAGGCTTAAACAGATTTGACCTCATTACTCTTTGCTGAATCTATTAGATGCTGACAAAGCGTGCTGAGAGGAAGACAATACAATTGCACAATTGAATATATATGGCCTTGTGTTGCAATCACGTGATCAGATTTTGCATTCTACCCATTTGATATCCAAGCATGTATTATATGGGTGTGGGAGTTATGAACTGCACATGGCCAGATAATGGTAAGATTTCATCTACTTTGTTAGGTAATCAGCCCAGTCTTTAGTGAAAACAAGCAGGCAACCCTTTACTTCCTTCTCCAACTGTTGATTAATTTCTTCATTTTTAAAGCTGGTGTTTTCATCAGTGTGACACATCAAAAAATGCAAAATACAGTTGTGAATTCTGAGTGAACTGATGCAAAGAAAGCAAATTTCAAGATGTTTAATTACATTGCTGAATCATTAAAACATCAAAGAACAACTGCTCCAGCTCCAGAAGATTGTGTTCTTAGTGAAGGTACAATGGGTCACAGTGACTTTCATTGACCTTATGGCAGAATAGATCCTAAGTTATAGTGAAAGGATTCAATTTCTTTTTTAATTTATAGTAGGTAAGAAGTCATAAAATCATTAAAATATAGTACTGTATACGTGCACACTGAAGCTTTATACAATCTTTCACGTGTTAACTTATAATTCAAAGTCACTTTCAATTCAAAACTGCTTTCATGAAAATAGTACCTAATGATTGTACAGAGAAGGTCTTTATTCTGGTACTTCCTGTTGTAGGGCAATAGCCCTACGTCCCTTTTTCCCAATTGTGCTCCTGTGTTGTCACCAGGGCCGGTACAAGGCAGGGGCGGAAGGGACACGTGCCCTGGGCGGTAACATTTGCTATAGGAGGGGGGCGCAGCCTGCAGGTGAAGTTCTGCCACGGCCGCCGCCCGCCAGTGTGTACGAGTCAAGTCACCTATATCGGCGCCGAGCGGCACTGTACAAATTGTGTGTGCCGAGTGCATGCGCTCCTGCATCCTCCCTTCCCTCAGCTTCACTGTTAACAGTCTCTTACTGTGTCACTGTTTACTCCCCCCTACGGAAGAGTCTCGTAGTCCCTGCCGGCGGCGTGACGTCACTCATATCCGGAGGTGAGGTGGGAGGAATCAGAGGAGCGCAGGGAGCTGTGTTGGACTCAGCGCTGTGACCTAGAGGAGCCAAGGAGCTGCTGCCTGGCTAGCTGGAAGGAAGCTAAGCTAGAAAATTTGGATTGCAGTGTGACAGTCTGTTATTGACAGACAGTGTGCTACGGTCCAGCCCATAGGTACTCTTCTCTTTTTTTTTTTTTTTTTAACATAACAGACTTGCTGTTCACATAATACACCTCTCCATTTTATGTGCATCTATTTAGCAGTTTTGCGAGTTATTTGCGACCGGTTTGCCTGTAATACTAAGCAGTCAACTGAAACAGATTTGCACAGTTCTACATCAGAATAATCACTGGAAATGAGGCTGATTTTTAACTTGTAACAGCTGCACAATTACATCTGAAATTTAAATATGGCTTTTTTCCACAAAAAAAATCACTGAACGCCGCCATTACTAGTAAAAAAAAAAAAAAATTAATAAAAATGCCATAAAACTATCCCCTATTTTGTAGACGCTATAACTTTTGTGCAAACCAATAAATAAACGCTTATTGCTCACCCATCCATCTATGTCTTTATGCTCTATTTTGGTGAGGAATCTCTTTGAAAAACACCCCCTAGCATACTTTTAATTAAAATGTGTGAGTGAACTCTGTTTCTATCGCATTAAACCTAATTGAACGTGTACTGTTTTAAGTTTATTCTTGTATTCTTGTTTTGAAACAATATTGATTCTTTCTTAAAAACGGGGGGGGGGCGCAGTTTGCCATCTTCGCCCTGGGCACCAAATGGCCTTGTCCCAGCACTGGTTGTCACCCTATCCTACAAGCTTCTGTTAGAGTTTAGAAATGGCCAACTTACAAATACTTTAGCAGCTCACTTTTAATATTAGGACACTTACCTATCCAGGGTTCCCACGATGTCGGCACCCAAAGCCGATTTGCGGATCGGCTCTCAGGTGCTGCCGCCGCCATTCAAGGTAACGGAAACCAGCAGTGAAGCCCTTTGGCTTCACAGCCGTTCCCCTACTGTGCATGCGCGAAGCGCCCTGCGCTCTCTAACTGGCCCGGCAGCAGAGGAAGAAGGAAGGGTCCTGAATTTTCTGAGGGACAGAGCCGTGGTGCTGTCTCCTGGAAGTGGGGAAGAACAGGTACACATTCCCCCTATCCCCCCTGAAAGGTGTCAAATCCATCAGCTCTTTCCTCACAGTTACAACCTTTTGTGCCACCTGCCCCACCCTATTAGATTGTAAGCTCTTCTGAGCAGGGCCCTCTAAATCCTCTTGTATTTTATTGTATTATATTATTATATGTATTGTATTATAACTGTATTGTCTCCCTTTTATATTGTAAAGCGCTGTGTAAACTGTTGGCGCTATATAAATCCTGTATAATAGTAATAATAAATGTGGCACTGGAGGGGAGGAGGAAGCATATAAGCGGAGGTCCCACTTTACCTCCGCTTATAATGGCATGGTCCACTGTTGTCCCCATCAGAAAATCCTGGTTTGAAACCATTGTTGGACCACAGATGCAACAAAGGATGCAAAAAGATTAAACAAATATTAATTTGTATTGGTTAATACAAATGTAATCATTCAGTCTTTTTGGATTGTTCTTGTGCTATTTGAATCATGATCTTTTTGCAGCAGTTTTTTTTACTTCATAAAATAACTTATGTTAAGAACTAGTATAATTATTGGTATATATGGTTAATAGACATATAGGGGTTGATTTACTAAAACAGGAGAGTGTAAAATCTGTTCCAGCTCTGCGTAGAAACCAATTAATCTTCCTTTTTTTTTGTCAAATCTTAATTAACAAGCTGAAGTTAGAAGCTGATTGGCTACAATGCACAACTGCACCAGATTTTGCACTCTCTAGTTTTAGTAAATCAACTACACAGCTTTCATCACAGAATCCACCTTGTCGTTTCTTGATTATTTTTATATAGTAATTGTGATTGTTTTTAGTATTTTTAGGCTAATTGGTTTGTGGCAGTTGAATAGATACTTTTTATTGTTTCGTTTTGGGTTATTGATTTCATACTGTTACTCATAGGCATGCGCACAGGGTGTTCCAGGTGTGCCTGCACACACCCTCATCACCCTGTGTGGCACAGATTCCCCCCTTTTTCCTTTTACTTTCCATCCTAGGAACTGGTGTCACCTTGAACAAGTGGAGAGGCAAATCTCTCCAATGGGGACACAAACAAACCTGAAAGACGTTCTATTCCTGCTCTACTATATCCAAAACAAAATACAATGATTGGGGTAAATTTCTACTTTAATGCTAAACTACATTTATGTAATATATTTTATATATCGTGATTTTAATACATTTCCTGCCAATTTTGATCATGTATGTATAAAAATAATTTGTTATCACAATCAATATAAAAATACATGCAAATCTAATATGTTATCAGTACTTCATGGGTCTCCCTTAGAGGGGATAGTTTGGTGTGGGAATACATACTTACTACATGTAGATTGTGTCCTTAGGATGAGCTGAACCCAATACCTGATGGCTGCAAGAGAGAAAGAAATTCCAGGTAACCTTTGAAATGTTATAGAATCCTTAGGTTTAATGCACCAAGTCAAATCACATTTCACATTCAATTAAGCCAGTGAAAGACAGTTCATTATGCAGGGCGAAGAAAACATAATTAGACCTAGAGATCGCACGCGTAACACTTCTAAATAAGGAGCGGGGAAACATTTATAAAGCTAATTCGCTTTCTTGCGGCACAATTCTAAATGTGAGATTGTCTTGTGAGAAGTCTTAGAACCTATTAAAACAATGATAAATATCTCAGCCATGTGTGATACTAATTCACATTGTACTAAGAACAATACAATTAATTAAACTCATGTAGATGTTGAATGTTGATCAAGCACCATAGTTATGTTACTAGATTTGGCTAGCATCTGTAAAATGTAACATGAACTTTGTAAGGACGGCACAGTGATTGATTTGACACTTGCAGATGGGTAAACCACAGTTCTAAGCCAGTAAAAGAATGTATCACTAACATATTATATAATCATCATCTCTATTATTAAGAAAGCAGCTAGAAACATTCATGACAAATTGTTAATTAGGAGCAGATACAGCTCATTAGGGCACATTCATGGGGGCTGATTTACTAAAGAAATATATTTATACCAATTTACACCTGAGCGTAGCGATTTACTGGAGTTTTTCAGGCATTTTTTTAAAGTGTTTTTGCAGCTTTTTACAAGAGTTTTAAAGCATTTTAGAAGATTATTACAAGCGATTTATAGCTCCAGGCGTTTTTCTTTAGCCAATAGAAAGCTCAAGGAGGAAGAGAGGGAGAGGAAATTAGGGGTGGAGAGCTGCTGTTTGACCAGAATATGAGCGACAAAACGCTCGTAAAGTGCTCAAGTCGGGCATTTCTACTGAAGTCTGCATAAAAGAAAACCAAAACTCCTGCGCTTGAGAAATTACTGTACGGCTGATTGAAAACGTAGGTCTTTGCTGATCAAACCACCACATCAGCTGTGCTGCCACTCTCAACAGGTCAGGGAAAACCCAAATAGAACTCTAGAAAGAAAAAGGAACAGAGGGTGCACCAGCCTAGTGCATTACCTTTGCGACACATTAATATTGCAAGAAGTTTAAAACATACTCACTAACGAGTGATAAAACCGAACAAGATATAGAGTCCACCTTTTGTTCCATCCAGCAAGATCCACTGACCAATAACAGTTGTGGAATGAAGAGTCCAAAGAAAGCTGGATGGAACAAATGGTGGACTCTATATTTTGCTTGGTTTTATCACTCGTTTGTGAGCATGTTTTAAACTTCTTGCAATATTAAAGCGGGGTTCCACTCAAATTTTTAACTTAATCTTACCCCCTTCAGTTAATTGCATAGATGTTCAAATGCCACACGAAAAAAATTTTTATGGCTGTAATTACCTTTATATTGTACTTTATTGTGGCACTTCCTGTCTCTCCTCCCATGGGAGTAGGCGTGTTTATTGCCTTTCCCCGGCGCCGCACTGTCTCCCGGGAGCTTAGTGTAAGGCTTCCCAAGATTCAGTGAACAATGATCATGCGCGTGAACAAGCTGTGAATGAACAGCATTCACCACATCCTGGAAATCAATGCTTGTGGGCTTCACATGCCCACACGCAAGATGGAAACAGCCAGCATCACATTTTTTAAGTTATTCTTCAGTACGAAAACAGACAGAGGCGGAAAGATTACACCCAAACTGTGAGTATTATTTTGGGATTAGCAAAGTGTCTCAATGACCTAAAAAAAAAAAAAAAATTGGTCACCGGACTCCCACTTTAAAGTGTCGCAAAGGTAATGCGCTAGGCTAGTGCGCCCTCTGTTCCTTTTTTCTTTTTAGGTTTCTATTGAAGTCTATGGGACCAAACACACTTGTAATCTGCCAAAAAAAAGCTCATTTACTTTTTTGAGCGATAGGCGTTTTGCTTCAGGCGACAGAACACTGATATGTGAACAGGGGTCATTAAAATAAATGGGATTCGGCTTGTTGAGCATTTTAGAGCTATAAGCTTCAAGCAGAAAATCGCTCAGGTGTGAATGGAGCCTAATAAGTCAGTTAAGCTGCATTCACTTCAGTCTTCCAATCATGTAAAGGTAACTCATAATTTTAAATTCCCCCGAAAGTCATTGGGCAATGATGATAGTGAACACAAATTTATCTAGCTAATTAAAAAATGTACTACTAAAGCTGGGTACACTTATGTTGAAATTTGGCCAGTTCAGCAGGAGCCAGAAGAATTTTGATCTGTGTGTACCCCTCTCTGTTCAACAGAGGCCAATAGTTAGACCGACTTCTGTTGAATAGTACTTCTGAAAAAACAGCATTTCATCAGTTACTGCAGCCAATGGCTGTAGCACTGATCAGTGTATTCTGAGAGGGGGAGGAAGTCCCCACTGTCAGAATACAATAGCAAAGTGGGGGAGGTCCCTGCATCCATAACAATTGTATGAATGTGGGAATCTGTGCGTTTTTATTTTTTTGTTCAACTCACTAATTGGACAAAAAAAAACCTCAACATATATATACCCAGATTAAGGCTTATGGCATGCTAGTGATCTTGAAGTTGGTGGTAACTAGTCAGCAACTAGATTGTTAGACTGGGTAAGGAAACCACTCACATGTTTCCATGACATTGCTGTCTCTGGCTGAACTGGTGAACACTTCTTTGCTGGCTAAGTAGATTCCGCAGCATTACCAGATGATTAGGGAGCAACAGTGTGGAAACAGGTGAGTGGTTTCTTTGCCTCTCTTGCAATAATGTTACTGGTAAGTTGCTTCCTGTAACAAGATCACACGTGTGTTATAGGACTACTAAAAAGACTACTAAAAATCGAATATAAAATAGTATCAAAACTATTACAATGGAGGATATTATTGTTCCCACCTTCGTTTTTAAAGCCAAAAAATTAGGAATAAAACATATTCCTCATTCCAGTAGGGTCCTCCACCTGTGCGACCGGTCCTGCAAAGCCTCCTCTTTACGGTTCTCTTAACCATGGTCACAATCCTGCCCACTCCAGTGGTTAATAGCCTTGCTTTGTATGTGATCATGCTGAAGGACCTCCCATAGCTCAGAGAAGGGAGATGAGGACAGTGCTGAAGATTTCTGGAGCATGTGTAAGGTAAACAAAGCAGACTCTTAATCCCCCCTCCAAAATGAAACAAACATTTACCCCTTGCAAAGCAGAGGCAACCCCATTGCAAGTATTTTTTTTCTTCCAGTCCATTTGGGTGGGTGGAAGCCAGTGTGGGAATCAGCAGAGAAGGGTGGCAGACACTGGACACTTGGTGAGGTAGATAAGTCTGATAGCAGCATTCATGATAGACTGAAGGGGAAATAGTCTATGCAAATGTAAGCGAATGAGGAGAAAGTGGCTGTAGTCAAAATGAAAGCTAACCAGGGAGTGAATTAGTAGCTTTGTGGTGTTGTGGATTAAGAAGGGGGCATATTTCTGAGATGTTGCGGCGATTGAGGCAGCATGAGTTGGACAGCAATTGGATATGGGGCTGAAAAGAGAGTCCATAAATGCTAGTCCATCTTGGGAGCGAGCATTCCTTCATACAGTGGAACCATGGAGAACGAATGTAGCCACCTTCTAAAAGGAAGTTGGATCACAGCAGCAGTAAAATGGAATTTGGAGATTTTGAGGAGACTGAGAGCATCAGTGGGTACTTTTTGAGTTAAGAAATTCTGGAAGGGAGATTTATTTTTTTAAAACCAGAGTTTAGTGTCAATTAAATGTTTTTAGTTCAATTTTAACTCCAGACAAAACATTTTTGTTTTAGTTTTAAAACAGTGGGAAGAAGTTGGATCCTCTAAAATCTCTTATGCCCTGTACACATGACCGGTTTTGCTGTTGGAATAAACTCTGAAGGTTTCTCCGACGGAATTCCATTCAAGCGGTCTTGCCTACACATGGTCAAACCAAAGTCCGACCATCCAGAACGCGGTGACGTACAGCACGTACGACGAGACTAGAAAGAGGAAGTTCAATAGCCAGTAGCCAATAGCTTCCGTCTCGTACTTGCTTCAGAGCATGCGTCGTTTTTGATCTGTCGGAACAGCATACAGACGAGTGGTTTTCCCGATAGGAATTGGTTCCGTCGGAAATATTTAGAAAATGTTCTATTTCTAGGCTCGTCAGAATTTTCGAAAAAAAAGTCCGACGAGGTACACATGATCGGAATATACGATGAAAAGCTTCCGTCTGACTTTTTCTGTTGGACATTCCGCTCGTGTGTACGCGGCTTTACTGTATGTGACTGGTTAGGGAGATTTGCCTACACTTTCTGTGCCTTTAAAACAACCATTTGTGTTGTAGGACAATACTAAGTTTCTAAATTGAATAAGGCAATTCTCATTTTAAATAAAGAAGGTCTTTTGAATTTTTAGAGAACGTAAAAGGGGAGACATGGCTTCTTTCCTGTCTTTCAAGCCAAGGTTCCATTGTTTTTAAGCCTCATCCCTTCTACCCCTGTATACAATAGTTCTAGTTTATGTTTTCAATTGCAAGGAGCTGGAAAATATTCACTCTACCTAAATTCTGCAGTTATTGTAATGGTATCCACACATTAGCAGACTTTTTTATGAGTGGATCAGTGAAAAACAGCCCTATCCATGAAGCGTTTTGCTTTATTATCCATATAGTCAGGTGGTTTATTTATTGAATGATTATATCCAACCCAACTGGGTGCGTTAATTAACTTTTTAGGGTACCTTTACTTATAGTCAGTAAACAATGCTAATATGTTCCAACTGCCAGCACAGACTCCTTGTCCATAAGGTTATCTTCCAATCATTAGAACCTTCTCTATCCCAGACTTGCTACAATCATTATTTTTTTATGTACTACATCAGTTGTACCAGGCATATTTACTATAAAATTTTTATTTTTAAGGGTTAACGTCTAAATTTTCTATGTCTATTTTATTATTTTAAATGCAAGAAAAAGAAAGGAACTGGGAGACTGGGCCAACTAAATTATAATAGATATTATGTTTTTGATATTTCTTATTATTATATTGTTTACCATCGAGGACATTTTGTTACAGTTATATGTATGATCTATGTATGGTTAGTTTACTCAGCATTAAAAAGTCATAGTATGTGACGTCCAAGATATCTTTAACTGATGGAAATTCCACTGAGATTTAGAAATGTGTAGTTCATTCTGTTCTTGCGTACTTTGTCAATGAAACAGCCTGTGATGTTTGTCTTGAGAGGAAGTTGTGACTGAACATGTAGCATGGGAACTGAACCTAAAAATTGGAAAAAATCCCAAAGGAAAGATACAGACTGTGTGTAGGTTGCAGATCTGTCTGTTTGTATGGTAGTCTTGATCATTAATATTCTACTGTAATATGACGAATAAGCTGGAAAAATACAGTATTGGCATCAAAATTCAAATAGTTTGATCTAGGACATATCCTATGAGGCTGATTTATAAAGCAGTGAATGTGACATTCACAAAACATTCACTGTAGATGAATCAAACACACCATCGTGATGCATCACTGCACACATGTTTTGCTGAGACTAAACATGCACTGTGTTGAGGCACTCCATTGATTTTAACTGGATGCCTACTACACCAAAATACCAGAAAAAAAATCCATGCACTATTTCTTTAACCCATTGCAGCATAGTGCACAGTAGTGAGTTACTACCTGTTGCAGTACGCTGAGTGCAGATGCTTCAGTAAGGGCTATTCCCCCTGTATTGTACTTGATGATGTTAGCATGTGACTGCCGGCCAGAACATCTTAGAGAAGAGGCTTTGGGAGACCAGACGCACAGATGAAGGAAGCCTGCTGGAGCGAGGTAGAGGGTGTGTATCATCATTATTTTTTGTTCATGGCTCTCCTGCTGATCAGATTGAATCCCATCCATTATTACAGTATTTTTTTAATGTTTCACAAAGCAAAACACCTACCAGGTAGGTGTCCTGACACTGGCTGAGAAATAATGGTATACATAAAGCTTTTTTTCTGCTTTCTTTCTCCTCTCACACTGATATCCAGATTTTAAGTCACTGAATTAAAGTAGAAAATACCACATTTGGCCACTCGATGAAGCTAAGTATTATAGAAGTTTCTTACACTTAGCTCTGTCTAGTGGCCAAATGCAGCATTTTCCTTTTTAAAACAATGATTTACAGTCAAACAGCACAAGGTATAGACTATATACTATACAACTGTCTTTTTTCACTGAACACACAGAACAAACATATATGCTATTCCACCAGAGAATGGCTATGCAAACCCTTTATAAATAAATCCCTAATGCCGCGTACACACGGTCGGACTTTTCGTCTACAAAAGTCCAACAGCCTGTCCGACAGACTTTCGGCGGACTTTTGGCGGACTTGCGGCGGACTTGCGGCAGACTTTCTAACGAACGGACTTGCCTACACACAATCACACAAAAGTCCGACGGATTCGTACATGATGACGTACACCGGACTAAAATAAGGAAGTTGATAGCCAGTAGCCAATAGCTGCCCTAGCGTGGGTTTTTGTCCGTCGGACTAGCACACAGACGAGCGGATTTCTGGGTCCGGCGTAGTTACGACGTAAAGATTTGAAGCATGTTTCAAATCTAAAGTCCGTCAGATTTGAGGCTGGAAAAGTCCGCTGAAAGTCCGGGGAAGCCCACACACGATCGGATTGTCAGCCAGCTTTAGTCCGTCGGCGTCCGTCGGACTTTTGTAGACTAAAAGTCCGACCGTGTGTACGCGGCATAAGAGTTTGGGTAATAGGATTTCAGTACCTCCCTGCATATGGATATGCTATGCCCATTATACATAAATGACCAACAAGTTATTTTAATATTCTATGACAGAAATAATTTTATATCTGTGTCAGCATATTTTTAATGCCTTACACAAGCCTTGCACGTCATTTTGTGGCTAATTGGTATTAAATAAATCGAAACAAGTACATGTGTACCTGGAGGCAGAATAATAGAAAAATGAACATACAAATGGAAGATTTTGAAAAAGTTTGTTATATAGTTCTCCAAAACTAAGCAATGTGCTTTTTATTATCATAAAAAAAATATTTCATGTTTGTTTAGCAGAGCAGGAAGATTGGAATGCATGCGGATATGATATGTTATTAGATCACATTTCCATGCATTTCTAAAGGTTATATTTATTAAGGAAATAATTTACATATTTAAGTAAATCAAAGCAAGGGATGTTCAGGTCATCCCTGGAGGCAACATGACAAATTAAAACACATTTATATTCAGTACATTCCAAACAAATGAATGTAGGGAGTGTAAAGACATCATCATAAGGTGCTTGCACATACTTTCCCTGTACCCTGGCCTGAACCACTGGCTATGGGTATTTGTGATGTTTTCTGGACTCCTGCAAGTCAATGTTTGGTGACTGAGCTTCCCAATCACCAGGCCTGCCGCATGGGGGATTTCAGCAGATTGTTTAGCTCTTTGCAAAATTAATATTTTTGCAGCTTATGCATTTGTGTGTATTCACTCAGCAGAGAGTCACTTTAAATATAAAACATAACTAAGAACATAGCTAAAAGCTAATCACATGGATTTGGAGAGATTCCGATAGTGAAGGGAAGCAGGAAAGGGAGAATAATATTTTTTAAGCTAAGGAGTTTAAAGCTAAACTCTAGGCAAATTTATTGTTGAAGTATTTATTAGGTATCTGTTTTACAAGTCAAAGGGTGTCTATTCATGTCCATCCATTCCTGAGATTTACACAGTTCTGGAAAACAGCAGAGCCAGGCTGGTGACTTAACTCCACCTAGCCTCCAGTCTGTGATTGGACAGCGAGGAAGCAGCAGTACACTGCTCATTTCAGCAAAAATGCTTCTCCTGGTGTGAGCATGTTCCTTCTTAGTATATAGTATTTGTATGCACTATGCCTGATTGGGTCCTAGTTCTGTCCCTCACTATCCCATTCAGAGTTCTACTGTACAGGGACTACAAGAGGCTGACATGAAGTCAAATTTTGGCACTTACTCTAGTTTCACTTAAATACATTTGATACTGTTGAACAATTCAATGTCAGTTGGACCTGGGAGAAGAGGGCCACATATATGCATATCTCCATGGTACATAAATTTAGCACTGCTCTCTGGATTTTTGGACTAATATATATTGCCTGACCCCGGCTCAGACCACCCTTCTCTGTTCTGTGCTCTTTCTTCCTCCATTCTTTATCTTCTTTCACAATATTTCTCTAAAGTATGTTTGGTTACTCAAGTGTTTATATTGGCACCCCACATCATTAGCACCCTGATGTTGAGGCAGTCTTCATTGGATGTGTCCACCTCAGCTAGTTGTATCGGGTGATAAGGATCTGGCCTTTATTTAGGGGGTTGATACCTTTACTGTTTGGGAATTGACATTGTGGGTTTTAATATCTTTTGTTTCATATATGGATTTTTTATCTGTGCTGCTGATGTCGGTTCTTTTGTATTGTCTATTTGAAAAATTGATAAATATTTTGAAAGAAAATACATTTGATTGTTAATAAATACATAAAAATAAACTGCGTTAATTGGCTTTGTTTTAATACTTGTCAGGAGTTCTACTGAAATACTATCATTCATTACAATCATAAATACAATGTTTTGGGCTACTACATCTGGAATCATCTTCAGGTACTTCACATAATGTAGTGCCCAAGACGGTGCTTTAATGGCTGTGGTGATCATTGAAAATGATATCACATTTGCTCTATGCCAGTCAGTTGGTACCATTCCATTCAGTAAGGGTTCTTTAAAAATTAAAAATTGTGCTTGGCTATAACTACACTAAGTTCCCTAAGGACTTGTGGGTGTAAGCCATCTGAACCTGGTGATTTGTTTACATTAAGTTTCTCCAGTCTCTTATGTACCTGGTTTTAAGTCAGCCACAGAGGTACTTTCGGGGAAACATCATGAATATTACTGTTAAGACTATCAAACCCTTTTTATCTGTAAAAACTGAAGAGAAAAAATATTGAATATAGTCTTTAATACATAGTTTATGGTGGAATGTTTATTTTATTGTGCTCAATGTGTTAAGCTAAAAACACTAAGGGTTTAAAGTGATTGAAAAGGCAGAAAGGCAGCCTTCCCTTATACTTACCTGAGCCAGAAGTCGATCCAGCGCTGTGCACTACAGCTCTCTCCTCACTGGCTCAGAGGCAGCAGTGGGAGTCAATGGTTCCTGCTGCTGTCAATCACAGCCAGTACAGGGGGAGTGGGGGGCAAGGCTGAGCCAAACTTTGTATGTCAATGGACACACAGAGCATGGCTCGGGAGGAAGCTCATATGAGTGCCCTCATAGCAAGCAGCTTGCTATGGGGGAACTCAGAAGAGGGGAAGAGCCAGGAGTGACAACGGGGTGCCAGAGAAGAGGAGGATTGGGGCTGCCCTGTGCAAAACCATTGCACAGAGCAGGTAAGCATAACATGTTTGTTATTTAAAAAATATATACATATATGTTTACATTTACAATCACATTAATACTACTTTAATGGAAACCTGTGCTGAGAGAAACATAGGGACTGATTTTTCCTTCTAAAAATGCTAGTTCCCTGGCTATCATGCTGAGCTAATGATTTTTACCTCATCATGTAGATCAGAGTTCTGAGTTCACACGCTGCCTTCAATTGCTGCATTAGAATTAGGCCTCTTTCACATGGGCATACATAAGCATACACCTGTGTGAGAGATGTGTTTTGCCAGCACAGGATGCACAGGTGTAACATGCATCTGTGTGCAGGCAGTTCAGTTCATGTCAGTTGGGACGCAGCAAGTACACAGACACAGGCACTGCTCCCAATTTGACATCCATGTGGGTGTGTGTGGGTCCCTGAACTCACACTGTCTGTATTCGAGGACCCACACCCATATGGATGTCAATTTGGGAGCAGCAGTAGTGTCCATGCAGCCGCTGCATCCCAGCTGACATAAACTGCCTGCACATGGATGCACGGAACAGATGTATATCTTGTACATGCATATATGACTGTTAAGTACTCCTGTGTGAACAAGGCCTTAGGAACAACCTCCAGGTTTGTCACAGCCAAGGTTTCCATTATTAGATACTCAAGTCATTGTTGGTAACACCTAACCAGTAATATGTTGCTGAGTACTGTTTCCAGCCAGGGCCGCTGATAGAAATCATGGGGCCCCATGCAGCCTACCTGACGGGGCCCTCTTGAGCCCCACCCCTGAGCCTGCCCCCTGCCTTAAGATCTGGTGAAAGGCCTGAGATAGGTGGGAAGGGGTCAATGATGCAAAGAGGTGCCCATATCCTACTTTATAAACTTACAATCTGTTTATTTATGTGCACTATATTAAAGTATGCAGCAAAGTCAGTTTAACTGGCAGAATATGCAGATATGTGGGCTCTCACAAGTGTTTTGCTACAAGACAGTGCCTCATTATTTACTTAGGGCCCCTCCTCCATGCAAAAATGCTGCAGTACAGTTAAAAAAAAACACAAAAACCTGGGGGCAACTGAAGTCCCAGCTGCCTATTGCCTTTCCTGGCGGAGTGACCTTCCTCCGCTCCACGCTCAGCAGCTGAGAAAGCGAGAGAGGCGGGCAGCAGCGGTGGCAGCGGCAGGGAGAGGCAGTTCACAGGGAACAGAAGGAGCCACATATAAGCCATGGGTTTAGTACGTTTTTTTTAGCAAATTAATAAACTTTTTTTTTTGCCCAGGTTTTTGTGCTTTTTTTTAAACTGTACTGCAGCATTGTGGCATGGAGGAGGGGCCCTAAGTAAATAATTATGCCCTAAGTAAGCAATATGCACGGCAGGCGCCGGGCACAGACTACACATGCGCCCAAAATGGAAAAAGAAGTCCCCTGACTGTTCCTCCGACACCATCAGATAAGGGCCCTGGAAATAGTATTAATACAACCCCTAAGCTAGTAGGAGCGGCTGAGCGGGGGTATAAATTAGAAAGCTTTTTTTTGTTTTACTCCACTGAACTGTCTGTGAAGCTGCACAGGCCCCCCCCCCCCCCTGCTGGCCGGGCCTGGTACAATAGCGCTGGTTGTACTGGCTTATCAGCGGCTTTGTAGACGGCTGCATATCCACACAGATTATCTGGAGAAAAATCTGTGGCTGCTTTAAATCATTTGTCTTACATAGTTTGTGTAAATTATGTGTATTGTATGAGATTTACACTGTATAAGAGTTCCAAAAGTTCTTGTAGTTGTAACTCTAACAGGCTGCTTGCTATTTTCTTTCTTTTCTTTTTAACACTCAAATGACTTTCTTCTATGATCAAGTCTCTAATATCTTCCTCCCAGACTATGTACACAGCCGCATATTCCTGTTAGACAAGTTTTATAACACACAACTTAAACATATGGATGTGAAGTGTGACTACCCTCCATGTGCACCTCACAGTAATGCTAATAATGTCACATTGCCAAAAAGCCATATATGCAGGTTACTTCACACCAATGTATCTTTATGGAAAATGTTTAGAGTTCTATTTTCACATCATACTTAAAGTTATTTTTTGGAAAGATGAAAACAAGCACAGCTTTGGCTGGTACATATTACTGAATATTTTTCAGATAGCACTGGTGTATAAATAAATCTGCAGGTCAATGTTTGTATTTCAGGAACACCTTGACTTCACAGTATTAATTTCTCTTTCCAAAGAATGACAGAGTAAATAATACATGACTTCACTGTCATATGCTTTGTTCTTGTCTCACATTTGTCTGGGTTCTCTGTTTTACTGCACTGCGTTTATATAATATATACATTATCAGCTGAATCACATTTTGTTCTTTGCATTAAATGTCTATATCCTGATCTCAGCTCTTTGGGGTTGATTTACTAAAACTGGAGAGTGCAGCTGTGCATGGTAGCCAATCAGCTTCTTACTTGTTCAACTAAACTTTGACAATAAAAACTGGAAGCTGATAGGATTCTATGCAGAGCTGCACCAGATTTTGCACTCTCCTGTTTAGTAAATCAACCCCCTTGTCTAAAACCGGCCATAGATGGTTTGAATCTCGGCCGGTTCAGCAGGAACTGACCGAGATTCGAACCCTGTATGGGCAGGCTAAATGTACCAGGTTGGGTACAACTAACCTCTCAGATTTTACATGCCATTATCGCATAGCAATAACCACTGTCTCCTCCTAGTGGGGGCAGCTTACCTCCTGCCTGCAGGGAGATTACAATGACTCGGCAGGAGGGCTTCCCCTGTCAACACTGTCAGTCTCCAATATGAAGACTTGATTTTTAATTGAACTAGGGATATATATATTAAAAAATGTGATGTTTAGTAGTAGTAGTAGTAGTAGAGATTTGTTTTAAGAAGTTTGTATGATGGAAATAAAGTAATTGTATGCATGAGCTCTAGCAATTATGCAATCATAAGGAATACAGTTTTTTTTTTTATATACTGACTACCATGCCACCCATTTGCATTTGCTTGTAATGGTGGTGGAAGGCGTGGGAGGAATTTAAGCTAAAGCTGTAAGACCTCAAAGTACCTGCAACTGCTGGAGCATAGGGAAGAAGAGACGGTCAGGACTGGACTTACAGCCAGGTGAAAGCCTGCATCAGGTTTATAAAACTGATCTTTCCAGTCCCCAAGACTTAAGTGAGAAGACACAAGAGAAAGAGGATACCAAGGGGCCTTACCAATATTTTGCCATGGGGCCCTATAATTTAAAGTTACGTCCCTGGATGCAGGTTTATTTTTTTGAACTGAAGGGCATATGAACTGCACCAGCCTTTATGCATATTGTGTTGGGCTGCAGATATAAAAGACTAAAAGACTCAATTTAATCCAGTTATCTATTCAATAACAAAAAATGTATTTTAAAATAGTAAATAATACCCCAGCCTTCTACAAACCCATGTTCACACCACCATTTGGATTGGAAGTAGAAGGGGCTGAACACAAAAAAGAAAAATACCTGATAGATCCCCACATTAACACAATGATGTGTAATACAGGGATTTCTCCCGCTCTGGACCCCATCAGAATTCATTGATAAGCACTTACAGCCAATGGATGCAAGCGCTGGTAGAATGTTGATTTTCCAGCAAGGTCATTTGACAGAAGCAAAATTCTACCACCACACCTTATAGCAAACCAGTACTTTGTTTTAAAACATCACCTCCACTTCCCAGAATAATCTTATGCCCTGTACACACGACCGGTTTTGCCGTCGGAGTAAACTCTGAAGGTTTCTCCGACGGAACTCCGATAGAGTTCTATTCAAGCAGTCTTGCCTACACACAGTCAAACCAAAGTCCGTCCAAAGTCCGACCATCGAGAACGCGGTGACGTACAACTTGTACGACGGGACTAGAAAAAGGAGGTTCAATAGCCAGTAGCCAATAGCTTCCGTCTCGTACTTGCTTCAGAGCATGCGTCATTTTTGGTCCGTCGGAACAGCATACAGACAAGCGGTTTTCACGATAGGAATTGGTTCTGTCGTAAATATTTAGAACATGTTCTATTTCTAGGTCCGTCAGAATTTTCTAAAAAATAAAGTCAGATGAGGCATATACACGATCGGAATATACGATGAAAAGCTTCCGTCTGACTTTTTCTGTCGGACATTACGCTTGTGTGTACGCGGCATAACACTTCTTTTCCCCCAGAGCTTTTTTCAGCACTGGAAGCTGAAGCAATTACCCAATACTTGCAGGAATGGAGTAGCATGTGACAGCATTGTTACCAACCTTGTGTAAGCTACGACTCATAGATTACACAGTTAGATTCTTTGCTCCCACTTACCAAATTGAGTGGCTGGGGAGTAAAAATTATTTAAGCATATGCTATCGGGGAAGATTAAAATACATGAACCTATTACTTTACCCTGCATACGCAAAGTATACTGTAGGCTCATTTTAAGGTGTTATGGCAGTTTGGTGCTGTCTAAACGGTTTCCATTAATAAAAGATTTATAATGTTTTGGATGTATGTGGACATAGGTATAAAGAAGTTGGGCTTTTCATCCTAAAGCGGGTTGTTCAATGAAACTTTAGGAAGGAGCATGATTATTGGTAGTTTAGATGCTTTTAGTACCTTTCTGGTATGCACCAATGCCACTGCATTGGTGTCATCAATGGCATGTGCCTCATTTTTCATTTTTCACTGGGTGCTTTGGTTTGTTTGTTTCTGTCATTTTAAGAATGAGCCTCTAAACAAACTACTTTATCTGCGCTCAGCCTCGCTTTTGAGATTTATTGTATTTTCTACATTAATTCTTACACCTCCATTTAAAATTGCATTTTCCTCCTCAAAATTATTTTAGTTTTGGTGGGTAAATATTTCAGTGAACTAGGCAACCTGGCATTTTTTTATTGGATTGTGTGGGTTTCTGTGTTGGCTTGCACATTACAATGCACTGTATATTTTGGTTTCACTATCTAGATTAATGTCTATAATAGTCATGCTTACTGGGCACATGAACAGCTGTGTGTTGCAGCCATTCTGTTAAGGTCCCAAGTTACCCATGACATTTTCTCAGAATAAGAGACATAGCTGCAGTGACCTTCCCACTCCCTCCACCTTTAGTTCATACAATATAAAAACTGTTAGCCGATGCCAGAACCTTCTTATCAGATCCTTGAGAGGACAGATGCAGACCTTCTCACGGCTTTTAGTGGAATCCACACTTCAGTCAAGAAGCCCTCATAAAACTGACAATTTCACAAGCTTGAGCAACCCGGAAAACAGATACCTGCCAGATCCCCCCTCCATCATAAATACCTTAGCTGAAGTGTCTAGAAATACACATGTCTGTCTCTTCTTCTCCATAACCTCAGTATATTTCATAACTTCTGAAATAATCACAGTACAGCCCGAATAAGGACATGTTTACCTCCACCAGTTAATTTGTAACGTTTTAAGTCCTAACACCCCTATCTTAGATGAGATGGGGAGCTAACAGAACACATTATCCCTGCTAGGTAAAGTAGACATCCGAAGCTTGTCATATTTATATGCATTTTCAAAGGTATTTTAATGCTGGACAATAATATGCAAGTTAGCAAACTGTAACCAAGATATTAATACCTATAGAAAACTATACCTGGGACATGGTCGTAAACGCAGTAACATCCCAGAAGCCATACCTTCGACTGGATGATTGGTCAAGTCAGTTCTGTCAACACCGCCCTCGAGGTCCAGAAAAAGGGACTGCAACTACAATTTGGCACCTTTTAGGGGGGAGGGGGGGAACGGGGACCTGCTTTTGACAGGTCCGCTTCCCCACTTCTGGAAATGGGGACATGGCCCAATCTCCCAGAAGTTCAGCCCCCTTCCTCCTCCACCCCCCCTCCGCTGGGCCAATTAGAAAGTGAAGCGCGCTTCGCGCATGCGCATTAGGGAACCAGCTGTAAAGCCGAAGGGCCGAAAGGCTTCACTGCTGGGTTTCCTTACCAGGAATGGTGGCGGCAGCACACGGTAGTCGATCCGCTGATCGGCTGGGGTGCTGACATCGCGGGCTCCCTGGACAGGTAAGTGCCCTAATATTAAAAGTCAGCAGCAGTATTTGTAGCTACTGACTTTAAATTTTTTTCACCCAGGCTGGACATCCCCTTTAAAGAATCTCTGCCTCTTGAAGAGTGCTATTACATGGTAAATCTCTGAATATACATGTCTGTGGTGACAGTGTGTGTTACAGACGTTTATTTTAAAATCATAATTATTATTGCTAATATTGTGAACGAGTGATAGGCTGATCTTATCTGGTGGCAGTTTTGGGTTTGAAGCGTTAATTGATTAGTTAACTAAACTCAGTATATACTACAAACCTGAGATTTTGGAATGAGCCCAGGGTGGCCCCCTATGTGTCTCACCTCCTCATCCCTGCACTGCTGAACTCTCTTCTCAAGACTGTGTTAACAGCTTCCACCTGCTTGCTGCTGCACTGTTGAACTCTCCTCTAAAGACTGTGTTAACAGATTTTACCTTGCTGCTTTGCATAGCGTAGCCAGTCCATTCAGCGCCCCGCTGCCTGGCAACCAACACGACACGACGTGTGACTTGGCCACGCCCCTTCACCACCTGGACTTGCTATAAACATCATGACGCCCCCGCGCCGAGCAGCAAGCCCGTCGGTGCCTGTCTGGGCCAGGCTGGACAGGGCAGATGGGCCACAAACCTCTAGATACAGTACAGGAAAACTTTCTGCCGGAGAAATAAGTACCGCACACCGTTTAATCTACTCGAGGTTGTTGCTTATTTGACTCAACAGTCAACATACTGCAATATTAAGAGACATTCAACTTAACTGCATCGAAAATAAAATCTGGTGCCCCCGTGAACATAAAAAAGGGAACAAACAGCCGAAAAGTACATTGGCGAAATCATCTACCTTTGAGACTTTAAGGGCCACCTTCATTAATGCCCGCTCAGCCACTAAGCATTGTTCAGAAATTTTTGACATGCTAGAGTCAGAGAAATTTCACATTTTAGGAATCACAGAGACTTGGTTTAATGTGAATTATAAGTCAGGTTTAGAAGAATTACTTCCCCCGAAATTTTAAGATTTTAGTTAAAAATAGAGAATACAAGAGAGGAGGTGGGGTTAGTGTGATTCATGATAATTGTTTGGATTGCACTGAGCTAAAAACACCTGAGTTTGCCATATATACTCGAGTATAAGTCGATCCGAGTATAAGTCGAGGCCCCTAATTTACCACAAAAAACTGGGAAAAACGTATTGATCCGAGTATAAGATGAGGGTGAGAAATGCAGAGGGTCAACAATGCCCATCTGCAGCTGCATGCCTCCCTGTGTCCTGTGCAGCCTACCTGTATCCTGTGCATGTGTTCTGTGTATTGTACATGTGCATGTGTCCTGTGTCCTGTACATGTGTATGTGTCCTGTGCATGTGTCCTGTACATGTGTCCTGTACATGTGTATGTGTCCCTGTGTCCTGTACATGTGACCTGTACATGTGTATGTGTCCCTGTGTCCTGTACATGTGTCCTGTACATGTGTATGTGTCTCTGTGTCCTGTACATGTGTCTTGTACATGTGTATGTGTCCCTGTGTCCTGTGTCCTGTACATGTGTCCTGTGTCCCTGTGTCCTGTGTCCCTGTGTCCTGTGTCCTGTACATGTGTATGTGTCCTGTGTGCATGTGTCCTGTGTCCTTGTGCAGCCTACCTGTGTCCTGTGCAGCCTCCCTGTGGCGATCTCCGATCAGCGTGTGATAATACACTTCGGCGGCCATTCCACTTCAAAAGCCGCGCCTCCTCCTCGTCTGTGATAGGCTGACCGCTGACTGCTGAGTGTTCTGCCTATCACGGACATTCTCTCATTCTCATACCACGGACGAGGATAAGAGAATGTCCGTGATAGGCTGTACACTGACAGCTGTTCAGCCTATCACAGACGAGCAGGAGGCTCGGCTTTTGAAAGCTGGAATAGCCTCCGAACAAATTATCACACGCCGGCCGAAGTCTGCCTGCATGACACGCTGATCATGCAGACAGACGGTGGTGACTCGAGTATAAGTCGAGAGGGGCACTTTCAGCCCAAAAAAATTTGACTTATACTCGAGTATATACGGTAGTTCATTTGAACACCTGGTGATCATGTGTAAAGTAAGTGACTCTTCTTCATTTGTATTAGCCACTGTCTATTGTCCACCTGGTCCAGCAGGGACTTTCCATGCTGACTTATCTGAACTAATGATGTCCCTGTGTCTACAATTGGATTGTGTCATCCTCCAGGGAGACATGAATATGTGGCTGGAGGATGACGCAAGCTGTGACTCCCAGGATCTCATCGGTGACCTAGATGGCCTCCACTTTACCCTGGCATACACCATGATCACACACATAAAGGGCCATATGCTAGATGCCCTTATGGCACGGAAGCTTTCAATGTTATAGCACATGAGGTGGGATGGTCAGACCATAGTCTGATCACCTTTAACCTCTTGGATTTTGCACCAATAAAAATCCCCAAAGGAAATTGTATGACAAAATCTGCTCCATTTCGGAAACTAAAAAATATAACAGTCGAAGACTTTAAAACATGCTACGACTACTATCAGGGACAGCCACCCCCAGTAAATGAAAAGAGAGAAATCGGAATTCCGACTTTAGAAACCAAGATTGAAAGGCTGGAAAGATCTCTAGATGAATTTAAGTTAAGAATCAAGGCA
The DNA here is from genome assembly GCA_037952925.1 of Lithobates clamitans. Taxonomy (NCBI): domain Eukaryota; kingdom Metazoa; phylum Chordata; class Amphibia; order Anura; family Ranidae; genus Lithobates; species Lithobates clamitans. The sequence continues at coordinate 1,259,197 of JBBGZY010000675.1, forward strand.
AGTCTGGACATCCTGGCCCCATTGACAACAGTAAATAGGCGCCCAAGACTTTTTAAGTCAAGCCCCTGGTACGCCCCTAGTCTCAACTCACTTAAGAATAAAAGACGAATATTGGAAAGAAAGTGGCTTAAATCAAAACTTCCCCGGGACAAAATGGCGTATCGGGTCTATTGTCGAGGCTACACAAAGGCTATAAAACGCCATAAAAGATCCTATTATAAGGATCAAATAATGCAAGCCTCAAACAAGCCTCAAGGATCATTCACATTGGTTAGGGACATATTTGAACCGAAAAAAATGTTATTCTAAGATTGTCCCATCTATGGAATTATGCTCTGTGCTTCAGTCTTCCTTTGGGGAAAAAATTTTAAAAAATCTGTAACCAGGACAAAATCTTGCCTGATGACTTTGACCATCTGGCACTAATAAGAGCTCCTCCAGCTTTTAGCTCATTTTCATTCACTTCAGTGGCAGAGATATCCAATATTTTGTCTAAGCTTAAACCGTAAAGCTCTCCGAATGACATCTGTCCCGCATGGTTCATGAAGAAAAATGCAGATACATTGGCCCCAGAAATTACAAGGATAGTGAATCTATCTTTAAAAATAGGGGCTGTTCCAACACGACTGAAGCACGCCATTGTCTCCCCCTTGTTGAAGAAGAGCACATTTGACCCTTCTCTGCTCACTAATTTCAGACCTATATCTCATCTTCCCTTTCTGGAGCAGGTCGTCTTTTAACAAATGCAAAGCCTCTTCGAGGGTAACGACCTGTTCCATGACTCCCAGTCGGGATCTAGGCCTGGACGTGGCACTGAACTGTCCGCACTCGATATACGCAATCACCTGTTAAGGGTAAGGGATGAGGAGGGGTCGGCAGCCTTTGATACTATCGACCATCAAATCCTGGGAGACCGCATGAAATGCCTTTTTGGATGTAGTGCACTGTCCTCCGTTGGATCAACTCCTTTCTCACAGATAGGACCCATCAAGTGCCGTTGAACGATTGCAGCTCGCCAATGGAACCCTTTCTCTATGGTGTCCCGCAGGCTCGGAATTGTCGCCCCTGCTATTCAACTGCTATATGCGCCCACTCGCTGACATTATTGCTACACACAAATTAGCATGCCAGATCTACGCAGATGACACGCAGATCCTGGCTGACGCTGACGATGGGCCAAATATGCACCTACAACTGAGAAATTGCCTCCTTCACATACAAAAATGGATGGCCGATAACAAGCTAGGCCTTAATGAAGCAAAGACCGAGGTGATGCTGGTGGGTCCTCAATCAACCACCAATTTTCTCTTGGCCTGGCCCACTTCATTCTGCCTCATCCCAACGTCGGCAAAACAGGTCAGGAACCTAGGTATTATCTTTGATCCCTGCCTGTCATTTATACCTCACACAAAACTCTGTATCAATAATTCCAACTTCTATATACAGAGAATCCGAAAAATAAAGATCTGTTTTTGCACGAAAACCGGCTAACTCTTGTACAGGGCCTTACCCTCCCTCCTGAGTTTCAGGAAGGGTATAAACCTTCTTCTTTACCTAGGTGTCACGTACCGGAGCCCGAAATGATGAGGGTGGCCTCTTGCACGGTTCCGGTCCAAGCACTCCTGGTGGTGGGTACAGGGAGTGCTAGGGCAATGAAAGGGTGTAGGTGCCTGAAGGTAGGAGGCTGGAACTTGGAGATACAGGAACCTCTGCTGAAGAGATGTGGAAACTGATCACCAGACTTGTTCAGCGGGAGCCAGATCAGGATCAACTGCAGAATCAAGAACAGGCAGGAGTCGGCAACAGGATGGCAGCAGGGTACCGAATCAGAAGGCAAAACCGTAGTCAGGAACAGGCAGAGGTTGGCAACAGACGGGCAGCGGGGTACAGAATCAAAAGGCAGAGCCGTAATCATAAGTCCAAGCCAAGGTCAGTATTGCAGGTAGAAGCAGGTTCAGCAGGCAGGGGAGATCCAAGAGAATGGTCAGAAGATAGCCGGGTTTTCAGGAACGAGGTCAATCAGGCAGAGTAACAACAGGAACACAGGGACAAGCTGAAGATGATCCAGCACTGATGCTAGGCAGACTCACTATTTATATAGGGTGCTGTGTGCCAGGATTCGCGACAGCGTACGTACGTACGCACATGCGCGTTAGCACGTTAGCAGCTTAGCGCATTTGCGCATGCGCATTAGCGCGTTGGTAGTTGCTGGTGCACGTTAGTGTGCACAAGCGTTTGCATGGAGGTGCCATTGTGCATGCCCACTCTGGATCTCATTTTTCTCTGGCTACAGTTCCATGCATGCACATTGGCATTAGCGGAACGAAGGTTGGCAGCTGCTGCACGGAGACGGGTGCTTGCTGTGTGAGTTCTCTGACACCAGGCCTACGGATAATCTGATGAAGAATAGAAATCGTACAAAAACATGGATTTTGTATGCTCTTTTTCCTCCCCCACCTCGAGGGTTAGTCGCCCCCCCCCACCCCCCCCGGTTCTTCTCTTTTTTTACTCTACCTCTTTCATATTGGGCACCCTAGGCTCCTTTTTTAACGTTCTTTTGGAAATCTCACTTGATTTTAGGGTCTTTGTGCGCCTAAACGCGCTCCTAACTGAGCGCATTCGGCGCAGTACAAATCCCATATCAAATCAAATCAGTGACAATCATTGTCTGCCTGTTGGCACTTAGATTGTTGTCCCGAAAGCTGGAAAATATTTGTGCAGGGTAAGGCTCGAAATGTCATTGTTGCGAATCAGTAACAGCATGGTATGAGGTTGACCGGCCAGTTGTCACAGGTTGGTGAAAAGGGCAGTGGTGTGACCCACATTTGTCACAATGTCAACTGAGTGACAATAAGCATAAGCGTAACCAAGAATTTTCATTTCCTCAAAATTTCACCAAAAGTCTGGAGACGTTGACTAAACTCCACAATTTTGATAAGAGGCACTGGAATCATTAATGAAGGTGAAAGTAAAATGGTTTTAAAAAGTGCAATGGGCTAAATGGATCCTGGGGCTTACAGAAGCTACCCTCAGCTATCCTGGTGCTGTTCTTGTGCCAAAAGGTGGCTTACCATTGGCCTCATTATTTGTTCATCATTATTATGTTCATAGAAAGAAAAGACAATCAGCAAAAAAAGTCACAGCACATAAATAACAATCAAATAAATCCTGGAAGAGTAATCTGCAGTGAATGTTTAGTGAATATTAGTTTCATTGATTTTTAAACATGCCACTAAATTAAAGTAAATCCCTTTAAATACACCCATACACATACATTTTGAAATAAAGAAAAAATGGAGCAGATGTTTTTTATTTAAAGACTTCCCGCCCAGCCTGTAGTCAATTGATGGCTGGGCAAGTGCTTTCCCATCGGGGGCACGATCTGTCACCGGCTGTGCCCACGGGACATAGCCGATGACTGATTAAAGTACCTGGACGCTTCCGGTGCCATGTGATCGCCATGACCAGTCACAGCAGGTCACATGACAGTTGTACACAATGGATGGCTTCCTTTTATGCAAATCATTGTGTAAAATTGTGTTGCTAGTTGTGATTGGCAAATCACAGCCCATCTGTACCATGTGATTAGCTTTGACCAAAACAAACTGAATTCATTCAGTAAAATGCTCACTTATAACCATGTAATTTACTGCTATAGGCAAACATAATGTGTAAAAAAAATCTTGATCATTTCCCCAGAGTAGTACAATGTTACTATGGTAACATTATATTGCTTTGGTCACAGTGTGTTTAAAAAAATCGTTAAAAAAAGCAATAAAATAATTTTTTTATTTTTTTATTTTTTTTAAATTAGATTTTTTTTTTGTACTGTCATCCATCAGTGTCCCTGATCACCACCACACCAGTTATATAAGGATGCTGTACTGCACTGGTGACAGTGTGTAAAAAAAAAAAAAAACTGTGAACATTTTTTTTTCATTTCTTAATTTTCCAAAAAATGATGACAAAAAAATTACAATTTTAAAAAATTCCGCAATGCCTCTTACCTTGGACTGTCTACTTTCTAAAAAGGGGTCATTTGGGGGATATTTCTATTGTCCTGGAATTTTAGGGCCTCAAGAAATGAGATAGTCCATCAGTATATCAGGATAAATGAATTTCCAGATATATACCATGGTTTGTAGACCTTATAACTTTCCTACAGACTAAATAATATACACTGATTTGGGTTATTTTTAACAAAGAAGTGTAACAAAATACATGTTTGGCTAAATTTATGAAGAACAATTATTTATTTGCAAAAATGTATAAAGAAACAAAGAAAATGTGTTTTTTAAATCTTTTCAGTCATTTTTTGTTTATTTAGCTAAAAAAAAAAAACAGTGGTGATGAAATACCACCAAAAGAATGCATGCTCTAGTTGTGTGAACAAAATGATAAAATTTAAGTTTGGGTATGGTGTTGCATGACTGCACAATTGTCAAAGTGGGTCAACACTGTAAGCTGAAAATTGGCCTGGGCAGGAAGGGGGTAAAGGTGCCCTGTGTTGAAGTGGTTTAACAAATTTTCACCAAAGCAGCTCAGAGAGCAAACCTGAGATTGCTTTAGTAAACTATCACCAAATTTTAAAAATCTGTAATTTTGCAGCAAAACCAATTTTAGCAAAATCACATTAGTAATTTCTAATTAACAATATACAGAAAATGTTTTTAGAATATTGTGCTTATCGTAACTTCATTACTTTTGAATGAGTTTATTCTTGTTTCTTATTTCAGACATGTCATCATAATTACAAAATTAGAGCTTGTCTGTTAAAGGACAATTTACCTTTTCAGCAAAATATTTTGTATTAGTTTTGGAACCAGGTCCAATCCAAAAAGGAATTTGTGTACAATGAAATACATTCTAAGTGATCAACTTTCTTCTATATGTACTTAGTTACAAGTATGCAGTATAATGTTTGGTGGATGCAGTGGAGATGTAAGCTACTTTTGGTGGCATTCCAAGTGCCCTATTACATTAGCAGTAACTAGGATACCAGTGAAGTCACCAAAGTATTGACCTATTGTTTTTAAATTTTGGACAAAAGATGCTTTCTCTGGTCCAGGTCTCTAACCTAGTACACAGTGGTGAAGATATCGTGCTGACAATGCATATTTTTTTTTTTAATTCTATATTTTATTTTTCCAAAAACAAAAAGTACATTTTTTTATACATATCAACAAATATACAAATAACATTATTGCTGTTTGCATATCACAAAGTATAGTTTAACATATTATAGTTCAGTTTTCTTTACATATATATGACTTATTGTCAACCACAGCAGAACCAAAAGTAATACAACATATACAGAGAAAAAGAAGAAAAAAAAAGAAAAAAAGAAGAACACAACCCACACACAGATTCTTCCCCTGTTTCTAGTATATCCATTCTACATACACGCATATGCGCATTTGTCCGTATACGCACCTTATGTACGCACACACATAGATACATACGTATATAATTTCCCCGTCCTCTTCCCCCCCAGCATTTCACAAATGCTAATTACCAGGGAGAAAAGAGGGAGGAAAAAAAAAACCCTTCCCATAATGCTCCCGCTCTCTCACCCTTCTCCCTAGGCCTCCATCTGCTCTCCGATCGCACATCCGTATTCCCTAGTGCAGACCAGAAGGGACCATGAGTTCCATTTTTTATTGAATTTCTCCACCTTACCCTGTATAGTTGCATTTCTTTTTTCCATAGCATATATCCCAGCTATTTTTTTAAACCATAATGAGATCGGGGGGGGGGGGGGGTGATTCCCGCTTCCAAATGGCCGGGATACAAGCCTTTGCCGCATTCAGAAGGTGAACCACCAGTGAGTTCCGATATTTTCGCTTAGAAAGATCCGAAAGGTGGAGAAGATATCTTCCTGGATCGAGCCCCAAATCATACTCTGTTGACTGTCTTACGGTGTCCCGCACTTTAGACCAGAAATCTTACATAACCAGAAGATATGGAGCATGTTACCCTCTGACTCTCCACACCGCTGGCTGTTGAAGAGTAGTGGGCAAAATGTAAAATATAACTCCGTTGCTCCTTAGATAGTGTAATGTCTAGACCTCTTTCCCATTTCAAAAGGAATACTGGCACAATGTCTTCGGGGGGATCTATTAGTATTTTATATATCTCCGATACCCCAAGTGCAGAGGGCTCTTCTAGAAGACACAAATTTTCCAATGGTGTATTTGATCGATCTGATCTCTCCCCCCTGTTAAGGGAAATTAGGAAATGTGTAAGCTGCTGCATCAGCCATGGATCCAGTGGTGGACAGAACAGCGACTGCATTTCCCGACTGCTCTTCAGCCTATATGCTTCAAGAAAATCCCCTAAGCGGAATTTACCCTGGCGCATGATTTGCTTAAAACGGTTATCTGTATAACCAAGTGGGAATGATGAGTTCCCCAGAACTGGATGGAGCCGAGTGATTTCTCCATCAAATTTTGAGAAAAGGTGGCTCTGTTGGATTACTTTTAAGGTTGCCCCTATCAGAGGGTGAGATCTTAAAGTTCCCAGAATTTTTGGCCGCAGCCATGGCAAGCAATGGAGTGGAATCTCTGTGCATGATTGTTCGATCGTTACCCAGATTTTGTGTCCCTCGTCTCTGCACCAGGCGAGTACCCTAGCAAGATGTGCTGTTTTATAATATCTAATCGGATCTGGAAAGGCCATGCCACCTCTGGCCTTTGGCATAACCAAAAAGTTGACCGATAGACGAGGCTGCTATTTTTTCCAGATAAATTTAATAAAAGAGCATCGTAAAGACTTCAGAAAGGACTCTGGAATAGATATTGGCAAGGTCTGGAAGAGGTATAGTAATCTTGGTAGAAGAGCGGTATTCTGCGAGAATGAGCCAGATGGATAATATCTAAGGCTCTAATGGTATTGTCTTTCGCTTCTTTGGTAGGCATAAAGCCCACCTGGTCAGGGTGGATGACATTCTGAAGGAGAGGTTGTAACCTTGTAGCTAATATCATTGTAAAATTTTTTAAATCAACGTGGAGTAATGAAATTGGTCTATAGTTCTTACATTGGGCATGATCCTTGCCCTCCTTGGGAATAACCACAATATGTGCCCTGAGAGTAACGATCGGTAAAGGTCGGTCTTCTAAGAGGGAATTAAATGCTTTAATAAATCTCGGGCCCAGTGTGGATGCGAAATGCCTTATAGTGGACTACTGTATATCCATCGGGGCTGGGAGCCTTATGTGGCTTTAATGTACTGATTGCACGCGTATATTCGTCGATTGATATCCGAGTATTTAGTGCCTCAGACTCAGCGTCGGAAGAGGATGGTAGGCCTGAAGAGGCTAGATATTCTCGAATTAGTTGTTGCTTTTGTGCTAACTGGTCTGGTGGGATATTTGTCTGTAGATTATATAGTGACTGATAGTATTCTCGAAAGACCTCCGCAATTTTCCTAGATTCAAAAATACGGTTCCCTCCATCAGAGTCTATGTGTGGGACATAGTTTCTCTGTGAGTTTTCCCTAAGTGAATGGGCTAAGAGTTTGCTTGATTTATTCCCTTGTTCGTAATGTGCATTTCTAGCTCTCAGTATCTGTATACTGGACTCTTGTTTCATCAGGGAGGATAGTTTTTCCCGCTGTAGCCTGAGGTCCAGTGCTACTGTTTGTGAAAGTGATTTTTTATGTTTGGTCTCTAAGTCCGTTACCAATTTTAGTTGATCCTGAAACAGTTTTTGATTTCTTTTGCGTGCTTCCGTCGCCTTTTTAATCAGTATACCTCGCACAACCCATTTACGCGTTTCCCAAATGGAAACACCAACACCAAGTTCCTTAATGTCTTGCAGGACAATTTTATGGGTCAGATGGTAGACGCACCAACTAGAAATAAAACATTACTAGATCTACTGATTACCAACAATACAGACCTGATAACAGATGTGGAAATACAGGGCAATTTAGGTAACAGCGATCACAGGTCAATTAGTTTCAGTATAAATCACACAAATAGGAGACATGAAGGGAACACAAAGACACTGAATTTCAAAAGAGCCAACTTCCCTAAACTACAAACCTTGCTAAAAGTCATAAATTGGGATAAAATATTAGGAACAAAGAATACAGAGGAGAGATGGGTTTGCTTTAAGAGCATATTAAATAAGGGCATTAGCCAATGTATCCCATTGGGTAATAAATTTAAAAGAGCGAACAAACATCCTGGATGGCTTAACTCCAATGTAAAAATGCATATAAAAGCAAAGGAGAAGGCCTTCAAAAAATACAAGGTTGAGGGATCATCCACAGCATTCAGAATTTATAAAGAATGCAATAAGAAATGTAAGGGTGCAATTAGGATGGCTAAGATAGAACATGAAAGACACATAGCGGAGGAAAGCAAAAAAAATTCCAAGAAATTCTTTAAGTATGTAAACAGTAAAAAAGGGAGGACAGACCATATTGGCCCCATAAAGAATGAGGAAGGACATCTGGTTACAAAGGATGGGGAGATGGCAGAGGTATTGAATTTATTCTTCTCCTCAGTCTTCACGAGTGAATCGGGGGGCTTCAGTAACCAAAACTGCAGTGTTTATCCTCATGACACAACACAGGAAGCACCTACATGGTTAACAGAGGACGGAATTAAAATTAGACTTGAGAAACTTAACATTAATAAATCACCGGGACCAGATGGCTTGCATCCGAGGGTACTTGGGGAACTCAGTCAGGTGATTGCCAGACCGTTGTTCCTAATTTTTACAGACAGTCTATTGACTGGAATGGTACCAGCTGATTGGAGAAAAGCCAATGTAGCACCAATATATAAAAAAGGCCCAAAAAACATCCCTGGGAATTACAGACCAGTTAGCCTAACATCAATAGTATGTAAACTCTTGGAGGGGATGATAAGGGACTATATACAAGATTTTAGTAATAAGAATGATATCATTAGCAGTAATCAGCATGGATTCATGAAGAATCGTTCTTGCCAAACCAATCTATTAACCTTCTATGAGGAGGTGAGTTGCCATCTAGATAAAGGAAGGCCCGTAGACGTGGTGTATCTGGATTTTGCAAAAGCATTTGACACAGTTCCCCATAAACGTTTACTGTACAAAATAAGGTGAGTTGGCATGGACCATAGGGTGAGTACATGGATTGAAAACTGGCTACAAGGGCGTGTTCAGAGGGTGGTGATAAATGGGGAGTACTCAGAATGGTCAGGGGTGGGTAGTGGGGTCCCCCAGGGTTCTGTGCTGGGACCAATCCTATTTAATTTGTTCATAAACGACCTGGAGGATGGGATAAACAGTCCCATCTCTGTATTTGCAGACGATGCTAAGCTAAGCAGGGCAATAACTTCTCCGCAGGATGTGGAAATCTTGCAAAAAGACCTGAACAAATTAATGGGGTGGGCGACTACATGGCAAATGAGGTTCAATGTAGAAAAATGTAAAATAATGCATTTGGGTGTCAAAAATATGAATGCAATCTATACACTGGGGGGAGAACCTCTGGGGGAATCTAGGATGGAAAAGGACTTGGGGGTCCTAGTGGATGATAGGCTCAGCAATGGCATGCAATGCCAAGCTGCTGCTAATAAAGCAAACAGAATATTGGCATGCATTAAAAGGGGGATCAACTGCAGAGATAAAACGATAATTCTCCCGCTCTACAAGACTCTGGTCCGCCCGCACCTGGAGTATGCTGTCCAGTTCTGGGCACCAGTCCTCAGGAGGGACGTACTGGAAATGGAGCGAGTACAAAGAAGGGCAACAAAGCTAATAAAGGGTCTGGAGGATCTTAGTTATGAGGAAAGGTTGCGAGCACTGAACTTATTCTCTCTGGAGAAGAGACGCTTGAGAGGGGATATGATTTCAATTTACAAATACTGTACTGGTGACCCCACAATAGGGATAAAACTTTTTCGCAGAAGAGAGTTTAATAAGACTCGTGGCCACTCATTACAATTAGAAGAAAAGAGGTTTAACCTTAAACTACGTAGAGGGTTCTTTACTGTAAGATGGGCAAGGATGTGGAATTCCCTTCCACAGGCGGTGGTCTCAGCGGGGAGCATTGATAGCTTCAAGAAACTATTAGATAATCACCTGAATGACCGCAATATACAGGGATATGCAATGTAATACTGACACATAATCACACACATAGGTTGGACTTGATGGACTTGTGTCTTTTTTCAACCTCACCTACTATGTAACTATGTAACTATGTAAATGGAGACATTTCTTCTGAGTCGTTTTCATTAAAGATTCTGGTTTATTCGCTAGTAAGATCCTTTTGGGGTTGACTTTCCTGTAGCAGCGAGTCATTAAGTTTCCATGTCCAAGGTCTGTTAGCCGTCTTAGTCAACTGGAGATCTAGAGTCACAGGAGAGTGGTCTGACAGCATTTGTATCCCGATAGTCGAGTTGATCACAGCTGGTAGTAACGATTGCAATACTAATAGATAATAGATTCTCGAGTAACTATTGTGTGGCGCCGAGTAAAAAGTATAGTCACGCTCAGCTGGATGCTGGACTCTCCAGACATCTACAAGTCGCATAGATTGTATAGCTTTTTTTATTCGTCTTAAATATTGATAGGATAAATGTGTAGCGGATTTAGGAAACGTCCAGGAGGGGATCAAGGGCCACGTTGAAATCTCCACCCAGTATAAATCCACCCTCCATAAAGACCTGTAAGTTATTGAAAATTCCATTCAAACAGCTCAGCTGAGCCTGATTAGGTAAGTAGATAGACGCCAAAGTGACACGGCGGCCAGCTAGGTCTCCCTTAAGGGAAAGGTAGCGTCCTTCTGGGTCGCTCATCTGATCGACGTAGGACCATGGAACCATCCCCGAAAGCAAGATACTCACCCCCCTTGTTTTAGAGTCTGGGGCTGTGCTATGGAAAACCTGTAGGTATCTCTCATCTTTACATTTAGGTATCTTCCCAGATTGAAAGTGAGTTTCTTGTATAAATGCCACTTGTGTATGCATACACCAGAGTTCACGTAGGTCCGGTATATTCAAACCATTGGCATTCAAGGAAAGACAACACAGCGCTGACAATGCATATTAACTGCCAGAATAATTTCAATGTTACATAATACTAGTATATGGTAAGGAGTGTAGCAGAAAAAAAGGCAATAATATTAAACCAAGTTCCAAATGATAAAAAAATAAATATAACATACATGTGTAAAAGAGAATACAATAAAGTCCACTTGTATTATGGTAAAGCTTTCACATTCGCATGATTAAAAGCTACTGCGAGCCTACATATAACACTACAGAATAGAAAGGAAATGAGATATATTAATGAAAAAGCAAAATGTTCTGTCTCTGTTCTGTCTCAGAGACACTAGTGCAGAAATAAGTCCATTTAATATCGGATCTTAATACACATTCATCAAAAGCGGCCGTCTCACCAATTATTTCTTCTACTTGAGTAAGGAAAAGTCACATTACATTGATGTTTCTGAAAATGTCTAGATGGTGGGTGTAAGATATTAAATAAATGTTTTTCTTTTAATGGATCTCTTGACTCCAGACTCTAATAACATTTTGCCAAAATCCCTGTGATACACATATTCTTGATACTGACATTTATTGCAGTAACCTGTATGTAATACTTTCTCATATTTGTGGATGAAAACGACATCAGTGAAGCTTCTTTACTTTTATTCTGAATTAGAGTATGGTTTTTAATTCTCAGTGATCATAGCATTAAGTATTGTGTGAATATGTAATCACTGCTGGTTAAGATTTTTAGTAAGGGTAGTGGATTCATAAGTTATGTTTTTATGTTTTATTAATATAGCTAATTTCTATAAGGTGGCATATATAATATCGCCACTTGCTTCTCCCTATTTATTAAATTATTATTTTGCAAAGTAAATATTCACTTTGCATAGGTAACAGCTTCTATTTCTCCTAGCAATTGTATTTCTTTATTAACACTGCTTGTTACGCATGTGCAGATATGCTCTAAGCATCTGTGAGATGAGCCTAGTGCCAGGATAGTGCAACTTCATGGCCACCTTATGTTAAAATGAACAATGTGCTGGCAGTCAAATAAGCTTCAGAAGAAGGCACCAGCAGCTGTGAAGTGGCTAGGAGTGTGGAGCTGTCATTGTTGGAACACTGCGAATGAAGAGGCAAGTTTGCCATAATGCGTAAGTATTCTGTACACGATATAGTGCTATTCCCTCGTTTTTACTGAAAAATGGAAGTATATGTTAATATAACTGCACAATCTTCTTTATACCTACAAACAACTGCTGTATATTGTGAGAGGCCTAGTTTATTGGATAGAAATTGATTTGATCGACAGTTCCTTCACAATTTTTGGTAAACCTAAAAAAATTGTTGAGATTGTACTGTTGTACAATCAGTCTGTTTTTTTTTTTTTTTTTGCAAGGTAAGTATGTCAGCCCTTCTATTAATCTTTTGTTGTCGATAACAGCATGGCGGTTAACATAGATTTATGTTAACATTAGAGTAAGGTCCATTTAGGTGACTGCCAGCAGAGATCCAGCTGGGAGGTACAAAGGATCATTACAAACAATGTTGACTATTCTGGCATGACCTGTGAATGTGAAGACGTAACACTAATAAACTGCAAGCTCCATATATCTACTAAACTTCACTTTTTGTTCTAAAACAACTGCTGATTCTTTTTTTTTTTTTTTTTTTTTAGCAACGGATAAATGCATCAACATAAGAAAATACATTGTTTTTAGTAGCACCTGTTCACACCAACATGTTGTGTTGCAGTAGGTCGAAGAGAAGAGAGAAGTCCTTCATTCGGCACTGCATTTTCACATATACAACGATTCAAAGAAATTTTTTTTTTTTTCCAAATTCTTTATTTTCTGCAGGGTATACATACATGACTTGAACAATCATGAATTGTTTACGGGACTCAGGAATAGGAGAAAAATAAACTGGTGCTCAATGCTGATCAATCATCAGAAAACTGGTACATGCAAGACCACTGTGAAAAAAAATGGAGGAATCAGCAAGTTCATGAAGAAATTGAGCCTAGTCCACTGAACTTCATTAACTTAACTGTGTACAGACTCTATAAAGGGACTTTTTTTAAACTTTTTTAACCAACACCTGGTGCTGATGGTTTGTATTTTATATATACTGTATCTCTCTCTCTCTCTCTTATATATATATATAGATATATCGATATATCTATATCGATAGATGATAGATAGATAGATAGATAGATAGATAGATAGATAGATAGATAGATAGATAGATAGATAGATAGATAGATAGATAGATAGATAGATAGATAGATAGATAGATAGATAGATAGATAGATAGATAGATATAGAGAGAACATTTGGTACAGGCGTGTAAGGGGTCAGTCTAAGAAAAGGGTCAGACAAAGGATAGAATGAGGAGGGAAAGAGATCAGAAGTGGAAGGGATGTGGGGGTCAACCACGCTTCAAACCCGCTGAAGGAAAGTGGGATGCCAGATGTCCTTTCCAGCCTTCCCACCATAAGCTCAGAGAGACTCAGATCAATCAATGCATTAGGATATGGAGCATTTCTCAAGACGGCTGATGTGTATTCAGCAGAAAATGTACATTTTATGCAGTAACACCAGTGTGTTTTGTGCTGCTGTTAGTTTTCTTTTTCAAAGATTTTATTCAGATTTTTTTCAAATAAAGAATGTATAAATAATGAAATTCATTGAACAGTACCGCAAGGGCACAATATCTAATAGTTTATACAAATATATTGTAAACACTAAAATAAATAAATGTTTTCAAAATTTGCAAGTAAAATAGTATACTGTAACATGGAAATCTAATAGATATATTTTATATAAGATATAAGTATCAAACTCTGTTAAAAAAGTACCCTTAAATGTACATGAAGTCTAATAAGCTTTTGTAAACAAATGAGGATGAGTTTGTCATCCTAATATTGTAGGTGAATATTACAATAGGTCCAACAGAGACCTTATGGGGCCAAAATAAAAAAAAAGGGAAAGGAAAGAGAAAAAAGATAAGAAAGGAAAAAAGGTTAAAGATATAAGGTATCTTGTGCCAACTTTTCTATTTTTGAAGTAATTTCAAGTGGAAACAGTTCTAGAACCATCCATTTGATATTTAGTCCATGGATCCCAGGGTTTCTCAAATAATTGAACCTTATCATTTAATATGGCTGAAAGATGTTCATTAATCCAAATTTGGGATAATTTCGTTTTTAGGATCTCAAAGGGTAGGGTTGTTATTTTATATATGATCTGGCTATAGTGATTTTTGCTGCTATAAATATATATTTTTTTCAATCTTCTGAAGTGTTTAGCAGTGCTTGTTTTAGTTTTCCATATGCAAAATGTAATTTACCCTCATGAACCAGTGGGTAAGAGTGAGAAGGTAAGTTGTTTTCACATGCATGGGATGACAGTCTTGGCTGTTTTGAGGAGATGAACTGCCAAAGATGTTTTTGTATTTGGATTTTGAAATTGACATGAGGTGCGAATGGAATCTTTTAAAAATACAACCTATGACAGATCATGTCATTGCTATGCGTATTAACATATTTTGGTGTGAACAAACCCAGAGATTAAACAATGAAGTTAATTTGTTAAAGGAGTAGAAGATGCTCACTCAAAGTGAATGTTCAACTAGTTTACAAAAAAAGGTACAGCTATATTTAACTGCTTCAGATCCGTGCTATAGCTGAATGACGGCTACAGCGCAGACCTACTTTGCCGGGAGTATGTCTATTGGCGTCCTCCCGTGCCCGAGCCGCCTGCGCACCCCCTGCAGGGCACGTGCGGCGCACTCTGTGATCAGTGAGTCTATGAGACTCAGCTGATCACAGATCGGAGTAAGGGGTCGATCTTGACCCCTTACCACGTAATCAGCTGTCAGCCAATGACAGCTGATCATGTGATGTAATCAGAGTGGGTAATCGGCTATTTTTTCTCCTCCCGCTGACAGCGTGAGGAAAAAAAAAAGCCGACCACCGGCGGCTGTGAGAGGAACATTGGTCCCGATCACGTAGCGCTGCCACCAGCTCATCTGTGCCCACCTGTGCCACCTGCCAGTGCTACCTAGAAGTACAAAACAGTGCCGCCTACCAGTGCCCACAGTGCCACCCATCAGTGCCCACAGTGCCACCCACAGTGCCACCCAATGCCCACAGTGCCACCTATCAGTGCTCACAGTGCCACCTATCAGTACCCACAATCAGTGCCTCATCAACAGTGCTGCCCATCAGTGTCACCTACCAGTGCCCATCAGTGTCATCTACCAGTGCCCATCAGTGCCACCTATCAGTAACACCTATCAGTGCCCATCAGTGCCACCCATCAGAGCCCATCAGTGCCATCTTATCAGTGGCCATCAGTGCCGCCTTATCTGTGCCCATCAGTACCGCCTTATCTGTCCCCGTCAGTGCCACCTTATCTGTCCCTATCAGTGCCACCTTAACTGTGCCTATTAGTGCCCATCGATGCAGCCTATCAGTGCCCACCAGTGCCGCCTCATCAGCGCATATCAATGAAGGAGAAAAATTACCTGTTTGCTAAATTTTATAACAAACTATGAAACATGATTTTTTTTTTCAAAATTTTCCATCTTTTTTTGTTTGTTTTTTGTTTGTCTAGCAAAAAATAAAAAACCCCAGCTGTGATTAAATACCACCAAAAGAAAGCTCTATTTGTGTGAAAAAATTTATAAAATTTAATTTGGGTACAGTGTTGTATGACCGCGCAATTGTCATTCAAAGTTCAGCACTGAAAGCTGAAAATTGGTCTGGGCAGGAGGGGGGGTGGGGGGGGTTTAAGTGCCCAGTAAGCAAGTGGTTAATTTTAATCTTGTGATTATGTAGAAGGGAAGAGGAAAAAAAAGGATTTCTACTTTTAAATCATTGGATGACTAACATGTACACCACTTCCACCTATTCAAAAAAAAAAATTCATTTTAATAGTGAACATTTATTTTCAAACTGAACATTCACTTTGATATTTACATTTCTGTAAATCAATCACTAGTATGTAGCACATAGAAGAGATCCAAACTGCATCTTAAAGCGGACATTCAGTAAATTTTTCAATTTTCCATCTATTAAATCTTCTGTCCTTGTTGTTTTAACTTTGGAAGGTAAATCATTTTTTTCTGCCAGTAAATACCTTATATATCCCACTTCCTGTTTCTTGTTTGGTGAAAAGCCTAGGCTTATGACATCATGCACAGCTCTCTCTCTCACTCTCGTGAGAGTTTGCCAAGAAGGGAGAGGGGGTGAGTCATAAGAGGGCCAATGAGAGTTGCGGGGCTGGAGGTGTGCCTCTGTGTGTCTGTGTAAATCCAGGAAGTGAACAGGCAGCAGCTTCAGCTGCCCACAGTTTAAATGATTGCAGCCAGACTCAGTGGAGGGAGGTTTCTGCAGCATATTTGGCAAGTACAGAATCACAGTATATATAAAATAATATGCAAAGTGGTTGGAGGGAAGCTTCTGAATGGCAAAGATGTTTTTATTACAAATATATGTATTATGTGAGCAGACTGCAGTTTCTCTTTAAAGTAGATCTAAACCTAATCAATAAAATCTCTTTTCATATTTAAAGTGGTTCTAAAGGCTAAAAGTTTTTTTACCTTAATGCATTCTCAGCATTAAGTTAAAAAACCTTCTGAGTGTAGCTCTCCCCCACTTATACTTACGTGAGCCTGATCTCAATCTAGCGGTGTGCACGAGAGCACTGGCTCTCTCTACTTGCTCCCTCCTCATAGGTTCAGAGACAGCAGTAGGAGCCATTGGCTCCTGCTTCTGTCAATCAGAGCCAGTGAGCAGGGAGCGGGGGGGTGGGGTTGAGCAGCACTCTGTATGGCAATGGACACACCGTGCAGGGCTCGGGAGCGAGCCCGCACAAGTGCCCCCATAGTAAGTGGCCTGCTATGGTGGGCACTCGCAGGGTGGAAGAGCCAGGAGCACTGGTGGGGGACACGAGAACAGGGAATTAGAGGTGCTCTGTCTGTGCAAAACCATTGCCCGATGCAGGAAAGTATGACATGTTTGTTATTAAAAAAAATATGAATTTAAAATAACTTTAACATGATATTGTAATTATGTACTCGGGCCCTTTCTGTAATAGTATGACCAGACTCTAACTATGTCTCACAATTGTTCTTGCGCATTGCGCAGTCATGTTCAGCCATTGTCAGGAAGCTGTTCCAGAACAATGACGTACTGCTGACGCTGGAGTGAGTGTATGAAGAGAGGAAGTGGCTGAAAAAGGTTGGAGGAGATCAGTGTGCTGAAATGCAAGAAACAATGAAAAAAGGCTAAAACAAGAAAACCACTAGAGATGAGCCCGATGTTTGAGACTCGCAGGGTTCCCCTTTCTTTCCATATCAGACCCAAAAGACCTGGTATGGATTTCAGGGGGACCCCCATGCAATTTTTTTTTTTAATTTTGGTTCGGGGTTCCCCTTAATATTCATACCAGACCCAAAGGGCCTGGTAATGGAGGGGGGGGGGAATCCTATGCTCTTTTTTTCAATGAGTTTTATCAATATTGCCGAAACCCAACAATTCATTACAGTCGCGATCAGTTTTTTTAAATGACTTTTCTCCTTTAGAAATGTTATTTTTCTGTGGTACTGTTCTAAACACGGGAAAAATGCGCCACTTTACAGGCATACTATACACACCCCCCCAGGCACGAAATTTAAAGGAATATTTCATTTTTATTGTTTCACTTTGAGCATTAAAAAAAATCACTGCTCCCGAAAAAACGACCCTTTTTAAAAAATATTTTTGCATTGATCCATGTCCCCTGGGGCAGGACCCGGGTCTCCAAACACTTTCTATGACAATAAATTGCATATAAGCCTTTAAAATTAGCACTTTTGATTATTCATGTTCGTGTCCCATAGACTTTAACGGTGTTCCTGTGTTCTGCCGAATTTTTTGCCTTTTCGCATGTTCTGTTGCGAACCGAACAGGAAGGTGTTCAGCTCATCCCTAAAAACAACATGCCAATTATGAATGCTATACAGCAGTGGTCATCAACCCTGTCCTCAGGACCCACTAACAGGCCAGGTTTTATGTATTACCTTGGGGAGATGCAGACTAGAATACTGTAATCAGTGAGCAGCAAATGATATCACCTGTGATGTATTTCAGTTATCTTGTAAACCTGGAATGTTAGTGGGCCCTGAGGACAGGGTTGATGACCACTTATTTACAGTGTATCACCAAACTAAATGTTGAACAGGTAGGGGTCTCATCTACTTTACACCATGTGAAATACACATCTAAATGAAAATGCATTCATCTCATTCAACTTCTTATTGCTTTAAAGTCACATGAGTCAATTTTGACCTTAAATGGCACATACGGGATTAAAAGAATGCACTTGCTAAGAACTTACAATTTTGCAAAACAAAAGAAAAATATTTGCATGCTTTCAGATTTGCTTCACAGCTACTTTACACTTGGCAACTAAACCAAGCAGGAATTTACAACTTTATCATTAGGACAGTTCTCACATTCTTGGTGGGCGTTTGGCTTTGCTTACAATAGTTATTCTTGTTTTACCAATTAAGGCATTGGTGTATCTTAGGAGTCAACTCTAACTTTTAAATTATTTAAAATATTGAAGAATTGCTAATCTTTGTATTAGGCTAATTTGCTTTGTGTTTCCATCGTGAAAATGTGTCACAATTCCTGACCAAACTGCTTAAAGTGGTAGTAAACTGCAGCCTTTACAAAAAAAAACCCTGCAAGACAATGGCATAATGCGCTAGTATGCAGTTAGCACATTATGAAATGCTTACCTTAGAACGAAGCCCTTCAGCGGGGCGCTATCACCGCTGACAGGTATTCCATCTTCACCTGGTCTTCCTTCTGGATTTGTGTGTCCGGCCATCTGATTGGCCGAGCCGCAATGACGTCACTCCCCCGCATGTATGCGGAAGTCACGTCTGCAGCACAGAGCTCTGGAAGGACAGCACGGGTATGTCGTCCCTTCAGAGCGCATGCGCCGGTTATGTCACCAGCTGCATGCAGGGTGAAGATCTCCTAAACAGTGTAAGTTTAGGAGGTATTCACTGTACCTACAGGTAATCCTTGTCTGTTATATGCAATCACATGTTTCATCAGGTGTTTATTGCTGTCCTTGTACCCGCTGGGGAGGTGTACCCTCTCTATGTTCCATAGTGATCATTGTCACCTGAACTGAAAGTGGGGGAAAATCCTAAACTGAACAGGAAAAGATGACAATATTTATTATGGTATTTACTATTGTATCTACAGGTTAGTAAGTGAAGGTAATTGTCCTCAATGTAACACAGATTCCAAAAAAAAAACAGCATTTTAACAATTCCCTACTACTGTATATCACACCAACGTCAATACACTCATCCTCTTCACTTCCATTACATTGCAGGATGCCAAAGGCCTTCATTTTATCATCATTGTTATCTGCAATATACAAAATCCCACTTTACATATCATACAACACCACTGTCTTAGGTACCATTGCGATGCAGATGCCACGCAAATCTACCTGTCTCTTACACCAGACACCAGTGACCCTGTGACCAGGATCAGTAGGTGTCTCACATACAAGAGTGCATGAACTGGAACTACCTAAAGCTGAACCTAGACAAGACATAAATGCTTGTAGTTGGAGTTCAGAGACTAACATTAACAGTGACAGCTGATTTAAGCCTTGGTAATATAAGTGTTATGTTATCAGAACATGTGCATAGCTTTGGCATGACCATTGACACTGACATATCAATTAAGCAACAGGTATCAGCTGCCGACAGGTCCTCCTTCTGCCATCTCAGGAATATTAGAAGAAATAGACTTCCAGCAGAGGCTATGTCAAACTTAATCCATGCTTTTGCAACATCCAGATTGGATTACTGCAACGTTCTCTACTATGGTCTCCCTGAGAAAGAACAACATTGTTTGCATCTGGTACAGAACACAGCAGCCTGTCTACTTACCCACCAACCCTCTCACTGCCATATTACCCCCGTTCTGCATTCCCTACATAGGCTTGAAGGTATCTTTCAAGATCAGCCTACTTACTTAAAAAGCCCTAAATAACTTGGGCCACCCCTATCTAGCAGAATATCTGGTTACCCATGATCCCACATGCTCCCTTTACTCCTTAGGTAAATAACAAAAACTACAGGCCCAGAATCATCTTAAAATATTTTGGATCCTGTTCATACTTTTAAGCAGCACCCACAATATGAAACTCATTGCCATCCATTGTCAGGGAAGCACTCTCTTTGGATGTTTTCAAAAGCAAACTCAAAACACATCTATTCAACCAAGCTTTTAACAAAACCTGACAAATCCTTCTTTTTAAAAACCCCAACTCCAGTTTGATAAGTGCTTTAAGTCCCGAGGGAGAAAAGCACTTTTGATACACTATGGCATGATGGATAAGTATCTGCCTGTATTTCTCAGCATTGAGGACACCACTGATCCTGACCAATTCTCGCATTCAGTGCAGTACAAATTCCATATCAAATCAAATAAAAAAAATAAAAAAAATCTTAAACTACATTTGCAGAAATGCAGCCCCAAACTTGCAAGGAACCTCCACCATTCTTCACTGTTGCCTGCAGACACCATTATCCAGCCCTTCGGGGAACAAACTGCCCCCTGCTACAGCCAAGTATCCTGCTACAGCCAAGTATTTCTAATTTTGACTCATCAGTCCAGAGCACCTTCTGCCATTTTTCTGCACCTCCAGTTGCTATGTTTTTGCACATAGCTGAGTCGCTTAGCCTTGTTTCCATGTCGGAGGTATGGCTTTTTGACTGCAATTCTTCTATGAAGACCACTTCTGGCCAGATTCCCCAGAGAGTAGATGGGTGTACCTGGGGCCCAGTAGTTTCCAACAGTTCTGTGCTGATGGCAACACTGGATATCTTCCAATGTCCAATGGAAGTAAGCATGATGTGTCTTTCATCAGCTGCATTAAGTTTCTTTGGCTGACCACTGTGTCTATTGTCCTCAAAATTTCTTTGTGCTCCAAAAGAGCTTGAACAACACATTTTGAAACCCTAGTCTGGATTATTCAGCCCTTGCTGATGCAGTATAACTACCTTGTGTCTTGTTGCTGTGCTCAGTCTTGCCATGGTGTATGTCCTGTGACATGAAACGGTTTTCTAAAACTTCACCTTAGTAGCAGAGTTTGGTTGTTCCTTACCCAGTTTTAAGCCTCCTACACAACTGTGTCTGTTTCAGTTAATGACTGTGTGTCAACCTACAAATTAAATTGACGATCATTAGCAGCTGCTTGGTATAATTGGTTTATCATACACTTGATTCTACAGCCTATTACACAGCAGCAGAATGTCGGGTGGCATCAGCCAATTTAATAGAAACCGTCCAAACTTTGGCCCGTGTGTACTGCGGTCGGTCTGACAGAAGCCGGCCATTTGGACAGCTTCTGTCAAAGGGGCATGACCAAAAAAAGGTCTTGTGATTGGCTACCAATGGCTGAGAGCGCTGACCGGACTGTTCTGGTGGGGGAGTCGTCCCCCTGTCAAAACACAATAGAACAGAAGGGGAGATCGCTGTACTAACGTTGGATAGTTAGTACAGCGGCTTCTCCTGAGCTATCAGGGTTTTTCTTTTTGGCCCAGCTGGGTTGAACGAAAAAAAAACTACTAGTGTGTACTAGGCATAATCCTATAAAATCTCTGACTTTGTGCAAGTGTACAAAGTGTGCAAGAGTAAGAAATTATGCTGGTTTGAAGCCAAAGGGTAGTCATGCCAAATATTCCTTAGATTTTTCTTATGTTCACTCATTTTGCATTTTGTAAATTGATAAAAATAAACAATTAAAATATATATTTTTCAAAGTATTCCTACTTTACAGCATTTCTTCACACCTGTCTAAAACTTTTGCACAGTATTGTAAATTTCGCTGGTTGCCATGAGTAAGAAATCTTCGAAATATACCATTGCCCTTTTCATAGTCCATGACCACGGGTTCCAGGAAAGAAATTTGCTTGATTCCCCCATAAACACAGACAATGTTGATGTGGGAATACCTCCTGACGGCCCATAGTCTTCGGTGTAAGCTGTCCCGGCTAGGAGAAGACAGTGATTATTGCTAGCGGCAGTCGCTAGTGGTAATCGTAAGAGAATCTGGCTGGCTGGTTGTACCCAAATTGATAATCAACTTGGTACATTTAGCCTGCCCGTTAACAGTTTGAATCACTGCCGGTTCCTGCTGAACCAACCGAGACACGAACCGTGTATGGCCAGCCTAAGGGCTCTTTCACATGGGACGGATCAGTGATGATCCGCCCCGTAAACACCCGCTTGCTCAGCGGAGATCGCTCCGCCTATCCCCGCTGAGCAGGAAGATGACAGGTCCATCGCTGCACACGGACCTGTCAGCGACGGACCTGTCAGAGCGCCGCTCTCCCCTATGGGGGATCGGGTGATGACGGACCGTAGTGTCCGATCCGATCCGAAAGCGGATGGAAAAGTAGGGTTTTCCTCCGTTACACTTTTCGGATCGGAGCGGGTCGGATGTCAGCGGACATGTCACCGCTGACATCCGACGCTCCATAGGGATACATGTATGTCCATTTTTCATCCGAAAACGGAAGGATGAAAAACGGACATACGGATCCCTCGTGTGAAAGAGGCCTTACTCTTTATAAAAAACTCTAACATCTGTTATATATAGCCAGGCAAATTCAAGATGGCAACGTCTAGTGATTTAGGCTTTTTGTACCTACCTGTTCCTTAAAGCGTTTGTTGACCCAAAAAAAAATAGGCTGTTCCTGTCCTTTTAATGCGCAAGCTGCAGCTTGGAGCTTTTGCTTTTTGCATTACTTCTCTGTATCTCTTACAATACCTGTTTGATCCTGCCAGCTCCTGCCTTCCCCCCTGAGAACAGACCACGATTATCATGGCTGCTGAGTCAAGATACCGTGGTCTAAATGAGTGTCTGCATCATCTGCAGGTCTCTTCTCTGCCTGTTTTCAGCTCCCCCTCCCTTTTCCTGTCAACATGTAATCTGGAGTGAGAAAGCCGATCTCCTACACTCCCAGCCATGCCTCTCTCCGCCCCTCTCCTCCCCCCTCCCCTCTCCCTTCGTACACATTGCAATGACGTCCACAGGGAGGAAGATAAGAGATTCCTCTTCTGATGTATCTTGCATACGTCAGAAGTAGGGATGAGCCGAACACCCCCCGGTTCGGTTCGCACCAGAACCCGCGAACGGACCGCAAGTTCGCACGAACGTTAGAACCCCATTGACGTCTATGGGACTCGAACGTTCGAAATCAAAAGTGCTCATTTTAAAGGCTAATTTGAATGGTATTGTCCTAAAAAGGGTTTGGGGACCCGGGTCCTACCCCAGGGGACATGTATCAATGCAAAAAAAACTTTTAAAAACGGACGTTTTTTCGGGAGCAGTGATTTTAATGATGCTTAAAGTAAAAAAAAAAAAGTGAAATATTCCTTTAAATATCGTACCTGGGGGGTGTCTATAGTATGCCTGTAAAGTGACGCGTGTTTCCCATGTTTAGAACAGTCCCTGCACCAAATGTCATTTTTAAAGGAAAAAATCTCATTTAAAACTGCTTGCGGGTTTAATGTCATGTCGGGTCATGGCAATATGGATGAAAATCAGTGAGACAAACGGCATGGGTACCCCCCAGTCCATTACCAGGCCCTTTGGGTCTTGTATGGATATTAAGGGGAACCCCGCACCCAAATTAAAATAAGGAAAGGTCCCTATATACTCTGAACAGCAGTATACAGGCGGTGCAAACAAGACAGGGACTGTAGGTTTGTTGTTAAGTAGAATCTGTTTGTAATTTTGAACATTTTTAATGTGTTTAGCTCCAGCCAAAAAATCTTTTCTAAGCTTTTTGGAAAACATAGGGAAGGGTTATCACCCCTGTGACATTTGTTTTGCGTCTTTCCTCCTCTTCAGAAGATTTCACCTCACTTTTTTGTCCCAATGAAAAATGTTTTTTGAAAATTTGGGTTTTTTTGTGGAACAAGGATTGGAAAGCATCAGTGGAAAGGAGAAATTGTTTTCCCATATTAACTCTTACAGGAGAGAATTTCCCTTCCTTAGGGGTAGATTTCATCTCACTTCCTGTTGTCTCCTTCCGTTTGCAAGTAGGAGTCGTTTGTAAGTTAGATGTTTGAAAGTAGGGTCCTGCCCTATATACTCAGCAGAAATTTGGGCCTTAGGTGTTGCTGTGGCCAAAACACTGTAAGCCCTCACAGGGCCCTGCTGTGAAATATTAGATCAAGAATTGTAATTACATGCCCCTGTTGAACAGGAGCTGAAAAATTAGGCCTTAGGCACTGGTGCTGGTGCCACAACACTGCAACCCCTCACAGACACTCTAGTTGGAACGCAGGAACGAGCCCTGCTGCAAAGTATTGCATCAAAAATTGTAATTACACGCCCCTGTTAGACAGGGGCAGAAAAATTGGGCCTTAGGCACTGGTGCTGGTGCCACAACACTGCAACCCCTCACAGACACTCTAGTTGGAACGCAGGAACGAGCCCTGCTGCAAAGTATTGCATCAAAAATTGTAATTACACGCCCCTGTTAGACAGGGGCAGAAAAATTGGGTCTTAGGCACTGGTGCTGGTGCCACAACACTGCAACCCCTCACAGACACTCTAGTTGAAACGCAGGAACAAGCCCTGCTGCAAAGTATTGCATCAAAAATTGTAATTACACGCCCCTGTTAGACAGGGGCTGAAAAATTGGGTCTTAGGCACTGGTGCTGGTGCCACAACACTGCAACCCCTCACAGACACTCTAGTTGGAATGCAGGAACGAGCCCTGCTGCAAAGTATTACATCAAAAATTGTAATTACACGCCCCTGTTAAACAGGGGCTGAAAAATTGTGCCTTAGGCACTGGTGGTGGCGCCCAGAACCAAAAATGTTCTTACAAGCTATCAGCGTGATGATTGAGGAGGAAGAGGATAATTACTCAGGGATAGTCACTCAGCATCAGCATAGGCAGTCTTTGAAGGGATCTGAGATTTCAAAAAAAATTATTCGGTTACATCTGCATCAGGTGCTTGGTAGCTGGTGGTGATCCAAGACTGATTCATTTTTATGAAGGTCAGCCGATCGACCGAGTCGGTGGACAGACGCACCCTGTGATCGGTTACCACGCCTCCAGCAGCACTGAATGTGCGTTCCGAAAGAACGCTGGATGCAGGTCAGGCCAGTAGCTCAATTGCATACTGTGCAAGCTCTGGCCAGTGATCCATCCTCAAGACCCAGTAACCCAGAGGATTTTCGGTGGGAAAGGTGTCCAAGTCTGATCTTGCCCCTAGGTATTCCTGCACCATGTAAAACAGACGCTGGCGATGGTTGCTGGAACCGATCATACCTTGGGGCTGCGGACCAAAAAATTGTCTGAACGCATCGGTCAGACGGCCACCTTCTCCACCGCTCCTTCTTTGACTGACCGAAGCCTCAGCAACACGTTGTCCAGAAACAGGAGTTTGTAACCTCCCAGTCTCTGGGAACGCGTTGCACAGACCTTTCTGCAAGGCCTCCCGAAGATGTTTCATCCTCTGCTCCCTCTGCGATGGCAAGATAAGGTCCGCAACCTTACCCTTGTAACGTGGATCAAGGAGGGTTGCCAGCCAGTATTGGTCCTTCTCCTTGATACCACGAATACGAGGATCCTTACGCAGGCTTTGCAGGATCAGGGAGGCCATGCAGCGTAGGTTTGCTGAGGCATTCGGTCCGGAGTCCTCTGGGTCACTAAGGACAACAACGTCCGCAGCCACCTCCTCCCAGCCACGTACAAGTCCATGTGTTCCTTGGGACTGATCCCTTAAAGACTGCTGATGCTGAGTGCCAGGCTCCACCTCCATACTGACACAATCTTCCTCCTCCTCCTCCTTCTCCTCCTCCTCCTCTTCCTGTGTGATCGGCGGGCACGCAGGAACACTGTCTGGATAAAGGGGGCCTTGAGAGCTAAGGAAGTCCTCCTCTTCCTGCCTCTGTTCTGCCTCAAGTGCCCTGTCCATTATTCCACGCAGCGTGTGCTCCAACAGGTGGACAAGGGGGACAGTGTCACTGATGCATGCACTGTCAGTGCTCACCATCCTCGTGGCCTCCTCGAATGGTGACAGGACAGTGCATGCATCCCTGATCATGGCCCACTGGCGTGGGGAAAAAAAACCAAGGTCCCCTGACCCTGTCCTGGTGCCATAGTCGCACAGGTACTCATTGATGGCCCTCTGCTGCGTGTGCAGCCGCTGCAGCATGGCCAACGTCGAGTTCCACCTGGTGGGCATGTCACAGATTAGGCGGTTCTTGGGCAGGTTAAACTCCTTTTGGAGGTCCGTCAGCCGAGCACTGGCATTATATGACCGGCGGAAATGCACAGAGACTTTCCTGGCCTGCCTCAGGACATCCTGTAAGCCCGGGTACCTGCCCAAGAACCGCTGCACCACCAAGTTAAGGACGTGAGCCAAACAGGGCACATGGGTCAGTTGTCCCTGTCGGAGGGCAGAGAGGAGGTTGGTGCCATTGTCGCAAACCACCATTCCTGCCTTAAGTTGGCGTGGCGTCAACCACCTCTGAACCTGCCCCTGCAGAGCTGACAGAACCTCTGCCCCAGTGTGGCTCCTGTCCCCCAAGCACACCAGCTCAAGCACCGCATGGCATCTTTTGGCCTGCGTACTTGCGTAGCCCCTTGAACGCCTACGGAGCACCGCTGGTTCCGAGGAAGAGGCCATGGAGGAAGAAGAAGAGGAGGGGGTGGAGGAGAGAGGTGTGTCACAATCAGCATTTTGGAGGCGTGGTGGCGGAACAACCTCCAACACTACTGCACCTTGTCCTGCATCCTTCCCAGCTGCCAGCAGAGTCACCCAATGCGCCGTGAAACTTAAGTAACGTCCCTGTCCATGCCTGCTGGACCATGAGTCAGCGGTAATATGCACCTTACCGCTGACCGCCCTGTCCAGCGAGGCATGGACATTGCCTTCCACATGCCGGTAGAGAGCCGGAATCGCCTTCCGTGAGAAAAAGTGGCGTTTGGGTACCTGCCACTGAGGAACCGCACATTCCACAAACTCACGGAAGGGGGCAGAGTCTACCAACTGAAAAGGCAGCAGTTGAAGTGCTAGCAATTTTGCCAAGCTAGCATTCAACCGCTGGGCATGGGGATGGCTGGGAGCAAACTTCTTTCGGCGGTGCAGCAGCTGGGGCAGGGAAATTTGCCTGGTACAATCTGACGTCGGTGTACCAAAAGCAGATTGCCCACAAGTACTTGGCTGTGACACACCTAATTCTACACCTTCATTCCTCTCACTGCAGGTCTCAGAGAGGACTGAAGGTCTAGTGGGGTTGGAAATCTCAGCTGATGAGGAGCAAGGAGAGATCGTCTTTGTTCTTTGGTGTGGGTCTTTTAGATACGCTTGCCAACGAACTGCATGGCAGGTCAACATATGTCTGGTCAAGCATGTGGTACCCAAGCGGGAGATGTTTTGGCCACGCGAGATACGCTTGAGACATATGTTGCAAATAGCAGCGGTGCGATCTGATGCACTCGTCTCAAAAAAGGCCCACACCAAAGAACTTTTTGAATAACGCGCAGAGACTGCAGCGCCCTGCACATGTGGAGCTTTGGGGTGTGATGCAGTCAATGTGCTGCCCTTAGGCTGGCCCCTGGAGGGCATCCTGCCTAGTTGGTGATGTGCCACCTCCTCCTCCTCCTCCTCCACCTCCTCTCTCCTATCAGGCACCCACGTTGAGTCAGTGACCTCATCATCCCCTCCCTCCTCATCACTGGAGCAAACCTGGCAGTATGCTGCAGCAGGGGGAGCATGACTGCCAGATTGCTGTCCTTCTTGGGCACCCCCTCTGTCCGTGCTCATGTTACTGCCTTCATTGAGCTCAGTATCATCATCAGAGCCTTCCAAACGCTGGGCATCCTCCTGGAGCATGTACCCAACACTGTGGTCAAACAGTTCGAGGGAATCCTCATGAGGACATGGTGGAGCTAGGGAAGGAGTCACTGATGACATTGAGCTGAGGGAAGAGGCCGCTGCTTTGCCAGACAAAGCACCCTGGGCATGGGTGAGAGAGGATGAGGAGGATGAGGACGGCTTGGTCATCCACTCGACCAAGTCTTCCGCATGTTGCGGCTCAACACGGCCAGCTGCCGAAAAAAAGGCCAAGCGTGTCCCATGGCCACGTGCTGATGAGGATGCACCGTCTCCACGACCAGCACTAGACACAGAGCCTGCTTGCCCTCTCTTATTGGCTTGTGACTGTCTGCCTCTCCTTCTTGGCCTTCCAGACATACTAATGGCCTGTAGCTGCACTAAGCTGGGATAGAACACCTGTAATTTTCTTAAGGTAGCTTTATATACTGTAACCAGACAAGCCTGCCTGTCAGTAGGAAGATAACAGGAACGGATCTAGCTGAACACTGTGAGCAGGACGCACTGTACTAAATGTAAATAGTCTAGCTGCCTGACCGTGGTACTAATAGGATCAAAAAGAACACCTGTAATTTTCTTAAGGTAGCTTTATATACTGTAACCAGACAAGCCTGCCTGTCAGTAGGAAGATAACAGGAACGGATCTAGCTGAACACTGTGAGCAGGACGTACTGCACTAAATGTATATAGCAGGAACGGATCTAGCTGAACACTGTGAGCAGGACGCACTGCACTGAATGTAAATAGCAGGAACGGATCTAGCTGAACACTGTGAGCAGGACGCACTGCACTAAATGTAAATACCAGGAACGGATCTAGCTGAACACTGTGAGCAGGACGCACTGCACTGAATGTAAATAGCAGGAACGGATCTAGCTGAACACTGTGAGCAGGACGCACTGCACTGAATGTAAATAGCAGGAACGGATCTAGCTGAACGCTGTGAGCAGGACGCACTGTACTAAATGTAAATACCAGGAACGGATCTAGCTGAACACTGTGAGCAGGACGCACTGTACTAAATGTAAATAGTCTAGCTGCCTGACCGTGGTACTAATAGGATCAAAAAGAACACCTGTAATTTTCTTCAGGTAGCTTTATATACTGTAACCAGACAAGCCTGCCTGTCAGTAGGAAGATAACAGGAACGGATCTAGCTGAACACTGTGAGCAGGACACACTGTACTAAATGTAAATAGCAGGAACGGATCTAGCTGAACACTGTGAGCAGGACGCACTGCACTGAATGTAAATAGCAGGAACGGATCTAGCTGAACACTGTGAGCAGGACGCACTGCACTAAATGTAAATACCAGGAACGGATCTAGCTGAACACTGTGAGCAGGACGCACTGCACTGAATGTAAATAGCAGGAACGGATCTAGCTGAACACTGTGAGCAGGACGCACTGCACTGAATGTAAATAGCAGGAACGGATCTAGCTGAACACTGTGAGCAGGACGCACTGTACTAAATGTAAATACCAGGAACGGATCTAGCTGAACACTGTGAGCAGGACGCACTGTACTAAATGTAAATAGTCTAGCTGCCTGACCGTGGTACTAATAGGATCAAAAAGAACACCTGTAATTTTCTTCAGGTAGCTTTATATACTGTAACCAGACAAGCCTGCCTGTCAGTAGGAAGATAACAGGAACGGATCTAGCTGAACACTGTGAGCAGGACACACTGTACTAAATGTAAATAGTCTAGCTGCCTGACCGTGGTACTAATAGGATCAAAAAGAACACCTGTAATTTTCTTCAGGTAGCTTTATATACTGTAACCAGACAAGCCTGCCTGTCAGTAGGAAGATAACAGGAACGGATCTAGCTGAACACTGTGAGCAGGACACACTGTACTAAATGTAAATAGTCTAGCTGCCTGACCGTGGTACTAATAGGATCAAAAAGAACACCTGTAATTTTCTTCAGGTAGCTTTATATACTGTAACCAGACAAGCCTGCCTGTCAGTAGGAAGAAAACAGGAACGGATCTAGCTGAACACTGTGAGCAGGACGCACTGTACTAAATGTAAATAGTCTAGCTGCCTGACCGTGGTACTAATAGGATCAAAAAGAACACCTGTAATTTTCTTAAGGTAGCTTTATATACTGTAACCAGACAAGCCTGCCTGTCAGTAGGAAGATAACAGGAACGGATCTAGCTGAACACTGTGAGCAGGACACACTGTACTAAATGTAAATAGTCTAGCTGCCTGACCGTGGTACTAATAGGATCAAAAAGAACACCTGTAATTTTCTTAAGGTAGCTTTATATACTGTAACCAGACAAGCCTGCCTGTCAGTAGGAAGATAACAGGAACGGATCTAGCTGAACACTGTGAGCAGGACGTACTGCACTAAATGTATATAGCAGGAACGGATCTAGCTGAACACTGTGAGCAGGACGCACTGCACTGAATGTAAATAGCAGGAACGGATCTAGCTGAACACTGTGAGCAGGACGCACTGCACTAAATGTAAATACCAGGAACGGATCTAGCTGAACACTGTGAGCAGGACGCACTGCACTGAATGTAAATAGCAGGAACGGATCTAGCTGAACACTGTGAGCAGGACGCACTGCACTGAATGTAAATAGCAGGAACGGATCTAGCTGAACACTGTGAGCAGGACGCACTGCACTGAATGTAAATAGCAGGAACGGATCTAGCTGAACACTGTGAGCAGGACGCACTGCACTGAATGTAAATAGCAGGAACGGATCTAGCTGAACACTGTGAGCAGGACGCACTGCACTGAATGTAAATAGCAGGAACGGATGTAGCTGAACACTGTGAGCAGGACGCACTGCACTAAATGTAAATACCAGGAACGGATCTAGCTGAACACTGTGAGCAGGACGCACTGCACTGAATGTAAATAGCAGGAACGGATCTAGCTGAACACTGTGAGCAGGACACACTGCACTAAATGTAAATACCAGGAACGGATCTAGCTGAACACTGTGAGCAGGACGCACTGCACTGAATGTAAATAGCAGGAACGGATCTAGCTGAACACTGTGAGCAGGACGCACTGCACTGAATGTAAATAGCAGGAACGGATCTAGCTGAACACTGTGAGCAGGACGCACTGCACTAAATGTAAATACCAGGAACGGATCTAGCTGAACACTGTGAGCAGGACGCACTGCACTGAATGTAAATAGCAGGAACGGATCTAGCTGAACACTGTGAGCAGGACGCACTGCACTAAATGTAAATACCAGGAACGGATCTAGCTGAACACTGTGAGCAGGACGCACTGCACTGAATGTAAATAGCAGGAACGGATCTAGCTGAACACTGTGAGCAGGACGCACTGCACTGAATGTAAATAGCAGGAACGGATCTAGCTGAACACGGTGAGCAGGACGCACTGCACTAAATGTAAATACCAGGAACGGATCTAGCTGAACACTGTGAGCAGGACGCACTGCACTGAATGTAAATAGCAGGAACGGATCTAGCTGAACACTGTGAGCAGGACGCACTGCACTAAATGTAAATACCAGGAACGGATCTAGCTGAACACTGTGAGCAGGACGCACTGCACTGAATGTAAATAGCAGGAACGGATCTAGCTGAACACTGTGAGCAGGACACACTGTACTAAATGTAAATAGTCTAGCTGCCTGACCGTGGTACTAATAGGATCAAAAAGAACACCTGTAATTTTCTTCAGGTAGCTTTATATACTGTAACCAGACAAGCCTGCCTGTCAGTAGGAAGATAACAGGAACGGATCTAGCTGAACACTGTGAGCAGGACGCACTGTACTAAATGTAAATAGTCTAGCTGCCTGACCGTGGTACTAATAGGATCAAAAAGAACACCTGTAATTTTCTTCAGGTAGCTTTATATACTGTAACCAGACAAGCCTGCCTGTCAGTAGGAAGATAACAGGAACGGATCTAGCTGAACACTGTGAGCAGGACGTACTGCACTAAATGTATATAGCAGGAACGGATCTAGCTGAACACTGTGAGCAGGACGCACTGCACTGAATGTAAATAGCAGGAACGGATCTAGCTGAACACTGTGAGCAGGACGCACTGCACTGAATGTAAATAGCAGGAACGGATCTAGCTGAACACTGTGAGCAGGACACACTGCACTAAATGTAAATAGTCTAGATAGAAGATAACAGGAACGGATCTAGCTAAACTGAATACAGTGTATATATATATATGCAACACCTGGGATGCATATATATACACAATACACTGTAAGTGCAGCTAACTGACTGACTGTTCTGCCTAATCTATCTAACTCAAATCAAATGACACTGTCTCTCTCTCTCTCTATCTCTCAGCACACCGGAACACACACTACACAGGGCCGCCGTGCAGGCGGCCTTATATAGTGTGGGGTGTGTACTAAATCCCCTGAGCCATAATTGGCCAAAGCCACCCTGGCTTTGGCCAATTACAGCTCTCTCTACTGACGGCGCTGTGATTGGCCAAGCATGCGGGTCATAGTGCATGCTTGGCCAATAATCAGCCAGCAATGCACTGCGATGCCGCAGTGAATTATGGGCCGTGACGCGCCACACGAATTTGGCGCGAACGGCCCATATCGTTCGCAATTCGGCGAACGACCGAACAGCCGATGTTCGAGTCGAACATGGGTTCGACTCGAACACGAAGCTCATCCCTAGTCAGAAGGAATCTGTGTCCCTTCTACTCAGCTCCCTCGGATCGGATATAGAGATGAAATAGGACAAGTGACAGAGCTAAAAAAGGCTAATAAAAGGTATTTAAACTAAAAAAATAAGAAGATGCTGCAATGCATAGTGAACTATGTACTGTGTGCCTGATCAACCTCCCTGACGGTTTTCCCGAGTGTGGTTCGGGGTTAAATTTCAGCACCATTAGCAGTAACCCCGAGCCACACTTGGGATTGCATTGCAGGATCCTGGTGCGGTATACTTACCTTGTCCCCAGGATCCTGTGATGTCCCCCCCTGTGTCCGCGGGCTCTGTCCTCTGCCCGAAGCCTCTCTGTGCCGGGCTCTGTTCCCTGCGAGTGTCGCTACACATGGGGGCGGAGCCCAGCGGCAAATTCAAAAAAGTGAAAAATCATAACGCATACAGTACTGTAATCTTACAGATTACATTACTGTATGAAATTATTTCACATCCCTTTTGTCCCCAGTGCTTTGTCCAATGCCCTGCATGCAGTTTTATATTATATATACTGTTCTTGCTGCCTAGAAACTTGTGGAGATTGTCCATAGCAACCAGAAAGTGTCCCTTTACATTAAAAGTGGTTTTAGACCAGCTAGAAAACAGCGATAGTAAATTAGAACACTTGCAGAATTGAGCGATAGTGAATCGTGGGGAAATTTATTTTATTATTATTATATTATTATTTTTATAATTATTTATATTTATTTATTATATTCTAATTTATGGTTTTGTGTTGCAAATTTCATCATACCCGGGATATCTACTAGACTGTAGGTGGACAGATTTAAGTGTGTTATTGCTAAGAATTACAGGCCTACAATATAAAATGCCAAATTTCTATGCAAAATAATTGTACCGCTCTGAGACGCAAAAATCTGACATAATCATACCATCAGGGAGGCTACTTGGAAGCAATTGGGTTAAAAACCACTTTAACCATTTGCCGACCAGCCGCCGTCATTTTACTGCGGCAGGTCGGCACGATCCCACGAACCGTCGTAGCTATACGTTGGCTCGCAGGATCGGAATAGCAGGCACACTCACACGTCCGCTGCACTGCAGGGGTGTCGCTGCTCGTGGCCGGCGGTCGCGATGACCGCCGCCACGAGCGATCACGAGCATGAGAGGCAGGACAGGGAAGTGTGTGTGTAAACACACAAAAACCCTGTTCTGTTCTGAGAGGAGTGACAGATCGTGTGTGCCTATTAGCTAGGAACCATGACCCGTCACTTCCTCTAGTCAGTCCCCTCTCTCTTCAGTTAGAAACACGTAGCAGAGAACACAGTTAACCCCTTGATCGCCCCCTAGTGTTAACCTCTTCCCTGCCAGTGACATTTTTACCATAATGAGTGCATTTTTATAGCACTGATCGCTGTATAAATGTCAATGGTCCCAAAAATGTGTCAAAAGTGTCCGATGTGTCCACCATATTGTCGCAGTCCCGATAAAACCACCATTACTGGTAAAAAAAATAATAATAAAAATGCTATAAATCTATCCCCTATTTTGTAGACGCTATAACTTTTGCGCAAACGAATCAATATACTTATTGCAAATTTTTTTTTTACCAAAAATATGTAGAAGAATACATATTGGCCTACACTGAAAAAAAATTAGCTTTTTTAAAAAAAAAATGGGGATATTTATTAAAGCAAAAAGTAAAAAAATATTGCGTTTTTTTTCAAAATTGTTGCTCTTTTTTTGTTTATATCGCAAAAAATAAAAACCGCAGAGGCGATCAAATACCACCAAAAGAAAGCTCTATTTGTGAAAAAAAAGGACATCAATTTTGTTTGGGTGCAGCGTCGCATGACCGCGCAATTGTCAGTTAAGGTGACACAGTGCCGAATCGCAAAAAATGGCCCGGTCATTCAGCAGCCAAATCTTCCCTGGCTGAAGTGGTTAAGGTGGTTATGTTCATTTTCCCTTAGGCCCCTTTTACACTTGTATGACTTGTCCTACGACTTGGGACTGCAAAGTCGCATGAAAAGTCGTTCCTCGTGATTTCCAATGACAGTCATTTATTTTAGTACGAATTCAAAGTAGTGTCTGCACTACTTTGATCCTACTTTAGCCCATTGAATATCACTTAAGTCAGATCAAAGTCGGATCGCCGTCTTAACTGATCCGACTTTGGCATGCGACTTGTGCTCTGATGATCTTGAAGGGGAAGTCCACGCCAAATTAAAAAAAAAAAATGGCATGGGTTCCATATGCTCCAAGAGAATACCAAGCCCTTCGGTCTGGTATGGATTTTAAGGGGAATCACCACGGCGAAAAAAATGCATTCCAGACCCTTATCCGAGCACACAGCCCGGCAGGTCAGGAAAGGGGTGGGGACAAGTGATGTCATTCGGAGGCCCTACCCCTTATTACGTCACCGCCTTATCATGCCCCAGGCGGTGATGTAATAAGGGGCAGGGCCTCTGCATGACATCAACCGGTGACCCCGCCCCATGCCAATATAAGTAGTGGCACACCACGCACCCAGCATTAGAGCGGGAGAGAGCAATGGGTCAACATCTGAAGAAGAACAGAGAGAAAAGACAGCGGAGAATACCCGGCAAAATAGTGAGAAGATAGCGGAGAAGATCCGGCAGAGGCAGAAGACAGCGGACAGAGGGAGAAGAATCGGAGAGGGCTAGAAGACATCAGCAGAGAAGATACGGAGAGGGGAGAAGAACCGGCAGAGGCAGAAGATGTCAGCGGAGGAGGCAGAAGAGCCGGAGAGGGGAGAAGAGATCAGAAGAGACGCCGAAAATTCCTTAATAAATTACTTTAAAAACATGTGTAATGTGTTTTATTTTTGACACTTTTTTTAAGTGAATTGGTAGGGGTACAATGTACCCGATACTCATTCCCCAGGTGGGGGGGCCGGGATCTGGGGGCTTCCAGATTCCGATAAGTCCCCAGCCCGCAGACCCTGACAACCAACGGCCAGGTTTATCGAGAAGAGACCCTTGTACTCATCAACATGGGGACAAGGTGATTTGGGGTGGGGGGCACAGGCCCCCCCCTGCCCGAAAGCACCCACCCCTCCACCCATGTTGAGGGCATGCAGCCTGGTACGGTTCAGGAGGGGGGGCACTCACTTGTCCCCACCCCCTTTCCCTGACCTGCCAGGCTGTGTGCTCGGATAAGGGTCTGGTATGGATTTTTGGGGGGCCTCAAGCAGTTTTTTCGGCGTGGGACTTCCCCTTAAAATCCATACCAGACCGAAGGACCTGGTATGCTCTTGGAGGGGGAACCCATGCCTTTTTTTTTCCATTTGGTGTGGAGTTCCCCTTCAAGATCATCAGAGCTCAAGTCGCTTGCCAAAGTCAGATCAGTTAAGATTTTCATCCGACTTTAGTGATATTCAATGGGCTAAAGTAGGATCAAAGTCGGATCAAAGTGGTACAGGGACTACTTTGAAGTCGACACAACTTGAAGTCGTACTAATATGAATGGTTGTCATTGGAAATCATGGGGAACAACTTGACATGCGACTTTGCAGTCCCAAGTCGTAGGACAAGTCGTACAAGTGTGAAATGGGCCTTAGCCAACTCCTGTTTTCTGAACACGGACTGGCTGAAAAAAACATTAAAAATACTGATCTATGTTTCCTCTTCTCAATTGCAAATGTTCTTGTTTAAGAAGGAGATGTTTTTTATAGCTGTGTTATACAGTGCAGTGCTAGTGAGGTAACACTCTGGGTGCATGCATCAAAGAGAAAGCAACACTGAAGGAAATATTTTATTAGGGACACCTGTTCTGAGAACTATTGTCTAAGAGGGAACTTTTCTTCACATTGGAGACAGAAATTCACGGGGGGAAAACAAAAAAAAACCTTTAAATTATCAGCAATTACAGTAAACTAAAAAATGTTTGGTTGTCCTTGGTTACTCTACTTTTGACATTATCAAAGACCAGAAATAACAGGGCATGGAAACTACAATATGTATATCTAAGCCTTACTGGTGGGTTATTGCTTAGCATTACAAACCAATGTCACACCAATTAAAGCTACTAAAGCATTTACCAATTATAAAACATACTTCCTAGACTATATATCCAAAATTTGGTCAGCATTTGGGCAGTATAGGAGGAAGCTTACCCTCATTTTACCTTATACTTTAACATTTTAAGCATGACTTTCTGCTGCACACTAAACCCAAAGGGGATAGTTTGCAGATACGTTAAATCCACTGGAGGTCCGTAATCATAAAAATGGTTAAGGACCCCTGTAGTCAAGTAAAATTATAATGTGTGAAACCAAAAAATACCCTGCGCTAGTAAATAAACAAGTTTAGGGATCCACCTCACAATCTAGATAGAAGATGTGCAAACAAGATTCCTGCATAAAATATATGAACGCGATGTCCCCTTTAAATCTATACATGCTGAACCATACACATCAAAAACATTATTATTGCTTAAAATATGAGACAAGCACTATATAAATCATTATAACATTATGTGATTACATATATAAAAGATATATATAAAATATTATGTGTAACTGTCCCTTTAAATATTAAAGACATTAAATAGCATAAAGGGCAAAAACCAAATAATTAGTGGGGAATCCACTGGGGAAGTATCCATGCAGATGGACAAATGTAAATATGGATAGTTCCATCTCCAAAAGTAAAAGATTCACTTCTAAGTGTGAAGAAGCATTCAGTGCAGCGGGAGATAAAGGTGGCAACAGGTCACACCACTTACAGATGAGGTAAACTCCTTACCAGAGAATATGATCCCACAAAGAGATCATAAAGCGCCTTGCTGTCCCACAGCACCAACTATTCTATTAGTAGAAAAGTCTTGGAAAAAGCTCCTAAATGGATACCCACAACAGAGGGAATTCAAAATAAGAAAGAACGACCATATTGCAGTACTTTTAAAAACCACTATGCTTCAATAAATGAATGTACTTACAAACTGTAGCTGTAAACAGGCATGTTAAAAACATATAAGCACCACCAGATATCCGCCGGCGTGCGTGATGACGTTAGGCGGTCAACCCTGCCCATAACTTAACCTGAAATGAAGGTAGGAAAATTAAGGTAAGGAAATTATCTCACAAAGAGATCATAAAGCACCTTGCTGTCGCACAGCATCAACTGGTCTAGCAGTAGAAAACTCTGTAAAGCTCCTAAATGGATACCCTCCACACAGAGGGTTTTCAAAATAAGAAGGAACGACCATATTGCAGTACTTTTATAAAACACTAAACTTTAATAAATTAATGTACTTACAAACTGTAGCTGTAAACAGGCACGTTCAAAACATACGAGCACCTCCGATACGATTCTCACCGGCGTGCGTGATGACGTCACACGCTCAACCCCGCCCATTACTTAACCTGAAATCAAAGTAGGGAAATAAACTTCATGTGTCATGTGACATGCAAGTAACATTGTCAGTAACTGTACTTCAATTCCATGATCTTATTGCAACAACGGCAAAACTAGTTGTAGTTAGCTTGTGTATTTGTAACTTGCCATTTTTATATAAAGAAATGTAATAAAATCCTTTTGATTTTCTTTTAGCTGTTCTGTTCCTAGGTGTCTAGATTTAAAGAAGGACCAAGCTATTGAAGTCATACTGGTACCTAATTGGACTAGTGATGATAATTTTCACAGTCTGTCCAGGGGGTATAAGAATATTAAGGCTGGGTTCACATATGAGCAGGCAGCGGCTCACAGCAGGAGTCCGGTGCGTCCTCGCTTACAATTTCAGGACCGATTTCAGCCCAAATTTTTGGCTGAATTCGGACCTGAAACGGACCAAAAGACACACAGGACTGTGCAAATCGCACCGGAGCCGCTGCAGAGATATGTGAACTGGCTCCATAGAGAGCCGGTTACAATCTCCTGCTGTGCGAATTCAATTTGCACTAGTGTGAACCCAGCCTGAAGATAATTCATTGGCGGTCTATAATTATAAAAATCGTTAAGAACTCCGATCGTTAAATTATAAACTGCAGTAAATAACAGCAATAGCTGCACATTTCTCAAAAATCATATTGATACTGATGTTGATATTTTTTAATTGATATTATACTATATTTTCAAAATATTTGTACAGACTACGGCAATTTTTGTACTAGAACACCAGTATGTACAGTTGGAGAAAACAGAGTAAAACATATATGAAACATTCATCGTACAAATGCCCAGAAGCAATGAATATTTTTTTTTTGTAAGCGAGAACTGATCACATTGCAGGGGTGAAAACACGCTGTAAACACGCAGAACATAAATTGCTTCTTCATTACCTACAAAAAGTAGTGTGGTGTGGTATGTCATTTAGTTAAAATGTATAAAATATGACAAAATGTAATGATGTCTTCTTGCCAGGATACCATGAAAATTAGACAGGGTGTGGTGTGACTCTTAGCTGCAACAAGACAAGAATCTTGGCTCTTCTACATAGTGTTATGATGTCTTTGCCAGAAAGAATAGAATTACCTTGAAGGTAGATTTCCATTCCATTAAAAAAAAAATGTATTATTCTAAAATATAATATTGCTACAAAGCACTTCATAAAACCCTCAAATCTATGTACAGTAAAAATTCCCAGACATTAAAACTAACTACAGGAAACTGTTTCTGAATCCAAGACTTATTCTGCTAAGAAACCACCTCCTGCTTCTAAGACATCATCAACTTCATAGACTACTAGGATATAAAGTATTAAAAAGAGATTTTTTTATAACTCTTTTTGGATTTTGACCATCCATGCATAAACACACGATGGCCTTCCATTCCCCAACTCTTCAAGTTTATCAGTCAACTGAATAAACAAAAGGCGCCTCAGAGTAATAATCCACTGCAGGTTGTTTGTTCACTTGGCTGATTCCCAAAAACAATAATGCCGCATACACACGAGCGGAACGTCCGACAGAAAAAGTCTGACGGAAGCTTTTCATCATCTATTCCGTCATCACACTTTTTTTTCCTAAAATTCTGACGGACCTAGAAATGGAACACGTTCTAAATATTTCCGATGGAACCAATTCCTATCAGGAAAACCGCTCGTCTGTATGCTGTTCCGACGTACCAAAAACGACGCATGCTCTGAAGCAAGTACGAGACGGAAGCTATTGGCTACTGGCTATTGAACTTCCTTTTTCTAGTCCCGTCGTACGTGTTGTACATCACCTCATTCTGGACGGTCAGACTTTGGTGTGACCGTGTGTAGGCAAGACCGCTTGAGCGGAATTCCGCTGTAGTTCCATCGGAGAAACCTTCAGAGTTTATTCCGACGGCAAAACCGGTCGTGTGTAGAGGGCATTACTCTTCTTTGCATAATAAAAGTGTAAAAGTAAAAAAGAAAAAGAACACAATAAAAGGTGGTTATATGACAAACATTTGTTCGTGGGTGGCATCAGTTATTCTATAACATTTGACAACACAAGAGAGCAATTGAAACACAGTGGGGTTGATTTACTAAAACTACAGAGTGCAAAATTGGGTGCAGCTCTGCATATAAACCAATCAGCTTCCAGGTTTTTTAGACAAAGCTTAATTGAACAAGCTGAAGTTAGAAGCTGATTGGCTACCATGCACAGCTGCACCAGATTTTGCACTCCAGTTTTAATAAATCAATCCCACAGTTTTGATTTAGTGAAGGCAAATAGGCTTTTCACCTTTCAAGGGAATGGTACCTTAAGGCTGGTACACAACGGCCAAATATCAGCCGGTTCAACAGAAACTGGCCAACATTCGGCCAGTGTGCACAGAAGCATGTTCAACAGAAGCTAGTCTAACGATCAGCTATTGTCAAACAAGCATGCTGGAAAACTGGTATCCAATCAGCACTTGGAGCCAATGGCTGTGAGCGCTAATCTGTATGTTCTGGCAAATGCAATAGCTCAGCTCATCGCTTGGTTAGTGCAGCAACCTCCCTTTTTTCGCTCAGTTGGGTTGAATGAAAAAAAAGTCCCATGTGTACTTTGCATTAGCTTAGTAAATGAGGTGAAGCTTTGCTGACTTCCATCATACAGTCATGTGCAAGCAAAAAATAATTAATGTGTAACAGCAATAATAACAACTTTTCAAGATTATCTTTAACACTTTCTAAAACAGCAGCTGTAGTTTTATTGAGAAGATTCCTGTGGCGCAGACATATTCTTTTGAAGCAAAAATACTATTTTTCTTTTATTGCATGTGATTGGGTATTCTTTGCAAAGTGAATCTTCACTGCATTTACCAAGCCGAGGAAAAATTCTCTTGCGAAGTGAAAAGTCATTTTGCCTTTATCGAATCAACCCTTCTCCCCAAGGAACTCCATGTTAGGATCCCCGGGATTTATTTAAATTAAAGATACAGATTTAAAAAATATTGAAAATGATTTAACATATTAAAGCTTATGTGAAATTTTAGCAAAATAGTTTACATAAACTTTATTTTTGCTTAGCCAGTCTTGTAAATCATATATCACACACCTGCTCTTTGACTATGAATGATTATACTCCCACTGCAGACATACTCCAACTTCTCGCCCTCTTCAAAGCTTTCTAAATTCAGCTTACTTTATCCACCAGTGTCTTAAAACATTCTCAGGTGAAGCATTTTTTTTTTTTTTTTAGTTTCACAAAAGTAATAAGGCTTAAAGCCCATATCTAGGAATTTTTAAAAATTCATTCTTGCCCCCCCCTGCAAAGTGAGACAATATCCATGGTTTCTTTTACAAACAGCTTACACAATATTAGAAGCTATTAATTTTATTTCTTTTAAGGGATATTATGACTGCTTCAATGTCTCAATTCAATATGTATAGCATATTATATATATATATATATATATATATATATATATATATATATACACACACACATACATGATGACGTTGTTAAGATACGCTATGTGAGATTCTCTATACATATGATTGTAAGTAACGCTTCAATTTGGCAACACTTTTTTTGTTCCTACAATGCATTTTGGTTTGAAGATCTTTTTTTAAATGTACCACCATTTTTCTCTAAATAAAATAGTTTATAAACAAAACAAAAAAAGAGAAGTTTGGGATTTTGTCTAAAAATCATGCTTACCTAGGTGAATGCAGCAGGTGGACCGATGCTGCATGTATCCCCTGACAGCTCTAAGACCTGAGAATGACACTATCAAACACCGCTGATCGCTTGGTTCCTAGTGCTTCATGAGCACCGGCTCTCTGCCCCACCGCCCCTCCACATGCACACACGCACACTGGAACGATGGGCTGTTAATGGGGCAGGAGCGGCTGGCTAGTTAAGTCTCTCAGCGGCCCACTGAGGCTAAGCCAGCTGCTGCTCTAGGCAGGCTCCTATGTGCTTCAGGAGCTTCAGCCCACTGTCTGCTGAAAACGGGTCACAGGAGTGCAGAACAAACTGCACTCCTGTGATCCACCGGAGAAGTACAGCCAAACAAGCTTCGGCTGTACTTCTCCTTTAAAGCAGAACTAAAGAAAATACTCTTATTCAGTTTACATTGAGTTATAACCCCAGTTTTTATTTACCATCTGTGACCTATTGGGGAGATTTCCCTTCACTTCCTGTCCTATATACAAAACATTAGGTGGGGGAAAATCCCCCCAATTAAGGGAATCCCTAATTGTCTCCAGAATCATTAAAACTAGTGTTCTCATTGAAAGATTTCACCTCTATCACTGTTTGATAATGTGGGATTTTATTTTACTTTCATTGATAATGATAATTGTAAACATGACAAATAGAGAGAGTAAATCTCCCTGACCGGGGCACAGACAGCAACAAAAGCCTGACAGGTGTTCTAATCTGCCTGCACCCATACAAAACCAAAAAAAAAAAGGTTTTGCTTTTAGTAATACTTTAATTACCAATCTATATATGGGAGATTGCCAAAGAGCCTTTTTCATTTACCTGATTCCTCGTTCCGAATGGCTCCAGCACCCTCCTCCTCCACCCAAAACTTTAGGCTGGGTTCACACATATGCGGATTGCAAAACAGAATATTTGAAAATATGTTCTTTTCAATGGGTCTGGTTCACATATGTGCGTTGCATCCGCACTCCGCATTGCACAAAAAAAGTGTGCGTTTTTCTAGGCAGTGCGTTGCGAATTGCAGGCACATAATCTTCAATGGGAACGTATCGGATTTGCAGATGTGTTTTGTTCTGAACACAAATTCTCTCCCCCTCCTCACTACACCTCCCCCCTCTCCCTGCTCAGGTGATCCGCAGCTACAACAGAGAGGAACTGCTGTAAGAATCATTTTTATCTTTGCTAGTGTGAACCCAGCCTTAGTCGGTAGGCAGAGCCTAGGTATCATCATGTACAATAGAAGGACATTAACCCTGCATTGTATGTTTAGGAGGCTGGAGTGTGACCAGAGATGGTGTCAGGAAGGGTATTCCAATAAACAAGATGACTCCTCTGGGCGGTCTTCTGTGCACCTTCACAGGCTAATATATGTTCCTCATCATGCACGCAGCAACTGGGCACATACTCATGTTCGCGCACAATGGTGCGCATCGTCGTGCTCAAGTGTACTCGTGACAGATGTTGACACCAGATGTGTCAGTGCTCAGGATCAGTGCTGCTTTGTCTTCAGCCTCCAGTGTATCCTGTGATCCTGTATATTGATTCCAGTTACTAACCCAATTTGTCCTAGTTTGTCCTGACTACCCTCATTGCCTGCCACATGGCCTGAATCATGCTCGTTTTGCGAGACAACACTCGCAAACCGAGTTACGTTTTTAAAAAATACAAAAAAATTAAATAAAAATACGAAACGCTCGTTAACTACGTTACTCACAATCCAAGGTTCCACTTTACCTGCCTACTACCCTGCTGTTCCTACTGACCTACAGTCTGCTACCAGCAACCATCTTATCTGCCCAGTACCAGCCTGCTTCAGTCATTTGCCTGGCTTCATGCCAGTCTGCCTGCTTTACTGGAGACCCCTGATGACTCCACCTGCCCAGCATGAACACCTGCTCTGCTGATAGCAAGAATTATGTGCCACTCTTCACTCCTGCGCCTTCTGTTTATACTATCAGGGCCCCCGAGTCAGAGATGTAAGAGAGGCGTTCCTCATCGTATTAGGCTCTGCTACCAGGTACGTGATAGATGGTCATGGCTTACAGAGCAGCTGCGAACGGAACCACAACACAACATTGAAAGGGAACCTGATGGAGTGGGGAATAAGGTAAGTAATTAGATCTTAATTGTCTGCGCATAGGGCAAGGGTGTATTTTAACATTTTCCTGGAGTTGGTCTTTAATAACCCAGGCACTTTCGCCCCTTCCTGCCCAGGACAATTTTCAGCTTTCAGCGCTGTCACACTTTGAATGACAATTGTGTTGTCATGCAACAGTGTACCCAAACTGAATTTGTATCATTTTGTTCCCACAAATAGAGCTTTCATTTGGTGGTATTTGATATCACCACTGCGTTTTTTATTTTTTGCTAAATAAACTAAAAAAGACCGACATTTTTGAAAAAAAAAAAGTTTTTCTTTGTTTCTGACGGGCACCGATGAGGCAGCACTGATGGACACTGATGAGGCTGCATTGATAAGGTGGCACTGATGGGTACTGATGAGGAGGCACTAATATGTAGAATTGATGGGCACTGATTTGCAGCACTGATGGGCACCGATAGGCAGCACTGATGTGCAGCACTAATGCGCATTGATATGTGGTACTGATGGGCACTGACAGGCGGCACTGATGGGCACTGATAGGTGGCACTAATTGGCACTGACAGGTGGCACTGATGGACACTAATAGATGGCACTGGCACTGATGGGCAGCACTGATGATGAGGAACTGACAGGTGTTACTGATGGGCACTTATTGGCACTGTGGTGGGCACTAGCAGCTGATGGGCACGGATTTTAGGCTGTGGTGGGCACCTCTCATGGGGGCTGCACTGATAATCAATGTGCTGAATATCAGCGCAGACCTCCCTCTGACAGGGAGAGCCGCCGAT
The DNA here is from genome assembly GCA_037952925.1 of Lithobates clamitans. Lineage (NCBI taxonomy): Eukaryota > Metazoa > Chordata > Amphibia > Anura > Ranidae > Lithobates > Lithobates clamitans. The sequence goes on from JBBGZY010000675.1 coordinate 1,303,774, forward strand.
CGGCTCTCCCTGTCAACGCGAAACGAGGAAAGTTGCTTACCGGCACTTCCTGGTTCACACGATGATCAGCTGTGATTGGCCACTGCGTCAGAGGCTACTTACCATGATCAGAGATGCAGTGTGTCAGACTGACACGCCGCACCACTGATCACTGCGCTGCGCGCCCCCTCATATGACGTCCAGACAGGATAACAGAACCACTGCCCGGCCGTCATTCTGCAATAGGCCGGAAGGGAAGTGGTTAACCTCTGTCAAGTTTTATTGCTGTCTGTGACCCCTATTATTTTCCATCACTTTCTATCTATTGAAAAATTGTCATACTGAACAAGAAATGGTGGGTTTGGGTCTCTCAAACAGGAACACAGATAACAAAAAAAATATTTTACCAGGTTTTGATTGTATCTTCTGTCCCTATTGAGGTAGTTTTTCTGTAATTCCTGTCCCATTGGAAAGCAAAAGACAAATAAAAAGTCAGTGAAAATGTCCCCCATGGGAAAACACATTGGGGTTGATTTACTAAGGATCGGTTCACACCAATCGCAATGCTTCAAGAGCACAAGTCGCATGACATGTCAAAATCAATGGTTCCCTATTAGAGCCGTGTTAACAGATCTGACTTGTTAGGGTCCAACATTTGAAAAGGTTCCTGCACTACTTTGGTCCGACTTGGGTGCGATTTCAGCCCATAGAATTCAATTGAGGTCGCATCCAAGTTGGATCAGCATCTTAACTGATCCTACTGATGACATGCTACTTGTGCTCGGAGGCAATGTTACCAATGCAAAATGTATTGAAAAATCAATCCATACCAGACCCTTATCCGAGCATGCAGCCTGGCAGGCCAGGAAGGGGGGGACGAGGTTGTTCAGCACAAGCAAATTTAGGTAGGCCTATGCTGCAAGCTAGGCCTGTCTGTTTTGACCTGGGGGCTGGGAGTGGTTAGAGTAGCAGTGGGTGTGATCACCTGTGCTCCAGTTCTGAGGCACCTCCCCTGCTTCCAGGGAGAATGTTCTGGAAGTGGAGACCTGGCCTAGAGCTGGAGTGGCAGGCAACTCATGTGGGAGCCCTGACCAATCCCTAACTGGTGTTGGAAGGGGGCAGGCCTACTATATAAGTTGAGGTCACATGCTTCTGGGGAGGAGAAGTGGACTGGGTGACATGAGGAATGGAGTGCTAGACAGCCGCAGGAGGACACCCCCATCTGGGGGGGTGTACCGATCACAGGTGGAGGCCCGGGGAGAGCTGTGAAGGAACATTGCCTCTACACAGTCATTGGCAATGTCTCTATCACCACACGGTCGGTGTCAGGGAACTCCTGGAGCAGAGGGGCAGGAGAAGCTATCAGAATGCATGGTCCAGACAAGTTCCTCAGCAAGGACTCAGGGCTGGAAGGTAGGTGAGTGTTACCACAGTGGATGGCTGGAGGTGCACGGGAATCTGTAAGGGAACTCTGCTTCTACACGGTCACTAGCAGAGTCTCTATCATGCACACAGTGGATGGTGAGGAGTCCTGGATAAGAGAAGAGATTGTGGGGAGTTGTGCCAAATCAGTGTGGTCGGATGGCACATGGTTTGCAAGTTGGGCTGGCTGGGAGCAGGACTCCATATCCTAGAAGACAGACTTTAACCTACTAGGCCTCCAGGGAGAGGTTCTGCAGGCCTTAGGCCTAGTAGCAGCGAGTCACCAGAGCCAGTAGAGGGGCTTATTCAGAGTGAGATCATACTACCCAATAGCAGAGGATGTGCCATACTTTAATTAGCAACTACAAGATTGTGCAGGAGCAATCAAGTTTATACAAGAGGAAGCAAGATTGTGCAGGAGGTGAAGAGATCTAAGACCATTGCTTTTACATGGTCAAAAGTGATGTTTCTGACCCTCACACAGTGATGGATGGAGAGCTCTTAGGAACAGTAGTCTGCATGGAGATGCAGGGAGCAATAGTCTGCATGGAGATGCAGAGAGAGTAACAGTCTGCAGGGAGCTGCAGGAGAAGATTTATGCTTAGTCAAACATGTACATTCATTCTTCAGGCTCTAACTTTGTACAAAGTGTACTGAAATCTGTAAATATGATGGCAATGATTAATTCTATGGGCATCACATATCCATATACCTATCCAAGTTGTACCCCCACCAATAAAACAACAAAAAACAAAGCTTGCAAAAGACTGTTCATTGTCTCTGGAAAGGATGCATGAAGTCTGGCAGTGGGGTGATTTGGCGGATTGTTTGTCAGTAGTGCTAACACCATGGCTACACCGCCTACCCATGCGAAAGAGTATGGGGTATACACAGGGGGACATTTTAATAAAGGACTTGTCAAAAACTGCCTCATGTTTTTTGTTACACTACTCTGCTTATTTTTGGGTGAATAGGTAGGGGTACTACCCCATACTCATTTACATGGGAGGGCTGGGATCTGGGGGCCCCCTTTCTTAAAGGGGGCTTCCAGATTCTGATAAGCCCCCTGCCTGTAGATCTCCACAACCACAGCCCAGGGTTGTGGGGATGAGACCCTAACATGGGGACAAGGCGCTTTGAGGTGGGGTTGGGCAGAGCCCCCTCTGCCCCAAAGCACCCCCAATGTTGAGGGCTTGTGGCCTGGTATGCCCCCCCCCCCCCCTTTCATGGCCTGCGTGCTCAGATAAGGTTCTGGTATGGATTTTGATGATTTTGATAGATTTTTAGTTGTTGTCACACTAATCTCAAAGTCGGATTGCATCCTGTTCATTAAAGTAGCATGGAAGTCGGATCCGAAGTCACGGGGCAAAGTCGGATACGAAGCCATGCGACTTTCGTGTCGCACCAACGTAAACAGGGCCTAAAACTGGAGAGTGCAAAATCTGGTGCAGCTGTGGATAGAAACCAATCAGCTTACATTTTTTTCTTGTCAAAGTCTAATTAAACAAGCTGAAGTTAGAAGCTGATTGGCTACCATGCACAGCTGCACCAGATTTTACACTCTCCAGGTTTAGTAAATCAAACACATAACACTTCAAATCTGGCAGGTTGTAAATCTTTCCTACTACTCTATACACAGCCAAGAAAAGCCAAAGGAAGTTATGGCTGAGCTTTATGATGCCTAATTATTTTACATAATATAGGAGTTAGCAAAATATCAGATTCAAGGAAGGGATTAGACAGGTTCGAATATTTTGGGGCTATGGTTTGTTCGGTTTAATCAAAAGATTTGTTTTTGTCCGTTTTAATCTTTTACAGCATGGAAAATTGATCAAATGTAAAAAGTGAAAAAAAAACTCTGGAAAGGAAAACAAATTCCTGTGGACTTCTGAAATACACCCAAATATGATCAAATTTTTCAAGCAAATCCAAAAACTAAACCTATGCAAAATCAGTGTGTGATTTGCTTTATATTGGCAGTACTGTGCAATGCCATATATTTCTACTGGCTCAGCCCCTCCTCACTCTCAGCAGAATCTGCTATACTAGTGACAACACATTTTGCAAGGTATTAAAGTGCTTACTTTGAAGTAAATCTGAGTGTTTGCCTATTCATTTAGGTACTATACATATTTCTAAATGCAAAGCTTTCATTGGAAGGCTGCCAAGTCACCACTAAAAGAGGAAAAGATGAACTAAAGTTGCAGAGAAATGGACTAGAACCTGATGCAAGAGCCTGTGCTTTGAATTTTGGGGCTTCATTTCTCCACAATGTCTGTAGCTATAGAGGTCAGAAAGCACAGAGCTTGTTTAGAATATGAAAATACTTTTTTATAGGTGTAGGAATAGAAAGAAAAATGTTTGGTCTTCTAAATTGCCAAAGAATGTAAGGTAAAATAGCCTAAAAGCTGAGCTCCAGGCAAACAATCAAATTATGCAGGTAAAAAATATATCTGGGATTACATTGTTTACATCTAAAAAGCCAATTTCTAGATGTAATAATGATTACAGAACTGAATTAATTTGTGTCTTTTACATCTGCCTGAAGTTCAGCTTTAAAGTGGTTGTAAAGGCTCAAGGTTTTTCGCTCCCGCTGTTCTCAATCGCAGCCAGTGAGCCAATGAGGAGAGAGAGGGGGTGGGACTGAGCAACGGCTCTGTGTGTGAATGGACATGCAGAGCCATGGCTCGGAAACGAGCCTGCTTGGGTGCCCCCATTGCAAGCTGCTTGCTCTAAAGGCACTTGGCAGGAGGGAGGGGCCAGGAGCGCTGGCGAGGGATCCAAGAAGAGAACGATCAGGGCTGCTCTGTGCAAAACCTCTGCACAAGGCAGGTGAGTATGGCATGTTTGTTGTTTAAAAAAAAAAAGAAAGCCTTTAATATCACTTTAATGCCTACAATACAAAGTACATCCAAATGAAAGATACATTTTTAAAATGTATGAGGAGCTTATTTTGAAGTATCTGTGTAGATGGCACAGAGGTGTAAGCTGACTGTTAAAAAGCAGGGTTTAGGAAATGGGTAAACTTTGTTTTCCATTTTTACATGCATCTAGCATACAGACAATAAGGTCTCATTCACATGAGAGGTCAGGGGTCAGTAAAACCAGGCAGTCTCCTCAGTGCCTGTTCATGTATTGAATACCTTCTTAAGCTCTGTGTATACAAAAGAGCATGGGGGATTGATATGGTCCAGAAATATTTAGACAGAATAAAGGTAAATAAAGCACCTGGACCAGATGGCATCCACCCATGTGTCCTAAAAGAATTGAGCTCTGTCATTTCAAAGTCATTGCTTCTAAGTTGTAGGGACTCTTTAATGAGTGGAATGGTACCACTGGACTGGCATAAGGCCTATATTTAAAAAGCGATCAAAGTCTTTACTAAGTAACTGTAGACCTGTTAGTTTAACTGCTATAGTCAGAAAGATACTGGAGAGTTTAATAAAAGATCACATAGATGAGTTCTTGCTAGAAAAAATATTTTAAACAACAGAAAGCATGGATTCATAAAAGACAGAAGTTGTCAAACAAATCTGATTTCTTTATGAGGAGGTAAGTAAAACCTTGAACAGAGGGCTGTCTGTGGACGTAGTATATTTAGATTTTTCCAAAGCGTTTGACACAGTTCCCCACACACAGCTCATGTGTAAGATAAAGTCTACAGGCCTGGAAAAATCAGTTTGTAAATGGATAGAAAACTGGCTAAAAGACAGAATTCAGAGAGTAGTGGTTAATGATTCTTACCCTGAATGGTCTAAGGTTATCAGTGGTGTACCCCAAGGTTCAGTGTTGGGACCCTTACTATTTAATATATTTATAACATTTGGGATTAAAAGTACCATTTCAGTCTTTGCAGATGACACCAGTCTATGCAGTGGAATAACGTCTCCAACTTACAAGCCAACCTCAATGCACTGTTTAGCTGTACAACTATGTGGCAAATGAGGTTTAGTGTTGATAAATGCAAAGTTATGCACTTGGGGGCTAAGAATATGCATATATCTCACATACTAGGAGGAGTATAACTGGGGGAGTCAATGATGGAGAAGGATCTGGGGGTTTTCCTAGATCATAGACTTAATAATAGCATGCAATGCCAGGCTGCGGTTTCCAAAGCGAGCAAAATTCTTTCTTGTATTAAGAGAGGCATGGACTGCAGAGAGAGAGATATATAATTTTGCCCCTGTACAAATCATTAGTAATACTTCATCTGGAAGAGGCAGTTCAGTTTTGGGCACCAGTTCATAAAAAGGATATCGGGGAACTGGAGAAAGTGCAGAGTAGGGCAACCAAAAGAGGCATGGATGAGCTCAGTTATGAGGAAAGATTAGAGGAACTGAATTTATTCTCTCTTGAGAAGAGGAGATAAAGGGGGATATAATAAACATGTAAAAATACATAAGTGGTTCATTTAGTGAATTTGGTGTTGAGTTAAGTTATTCACTTTAAGGGCATTATAGAGAAGAAGTGGGTGCTCTTTATGTCTGGAGAAAAACAGATTTCATCTCCAAATATGGAAAAGCTTCTTTTACATGTGGAAAATGTGGAATAGACGCTCTCAAGAGGTGGTTCAGATCAGCTTAGTAGATTGTTTAAAGGAAGGCCTGGATTCTTTCCTAGATACACATAATATACAGTTGAACCTTGAAAAAGTATTCATACCCCCTGAAATTTTCCTCATTTTGTCATGTTACAACCAAAAACGTAAATGTATTTTACTGTGATTTTATGGGATAGACCAACACAAAGTGGCACATAATTGTGCAGTGGAAGGAAAATAATAAATGGTTTCCAAAATTTTTAACAAATAAATATCTGAAAAGTTTGGCGTGCATTTGTATTCAGCCCCCCTAAGTGAATACTTTGTAGAACCACCTTTCACTGCAATTACACCTGCAAGTCTTTTTGGGTATGTACCTACCAGCTTTGCACATCTAGAGAGTGACATTTTTGCTCAAGCTCTGTCAGATTGGATGGAGAGCATCTGTGAATAGAAATTTTCAAGTCTTACCACAGATTCTCAAATGGATTTGGTCTGGACTTTGACTGGGCTATTCTAACACATGAATATGCTTTTATCCAAACCATCCCATTGTAGCTCTGACTGTATTGTCCTGCTGGAAGGTGAACCTGCATCCCAGTCTCAAGTCTTTTGCAGACTCTAATGCCCCGTACACACGGTCGGACTTTGTTCGGACATTCCGACAACAAAATCCTAGGATTTTTTCCGACGGATGTTGGCTAAAACTTGTCTTGCATACACACGGTCACACAAAGTTGTCGGAAAATCCGATCGCTCTAAACGCGGTGACGTAAAACACGTACGTAGGGACTCTAAACGGGGCAGTGGCCAATAGATTTCATCTCTTTATTTATTCTGAGCATGCGTGGCACTTTGTCCGTCGGATTTGTGTACACACGATCGGAATTTCCGACAACTGATTTGTCAGAAAATTTTATATCCTGCTCTCAAACTTTGTGTGTCGGAAAATCCGATGGAAAATGTGTGATGGAGCCTACACACGGTCGGAATTTCCTACAACAAGGTCCTATCACACATTTTCCGTCGGAAAATCTGACCGTGTGTATGGGGCATAACAGGTTTTCTTCTAAGATTGCCCTGTATTTGGCTGCATCCATCTTCCCATCAATATAAACCAGCTTCCCTGTCTCCATATTTTGATCTCATCTGACCAGAGCACCTTCTTCCACATGTTTGCTGTGTCCCCCACGTAGCTTCTCGCAAACTGCAAACAGGACTTTTTAATGGCTGTCTTTCAACAATGGCTTTCTTCTTGCCACTCTTCCATAAAGGCCAGATTTGTGAAGTGCACGACTAATAGTTGTCCTGTGGACAGATTCTCCCACCTGAGCTGTGAATCTCTGCAGATCCTCCAGAGTTACCATGGGCCTCTTGGCTGCTTCTCTGATGTTTTCTAATGCTCTCCTTGCCAGGCCTGTCAGTTTAGATGGATCACCATGTTTTGGTAGATTTGCAGTTGTGCCATACTCTTTCTATTTTCGGATAATGGATTGAACAGTGCTCCGTGAAATGTTCAAAGCTTGGTATATTTTTATATAAGCTAACCCTGCTTTAAACGTTTCCACAACTTTATCTCTGAACTGTCTGGTTTGTTCCTGGGCCTTCATGATGCTGTTTGTTCACTAAGGTTCTCTAACAAACCTCTGAGGGCTTCACGGAAACGCTGTATTTATACTGAGATTAAATTACACACAGGTGGACTCTATTAACCACTTGACGACCGCCTCACGCCGATGTACGTCGGCAAAGTGGCACGGACAGGCAAAATCACGTACAGGGTACGTGATTTGCCTTCCGCGGGTGGGGGGTCCGATCGGACCCCCCCCCGGTGCCCGAGGCGGTCGTCGTTTGTCCAGCGGCGATCGGTGATGAGGGGGAGACCATCCGTTCGTGGCCCCCCCCTCGCGATCGCCGCCGGCCAATGAGAACACTCCTTTGCTGCTGTATGCTAAACAGCAGCAAAGGAAGTGATGTCATCTCCCCTCGGGTCGGTATTTTCCGTTCCGGCCCGAGGAGAGACGACAAGTATGTGAGTGCACAAACACTACACACACAGTAGAACATGCCAGGCACACAAATCACCCCGATCCCCCCCCCGATCGCCCCCCGATCCCCCCCCAATCACCCCCCCCCCCTGTCACAAACTGACACCAGCAGTTTTTTTTTTTTTTTTTTTGTTTTTTTTTCTGATTACTGCATAGTGTCAGTTTGTGACAGTTACTGTGTTGGGACAGTGTATATTACCCCCCTTTAGGTCTAGGGTACCCCCCTAACCCCCCCTAATAAAGTTTTAACCCCTTGATCACCCCCTGTCACCAGTGTCGCTAAGCGATCATTTTTCTGATCGCTGTATTAGTGTCGCTGGTGACGCTAGTTAGGGAGGTAAATATTTAGGTACTAAACGCATAACTGCAGCATTCGCAGAGTCAGGCCTGATCCCTGCGATCGCTAACAGTTTTTTTGGTAGCATTTTGGTGAACTGGCAAGCACCAGCCCCAGGCAGCGTCAGATTAGCACCAGTACCGCTAACACCCACGCACGCACCGTATACCTCCCTTAGTGGTATAGTATCTGAACGGATCAATATCTGATCCGATCAGATCTATACTAGCGTCCCCAGCAGTTTAGGGTTCCCAAAAACGCAGTGTTAGCGGAATCAGCCCAGATACCTGCTAGCACCTGCGTTTTGCCCCTCCGCCCGGCCCAGCCCAGCCCACCCAAGTGCAGTATCGATCGATCACTGACACAAAACACTAAACGCATAACTGCAGCGTTCGCAGAGTCAGGCCTGATCCCTGCGATCGCTAACAGTTTTTTTTGTAGCGTTTTGGTGAACTGGCAAGCACCAGCCCCAGGCAGCGTCAGATTAGCGCCAGTACCGCTAACACCCACGCACGCACCGTACACCTCCCTTAGTGGTTTAGTATCTGATCGCATCAATATCTGATCCGATCAGATCTATACTAGCGTCACCAGCAGTTTAGGGTTCCCAAAAACGCAGTGTTAGCGGGATCAGCCCAGATACCTGCTAGCACCTGCGTTTTGCCCCTCCGCCCGGCCCAGCCCAGCCCACCCAAGTGCGGTATCGATCGATCACTGTCACTTACAAAACACTAAACGCATAACTGCAGCGTTCGCAGAGTCAGGCCTGATCCCTGCGATCGCTAACAGTTTTTTGGTAGTGTTTTGGTGAACTGGCAAGCACCAGCGGCGTAGTACACCCCGGTCGTAGTCAAACCAGCACTGCAGTAACACGTGGTGACGTGGCGAGTCCCATAAGTGCAGTTCAAGCTGGTGAGGTGGCAAGCACAAGTAGTGTCCCGCTGCCACCAAGAAGAAGACAAACAGGCCCGTCGTGCCCATAGTGCCCTTCCTGCTGCATTCGCCAATCCTAATTGGGAACCCACCACTTCTGCAGCGCCCGTACTTCCCCCATTCACATCCCCAACCAAATGCAGGCGGCTGCATGAGAGGCATTTTTATGTCCTCCCGAGTACCCCTACCCAACAAACCCCCCAAAAAAGATGTCGTGTCTGCAGCAAGCGTGGATATAGGCTTGACACCCGCTATTATTGTCCCTCCTGTCCTGACAATCCTGGTCTTTGCATTGGTGAATGTTTTGAACGCTACCATTCACTAGTTGAGTATTAGCGTAGGGTACAGCATTGCACAGACTAGGCACACTTTCACAGGGTCTCCCAAGATGCCATCGCATTTTGAGAGACCCGAACCTGGAACCGGTTACCGTTATAAAAGTTAGTTACAAAAAAAGTGTAAAAAAAAAAAAAATATGAAATAAAAAAAAATAGTTGTTGTTTTATTGTTCTCTCTCTCTATTCTCTCTCTCTATTGTTCTGCTCTTTTTTACTGTATTCTATTCTGCAATGTTTTATTGTTATTGTTATTGTTATTGATTGTTATTGTTATTGTTATTGTTATTATGTTTTATCATGTTTGTTTTTCAGGTGTGTAATTATTTACACTTTACTGTGCTTTATTGTTAACCATTGTTAACCATTTTTTTGTCTTCAGGTACGCCATTCACGACTTTGAGTGGTTATACCAGAATGATGCCTGCAGGTTTAGGTATCATCTTGGTATCATTCTTTTCAGCCAGCGGTCGGCTTTCATGTAAAAGCAATCCTAGCGGCTAATTAGCCTCTAGACTGCTTTTACAAGCCGTGGGAGGGAATGCCCCCCCCCCCCCACCGTCTTCCGTGTTTTTCTCTGGCTCTCCTGTCTCAACAGGGAACCTGAGAATGCAGCCGGTGATTCAGCCAGCTGACCATAGAGCTGATCAGAGACCAGAGTGGCTCCAAACATCTCTATGGCCTAAGAAACCGGAAGCTACGAGTATTTCATGACTTAGATTTCGCCGGATGTAAATAGCGCCATTGGGAAATTGGGGAAGCATTTTATCACACCGATCTTGGTGTGGTCATTTGCTTTGAGGGCAGAGGAGAGATCTAGGGTCTAATAGACCACAATTTTTTCAAAAAAGAGTACCTGTCACTACCTATTGCTATCATAGGGGATATTTACATTCCCCGAGATAACAATAAAAATGATTAAAAAAAAAAATATGAAAGGAACAGTTTAAAAGTAAGATTAAAAAAGCAAAAAAATAATAAAGAAAAAAAAACAAAAAAAAAAAACACCCCTGTCGCCCCCTGCTCTCGCGCTAAGGCGAACGCAAGCGGCGGTCTGTCGTCAAACGTAAACAGCAATTGCACCATGCATGTGAGGTATCACCGCGAAGGCCAGATCGAGTGCAGTAATTTTTCCAGTAGACCTCCTCTGTAAATCTAAAGTGGTAACCTGTAAAGGCTTTTGAAGGCTTTTAAACATGTATTTATTTTGTTGCCACTGCTCGTTTGTGCGCAATTTTAAAGCATGTCATGTTTGGTATCCATGTACTCGGCCTGAGATCATCTTTTTTATTTCATCAAACATTTGGGCAATATAGCGTGTTTTAGTGCATTAAAATTAAAAAAAGTGTGTTTTTTCCCCAAAAAATGCGTTTGAAAAATCGCTGCGCAATTACTGTGTGAAAAAAAAAAATGAAACACCCACCATTTTAATCTGTAGGGCATTTGCTTTAAAAAAATATATAATGTTTGGGGGTTCAAAGTAATTTTTTTGCAAAAAAAAAAAACTTTTTCATGTAAACAATAAGTGTCAGAAAGGGCTTTGTCTTCAAGTGGTTAGAAGAGTGGGTGATGTGTGACATAAGCTTCTAAATGTTGTGCATAAAATGCCAGGACAGTTCAAAACCCCCCCAAATGACCCCATTTTGGAAAGTAGACACCCCAAGCTATTTGCTGAGAGGCATGTCGAGTCCATGGAATATTTTATATTGCGACACAAGTTGCGGGAAAGAGACAAATTTTTTTTTTTTTTTGCACAAAGTTGTCACTAAATGATATATTGCTCAAACATGCCATGGAAATATATGAAATTACACCCCAAAATACATTCTGCTGCTTCTCCTGAGTACGGGGATACCACATGTGTGAGACTTTTTGGGAGCCTAGCCGCGTACGGGACCCCGAAAACCAAGCACCGCCTTCAGGCTTTCTAAGGGCGTGAATTTTTGATTTCACTCTTCACTGCCTATCACAGTTTCGGAGGCCATGGAATGCCCAGGTGGCACAAAACCCCCCCAAATGACCCCATTTTGGAAAGTAGACACCCCAAGCTATTTGCTGAGAGGTATAGTGAGTATTTTGCAGACCTCACTTTTTGTCACAAAGTTTTGAAAATTGAAAAAAGAAAAAAAAAAATGTTTTTTCTTGTCTTTCTTCATTTTCAAAAACAAATGAGAGCTGCAAAATACTCACCATGCCTTTCAGCAAATAGCTTGGGGTGTCTACTTTCCAAAATGGGGTCATTTGGGGGGGTTTTGTGCCACCTGGGCATTCCATGGCCTCCGAAACTGTGATAGGCAGTAAAGAGTGAAATCAAAAATTTTCACCCTTAGAAATCCTGAAGGCAGTGATTGGTTTTTGGGGTCCAGTACGCGGCTAGGCTCCCAAAAAGTCCCACACATGTGGTATCCCCATACTCAGGAGAAGCAGCTAAATGTATTTTGGGGTGCAATTCCACATATGCCCATGGCCTGTGTGAGCAATATATCATTTAGTGACAACTTTATGAAAAAAAAAAAAAAAAAAAAAAAAAGTGTCACTTTCCCGCAACTTGTGTCAAAATATAAAATATTCCATGGACTCAATATGCCTCTCAGCAAATAGCTTGGGGTGTCTACTTTCCAAAATGGGGTCATTTTGGGGGGTTTTGTGCCACCTGGGCATTCCATGGCCTCCGAAACTGTGATAGGCAGTGAAGAGTGAAAGCAAAAATTTACACCCTTAGAAATCCTGAAGGCGGTGATTGGTTTTCGGGGCCCCGTACGCGGCTAGGCTCCCAAAAAGTCCCACACATGTGGTATCCCCATACTCAGGAGAAGCAGCTAAATGTATTTTGGGGTGCAATTCCACATAGGCCCATGGCCTGTGTGAGCAATATATCATTTAGTGACGACTTTTTGTAAATATTTTTTTTTTTTTTTTTTTTTGTCATTTTTCAATCACTTGGGACAAAAAAAATAAATATTCAATGGGTTCAACATGCCTCTCAGCAATTTCCTTGGGGTGTCTACTTTCCAAAATGGGGTCATTTGGGGGGGTTTTGTACTGCCCTGCCATTTTAGCACCTCAAGAAATGACATAGGCAGTCATAAACTAAAAGCTGTGTAAATTCCAGAAAATGTACCCTAGTTTGTAGACGCTATAACTTTTGCGCAAACCAATAAATATACACTTATTGACATTTTTTTTACCAAAGACATGTGGCCGAATACATTTTGGCCTAAATGTATGACTAAAATTTAGTTTATTGGATTTTTTTTATAACAAAAAGTAGAAAATATCATTTTTTTTCAAAATTTTCGGTCTTTTTCCGTTTATAGCGCAAAAAATAAAAACCGCAGAGGTGATCAAATACCATCAAAAGAAAGCTCTATTTGTGGGAAGAAAAGGACGCAAATTTCGTTTGGGTACAGCATTGCATGACCGCGCAATTAGCAGTTAAAGCGACGCAGTGCCGAATTGGAAAAAGACCTCTGGTCCTTAGGCAGCATAATGGTCCGGGGCTCAAGTGGTTAACTAATTAGGTGACTTCTGAAGGCAATTAGTTCAACTAGATTTTAGTTAGGGGTATCAGACTAAAGGAGGCTGAATACAAATGCAGGCCACGCTTTTCAGATGTTTATTTGTAAAAGAAAGCTGAAAAACATTTATCATTTTCCTTCCACTTCACAATTATGTGCCACTTTGTGTTGATCTATCACATAAAATCCCAATGAAATTGTGAATTTTTTTAAGGAGTATGAATACTTTTTTAAGGCACTGTAACTGGATACTAACAGTTGATACTGGGAACAACCGATTGCCTTTTGGGGGATCAGGAATTTATTTTTTCCCCTGCTGGAACAAATTGGATCATGCTTTATTGGGGATTTTTACCTTCCTCTGGAACAATTGTGGGTATGGGATTGTATATATAGGATTATACCATTTTTTTTCCCTTCTATTGGTTGAACTGGATGGACTTGTGTCTTTTTTTCAACCAGACTAACTATGTAACTATGTAAAACCTCTGAAAAATGATCCAAGCATGCCTGCCACACTTGTAAACGAGCCCTTTAGGTTACATCATTTGAGAAGTAATGTTACTCAAACACCAACTATCCAGGATCTGTTTAGTGTTGTTTTAAAATTTGAAAGAGATTTTAAAATATTTGGAGGAATTTAGGAATTAAAAAAACTATAGTATTTGTACAAGAAAAAGATTATCTTTGAAATAGAAAAGTTGCAAAATGTCCCTTTAGGGTAGCCTTGATCAAGAAGGTCTATTGGTGCTTGAGAAAGGAAAACTAGGAAAACTAGAAAAACTTGAATTAATCAAGGAAAGCTGTGACGTGGGAAATATTTCAACTATCTTATCAACGTTAGATTCTCAGAATCAGTTGCATTTTTTTAAAGCCAAACTCCAGGATTCTTTAAAGTCTCTCCTAAATACTTTTTTTCACAGGCGCAAGAACAAAAAGTTTAATTTTTTTCTTTTTTTAACGCCCACTTACTTTTGCCAAAATTGAGCATTTAAAATCCCACAACATCATTATTGCTACCAATACCAATGTAGGAATAGCTGGCCTCTTGGGGTTAAGGTTTCTGACATCACATCCATAATGGTTTGGGACATTAGTAATTGGGTGGGGGACTTGGTTCGGAACAGGGTGGAACAGACTCAGACTTATGTCACCATAAACGTGAACAATTTACAAAGGGGCAATTACATAACTGATAGCCTAGCTCCCATGTGTTAAACACAAGGCCCATGGGCCGAGTCCGGCCTGCTAGGTAATTTCATGTGGCCCTCGCACCTCTCTTGCAGCTGCAGAACCCCTCTCATCTCTTCCCCCACCTTGTCTCAGCAGTCAGCAGCAGAGAGGAGGACAGAACTCCTCTGCCAGATCCTGTGCTTTTCTGTACCGCCATGGAGAGGCGGCTTGTTTTTGTCCCCCTGTCTCAGCAGTCAGCAGCAGAGAGGAGGACTGAATGCCTTCTACAGATCCTGTGCCTCTCTGTGCAGCTGCAGTACCCCCTTATCTCCGCCACCTTTGGTCTCAGCATTCAGCAGACTCCAGCCCTACTCTGGTCCTCCTCCAGACCCTGCACTTTCTGCTTCCTAGCTTCGCCCCCAGCTTATTCCCAGCAGCAGCACAAGTTAAAGGGGGTGCACTGTGATGCAAGGGAGGGTGGGGTACTCTTGACATCTAATGTAAAGAGGGTGGGGCGCTCTGAACATCTGCTTATAATTATTATGAGAATAATATAATTGTATGCCAGTTGAAAAGGAGGGTCGCACACCTCTAGGATCATAAAGAGTAGATACATTTATATAGTCTCATAGATACAACAGGCCCTTTGAGGGCAACCCCAATGCTGATGTGGCCCAGGATGAAATTGAGTTTAACACCCCTAGCCTAGCTTAAGGAGAAAATCTAAATATATCAACTCACGCTGATGGTGTAGAAAATGGGTGATAAAGAATGAATGTAGCTGCTATACACAAAGTGTTAAACACTTGACCATAGTGACAAAATATATAAACAGAGACTCATAATAGGTGACAAAAAACATATAGTCCATATAAAAAAAGTTTTTGTGAGCGCATTCCCTGCGATTCCCTGCAATTTTGCACAGTAGTTGTGAAGCACTTTTATTTTTTTTTATATGGACTGTATTTAGTTGTGAAACACTTTTTTTATAGGGACTATATGTCTTTTGTCACCTATTATGGGTCTCTTTTTGGTTAATTTGTTGTCGGGCAGATAAAAAAAATGCAAAACCTGGCAAGATCGCAGTAAAATCATGGTAAAATTGTGGCAAAAGCACACTACATCATTTTCTGCAGCTTCTCCATTGAAGTCTATTGAATCTAAAAAACAAAAAAACGCACAGTTTTGCATTTAGAAAAGGCCCTGACCATTTCCAAAAATGCAGTGGCTGAAAAAAGCATAGATGTGAACGTGTCCCATAGGAAACCATGTTAAATGAACTGTAGTGCGTTTCTGCAATAAGCACAAAAAAACCCCCGCATAGGTGTGAACCAGGCCTTAGTGAGCACCAGATCAAAATCAGAAGAAAAAGTCCCGAAATAATTTGAAATGTTGGTAAATACAGTAAGACTTATAAAAAACAGTCGTGAAATAGTGATTTCTACACTGAAATATCTTTAAAAGTCTGAGTAGAGATAAATTCCCTGTTTTGTACTAGGTGCCAACACAACTGAGCATGCTCAGACCTGCAAATAGCTCTCATTTTAGCTCCAGTGTCTTTTTTACGGGGCGCTATAGTAAACACCAGAATGAGCGCTGAGTTAAAGAGCATTTTTTGAGAGTGAAAATCGGTGCTATTATAGTCCAATGCAAGTTTTAGCCATTGATTCTAATGGTACAATTGTAACTTCCCCCAAATAAATCCTTTTAATGTTGAGATGAAATGTATCTTTCTCTGAAATAAATTTTCCTTTGCAACATTGTTGCTTCTACTTAATCTATTTTGTTTTTAAGAATACTAGAATGTGGAATGTTTTGATGTTTTGGTAATATTTTGCTCTGTCACTTTCACTTGTTACTCTCCATCTCATAAACATCTTTACCCCAAACTGACACAGGTGTCTTTACAATCCACAAACAATACCATTGCTGATGCAATTTTAAAATGAGTCACTTTTTTGTGCTTTTTATTATTTCCAAATAATCATAATTTGAGCCCAAAAAATTTGAGACAACATCAGAAATCAAAATGTAATTCCCAAAAATTTGAGGGTAATCACTATTCTACACTCACCCACAAAGAACCACCAAATATCACAGAATAAATCAAGAAGAATAACTCTTGAGTAATGTAATTCCACCACCTGTATGTCCAAAGAAATGCATTATTTATGTGTAGGAGGTATTCACATGTGGCAGCTCTGTGGCTTAGAGGTTAGAACTTTTGCTTAGCTATCCCTGAGTGTTTGGGTTTGAATCCCAAACATGCTGCTTCATGTAGAGAAGTTGTCTCGTCTTCCAGGTCCTAAAACTATGTCTGAATGTAGTATTTATGTATAGGAGGGTTCTACCACCATTGTAAATCTTGCCAGATACACTATCTAGTCAAAAGTATTGGGACACCTGCCTTTACACACACATGAATTTTAATAGCAGCCCAGTCTTAGGCTGGCCATACACTATTCAATTTTCCTGTTCAACTTTCCTTTAGATTTGCCAAAACCATATAATAGGAGGTCAAACCTAAACACTTTCAATTTGGATGCAATCAGGTAGGCCCTTGTACTACATAGTTGAAGGTAAATCTAAAGAAAATTGAACAGGAAAATTGTATGGTGTATGGCCAGCTTTAGTCTGTGGGGTTAAAATTTAATTTGGCCCACCCTTTGCAGCTAGAACAGCTTCTGGGAAGGCTGTCCACAAGGTTTAGTGTGTCTATGGGAAGGTGTGTTCATTCTTCCAGAAGTGCATTTGTGAGGCCAGGCACTGATGTTGAATGAGAAGGCCTGGCTTGCAGTCTCTGCTCTAATTCAGCCAAAAGGTATCCTAATTCAGCCAAAAGGTATCCTACTCTGTCCAGGCCAGTCAAGTTACTTCTCTCCAAACTCGCTCATCTATGCCTTTATGGACCTTGCTTTGTGCACTGGTGTGCAGACATGTTGGAACAGGAAGGGGCCATCCCCAAACTGTTCCCACAAAGATGGGAGCAGGAAATTGTCCAAAATGTCTTGGTATGCTGATGCCTTAAGAATTCCTTTCACTGGAACTAAGAGGCCAAGCCCAACCCCTTAAAAACAACCCACATCATAATCCCCCCTCCCCCAAATGATTTGGACCAGTGCACAAAGCAAGGTTTATAAAGACATCGGTGAGTGCGTTTGGAGTGGAGGAACTTGACTGGCCTGCACAGAATCCTGACCTCAACACAACAGAACACATTGGGGATGAGTTAGAGTGGAGACTGTAAGCCAGGCCTTTTCGTCCAACATCAGTGCCTGACCTCACAAATGCACTTGGAAGAATGGTCAAACATTCCCATAGACACACTCCTAAACCTTGTGGACAGCCTTCCCAGAAGAGTTGAAGCTGTTATAGCTGCAAACGGTGGGCCAAATTAATTTTGAATCCTACGGACTAAGACTGGAATGCCATTACAGTTCATGTGCGTTTAAAGGCAGGCATCCCAATACTTAAGCCAATATATTGTATATTGCTTGTGACACTGAGCATGGCTATGGACTTAGGGCTGGTTCACACCACAGAGATGGAAACAACATGTGTGGGGCTGCCTGCTGCCTAAGTGGGTAGCAGTTCTGTCTAGCAGCACTGGGGTTGCTGGTTCAATTCCCCAATATGCTAATGCTTGTGTTGAAGTTTATATGTTCTCCCTGTGTGGGTTTCTCACCACAATCCAAAGACATGCTGGCATATTATTTGTCTCCTGTCAAAATAGTCTCTTATGTAAGAAAGTTAGTTTTGGACTTTATATTGGAAGCTCATTGCAGCCAGGTACTGATGTTAATGTTTGTTAGCACTAATCATGCCTAGGGACTTGGACATTTATAATTGTAGGGTTTACACTGCACAGGTACATATGTTTAGAAAACTGTTGCTTTGTTTATGTGCATGCAAATGGCCCTCGATCTTTGGCCTGTAGTTGGAGATTTGATAAACATAGCCAAGGGCTAACACAGTTGCAACTAGTATTATGTGTTTCTGCTCATCAGGTGCAATAACTTTAGACATTCATGAAGAGACAGATTGAAAGATACTGGGGGGGCCTGTACTTCTATTGGGTGCGTGTCAGTGTGCTAACAATACAACCTATCTTATATAAAGGGCTGCAGTGTGGGGGGGGGGGGGGTTGTTTGGCCTGAGAAGGCCAGGTTTTTTGCTGTGATTGTGGGGGGGAGAAGGAATGATATTGTGCATATTGACAAACGCCCAACTAGGGCTGTTTGTTTGGTGAAATTCTTGTGCATTTTTTTAATCCTAAGTGGGTTTATGTGGCCATGCTGTCAATGTTGTGTGTGTATTGTTCCTGTTTGACCATGCCAACATGGTTTGGGAGCATGTGCTGACCTTCTACTCTTTGATCTCATTGCTTAAAGTGGATGTAAACCCAATGTCATCCTTTCTAAAATACTGCCATAGGGGTTATCTATAATGGTATACACGCCTCCTGCATGTATCTTTACCTGCCAAATGTCTCCCCTCTGTCTGTTATTAGACCCAAAAAACTGCATATTCTGTGGGTGGGTCTGTTGTCTGGAGCTTGGTGGGTGGAGTCGTGATGTCAGTAGACTCCCCGCCCACCTCTACACTCCCCTTGTCAATATGCATTTTCTCCTGTGTATTTCTTACACTGAACCTCTGCTATGATCTCTAACATCCAGTGAAAAGACAGAAAAGTCCCAGTGGTTGTGGGGGTCTGTGGGCGGGGGGCTTATCAGAATCTGGAAGCCCCCTTTAACAAGGGGGCCCCCAGATCCCGGCCTCCCGCCGCCACCGTGTTCTTCCTCGCCGATGTCTTCCTCCGTTGTGTTGTCCCCCCGCTGTCTGACATCTCTTACACAGCCATGGGGCGTGACCATCCATTGACGTCAGGCGGACAGCCCGCCCCCTTTTTTCCAAAAAAAAAGGGGGTGGGCTCTCTGTGTGACGTCAACGAATGGTCACGCTCCATGGCTGTGTAAGAGATGCCAGACAGCGGGGGACAACACAACGGAGGAAAATGGTGGCGAGGAAGAACACAGCAGCAGAAGTAGGCGGTGACGACAGAAGACGGTGACAGAAGATAACGGCGAGAGAGACAGCACCAGGAGAAGATGACGGTGAGAGACACGGCTTGGGGGAGAAGACCACTCAGAGCTATTTTACAATAAAGGAATTGTCAAAAACCGGCTATTGTTTTTTGTCACATTTCACTGCTTTTTTTTTGGTGAATGGGTAGGGGTACAATGTACCCCTACCCATTCACATGGGGGTGGAATCTGGGGGGCCCCTTGTTAAAGGGCATGTGGCCTGGTATGGTTCAGAAGGGGGGCGCTCTCTCGCCCCCCCTCTTTTCCTGCGGCCTGCCAGGTAATATCCATACCAGACCTGAAAGGCCTGGTATGGATTTTGGGGGGACCCCTGATGCCCTTTTCACCCCCCCATACTATATAAATAGAAGTCTCACACGTCATAACCACGCCCCTGATGAGATTCTTTTGGTGACGAAACGTTGGGTGAAGTCTGGGACGTGTGATGTAGATCGTGGGCGGTGATGTGGCGCCCATCTTAGTGGTTTGAAACGCTGGACGTTTCTACATGCCTGTTTTACCTACATTAAATGTGAGTGGATCCATTCTTATCTTCAATAAATTGGTTTGTATCGATCATTGCGCAATGAGCGTTCCTTTCTATGTTTATATACATGTGGATGCTGGAGCTTGCCTGCAGTAGGTCTTTTCTGGATGTGGAGTGATTTCCTTACCCTTAATGGTCTCACATGAGGTGGAGCAGCTTTAACCGCATGTGGAATGGAACAGTGTTTGTAGGAAGGATTGATAGCGCCGCTATTCAGTATATTTAAAAGTGTATACCCCATACGCTGATGGTAAGAGTCAGTACTATTGGTTGATAGTGATGGTCTATCTTTCCTTCCAGATAATGTATAATATGAAGACACCTTAAAGGGACTTTATGCCAATCGATCAAACGTTTTTTGATGAATTATATTATTGATTTTTATTTTTAAGCGCTACACCTCCTTTCCCACTTAATATATTTATACAAGACCCAAAGGGCTTGGTAATGGACTTGGGGAACTCAGGCCGTTTTTTTTCCAATTATTTTTATCTATATTGCCAGGATCCGACAATACATTACAGCCGCAAGCAGTTTTAAAAGACATTTTTTTTCTTTTAGAAATGTCATTTTGCTGCAGTACTGTTTTAAACATGGGAAAGATGCGCTACTTTACAGGCATACTAAAGACACCCCGAGGCACGATATTTAAAGGAATATTTCATTTTTATTGTTTCACTTTAAGCATTATTAAAATCACTGCTCCTGAAAAAATGTTAGTTTTTGAAACTTTTTTTTGCATTGATACATGTCCCTTGGGGCAGGACCCGGGTCCCCATACACTTTTTATGGCAATAACTTGCATGTAAGCCTTGAAAATGAGCACTTTTGATTTTTCATGTTCGTGTCCTATAGACTTTAACAGTGTTCGCACAAATTTTCGCACAATCCATCACCCTATGGATTTTAAGGGGAACCCTGCGCCAAAATTTTTTTTAAAAATGGCGTAGGGGCCCCCCCCAAAATCCATACCAGACCCTTATCCGAGCACACAACTCCAAATCCCGCCCCCCCTATGTGAATGGGTATCTGGTACATTGTACCCCTGCACATTCACCAAAAAAAGCAGTGAAATGTGTCAAAAGACAATAGCCGGTTTTTGACAATTCCTTTTTTAAAAAGAAGCGGGGAAAGAAGAAGCTGGAGGAAGAAGGAGAAAACCGAAGGAAGACTGGAGGAAGATGCGGGGGAAAGAAGAAGACATTTTTAATAAAGGTCAAAAACCGGCTATTGTCTTGTCACATTTCACAACTTTTTTTGGTGAATGTGTAGGGGTACAATGTACCCAATACACATTCACATAGGGAGGGGCTGGGATCTGGGGGCCCCCTTGTTACCGGGCAAAGGTTGTGGGGATGAGGCCCTACACCGTTTTTTTCTTTTCTTTCTTATTTTTACTCTATATTGGCGGGAACCGGCAATTCATTACAGCCACAAGCAATTTTGAATGAAATTTTTTCCTTTAGAAATTTAATTTTGTTGAGGTACTGTAAAAAACACGGGAAAGGTGCACTACTTTACAGGCATACTATAGACACCCCCAGGCATGATATTTAAAGGAATTTATCATTTTTATTGTTTCACTTTAAGCATTATTAAAATCACTGCTCCTGAAAAAATGTCCGTTTTAAAAAAAAATTTCCAATTGATACATGACCCCTGGGGCAGGACCCAGGTCCCCATACACTTTTTTGGCAAAGAACTTGCATATGAGCCTTCAGTGAGAACTTTGGATTTTGCAGGTTTGAGCCCCATTGACTTCCACTATTCCCGCATATGTGATCTGACAGGCATGTTTGCCGGCAATAGCGCTGCTGTCCATTTGCATTAGCGCCCAGTTTCTGAGAGTTGAAGTCTTAATTGGCCTTAATTGGACACTATTTTCTGGGACTGCAGGATCATTTTTCGGCGCTATAGTAAATGTAAGCTATTCTGAGCAGGGCCCTCTTAATCCTCTTGTATTTTATTGTATTATAACTGTTTTGTCTCCTTTTTATATTGTAAAGCGCTGTGTAAACTGTTGGCACTATATAAATCCTGTATAATAATAATAATAATAATGACCCCCATTATTTCTAAATATGTATTATTTGAGTATATACCACAAATTCTAAAACCCCATATGAACTACAATTGTCTCATAGAATTAGAAATGTAGGACAAAATAATTAATTGTATTAAAAAGAAAATATACAAAAAGGTACTGAATCATAATACTTCATATTTCTGATCACAGTTCAGCTTTAATATAAATTGTACATGGTGGTTTATTCTACAGTGGGATTTAATTAATTTTCATTTATTTAACATGACTCCTCTCTACCCATATAAAATAACTGCGCCTGACATGTCAAAAGAATCTGTTTGTCATTTTTATCTTTTGACATCTAATAAAAAGGTAGACAAAGAATGCTGTGATGTGTTTATCAGAAAAATAATGCACATTGAAACCAAATGTATGATGGAAGATGGCCCATGATTAAATGCCAACATTTCTAAAATCACTTCCAAGGATAATTTGCTTCTCAGGCCATGTACTTAAGACAGTTATTTGTTATTACTGAACACTTCAACGCCCACGGTGTACTACGCTCTAATGTGACCTACCAAGTATAAAACGTGACTATAAAATACATTTTTGTCCACTATATTTAAAACATATTAAAAGTATAACTAAAGGAAAAACTTTTTTTTTTTTTGGGGGGGGGGGGGGTTGGGACAGTGTGCAGATGGATTGGAACACCTATTAGGTTATTATTGCTGTCTATACCAGCCCCATTGCAGCCAGACCCTAGGACCAGCAGCCAGACCCTTGGCCCCAGCAGCCAGACTCTTGGTCCCACCAACCAGACCCTTGGCCCCAGCAACTAGGCCCCAGCAGCAAGGGCCTAGCAGCCAGACCCCTGGCTCCAGCAGCCAGACCCCTGGTCCCAGCAGCCAGACTCCAGGACCAGTAGCCTAGCTCCAGCAGCCAGACCCTTGGTTCCAGTAGCCAGAATCTTGACTCCAGCAGCCAGACCCTTGGCCCCAGCAGCCAGACCCCAGGCTCCAGCAGCCAGACCCCAGGCTCCAGCAGCCAGACCCTTGGCCCCGGGGGGGGGGGGGGTTTGGGACAGTGTGGAGATGGATTGAAACACCTATTAGGTTATTATTGCTGTCTATACCAGCCCCATTGCAGCCAGACCCTAGGACCAGCAATTTACAGCACACGCTCATTTTGGTATCGTAATTATTAATGTGGAATGTATGTTCCCTGTTATAGAACATTATTTTTTATCAAGATGTTATGGGTAAAGTTCCGCTTTAATGCTAAGGTGGTCATACACATGGCAATCGGATACAGTGGTCAGACTTTTGATTTCAGATTTTTCATCTAAATTGCAAAGTGAAGTAACATGGTGGATTCATTCAACTGTAAGGCGATGGGTTTGAAATTGCCCCGATTGATTTCAATACAATTGCTGTATTATGTATGGAAGCTGGCAATTCATTGCGCGGTTTCTACTCCACAATCAACCAAAGTCTGACATTCAATAGAGTTTGTGGGTGGTAGAAGGCGACATTGACTTGTGATTATATTGTGATTACCATTGGCTCGAAAGTGGTTTAAATTGACTGAACATTTACATAAGGCCAGCTTCAAAGGACAGTTGTTTCCTGAACCCACAAGTGTTATCTATGTCACTACTTCCCTTTAGGGCTCGTTCACCCAGCTCACATATGTGCACACTGATGTGTGACGTGCAGGGGAAGTAAGGGGAGGTGCCAAGCACTGGGTACGTTTTTTTTCTTTTTATGTTTTAAAGTGTCACTTCACTTTGCGCTCTGCACTGACGTGGTGCCATGCACACTGGTAAAACAAAGCAGATCTTTGCATTTGATTTATTAGCAGCGCGGCACTCTTAATATACAGGTATCATCAATGTGCACTGATTGAGGATTAAAATCATTGTAAACCCATTTTTTTCAGTTAAAATAAAAAAAGAGGTTTTATACTTACCTGCTCTGTGCAATGGTATTGCCCCAATACTCCTCTTCTGGACACAACCTCCTCCTCCCAGCAAGCTGCATGCTATTGGGGCACCTGTTCAGGTATGCCTTTGAGCTGGGCTGCAAGAGTCCATAGACACAGACAGCGTGTCTCAGCCACGCCCCCTGCTCCCTCCTCATGGGATTTAACTGACAGCAGCAGCAGCCAATGGCTCCCACTGCTGCTCTCAGAGTCTCCTGTAAGTCCAGGATGAGGGGGAGAGAAGAGCTGCAGCAGGGCACAGAGCTAGATCATGAGGGGACTCAGGTGTTAGAGACGGGGGGAGTGATGAAACATTTTTTACCATAAGGTGCTTGTAAACTCTTTCATATACTCAGTGTAGTGACTGGCCTCAGTGATACACAGAGAGGAAACAGATCCTCCTACATAGGTTTTAATGTCTATCTTCTGCTGTCTCTTCTCTACATCTGTTCAATGTGCTCAATTATAAAGCTTGTCTGAGAGTTCAGAAAAAGGGGGCAGAGAGATGAAGTTACACTCTGCAGAGCTCACTGAAAAGAGCTCTGAGAGCTGATTGGAGGGAAGGGACACACCTTCCTTTACACAGCACACAGGGACAGAGCTGAGGCTGTCAATCATCTGGAGATCCCTCCCTTGTCACCATTCTTCTCTTGGTGTCAGGAACACTTGTCACAAGTGACTGATGCTGATTGCGGAGGAACGAAGCAGCAGACAAAAGTGACACTTTATTGAGACAAGTACACATTATAGACTGATATACTTTGTTCATATTTTCTGTCTGAGGCTTACAACCCCTTTACTGCAGAGAATGCATTAACTACTTGACCACCGGAAGATTTACCCCCCCCTTCATGCCCA
Organism: Lithobates clamitans; assembly: GCA_037952925.1. NCBI lineage: Eukaryota > Metazoa > Chordata > Amphibia > Anura > Ranidae > Lithobates > Lithobates clamitans. The sequence goes on from JBBGZY010000675.1 coordinate 1,328,560, forward strand.
GGCCACTTTTTGCGATACGGCACTGCGTTAGTTTGACAATCGAGAGGTCATGCAATGCTGTACCCAAAGAAAATTGATGTCCTTTTTTCCCCACAAATAGAGCTTTCTCTTGGTGGCATTTGATCAGCTCTGCATTTTTATTTTTTATTTTTTTTGCGCTATAAACAAAAAAAGACTGACAAATAATGAAAAAAAAAAACAATATTTTTAACTTTTTGCTATAAAACGTATCCAATGAAAAACGTTTAAAAAGTGTACTTTCTTCATAAGTTTAGACCAATATGTATTCTGCTACATATTTTTGGTAAAGATAAAAAAAGAAATCCCAATAAGCGTATATTGATTGGTTTACACAAACGTTATAGCGTCTACAAACTATGGGATATATTTATGGAATTTTTTAATTCTATACTAGTAATGGTGGCGATCAGCGACTTAGAGTGGGACTGTGATATTGTGGTGGACAATCGGACACCAACTGACACTTGTGGGAACCAGTGACACTAATACAGTGATCAGTGCTAAATGTGCTATGCACTGTCACTGTACTAATGACACTGGCTGGAAAGGGATTAAACATTTAGGGTGATCCTGCACAGGAGGGCCACTGTGTAGCAGTAAATCTGCTATAGAGGGGTCTGGAAGTTTAAGGTAAAAAATATTTTTACTCAAGCGTAGATTAGTAGATGTGTGTCTAAATCTCCCTTTCCTCTGAAGCCTGATCCGCATTCAGATGACTCTTCAGAGGCTACTGACAGGCAGTGAGGAAGTGATGTGACGCCTCCTCACCTGCTGTTTTAACCCCTTTTTTTCCAACAAACAAGCCACAAACGTGTGCATTCCACATGGTTGTGGAGCGTTTGTGGTGCTTTCCTATTTGCTTGAATGTGTAGCATTCAGCAGGCTTGCTGACCGCTGATCACTACATGTCAGGTGAACTTTGCCTAGGTGTGAAGCAAAGCATCACAGCCACAAAATGTAAACATTTCTGTCTGCTACCTATTGCAGCTTGAGGGGTGGAAAAAAACATGGCTCAACCTTGCATTTTTGCCACCCTCCCAACCGCAAGTGTAAACGAAGCCTTAGAGCCACTTAAGGCCTCATTCACACCATACGTGCAGACAGTGGCATCGCTAGGGGGTGGCTTTTGGGCTATAGCCCCGAATCTCAGGCCCATAGCCCCGAGTCTCTGCAGGGGTCCCCAAGGGGAGGGGAGGCTCTCTGGGGACCCTGATGCATGAGGCAGGCTCTCTGAGGACCCTGATTTAACCACTTTAATACTGGGCACTTTCGCCCCCCTCCTTCCCAGACCCATTTTCAGCTTTCAGCGCTCTCACAATTTCAATGACAATTGCGCAATCATACAATGTTGTACCCAAATGAAATTTTTATCATTTTGTTCACACAAATAGAGCTTTCTTTTGGTGGTATTTATTCATTACTCCGTTTTTTATTTTTTGCGAAATAAGCGAAAAAAAGAGCGGAAATTTGGAAAAAAAACAATATTTTCTTCTTTCTATGTTAATAAAAATCCAATAAAATCGAATTTTGTCATAAATTTAAGCCAAAATGTATTCTGCTACATGTTTTTGTTAAAAAAAATCCCGTTAAGTTTATAATAATTGGTTCGTGTGATCACGGACACATGTGCGCAAATGATAATGTACAGATGTGCACAGGTGATCACGGACATATGTGTGCAGATAATCATTGGGACATGTGATATTACTGGAATATATGTGGGGGACAGGTGTTTTTACTATGTGGGGACATGTGTTTTGGGGACATGTATTTTGGGGACGTGTGTTGGGGACATTGTGTGTTTACTTTGTGTTTTTTTTTACATTGTCAGGACACTAGACTGGTGATCAGTGAGTAAAAAGCTGTAAAAAACAGCTCATACTCACTGATCACCAGCCGGCTGCAGCGATCCGCTCTCCTCTCCTCACTGACAACTTCTGTGTGAGGAGAGGAGAGCAGATTGCCTAGCAACCGGCTCTGTGTTTACATCACATGACGGCTGTGATTCGACACGGCCGTCATGTGATCAGGAGGGCCAATCACAGAGCCCTCCTACCGATCGGAGATGCGCCGTGCCCGGGTGACACGAGCGCATCGGGATCACGCCGCTGCGCGGGTACGCGCGCGCGCGATCTGGCTCCTTCTGAGGGACGTTCCTGAACGTCCACTCAGAAGGAGAGATAGCCCACCCGGCCGTTTATGTGCAGTGGCCGGGTGGGAAGTGGTTAAGGGGGAGGCTCTCTGGGAACCCTGATGCAAGGGGGAGGCTCTCTGGGGATATATACACACACACGTATATTATATACACGTGTATGCCCGCTCCAGGTGTATGACTTTCTTTACTATGTTGCTATGGGCTCTAGCCCCAGATCTTTTGTAGACCTGCGTACAGAAGAACTGATGGAAACTGACATGCAGATTTGACTTGTAAAAACATGAGTTTTCATCAGTCTTCATGTATGTTTTAGTGAGCTTTATACACGTATTCCTGCACAGAAAAAGAGTTGTGGTGTAAACAGGGCACATAGAGAACAATTTTCTTTTTGTGCCCTTGCAGAATGATAGCAGAAAAACGTATGTCTCTGCACATGGTGTAAACGAGGCCTTAAAGAAGAAGTACAGCCAAGGCTTGTTTGGCTGTACTTTCCCTGTGGATCACAGGAGTGCAGATTGCTCTGCACTCCAGTGACCCAGTTTCAGCAGACAACAGGATGAAGCCCCCTGTCGGCTGATGTCACAGGCTCGGGAAGGATCACGACCATGTGGTCAGGATCTGCCCACATTCCTGGACCGGCAACTGGCTCAGTCTCATAGCCTGAGCTGGCCCCCCCCCCCTCCACAACCCAGTGCTCCAGAGAGAGCTTGGGGGGAGGGGAGGGGGGCAGAGAGCAGTGACTGACAGCCACCAGCTCTCTGCTCAGGGAGTTTTGAGAACTGAGCGATCAACAGTGTTTGATCACTTGGTTCTAAGTGTTAGAGCTGATGGGGGACCGATGCTGCATCCACCTAGGCAAGTATAATTCAACAAAAAAATAAAAATTCCCATACTTCTCTTTTAAGGTCAGCAGAGGCTGTACAGCCATGGCCAAAACTTTTGAGAATGACACAATTATTCATTTTCACAAAGTCTGCTGCCTCAGTTTTTATGATGGCAATTTGCTTATACTCCAGAATGTTATGAAGAGTGATCAGGTGAATTGCAATGTCCCTCTTTGCCATGAAAATGAACTTAATCCCATAAAAAACATTTCTACTGCAATTGTGAAAAGGGCTTTTGGGTGCCCAAGAAAGTCCAGCAATCACCAGGACCGTCTCCTACAGTTGATTCAGCTGCGGGATCGGGGCACCACCAGTGCAGAGCTTGCTCAGGAATGGCAGCAGGCAGGTGTGAGTGCATCTCCAAACACAGTGAGCAGACTTTTGGAGGATAACCTGGTGTCAAGAGGGGCAGCAAAGAAGCCACTTCTCTCCAGGAAAAACATCAGGGACAGACTGATATTCTGCAAAAGGTACAGGGATGTGACTGCTGAGGACTGGGGGAAAGTCATTGTCTCTGGTGAACCCCCTTTATGATTGTTTGGGCAGCGGGAAAAAAACCTTGTCCAGAGAAGAATAGGTGAGCACTACCATCAGTCCTGTGTCATGCCAACATTAAAGCCTCCTGAGACCATTTATGTGTGGGGTTGCTTCTCAGCCAAGGAAGTGAGCTCACTCACAATTTTGACTAAGAACACAGCCATGAATAAAGAATGGTACAAAAACATCCTCCGAGAGCAACTTCACCCAACCATCCAAGAACAGTTTGGTGATGAACACTGCCTTTACCAGCATGATGGAGCATCTTGCCATAGGCAAAAGTAATAACTAAGTAGCTTGGGGAACAAAACATCGAACTTTTGGGTCCATGGCCAGAAAAATCCCCAGACCTTAGTCCCATTGAGAACTTTTGGTCAATCCTCAAGAGGCGGGGAAGAGGGGGAACAAAAAATACCCCACAAATTCTGACAAACTCCAAGCATTGATTATGTAAGAATGGGCTGCCACCAGTCAGAATGTGGCCCAGAAGTTGATTGATACCAGGGCGAATTGCAGAGGTCTTGAAAAAGAAGGGTCAACACTGTAAATATTGACTCTTTGAATAAACTTCATGTAATTGTCAATAAAAGCCTTTGACACTTATAAAATGCTAGTAATTATACTTCAGTAGACCATAGTAACATCTGACAAAAAAGATCCAAGAGCACAGCAGCAGACTTTGTGAAAATTATTATTTGTGTCCTTCTCAAAACTTTTGGCCATGGCTGAAGATGTTCTCTGCTTTTGATGTAAGGGGAGATTTTTTCTTTTTGAAAAGTATTTTTATTGCATGTTTTCAAGTGTGGAGCAGATAACAGAGCCTATTGGGCATACCCAGGCTCCAACATACAATACAAGCCAAAACTAAAAGAAAACAACAAACTAATACTAGGCCATACTAAAACAAATAAAAAAAAAATCTCCCCTTACAAACCTTTGGTTATTTTTTATTATTTGTATTGCATGTTTTCAAGCGTGGAGTAGATAACAGAGCCTATACCCAGGCTCCAACAAACAACAAAAGCCAAAACTAAAAAAAAAACAAAAAAAACTAATACTAGGACATACTAAAACAACCAAAAGTTTGTAAGGAGAGATTGTAATGGGAATCTGAATGTAAGGATGAACTTTGATGGGGAATGTTTTGGCCTACAAAATATTGGTGAAATACACAAGAGCTGTGGTAGTACATAGTGTGGAGCCCCCAGAATTTGTATGGAGTAGTCACATCCAGCCAGACTGGACCATTGGAGGAGTGTAAAAAGCTTTGTCGGAGTCCCCCTTGAAGTAGGACATTGTATAGATGTAGAGGTTGATATTATCCGGGGAGGAGGACAAAGGGGCTTCATTCCAGAAGAGGACCATGGTCAGTCCCCCCACCCCCCGGGCTCCATACACACGCCGCTCTCAGGTACAGGGACGGGTTAATGTCGCCCAGTGTAGGCAGTGATGATGGGAGTTGCCCGTAGAACGCATGCGCCTCCCCCCCTCCACACAAGCCGGAGCTGCGGCGCTGTACTGAGAGAGGACCGGAGAGGGCTCCTCCTCTACACAGCATCTAACCGGAACACGGCCAACACACACCGCGCTCCGCCAAGGCCAGCCGGACCCACTGCAGGTAAAGGCGGCCATGAGAGGGCCGGGGGGGACCGGCTACTGCTACTCTATTCTCCCGCCCGGATGCAGGAAGCAGATGTCGGCATCCCCCCGGGAGCACGCACTGCCATCCTCCCAGTCCTGTGTGCGGACTGCAGCCATGTGTGATGGGAGCCAGGAGGAGCACACATGGCATCTGCCGGGCTGGGGGCGGTGGTCAGGCCGGGGGGAGGGAGGGAGGGCTGTTACTGCAGTACTTCTATAACGTGCTGTGTGTGTATAGAGGAAGTGCTATGGAGGCACACATAGGCATAGGAGAGTATGGTGGTGTATGGGGAGCACACTGGGACCACTCACTATCATGATTCTCTATGGTGCTAGAGATAGGCATGGGGTGCACACTGGGACCAGTCCTAATGATCAGGTACATGGATCAGTCTCTATGGTCAGACATTGTCATCAGTTCCTGTGATCAGACACTGATCAATCTCTATGGTCAGTGATTCTGATTAATCTCTAATCAAACTTGTGCATAGTCTCTGTGATCAGTCCCTACGACCAGACATTGTGATCAGTCCCTACGATCCCTCTCTATGATCAGACTTGTACGTGTTCTCTCAGATCAGACATTGTGTGATCAGTCCCTACGATCCCTCTCTATGATCAGACTTGTACTTAGTCTCTCTGATCAGTCCCTAAAATCAGACATTGTGATCCCTCTCTATGGTCAGATTTGTACCAAGTCCCTCTGATCATACATTGTGATCAGTCCCTATGATCCCTCTCTATGATCAGACTTGTACTTAGTCTCTCTGATCAGTCCCTAAAATCAGACATTGTGATCAGTCCCTACGATCCCTCTCTATGATCAGACTTGTACTCAGTCTCTCTGATCAGTCCCTAAAATCAGACATTGTGATCCCTCTCTATGGTCAGATTTGTACCCAGTCCCTCTGATCATACATTGTGATCAGTCCCTATGATCCCTCTCTATGATCAGACTTGTACTTAGTCTCTCTGATCAGTCCCTAAAATCAGACATTGTGATCAGTCCCTACGATCCCTCTCTATGATCAGACTTGTACTCAGTCTCTCTGATCAGTCCCTAAAATCAGACATTGTGATCCCTCTCTATGGTCAGATTTGTACTCGGTCCCTCTGATCATACATTGTGATCAGTCCCTATGATCCCTCTCTATGATCAGACTTGTACTTAGTCTCTCTGATCAGTCCCTAAGATCAGACTTGTCCTCGGTCTCTGATGTGTCCCTACGATCAGACATTGCAATCAGTCCCTATGATGATTGGTGGTGATGGTATGTAGCTGTGGAAGCATCAGTGTACTGGGGATGGCTTGCACAGTGACTGCATGATAGATAGAGACAGTCCCATCCCATCCCAAGGTCACCCGGAGATGGCACTTCTGCTTATTGGTGATGTCAGCCTCATACAATCGATAGCCAGCTGCACGCCTAATAGCATGCTAGTAATATGAGTCATGTGCGGTAACATGGCATCTCCCTGGATGATGTGATCCGACATGTGAGAGAGGTAGAGTGGGGGGACAGCTCTCACTCACACACACACAGATAGACGGCTTGTACTTGTCCCTTCATGGAAATGAGAGGCGTCCTTTCCCGCCTCTTCTCCTCCTCCCCTGTCCTCTGACAATAGTCACATTCATCATTCCTCAGCTGTAAAGAGGTGGTCTAGGAGGACGGGGTGTGTACACGGCTGGCCATAGGTGTATTCTACGTTCCAAGGAGGAGGAACATCTGTAACAAAACACAGCAGCATCTGCTGGGCTGAGTAGCTTTCGGAGAATGAGAGGAGGTGAAGTTTAGGGTTTTCTGCCAAAGTCTGGATGCATTGTTCACGCCTCCTTCCATTTATTTCCACAGTTTCTACGTTGGTACCACAGACCTCCGTCATCGTCGCTGAGCAGCAGATAAGCCACCGCACATGGAGAAGAAAACAAGTTTAGCCTCAGCGCCAGCTAAGAAAGGGATATCTTCCACCTCGCCACCACACTCTCAAATTTTGCGTTCCTCTCCTCCACCACCTTCAGGTATGGATGGAGATGAACTACAGATCGATGATCCCCAACAAGGAAGACCCCTGGGTCCCACTCCAAGCCAGAGCCGCTTTCAGGTAGACCCAGTGAGTGAAGTCTCCCGAGATTCATCTTCTGGGGACCAAGAAGGAACACCACCACCAGCTGATGGTCTCATTCATAGAGGGAGAGGAGGCTCCGGTGGAGAGGAGGCTAAAGGACGGTTTAGGGTAAATTTTGTGGACCCTGCAGATCCTGAGGGCAGCTCTCCTGAGATGCCAAGTGGTGAAGGAGGTGGCGGGGTAAGCTTTCAGAATGGAGATACAGTACTAAGTGAAGGTAGCCTACATTCTGGCGGAACTGGCCATCACTATCACTACGATACTCATACTAATACTTATTACCTGCGAACTTTTGGGCACAACACTATTGATGCTGTGCCAAGGATTGATCACTACCGACACACCGCTGCAGACCTTGGGGAGAAGCTGCTGAGACCCAGCTTGGCAGAGCTGCACGATGAAATTGACAAGGTAAGACAAATTGCTTTTTAATTTACTGCATTCAGCACCTTAGTCCATTGCCAGGAGCATTTCTCTCTTAAATGTTGATCAAAACCGTATTGTTTTGGTAATTTGATAATGGTTTGGGCCATATGGTGCAAAACTCATACAATATATTCACTAAGTGCCGGTTCACACTACTGCGCTCTGCGAGATCGCATGTGATTCGCACTGCAAATCACATGTGATGTCCATGCAATGCGATTTCAGCCATACAGATCGTATGGCTGATATCGCATCGCATTTGGACCAAACTCGCACAGGACCCTTTTTTTTTGGTCTGCACCAGAATCGGATCGCATGGTCGTGAACACCCATGTGATCCGATTCATGTCCGAACTGACAGTTCGCAGTGTGATATGCGAGCTGAAATGGGGGTGTCATTAACAATGTATTCACACTCCCGGCAGTTCGCATATGGTAGTGTGAACTGCCACACGAGTCGGGTGCGATGCGCGAACCCGCAGTGGATTCGCAGGGTTCCCGCATTGCACAAGTGTGAACCGAGCCTAATGCTTTCAGAGCTTTATGTTTTAATAAAGCTTAAATAAAACATGAATGGTCCTCTGTGATGGCTGGTGTAAAATGTGCTGGCAAGAGCAAATACACTGAAAGGATTGGAGATGTATGTTCTCTTTGAAATAGATCTGATTTAAGGGGTAACTCCACTTTTGTGGGAAGAAAAATGGCAAATATCGTGTATAGAATTGCGACACAAGCCATATTGTAATTGGATGTTATTAAAAATAACCTTTCCTTTTTCAGTCTGCAGTGCTGCAATTTTCTGTGAAATGCAATATAACAACCTGGAGGCGTTCTGTACACAGATGGTGTACAGAACATCCCCCAGATACGTCATGTCCTGTTATTGGCTTACTGATTTTTTTTTTTTTCCAGAAGTCTGCACTAAGGCACAAGTCATGTTTTGATATCTCCTGCAACACAAAATGTAATTTTTGGTGAGATACTCCAAAGGGAAATCACATCTAAAGGGATGCAGACCCTGACACTTTCTTCATTAGAGCCCTGCAGGTGCAGCAGCTGATTGATAATTATCAAATCACTTACATACAGATTCTCTCACATGGCTATTTTTTCAGAATAATAAAAGATAGGAATCTGCAACAAAGTTTGTTAAAATCCCTGCAATGTAAACAGATCACCTAAAGGGGAATGTTTATTTTCTCATCAAAAGTGGAGTTACTCTTTAATTTCAGTGTACATTCTGGTGACACTAAGTACAAGTTCCTCTTCTTTGTTGGCTCATACGTACATGCCATAAAATATACTGTACACACACACACCCTTGCACATTAATGTATATGTATATAATATACACACACACAATCTCTAGTAGAAAAGTAAGAAAAATAGGAGTCATGACTACCTGCCCTCCTGAGATTTACCTCTTGCCGAACTGTTAATGAATTCCCACTTGCCCGGTCTGTTAGGAAAATGCGTGACTAATCCTTTTCTTTGGTGAATTAATTTACAACTATTTTTTGCTATCCACTGAACAGGCTTAAACTTTGGTTCACTCTATTTGCACTTCTTATACCCGTAAGGTTGATTTCACAATAATATTCCCCTTCAAGTTCTTTATGGACTTTTGCTTACAATGAATTGCTTAGTATGTGGTCTACTAGTAGATCATTAGTGCTGACATCTGTGGTGCTGCTGTTTAGTTTACATTGGTTGGCGCATGTTGGGCTGTTTACAATACACAGGTGGCATTCCATCACCATCTCCAAAACCAGCACAGCACTCTAGACAAGGAGGTCGTGAATCTGGAGTTCCAGGCATATTACTACAGACAAGATAACAGTGTAAAGTCACAGAAAAGTGCAAGACTGGCATTACTGAAGAACCCTGGAGTGTCTTGATAATGACTGACTTGTATATGTTTCTGACATTTGTGTGTTCTCTGATGACATTTACATAACGCCATAATGTACAAGAGCACATTTTGGCAACACACTACATATCCAGTTAAAGCAGTAGTAAACCACAGTTGACGAAAAAAAAAAAAATATCCCCTGCAAGGCAATGTCATATTGTGCTAGTATGCATCACATACTAGCACATTATGAGAGACTTGCCTCAAAACGAAGCCCTCCAGCATTGCACTGTCACCACTGAGAAGGCTTCCATCTTCCCTCCGATCTTACAAGTTTTTGAGATATTCACTGTACCTACAGGTAAGTCTCATTGTAGGTTTACCTGTAGGTACAAGTGGTATAACGGAGTCTACTACCACTTTAAAACCAAGCCTTAGACCCGCATGGGTGCTTAACCTGTGGCCCTCCAGCTGTTGCAGGAACTACAAGTTCTGTGAGGCATTGACCCGGCCGTTAAAAACATGCCTCCCAAAGGCTGAGGCATGATGGGGGTTGTAGTTCCGCGACAGCTGGAAGGCCACAGATTGTCCAAACATTCATGTTGTCCACCTTTTATCATCTCTCAAACATGGAAGTTCCCCTCGTAATCTTCCTCTTAATTTTTGGCTATTTTGATAAACGCTTCTAAAGCTAAATGTGGCAAACTGGACGTTCTAAACGTGGGTTACTATCTGTCAAGTTAAATCTTTCAGGAGAGGTTGTAAAAACATCCCGTGTACATGAAGCCTAAACGTTAAGCTCAAAATATGCCTGTCAACGTCCTAATGTGCATGGACACTTAGGATAACATTGAGCTGCTTCTACAGGTAGAACACAAAACTCCTGTAGAAGGAGTTTTTTTTTTGAAGCCTAAGGTTCCCTAATCACAAGACCATTAACATCTGCATTATTTTGCATGTACGTTTGTATGACTCGACTCCACACCTCTAAAGTCTATAAACTGGCTCCTAGACTTGTCCGACTGGCCTGTATAAATGAGTCTTGTTTATGAACAACCTTTTTAGGCTGGACCCATAGTATATTTCTCATTTGCATTAAAGTTGTTTGGCTGGAGGTTTCTATAATGGTTGTGTCATTGGAGCATGCTCCTTTCACAGCTATTCTATTTATGTTGCCTTCTGTGACCTCAATCAAAGTGCATTATTCCATAGCAACCATTTGGTTTTCCCTATCAGGGTAAGAGCAATCAAACCAATTAAGATTTCTGATGGGTTGTTGTGGATTTTACATACATGGAAACAGAAAAGTGATGGCAGAAAAAGACAGAGTAGTCCATCAAGTCTGCCCATTTTAGCCATTCACACATCTCATGCTCTCTGTCTTAGTAAATAATATTTGTTATATGAAAACTGTCTTTGAAAAGTGTCAATAGTATTTTAGGCAAGCTGAAACACTCAACCATTTTTTTAAAGTTTTGGATAGAGTGAAGTTGAGTTGCAATATCTGTTGTTTTTTTTTTCTGTGATTAGCCCCATTGGGTACATTTTCCTCAATTCCTGTGCTTGTTAAACCTGAACAAGAAATAAGCAATGCAGTTGCCATGAAGACAGGAACCATAAAAACATTGAATAAGGTTCCAAACCTTCCCCATTCTACAAAAAATATATTTTTGCCCTTGTCTCCTTTGGAGAGGTTATCCATTTCCTCTCCTTAGAGGAAGTGAGGGTCAATCTCCCTGTTCTGTATACAGTTGACAAAAACCACAAACTTCAACTCTCCAACAAATAAAAGAACACTCCAACCCAACTATTTAAACTCCCTTTACCTTGTTAGCTGGGTTATCCTCAAAACAAATATTTGCATGCCCAACAAATCGAGCATTGTCATGCTGTGCTCCGCTGACACGCTGGGCCCCGTGCCTCCATATCCTCCTTTGCATCATCAGGTGCTGGCTGTGTCTTCCATGTTCTTTCAACCTGCCCCTGGATGATGCATTGAAGCACAGGCACAGTGTGCTCTACTGTAGATTGCTAGTATGTGTTTTCATGAGTATCCCAGGAGGCTCTGGGTTGCTGGGGTATATTACTTTCAGCGAGAATATTGGAAGTAGAGGCCACTTGGATTAAATAACGTTTTTTTTTTTTTTTGTGAGTTGTCCATCTGCTGATCCAGGTGTTTACAGCCATATGTCTGTGTGATCTTTCCATCCAAGACAAAAACAGAACATACCGTAGCTCAACTCACCAACCAGTCTGCCAACCAACCAAATTAACCCGTCCAACAGTCTGCGTTAAAAACAGGGGTTTAGATAGCATGCATTTGCAAACGCATGCATAAGCTGCAAGGCCTCTTCACTGCACCCTGTGTATTCCTTGCAGTTCTAAACGCTACTGAATTTATGAGCATCTCCACAATGGGAGCACATGCATTAAATGGATAGATGATTTCCATCCTCTGGTCAGCCTTTCTTAGGGGGATTGTTCAATACCTCTAATGGTAGAGTGATGAGGGAATGCTAGTCAACTGTGGTCACTAGTATTCGGCAACTACTCTGAAAGTGAACACTATGGGATTGATTTACTAAAACGGGAGTGCAAAATCTGATGCAGCTCTGCATAGAAACCAGTTTCTGGTTTCTGCTTCCAGTTTCTTGTTTATCAAAGCTTAATTGAACAAGCTGATGTTAGAAGCTGATTGGCTACCATGCACAGCTGTACCAGGTTTTGCACTCTCCAGTTTTAGTAAATCAAACCCTATGTTAGGATTGGACAAATGAAAGCAGAACTTTACCTTCACAATCAACATTGACTATTCTTAAAGCGGTTGTATACCCGCACTGAATATTTAAATAAAAAAACCTGTAAGGCAAAGGCATAATGAGCTAGTATGCAGCGCATACTACTAGCTCATTATGAAATACTCACCTTAGAACGAGGCCTCGGCATCTGATCTCGGTCCACGCTGAGGGAACTGACATGTTTCTTCCGGGTTTGCGGCTCTGGCGCTGTGAGTGGCCAGAGTCGTGATTATGTCACTCATGTGCGTGGGATTCTTCTTCCCGGCAAGGTCCGGCAGCATCTGCCGGACCTTCAGTCAGGTCTTCACAGCGCATGTGCCGCTGACGTCAGCGACTGCATGCAAAGTGAATATCTCCTAAACCATACAGGTTTAGGAGATATTAATTTTACCTACAGGTAAGCCTTATTATATGCTTACCTGTAGGTAAAAATAACAAAAAAATGCTATATATATATATTTTTTTTATTTCTTTAGTTACTTCCTGGTTTCCATGCCTAGGCAAATAATGTCCCAGAAGCCTTTAGGAGAGCAGGAGGGGCTTTCCCAGCTAAGCACACCCTCCTGCTTGCATGCCTGAGCTAAGGGCAGGTGGATTCCAGGAAGTAACTGCTAGATAAATCATTTGCCCTTACTCAAGATGGCCACGACCAGAAATGATAGGGGGTGTTTTTTCAAAGTGATTTTTCAACAAAATAAAGCATGTAGACATGAATAGATTGAGGGGGGGGGGGGCTGGCTTTGAATATTAAAATAGCATTATTGGTTTGTGGTGCTCAGTTAAAGTACAGTTCTGCTTTAATATGCAATTCGGGCTCAGTCTGTCCAATCCAGGGGCCAGCACTGTTTTTTTTTTTTTTAAAAGGCGCCCGGTCAATTGACGACTATTAGAGAAAACCTCAAAAAAGTACCAGCTGTAATTTTTGGGATCATTGGCAACCTGGATCTTTGGATTTATCCAGCCCTGTGCTAAGTGAATGACAAATAACATGTAATATGACAGCATTGTGAAAATCTAGGAGTGGAATGCAAATAAACGTAATTTTTTTCTCATTATTAGCAGTTTTTTTGGATGGAAAGTTTTGCTTCTAACCGATATGTCACAGAGACCTTCTCTAGCCAATCAAGCATATTCATCCTGTAATACATTGTACATACTGTGAAGTGTTTTGTCCAACAAGAGGGAGTACTAATGAATTTATCTTTAATTCATTGACTTGTAGGGTTAGAATGACCTGCCATGTCTTTTCTACGGACCTGTATAATGGAAAGCAGAAAAGCTTAATACATGGAAAGTTCACGTTGGCCTTGATTTCCTCCACAGCTCTGTTTATTGTGAAGAGGAGGTGTAGGGCATAGATATAGACAGTTTGACTTTATGAAGATGCGTGATGCCTCGCTGTTTGGCTGATCTTTAGCTCCAGAACTTACCGTCTGCTGCTGGAACTAAATGGAGTCGTGCTGAGTGTTGCTCAGCCATTCACAAGAAGCCTTGTATTTTTATCAATGAATACAAGGCTTCCTCTGATTGGCTGAGGTGGGCATCTCCATCTGTTCATTGACAAAAATACATTACATTTTTGCAGTGCTGGACGTCTGTTAGTAAAGAGTTTTTGTTTGGACCATCTTGACCCAAATGAACTGCTGCTGTTCAGTTTTTCCTAGACTTTCGGAGGCCGATACCTAGCTTAATGTATATATATTTAATCATATAATAAGTGCTTGTAAAAACTAGCTGCTGTTGTTTTTTTTTTTTTTTTTCTTTTTTTATAATGTTCTACAGTACTTACCTGCTCTGTGCAATGGCATTGCACAAAGCGGCCTCTTACCTCCTTTTCTCGGGTCCCCCTTGGTGCCCCCCGCTCCTCCTCTTCTACAAAGCCTGTGAGAAACTGGCCACAGCACTGGATTGGTTGAGAAATCTAGTGTTGGGGGGGGCAAAAGTAGCAAGACCTTTTTTACCTTAAAGTGGATGTAAACCCCATTCATGACATCTGTCCTAGGCACATATATCTGTAGTGTTTACTTATCTCTCTCCAGAGCTCTGAGTCCTGTGTCTTTCTGCTGCTCAGTTCTTCTCTTGTCAGCATGATAACTTCTGACAAGCTCTCGACACAGGAGCTAAATGCAGCTGAAAATTTGTGTCAGGGATGGTGCTACAAATAGATTAGCAGCGAGCTTGTCTATTCGCAGTACAGCTCTGCATGTTTCTTTGTTCATCTGCCTATGTGGAGGGGGGTGTGACTTTCCTCCAATCAGCTCTCACACAGTGTATGACCAGACTCCCCTCCCATTGCTGAAACAGGAAGTAAAAAAATGAACATGATGTTCACTTTTTAAAGAATATATAAAGCTGAAGACAGCAGATATAGGAGTAAAACTTATGTAGGGAGATTTGTTTCATCTCTGTGTATCACCTGAGGCCAGTCACTTCACTGGGTATATGTGAGGGTTTACAGCCACTTTAAAGTGCTTGTAAGCCCTCACATATACCCAGTGAAGTGAATGGCCTCAGGTGATGCACAGAGATAATAATAAAAAAAATATATATATTCATCCTACATAAGTTGTACCTGTTTATCTGCAGTCTTCTCTACATCTGTTCTAAGTGCTGAACTTAAGCCACCTCCAGGCTGGGCCTTTTCTGGCACTTTTTGTTCATATGTAATATGTTTTTTAACCGCTTCCCGACCGCCTCACGCAGATATACTGCGGCAGAAGGGCACGTACAGGCAGATTAACGTACCTGTAAGTTGCCTTTTAAGAGGCGGCTTGCTTGCGCCCACTGGGAGCTCCGTGACCGTGATTGCAGGGATACCCACAATCGTCTCACGGTGAGGAAGAACGGAGAAATGCTAATGTAAACAAGCATCTCCCATTCTGCCTAATGACACTGTCACTGATCACAGCTCTCTGTAATCGGGAGCGGTGATCAGTGATGTGTCACACACAGCCCCTCCCCCCCACAGTTTGAATCATTCCCTAGGACACACTGTCAGTCACAATTGCACAGTAATCAATGCATTTTTAATTGCACTGATCGCTGTATAAATGTAAATGGTCCCAAAATCCCGCCAAAAGTGTCCGATCTGTCCGCCATAAAAATCGCTGATCCCCAGCATTACTAGTAAAAAAAAAAAAAAGAATTATCAATAAAAATGCCATGAAACTGTCCCCTATTTTGTAGATGCTATAACTTTTGCACAAACCAATCAAAAGCTTATTGCAATTTTATTTATTTCAAAAATATGTAGAAGAATATGTATCGGCCTAAACCTAAGGGGAAAAAAAATGTTTTTTTAATATATTTTTAGGGATATTTATTATAGCAAAAAAAAAAAATGCGTTTTTTTCAAAATTGTTTCTATTTTTTTGTTTATAGCGCAAAAAATAAAAACTGCAGAGGTGATCAAATGCCACCAAAAGAAAGCTCTATTTGTGGGGAAAAAAGGACGTCAATTTTGTTTGGGAGCCACATCGCACGACCGCACAATTGTCAGTTAAAGCAATGCAGTGCCGGATCGCAAAAAGTGCTCTGGTCTTTGGCCAGCCAAATGGTCCGGAGCTTAAGTGGTTAAAGCAGAGGCCCTTAGAGAATAAATTGGTTGGTTTTGTCATTTTTTTATGTCACACGGTATTTCCGCAGCAGTTTTTCAAAGATAATGTTTTGGGGGAAAAAATACTTTTTTTTTTTTTTTACTTTTAATGCAAAAAACACAATACATAACCCATATTATTTTTTTTATTTTTATTTTTTTACAAAAAAAAAAAAAGATGTTACTCCAAGTATATAGATATCAAACATGTCATGCTTTAAAAGTGCACACGCCTGTGCAACAGCAACAAACAACGTAAATTTTGCTATCCATAGGCGATGCTTTTAAAAGCCTTTATAGATTACTTTAAATTAACAGAGGTCGTCTGGTGCTAAAAATACTGCTCATGATCTGATGTTCGTGGTGCTACCTCACATGTAGAACAGTCGTTGTGTGCGTGCGCGCACGGGGGCACATTAAATGTTTTTTTGATTATTCGTTTATTTTAATTTTACACTTGCTTTAAAAAAACTATTTTTGTTATCACTTTTGTTGCTGTCACAACGAATGTAAACATCCTTGTGACAGCAATAGGCATGTGACAGGTGAAAAAAATGGTGCCAATTGTTTCTAAATCAACTGGAAGTGATGTCATGTCATTGCTTCCAGGTTACTATTACGAACAGCCAATCAAAGCTGATCCTGGCTTTTCTTGGCTGTCTGGCCACCCGGGAGATTGAGCAGCTAGGCAGCCACTTTGATTGCTTTTACAAGGGAGCTGACCGCCGACTCTATAAAACGATAACTGGGTGATGCCTGCAGCTGCAGGCTTCATCCTGATATAACCACAGAAAGTCCAGCGACGTACCAGGAGGTGGTTAAAGCTTGTATAAGAGTTAAAAAAAAAAAGGGGCAGTGTGCTGTAGTTACACTCTCAGAGCTCAGTGAGGAGAGTTCTGAGAGCTGATTGGAGGGAAGAGACACAGCACACAGGAACAGCGCTGAGGCCATCAATCTACTGGCGGTCCTTCCCCCGTCACCATTTTTCGCTTGGTGTCAGGAAAACTTGCCATAAGTCGCTCATACTGAGAGCAGAGGAACAAAGCAGTAGACAAAATTACTGGATTGACATGAGTACACACTATATAGAGGGATATATATAGAAGGACCTTTTGTTCAATGTCTGAGGTTTACAACCACTTTAATGCAGGGAATGCATTAACATAAAAAATGTCTTGACCTTAGAACCACTTCAAGTTATGTATTTTATATCTATTAGGAGTTCAGCTTTAAAAGGGTTGGTCACCCTTTTATCTGCTTCAGCTTTAAAAAAAATGCCCGCTATTTCTAGATTTATAAAAGATTGACATGAAAAGCCACAGTTTCAGAGAACATAAAAAGTTGTAAAAATAGTTTAAATGTTCCACAAATGGACAATAATTGTTTGTAGCTGTAATCTCCTTGTTTATGGTAATATTAATCATTTGTAAAATTGGTTGTGTTCAGTATTGCAGGGAAATAATCATGATGTCCACATTTCCCACTGAACAGTGAAGTATTGATTTGGACTATTTAGAAAGCTGTGGTTTATTTTCAGTGTTTGTGAACAGTTTTAAAGGCTAAATCCACCTTTTAAAACAGAGATACGTCAGGTTTGTGGTGTAAATATTGGCACATTTGCCTTGCAGCAAATAAAGGTTCTCTATGTAGTATTGCACCATGCAGCTGATCAACTCAAGTTAAAAATGCTATGTAGCGTTTTTCTATGAGTGGCCGATTGCGTGCACCAGAATAATAAAGCACTTGTGCCATTGTTCTAATTTAAAATCTGTTATAAAATATACACCATTAACTGACTGGTATAAATACTATAGTGAGCCGGGGAGGACAGCGACAATCAGCACTGCAGCAATCTGGTCGGGATCCTTTCAGAAGCCCGGAGTGGTTCTGAGGTCAGCTGACATGGGCTTTAGCCAGCTATTAGCTGACTCTGGGTCACAGGAGTGCAAAAGTAAGTGCTGACCTGTGACCCAGAACAGAAGTATGGGCAAGAAAAGCTTTTTTTCTCCGTCTTTGAGGATAAATTCACATTGGAGGTCAGGGATGGCTTGTTTTAAAGATATTTCAGTGCTTATTATGAATGGCAATAGTTTAAAGTGGAACTAAAGTTGAAAAAAAATATAAAAATTGTGAACAGGTGGGTTCTTTATTGCAGAAAAGACATGCAATGTTCACAATCCCATATAAAATGTACACTTAGCTGCACTTGCACATCTCAGTTTACATTCTCGCACACTGCCTATATCAGTGATGGTGAACCTTGGCACCCCAGATGTTTTGAAACTACATTTCCCATGATACTCGTGCACTCTGCAGTGTAGTTGAGCACCATGGGAAATGTAGTTCCAAAACATCTGGGGTGCCAAGGTTCGCCATCACTGGTCTATATGCTGGGATGACTGCACTCCTGTGCATGTGGGGCAGTGATGTCCCCCCACACTGGCCAATCAAGAAGAAACCAGAGAGATATGCCAGCTAGGGACCTTGTGGACGTCGGACTGTTGGAACTTAGGTAAGTATTTTTGTCTTTTTTAGATAGATATATATATATATTTTTAAAAATGGTAGTAAACCCAAAAGCAAACTGTTACTATACTGCAGCTTACCAATTCTTAGATGTGATGGCTGCATTTGTTTTCTTTTGTAGGCTTTCTTTTATTTTTATCTGGTGATCCTTGCAGTAGGGCTATTGTTTTTCAACAAAGACGCAGGGGTGTCAAACTGGTGGCCCGCCAGCTCTTTCAGAACTACAAGTCCCATCATGCCTCTGCCTGTAGGAGTCATGCTTGTAATTGTCAGCCTTGCAATGCCTCATGGGACTTGTAGTTCTGCAAAAGCTGGAGGGCCGCCAGTTTGACATCTGTGCGCTAGAGTGTTGAGGCAAACCTTTCACCACTGACAGAGATGATTATAATGATCAGTTTTTATTCATTAATGTAAAACCTTTATCCAAAAATAATTGTTGCTGTAACTGCAGAGTGAGCTGTAATGTGACTTAATTTTGTTAGTGTATCTAAATCTGCTAGTACATCTAATACTCTGCTCCCCCCCCAGACTGACAATGCTGCGTACCAAAGGTGTCTCCTTCACCCAGATTGGTAAACTGTAATATATTTACAATTTTGGTGTTAGGTTTATTCTGCTCTAATGTCCATGACGGGGATCAGCTGTACTTCAAGCGTAAATGGAGCTCAAATTTAAAAAAAAAAACAGGCAAAACAAACCCCTTCCTTTGTCTGTTTCCCTGGTTATGTCATAACCTGAATTTAGGGCGGTTTCACACTGATCTGTGTTTTATGCGTCTTTGGGGTAAAAAAGAAAGGCAGAAAAACTGCATGAAAAAAAGGATCCCTTTAATTCCTACGGCACTCCTCACACCAGTGTGTCGCGGATGCAATGCGATTTTAAAAGTCCTGCATGCTGCATCTTTGGTGCTCTTTTCAAAAGTGCAACAAAATCACATATCCTATTGAATTCTATAGAAAACGCACCAAAAATATATCTGCAAATGTAGCTGCATTGCGTTTTTGGTGAGTTTTGATTCCACATTTCACAGGTGCGTGATTGGAGTCAGGAGTCCAGAAAATGTGGCAGAAACGCATGAGAAAACGCAGCAAAATGTGACAAAAAGACACCTGTGTTGTTAACCATGTTTTTCTAGTGGAGCGGTGTGAAGGCTGCTTAGAATAATGTTAATAAATACAGGTCTTTTTTTATGTCCTGAAGGGCTCCTTTACACCTTGATATGTTTACTCCCTGACCCTTTCAGGTTTACAAGTTATTCTAAATTGTATAAAACAAGCATTTCAGATTGAGCGTTTCCAGAAGCTATACTGTGTACTGTAAGCCGTGTGTATACAAACACTCCTGTGTTTTGCCACAATCAAACCTAAATGTGTATGTGTAGAATACATAGTGGAACATTTAACCCTTTACGTCATCAGGCTTGACACTAGAAATATAAATTGTATTGCATTGATACTTGCATTTACAGAAGACCTTTTCAAGATACTTTATCATATTTAGTAAAAAAAATAATTAAAGCCTACGCACTGGCTAAGTTAAAGATAAAGTGGGGAGGTTGGAAAAGTGTTTTTTTAGATATCATGCCACATCCAATGAATTGAACAAGAAAGAGAAAATACCCTTAGTGGACTTTCAAGGCACGAATATCTACACAACAAAAACTTGATTAAAAAAAAAAAAATTTTTTTGATTTTGAATATTTATTGTACAAAATATAACATTAAAATTGTGGTCCACAATTTTAATGTCCTATTTTGTACAATAAATATTCAAAATCAAAAAATATATATATATATTTTTCAATCAAGTTTTTGTTGTGTAGATATTCGTGCCTTAAAAGTGCACTAGGGGTATTTTCTCTTTCTTGGCTAAATTAAAGTGACGCTAAAAAATAAACAAGTACATTTATTGTATATCCCATACCTTTTAGGAAGCTAACTGTGCTCCTTGTAACTTCTGTAGGGCTGAAACAACTAATCGATTATGAAATTAATCGATTACCATTTTCATAATCGGTTAATCGGCCAGTGTCATAATGTGGTTAAAAAAATTAAAAATGAGCCCTTTATAGTACAAAAAGAGCAAATAATCGCTACTGTACTTGCATAGTTCTACAGAAAAAAAAAATTAACCCCTTACAGTAGTGATTATCTGCTTTTTTTTTTTTTGTACTATAAAGGGCCAATTTTAGTTTTTTTTTTTAACCCCATCATGTTACTAAACGTCTTAGACCTGGTTCACATCTATGTGTTTTTTGGTGCTTTTTGCAGAAACACACTACAGACTCTTCTGTCTGTTATTCTCAGAGTGGATTAGTTATTTTGCTCCCTAACCATATAGTTGGTTATTTATATTTACCACTGCATAGAGATATATTTAAGAATACATTTCTTAAACTTTACATATTAACTAAATTATACACCACACTTTTTTTTAAGGTTATTAACTAGGGGTGCAACGGATCGTCATCGATCCGTGATCCGATCCGCGGAGGTTGATCCGTACAGGACACCCGCGATCCGCGGAGCGCTCTGTGGCCTTGGCCATAGGAAAAGCCCAAATGACGGAGCGATCACTTGTAACAAACCGGCGTCATGTTATGTTACTGATCTGTACAGTGGAGGGGAGAGATCGGATGGCAGCAGTGCCAATACTCTGCAATGCCCTGCCAATACTCTGCAATGCCCTGCCAATACTCTGCAATACCCTGCCCATACCCTGCCCATACCCTGCCCATACCCTGCCAATACTCTTCCATACCCTGCCAATACTCTTCCATACCCTGCCAATACTCTTCCATACCCTGCCAATAGTCTGCCAATATACCCGCCAATACCCTGCCAAATTCTGCAATACTCTGCCACACCTTGCCAATAGGGAGATTGTGGATATTACAGTGGGGGAGATTTTTTTTTTGTTAATCCGAAAATGATCCGAACCGTGACTCCTGATCCGAGGAACGATCCGAACCTTGAGTTTTCTGATCCGTTGCACCCTTATTATTAACTGATTAATCGAAACAACAATTGGCCAACTAATCGATTATGAAAATAATCGTTAGTTGCAGCCCTAAGCTTCTGCATGGACTTCAAATGCTTTAAAGTGTTACCAAACCCAGGACCCTGCATTTACTATATCTGGTCTCCCACATTACACAGAACATGGGAACGCAATAGTTTTAGTAAATTTAAATACTCATTCACATAGGATGGGGGGGGGAGTACCGGGATCTGGGGGCTACATTTCCCATGATGCTTAACTACACTGCAGAGTGCATGAGCATCGTGGGAAGTGTAGTTTCAAAACATCTGGGGGTACCAAGGTTCGCCATCACTGTTATAGGACATTTCTGAACACATAAATGCATGTAATGATTTTAAATGTTATTATTCATGCTGTGCGTTTTACCTGCCTTTAGTTGCATTTAATTTATTTGCAATGAAGATAGAATTTGGTGCATTCAGGGACAGTTTAGATATGCAGGAGAACTTGATCTGAAATGCATACATTTTATATATACTTTCTAGATCCGGGGTCTCCAAAGTATGGCACTCCAGTTGTTCCAGAACTACAATTCCCATCATGCCTAGTCATGTCTATGAATGTCAGAGTTTTACAAGGCCTCATGGGACGTGTAGTTCTGCAACAGCTGGGGGGGCCATAGTTTGGAGATTCCTGTTCTAGATTATTTCCTCTGCGTTTAAATTGCCAAGCGCAGAGGAGACAAGTGTGACCGTAGCTTTATGGCTCCTGAATTGATATTTCTTTCTTTTTGGTGCACTTATAAGTGCTCTGTTTAGTCAATTTGCTAAATAACCAACTGCAATATGCAAGTGTGAATAGTACCTGCTGTCCTAACTTTGATCAGATATTTTCGTGGCTCGTTCACTCTTTGCTACGTTTGCTTACTGAGGATGGAGACATTTAATATTATTGCAGCTTTGTAGCTTCCTGTGTCAAATGTCCGATCATTGGGCTTTGAAAGAGCATCATCAAACTGCTAAGGTCCTCCATAAGCACCCCTTATGTTTGGCAGTCCTGATCATCGTTGCCTCTGTGTTTTTTTTTTTTTTTTTTTTATCTCGCTTTAAATATGAAACTTTGACTGAAATTTAGATCTTGCTTTAAAGGCAACCCCTGCATTATGTCAATGCAAATAGCCAAAAAGCCACAATTGATGCAAAATACCCAGGCAGAATATGCAAAGACTTTTTCATCTGTGAGAGTGAAATGCAAAATATTTTTGAAAACATATCCTTACTAGTGTAAAGTCCAGCCAGCCACCCGTGGTGTATAGTGTATTTTTAATTATTTATAAATGTCTATATAAAGATATGTGGAGCATGGATGGAAAGTAAACTTGTTTCCCTTTTGAGTGGATTGCGACTTTGGGCTCATCCACGCAGTCATATTTAATTTACTGATATCTTAACAGAAATGGGAGGAAGATCCTGAGTAAAAATAACATCTTATGGTCAGTAAGTGCTTTTATTTTCCCATACGTTTAGACATACAAACATACAGTAGGATACCATTTTTATATATTCATATTTATTTACAGGTACATGTGTTTAGGGCTCATTCACATGGCTGCAGTTTATTTACTGATATCTACAAAGTATCTCGCTGACAGCAAGATCCTGCATACAAAAAAAATGCATCTGATAGTCAGTAAAGTGCTTCCATGAGTTTTGACAAGTAAACTTTACAGATCCACAGAACTCTTCTTTTGTTCCTCTACCACAGGAGTCTACAAACTTTCTAAACAAAGGGCCAGTTTATTGTTCTTTGGACTCTAGGGGGATGTCCTGGCCATCATTGGGGTTAAACAGTGCCCCATCTTTAGTTTTTGGGGAGAAAAAGTGCTGCTTGATTGCTACAAAAACGGAGGTACTCCTGGTAGTAGGAGGGGTTATATAGGGAGTGAACTTTCTGTATTGATTATACCAGTGTCCATCATCTGAAGGTGCCTGTATACCCACATAGTGATTACTATGGTGCTCTTTGTCCCGTGATGTACTCCAGAAAAGGATTTTACAGGTAAGCTGTTATAAAAATACAATTTTTGCCCCATAATTTGTGTCAGTGGAGGGAAATAGTGCCCCATTATTGGTGTCAGTGCCCCAAGGAGCAAACAAAGGGCCGAAATTTGAAGACCCCTGCTCTAGCGTAAATTTACGTGTGCACCCATGTACATTGGATGCATGCACACATAAAAGCAGATTTAAATACACGCGGATACAGATTTTTGTATTTTGATTTATGGATCCTTGCACACCGCACAATTTTACTGATGCAAATGTAGTTGCATTCATGGACTCATAGCACACAATGTTGCCATGCTCAGATCCGCAAAAACCATGTGATTTATGGATCTGAGCACAACTACTGAAGAAACAAAAGTAGGTGTAAAAAGTTTGTTTATGTTTTGTCCTGTCTAAATGGCGGTCATGTGTTTTTGGCTTCCCACAATGGTCATTCAGTTTTAGGTTAAATGCCAAGCAGCCCACCTCTTCCTTGTTTCCTTTTTGTTTATTGACCCAGCCTGAAGCTGATTGGAAGTAAAAAAAAAAATAAAACATAAGCATGACTTTTGGATAGGGGTTAGTTTGGAGGACACCCAAGCTCATCTTTAGCAGTGAGTGGAGAACATCTAGGTGGAAGTTTGGATAGTAAGGGCCAAAGTGGGTATAACTGTATAATGACTTTTAGGAGTGTTTTGAGGGAAGAAAAAGGCTTCTGTCTCCTTTTATAATTGGATTCCAACCCCGGGGTGGACTAATTCCAATGTTTTTCATAAGGTTTGCATTATTTTAGGCAACCTTTACATGTATTCAAAGCCAGCTTGGTTAAAATATAAACTTTTTGTTTGCTGCTTCAAGCAGCAAGTCATCCAGTTTATCGTATCACAAACGTCAACCTTCTCATGACTCACACAGGTTTACTTAACAGTTCCAGTTCAAGGCCAGTGGAAGACCTGGGTTTACCTGTTCTAAAGTTTAATTTTCCATCATCCTTGAGTTTCACCTCTTGCATATTAGGCTGTGATAGGTTGCATTGCAACACCTATCGTGCTTTTCAGGGTGCACGCGGTGTTCTATATGTAATATGATTTAATTGCCCTTGGTTCGCCAGTTTAAATAAAAAAAAAATATAATACACTTCTAAGGGATTGGGATTGCTAAATGTACAACTTCTACTCCTATAGCGAATCTTTGTACTAAATGAACAGCCTCTACGCCTATAGCCAATCATCTGCTTTGTATGTCAAAAGGAACAGTTGCCTGAATTTTGTTTAAACTTTGTTTGATTTGTACTAGTGTTTGATATTGTCGTTGATGTTGTCTAGACCTGCCAAGCTTGATATTCTCAAAGGTTGGGCAGATAGCAAAAAAGATGATATTACGGACATGTTATCTTTTTATGACGCATCTTATTTTAACGTCCATAAATTTTGTATTGAACAAATCGCGCAAAATGCATATCACAGGCAGGTATTGGGAGCGGTCTTCCAAAAGGGTGCATGTACAGCGTACTAATGTAGTGTAATATTACAGTGTGAAATAAAATAACTAAAGCAATTAGGAAATAACGCAACTCATAGGCTTATCATAATAAGCATCTCAATATAATGGGATAACGATAGATTATGCATGTTCAGAAATAAAAAAAGTATACCAATAGACCCCAAGGTGAAACCCAAGGCGTAAAGGGCAACACGGAGCATTTGAGTTGCCAGAAATCAATTCTTCTTATTATAAGGGGTAGGTTGTTAAAAAAAAATAAAATAAAAGCACCCACAAAGAATAGTCCATGTAAAAGACTATGGGGGTTATTTACGAAAGGCAAATCCTCTTTGCACTGCAAGTGCACTAGAAAGTGCACTTAGAAGAGCAGTCGCTCTAAATCTAAGGGGTAGATCTGAAATGAGGGGAAGCTCTGCTGATTTTAACATCCAATCATGTGCAAGCTAAAATGCTGTTTTTTATTTTCCTTGCATGTCCCCCTCAGATCTACAGCGACTGCACTTCCAAGTGCACTTGCAGTGCAAAGTGGAGTTTCCTTTAGTAAATAACCCCCTATATGTCGTAATATTTAAAACAAGGAGTTAAAATAGAACTATAGACAAAAATTTTTTTTTTTTTTTTTACATTTTGTATAGAGTGAGGAGGAGTTATAACCCCTGTCAGTTTATTTTTTGCCATCTGTGCATTGGGGAGACTTACCTTCACTTCCTGTCCTATAGCCAAAACAGAAAGTTAGAGAAATCCCTGTAAATTAAGAGAACTCCTTGGGGACTTCCAGGTCTCCAGAACTAGCGTCCCCATTGGAAGATTCCCCCTCTATTACTTTTCTGGGGGCAACCCAAAATTTGGGGTTTATTTTACTTTCACTTTCAATAAGTGTAAACAGGAACAAAATAGAGGGGGTGATTCTCCCTAACAGGGGCACAGACAGCAATAACAATTGTCAAGTGTTGTAATACATCCCCACTCTATCCAAAACTAAGGGCCAGTTCACACTATAGAAACGCAGTCCGGCTGCGTTCCAGATGCTTTTCTGGATGCGCGTTTTTGATGCAGTCCAGTGCAGTCCCGATTTCTCTTAACTTGAATCAAGTACATGTGTGTTCCAGTGCGTTTTTGTATGTGTTTTTTTTTTTTTTTGTGTTCCAGTGCAGGAAAAATGCAGCATGTTCTACTTTTTTTTTTTTTTTTTTTCTGGTACTGTAACGCACTGGAACTGCAAGCACTGCTGTGAACCATATCATTGAAAACTATATAACCTACTTTCCATGCGTTTTTTGATGCAGAAAAATTGTCTGCATTCTCATTGGCTTACCTCTACATTAGTCTATCACCCCTTCAATCCATCATGAATGCTGCTGCCAGACTCATCCACCTTACCAATCGCTCTGTGTCTGCTACCCCTCTCTGTCAATCCCTCCACTGGCTTCCGCTTGGCCAAAGAATTAAATTCAAAATACTAACAGCTACGTACAAAGCCATCCACAATTTAGCCCCCAGCTACATCACTAGCCTAGTCTCTAAATACCAACCTAATCGTTCCCTTCATTCCTCTCAAGACCTTCTGCTCTCTAGCTCCCTCATCACCTCCTCCCATGCTCGCCTCCAGGACTTTTCCAGAGCCTCTCCAATCCTATGGAATGCCTTACCCCAATCTGTCCGCTTATCTCCTACTCTATTAGCTTTTAGATGATCCCTGAAAACCCTTCTCTTCAGAGAAGCCTACCCTACCCACACCTAACAACTATATTTTCATTTTCTCCATCACCTCCCCCCCCACAGTTATTACCTTTTGTTTCCACTTGACCCTCCCTTCTAGATTGTAAGCTCTAAAGAGCAGGGCCCTCCGATCCCTCCTGTATTGATTTGTATTATAAGTGTACTGTCTGCCCTAATGTTTTAAAGTGCTGTGCAAACTGTTGGCGCTATATAAATCCTGTATAATAATAATAATGTGGTGTGAATTGGCCCTAAAAGTTTCGTCTGTAGTTATACTTCAAGGTAAAACAAAGGGTAAGGGGGACAGAAGATGGCATGGAAGGACATGTCTTGTATTTTATCCTTTTCTCCATTTCTATGTACTTTCCAATTTGCAGTAAGTGTTTATCATTGAGGGAAACTTGTACAGTATTGGAAGAAATAGTCCTGTTCTGGTTCCTTATTTCAGGTTAGTGCCTAAAGGCATTTTAAGGTGAGTTCAGTGATAACCGCCTCCATATCCCTTGATTGCAGGTTTCCATTACTAAAAAATCTGAGCTGCTATATACACTTTCCTTAATGGAAACAGATGACGTCAGCCCAGCCATACCTTAGTTTCTAAATAGATCTACAAGCACTTTGTTCATTTTTATTTATTTTTTGTCTCATATGACTTAGACCTTACCTAGTGCCTTATCTGTTTGTTTAGTAATTTAAATGTTATTGCTAAGCACAGATAAGATTAGCGCAAGTAGGAATTATTGGGCCTTAAAGCACCAGACAGAGAGTGATAGTAGTAAAAAAAAAAAATAATAATAATTCACGTACAGTATATGTGATAGTTGTAAAAATTATTTAGAATTGTTCAGCATGTAAAGCTGTTGAATGTGTATAGATCTGTGTGGTTATGGCGGCCTTCCTATGTGTCGATTTAAAAAAAAAAAGGAACTGGTTGTAGTCTGCCAATAAAGGAAAGCAAAGAACAGCGGCTATGTGTAAGGATAGCTTCCACAGGAGGTAATTAAATGGGATTTCACAATTGCACTTGGATATTTTGACATAATAAGAATTTAATTACTTTTTAAAAGTTTTGTATTGCATTAGCTAAACTGTTTTACATGTTGACACTTAAAACAGTAGATTCTGTAAGTATGATTTGACAACGTAATGTGTTTTAGTACAATACAGTGTAATCGTTTGAATTATTGTAGACATAAAATGAAAAATAATGCTGTGAAGCTTTACAAATACAATTTGTCTATAAGGCCACCTAAATGGCTACATGCTGGTTCAAAATGATTGTAAACTGATATTTCTAGTCATTATAAAATAATGTGTTTATTAATATAAAAGGGAAAGTGCAGAACTGTGTTTGTTATTCTTAAAGTGGTTCTAAACTCAAGTTTTTATACCTTAGTGTTACTAAAAGGAAAAAATGTTTTTTTTTTTTTTTAATTAAAATAACAAACATGTTATACTTACCTTCTCTGTGCAGTAGTATTGCTCAGAGCAGCCCGATCCTCCTCTTCTTGGGTCCCCAGCGGCAATCACGGCTCCTCCTCTTCCTTTTGGGACCATCATAGCCAGCCACTGGCTATGGTCCCCGTGCTCCCGACCTGTGTGTCTAAGGACCCTCCCTCCCATAGACTTACACAGCTGTACTTGGGCTCGATTCACATCTATGCAAGTTGCTTTTGAGCGTTTCTGCAGTGCTTCTTGCTGTGCTTTCTGGTTTTTTTTTACTGCAATTTTCCTGCGATTTGCGTTTTTTTTTTTTTTTTTTCTTTGCTGTGTTTTTTTTGGGGGAAAATTTGTTGGGCAGATTTAAAAATTCAAATCACGGCAAAATCGCGGTAAAAACGCACTTCATGCTTTTCTGCAGCTTCTGCATTGATATCTATTGAACCAAACAAAGCAAAAAAGCACCGTCTTGTGTTTTAAAAAAGTCCCTTACCCTTTCCAAAAACGTAGAGGCACAAAAATGCATCGATGTGAACATGTTCCAGAGGAACCCATGTTAAAAAAAAAATGTCTTGCATTTATGCAAAAAGCATGAAAAACACATTGGTGTGAACGGAGCCTTAGGCCGCCCCCCACTTCCTCCTCACTGCATTTGATTGACAGCAACAAGAACCAATTGCTCCTGCTGCTGCTCGGATGCTGTGTAAAAGGAAAAGAGGGGAGAATAGATGCAGCTGTGCACAGCGCATCTCTTCTCCCCTCTCTTCTCCCCTCTCTTCCCAGGGAGACTGAAAACATTTATTACCTTCATGCAAACAATACATTATGGTAAAAAAAAACATTTTTAGGTTTAGTAACACTTATTCTTTGCATTAAGGTAAAAAAAAAAAAACCTCCAATACTAGTTCCACCTACCCCCTCCCTAATACTTACCTGACTCCTCCATCAATCCAACAATGTTCCCCGGCTGCAGGTCTTTTCTTTCCTTGCCCTACTCTCATAGGCTTTGCTGAGAGCAATGGCAGCCATTGGCTCCTGCTGCTGTCAGTCAAACCCTGTGAAGAGAGAGTAGGGGCAAGGCCAAACCAGGCTCTTGTCTGTCTATGGACACATACAGTCTGGCTCAGAAGCGAGCCTGCAGGTGTGCCCCCTTGGTGCACAGCTTGCTATGGGGGCACATGGAGAAAGGAGCAGTGGACAGCACCGGCAAGGGACCCCAGAAGAGGAGGTAAGGGTGCAATAATATTCCACAGAGCAGATAAGTATACACCTCTTTTATTTAAGTTAAAAAAGAATATAGGCTTACAATCACTTTAAGAGTGGAAAGCATGTTGGTGCATATACCTGTGACTTTACCCAGTAGTAGAAGAGCTCAAATACCAAATTGATTTTTTATTTTATTTTTGAGGCACTAGAATGTAGCAAAGAGCTAAGGGACAGGCAGTTCCTCATCTGTATTTACATTGCATTGGCTGTTACTTGTAAAATTTAGAGACTGTATTCTAAATTTTTTGGAATATAGTAAGGTTTTTTAATTTTAACTTCTTTTTTCAGTAGCTCATTGAAAAGACTACAAAAACAGTTTGTAGGAGCAACTTGTCATTTCCAACACTCTGACTGGTCCTACATTCTGCATTTTTAACCAGTTTTTAGTTACAAAAGTGATCAAGGCAATCTACCACCAACATCAATCGATTCATGGTTTTGATAGGACAATTAGTTGCAGGTTTTACTGAACTGTTTCTATTGGTGATTAAAATTTGGTTAAAAGTGAATACATTTGGCAATCCTTTCCTCCACCTTAAGGGCCCTTTTACATGGGTGTTTGGTCTAGATTTCATCGGTCAGTTCTTTTAGCTGGCCCCAGACTGAACTACGCTGTACCACACTGTATGTCTAAGGGTGGGTGAATGTTAATGGATGTAGGTGTAGGTCCTTTCGCATCCGAGACAGTTTTTGTCTACAGAAAAAAAAAACCAGAAGGACTGCATCCTTTTCCATTTTTGTGGACATAAAGAGATGTAAACGAGTGTTGGTTGTTTACATCCATTCTGTTTGTCTGTTTTTAAACAAGGAACATATTTTTTATTTGTGCTTTTGTCACCTATGACTAGTTTTTTTCAACAACAAGATGTAAACTGAGCTAAACTGAAGACAGGTGTGTAAAACTGATGTAACCTAAATCAGTCATCATTCGTTTTCTTTTAGCAAAAAAATGTGAATTTACTGATGACACCTGTATGAAAAGGACCATTAGACCCTATGCTCACTGGGTGTTAAGCATGGGGCTCCAACGTTTAGCTGTGGGTAGATGGCACAGGCGGAGCATAATGCCAGAGCCCCATGCATTGCGTCCAAATGTCCAATGTGTATGGGGCCTTATGTGGATCATGCCAACAGCTCAGGTCTGAAAGCAGCATTGCCCTGTAAAGGAGAGTATTGAAGCTCCTGAAAAGCAAGTATTTGGCCAGTTGCCAGTGGTTTTAGTGCTAGTTTAGGTTTAGGGTTGATACAGGAGTGAATTCTAGACTTACAATAGTTATGGTTAAGGGGTAGGCAACCTCGGCACTCCAGCTATGGTGAAACTACAAATCCCATCATGCCTCTGCCTCTAGGTGTCATGCCTGTGATTGTCAGGGTGTTGCAATGTCTCATGGGACTTGTAGTTTCAAATTAGCTGTAGGACCGAGGTTGCCTACCCCTAGTTTAGGTCTTTATTAAAAGACTTCGATAGTGAAAAACATTGGCAAAAAAAAGGTTTGCGACAAACTTTAGGGTTACATTCACACCAGCCCGGTCCTCTATAGTGTGTGTATGCGTATTTATGCATTGCATTAGAATATATATATATATATATATATATATATATATATATATATATATATATATATATATATATATATATATATATATATATATATATATATATATATATATATATTAGAGAGGGAGAGAGCCAATTGGACAACAACAGACCAAAAATCTGCCATGTAGCATTTGGTGACGTACTGAAAAGCACATTAGGCCTTGCAATGTACTTTGGAAAGGTGT
Source organism: Lithobates clamitans (assembly GCA_037952925.1). Lineage (NCBI taxonomy): Eukaryota > Metazoa > Chordata > Amphibia > Anura > Ranidae > Lithobates > Lithobates clamitans. The sequence goes on from JBBGZY010000675.1 coordinate 1,359,862, forward strand.
GTTGGGGTGCTATTCAGAATGATTGGCACTGCAGTACACCAATGCACATAATGTGCAGCACCATGATGATTACCGCAGCAGGATGTTGTGAATGGGCCCTCAAATTGGTAAGCCAATTTGGCTATATATTTTGGTGCTTGTGAATGTGGTAAATATAAAGGGCATATTCAAATTCTTTCTGTGGCAATCTGCATTGTACAGTATGGCCACCTCATAATGGCCATTGCAGGTGTGAAGAGATCTCCCTCAGAGTTATAAGGTTTCAAGGGTTTATTACTCCAATCTGTACCAAAAACTTAATACCCCAGTGTTGGGTGGGCTGACCCCCCGACTGGAGTCGCACATCCGCTTTTCCTGAGCTGTTTTGGTGCCGGGTTACGTAATCCTGTGCAGTGTGTGAGTGAAGAACATGATACACCAGGTGTACAATGCTGAATGATCTTCTTTTCACTGATCAGCAGTTGTGACTGGCTGCATTGTAAATCGCAAGGGCCCTCCATTCCATTTATTTGTAGCTTGGGTGAATAGACATTTGCATTAATGCTGTGTGTATTAATAGAGCATTGTTAACGAGGCAGTTCAGATTTCTGTAAAACAATACTGTGTTTTGAAAGCTTAGCCTGGTTCTGAAGGACCAGAGCAATTCCTGATGGTATGAATAGGAGGAGCGGGGCATTTGTTGACATTGTTGACCCTAATCCTGTGCCTGCTATGTTTTTATTCAAACAACATTTTTTGTTCTGAAAAACCCTCATCAGAGCATTCCGTTCCTTAGTTCTGCTTTGTACTGTTGTATGTGATGAAGTGTTGTGTCACAATGATGCCACGCATAGGGTTTTAGTTTCAAAAGGTGTTTTTAAATCAGATTACGTGATTTACTTTTACAGAAAATTTAAATAAAAAAAAGAAAATGTCAATTACTGTAGCTGTATATTCATCTGTATTTTATCTTTTGCCATGGTAATCATACATATGCCTTTAATCCCAGGATTTCTGCTAAAGAATGCCTGGAATTCTAGTCAGTCTATCTAGTCTTATATTACGTACAATGTAAGGGGACCTTTTTCCCTCTCAATGCCAATGTTGGGATCATTTTCAGCACTGACCATTAATGTAGGGATATTCCTCCTACTAACCACCTGAATTCGGAACATTCTTCCCACTGACCACCAATGTAGGGGTATTCTTCCTGCTGACCACCTGTATTCAGAACATTCTTCCCACTGGCCACCAATGTAGGGGTATTCTTCCTGCTGACCACCTGTATTCAGAACGTTCTTCCCACTGGCCACCAATGTAGGGATATTCTTCCTGCTGACCACCTGTATTCAGAACGTTCTTCCCACTGGCCACCAATGTAGGGGTATTCTTCCTACTGGCCATCAATATAAGGGGGCTTTTCCCAGTGAGCACCAATCTATGGAGGCCCTTCTTCCCTGATCCTCAATGTAAAAAAGCATTTATATCGGTACCAATGTCACTACACTGATCACCAATATTATGGAGCTCTACTTTTTTCATGCTCTGTGTTTCTTTCCTGGCCATTATTATGTGTTTCATTTTATTTGTATTACTCAAAATAATTTTGTCTTTTAGAACAGCACGTGAAATAAACAAAGTACCGCACAACTTACCATTCATGCTAATGTCCTGTGAGTGATCAATACAGTAGTTATCAGCAGGAGTTACCTGAGGCCTGAAAGTTTTATAATAAAGGTTGGATGTAAACCCGAATTTTTTTTTTATATCATACTGTAGAGTATAAGATTTGCTATCATTTGAGCCCAGTCTTGCCACACAGAGTTAATCCATCTCTGAGCAATCCTCTTTTATTGTTCAGTGAGACAATTCATGACAAACTGAGAAAAACTTTGTCAAATCCTCCCCCTTGCTGTGAGTGACAGGTGATTTACATATCTCGTGCACTAGCCTAAGACATGCATTATTTTTTAATTCCCTCTCTCACTCCTTTCTTCAGCAGCTCTGCAAGGATTGACTGTTCCACACCTCAGCATGATTTGGCATGCTGAAGTCATGTGGTTACTTTCCTGTCTTTTCACTGGATGTTAGAGATCATAGCAGAAGTTCAGTGTTAGAAATACACAGGAGAAAATGCATATTGACAAGGAGTGTAGAGGTGGGCGGGGAGTCTACTGACATCACAACTCCACCCACCGAGCTCCAGACAACAGACCCACCCACAGAATATGCAATATTTTTCAGGTCTAAACAGACAGAGGGGAGACATTTGACAGGTAAAGATACATGCAGGAGTCATGTATATCCTTATAGATAACCCCTATGGCAGTAGTTTAGAAAGGATGACATTGGGTTTACTTCCACTTTAATGGTAAAAAGGCTGAGATAGCTGGGAAGCTATTAGAATTGTACTATGAGGGTAACTTTGTTCCCCCTAGCAGCACTAGGGTCATTGGTTTGAATCCCGACTACAGCACTCCCTGCGCAGGGTTTGCATGTTCTCTCTGTGCCTGCGCTGGCTTCCTCCGGGTACTCAGGTTTCCTCCCACACTCCAAAGACATGCTGCTAGGTTAATTGGATCCTGTCTAAATTGGCCCTAGTATATGTATGAATGTGAGTTAGGGACCTTAGATTGTAAGCCCCTTTGAGGGCAGGGACTTAAGTGAGTGTACAATGTATATGTAAAGTGCTGTGTAAATTGACAGTGCTATATAAGTACCTGTAATAAATAAACTCATGACTGATTAAAGATTTGTTTTACAGTAAAAGAATGTTGCTTACAAGAACCTCATCTGAATTTTCGTTTATGCCTCTACTAAATCTACAAAATGCTGTTACCCACCTACCCCGCTCCCAGTACATTTCGAGGTTTACAATTTTTTTTCTCACAATCTTGAAATAGAAACCTCACTATAAATGTTGTTATTTTTACCATATTTCAGATAATGTTTTCCACATGCATGCATATTGCATTTGGGAAACCAAAATGGCTGACATCCAAGTTTCATACTCGTAGACCAATAGGAAATAAAAAGTTATCAGAGCCTGACACTGTAGCTTCCTATTGTGTGACCCTTGTTGCCAACATCCTTTTAAGTGGATCATTTGCACCTGGTTAATTCCTGTGCAAGTCCATGTTTTATTGGGAACTTATTTTGTATAAACTGTTTTCATACAAGGAAATATCCACTATGACAGGATGAGATAAAATGGGATATTAGTGCTAAAAATAAAGGAGAAAAATGTTTTTAATGTACACAAAATAGTTTACTTATCTTCTGCCAAGGTTGTTAGATTATTAAGGCTGGTGGTTGTATGTTTTGGTCTTGGCGCTGGTCCTCTTCGGTTATCAGTGATTGTTCTATTGTTGAACCGGCCCACCCACAAATGCTCTTTTAGTAGCTGGAAAAGATTCATATATTGAACGGCCCACATGTTACTTCTTAACTAGCTTTGCCTTTTTAACCCTATTTATTTTTTTTGGGGGGGGGGGGTGACCGCCAACTCTCCTGCATGGTCTTTTTCTCCGCGTTCCCTGAGACTCAAAGTGCAGGAAGTGACGGTGCCTGAAGACTGAGCATTGTCTATGTACAGTTCTGACCTGCAGGGCGATTAGGACAGCTGCACAGCTTCTGAGTGCCGATAATGCTAGGGGGATAAGCTATTTTAATAGCAAATAAATGATGTTGTGGGCCCCGCAGAATTATTTTTTTGTTGTATCTAAAGAGCCAATTTAGTTTTCACCACTTTGTTAGCATAACTAGACAATATTTTTCAACACCAACCTGCATGAAGTTTGCTGTGTAATTGTAGGTTCACTTCAACGAAATGAGTGTTGTGGTTTTTCTGTGCTTCTAATTGCAGGTTGTGACTTGTAATCTAAATATCATAGAGGCTGGCAGTTGATGTTGGAATCATTGCCAATATAAATGTATACCAGAGATTCTCAACCAGAGGTACATGTACTTCTGAGAGGCGCATATCTGTCCGTTTAAGTTTTTTTTTTTAATTGGATAGTAAATCCAATCTAAAACCCAGTTGGTAGTTGGCAAACATTGGCTTTTTTGGGGAAAGGGTAATACTATTGGGTAAATCAACAAGATTACAATGGTGGTGTTTTTTTTTTTTTTTTTTTTTGGTTTACAAAATTTATAAATGGTTTTATATTTTATTTATATGAAATCTTGACTTTATGTATTTATTCACTAGTAGAGACAGTAGAGTATAGTAGTACCTGCTGGGTGCAGTTGGTGAATATGAAATATTCATATGCAATATTTTATATGTGACTGATCAAAAAGAAATGGAAATATTTTTACAGCAAACATTCATTTTGAACGCCTCCCCAGCGCACAGCTCTGATGCAGATTCTTTGCAGTGAACTACAATGAACGGTGACAGGCTACCATGATCTGTGGTGCACTGCATCAAAAAAATGCTGTGTGTAAGTTTGTTTTATTTAGTTTTTGCTCTTGTGTGTTCTCATTACCACAATGGGGTTGATTTACTAAAAACGGAGAGTGCAAAATATGGTGTAGATGTGCATGGTAGCCAATCAGTTCTAACTTCAGCCTATTCAATTAAGGTTTAATAAAAAAAAACAAAAAACTGTAAGCTGGTTTCTATGCAGAGCTGCCCTAGATTTTACCCTCTATAGTTTTAGTAAGTTAACACATCACACAATGCGCATTGACGCAACAAACGGGAACAGCAAGTGTGAATGGGACCTGCTCGCAGGCTCTATCTCTGCCAGTGATTCAAGGGCCATTTATTAGGTTACTCAGCCCACTATTTTATGTTTGGTTGAAAATTTTTACGCCATAAAATTAATTAAATCTAGATAATTTTGCAAAATGGTCATCTTTTGCCAATTATGGTCTGGTAAGTATTTTCCCCTGCACTGAGTCACAAAGTTTCTTTGTGTAGCAATGTCAATTTAGTGTTAAAAACACAAGAGATTTTCAAACATTCTATATTTTGAACTTAACATATTTAAATACAATGATTTCACTGACTAGAAAAGGAGCCTTTTCTAGTGTAGGAGACAGTTTGGAAGGCATAGAACCTTTGTTGCAATGCTCTTCAGGTCCTGTTCTGTTTGACATGGGTTATCTGGTCAGGTTAGGACATATCTACAATGGGGATACAGTATAAAAAGCTATCAAAGCATGAAAGGTTCCAAAATGTCCCTATTCTGATCACTTAAATTACATTTATTATTGTGTGCTTTGCACGGCCAGGTTCAAAAGTCAGATGACAGGAAGTATTCTTGGTGAGGACACACTTGACCGGGGTTCTGACACTTCCCGATTCTGACACTTCCCTACTCTGCTCAGTAAAGGTTTCATTACATAAAACTAAATAATTACATTTCTCATGTGTAAGTTAGAGTTTAATTTGGTGGGAAAAAAATGGGACTTTTGATGTTACCTAAAAGTTAGAACTAATGTAGGTGGGCATTGGGGTAGAAAACTTTCATGAAAAATGCCTCCTGAAGAGAACTCCTCTATGCAGATGAATCAAACTGCAATAACCCACATTGCAGTCAATTCACGTTACTGAAGATCAGAGTGTGTATGGGTAGAACACTAGATTTGTTTGCTCTTTACACTCTTTTGCTGAATAAGCTGGTTAGGCTGGCCATACATTATACAATTCTCTTGTGCCATTGTCCTCTAGATTTACCAAAACCATAAAATATGAGGTCCTAAAACCTAAATACTTTCAACTTGTATGCAGTCAGGCAGGCCCTTGCACTACATAGCTGAAGGTAAATCTAAAGGTAATTGAATAAGAAAATTGTATAATGTATGGCCAGCTTTAGATTGCTCCCATACAAGCTTGCATATCATTGCAGTAGACTAGTGTGGTGGTGCAGGGAGATGCTACCTTCCCGAGGGAATAACTTTATTTGGAATGGGTTTTCTGGCCATAGAGGGTAAAGTCATAGGAAAGGAGAGTAAATATTGGTGTTTGCGCTGTGAAATAACTAGGTGAATAAAGAGGTAGTGCAATAAGGGATATAAACAGTAACAAATTACTGGGTGGTGAAATGGCAAGTGAAGATAAAAATAATTCCTATAAACAATGAACATCCATAATCATTAGTAAAATCTAGATCATAAAAATGAATAAAACATGCAAATCTGTGAATAAAGGTTTCAAAACAAAAAATAGAGTCGATATCAAAAGTCCAATGTGCACTTCTGAATAAGGTGTCTTGAATGTAGAAAAAAGTCCAAAGCAGTGCTGTGACAATTAAAAATGCAATCCAGACAATATTGTGACAGTCTGACAATTATTCAAAATTAGATGATGGATCCCTCCACCATGAATAAACAACAAAAGCCAGTGCCTGGTCAATCCTCAGTGATGACACCTGTGTGTGTACAAGCCCCCCCACCTTACTGCCATAAGGTTACAGCATATATGGATCACAAGCAGCGGTCCTCAGAGGGTCCCTCTTTGATGTTTTTAATAGAGGTTCCTTCACTAGTATACTCGGTATGGAGAGATGAGAAACAAGTAAGAGAGGTGCCAATAGTGTAATCTCCTTTACAAGGGTCAATTTATTAAAACAAACCTGTAGATACACTCACTTTTTAGATTAAAAAAAATGTCAGCAATCCATGAGCGCCAAGCTCGTATACTTCAGTCAGTCCTGGTTACGCCTATTGCTCCAATCCCGACGCGTATTGTCACATCACGTGACTTCATCAGGGATTTCAAGACACCTTGTTTAGAAGTGCACATTGGACTTTTGATATTGACTCTCTTTTTTGTTTTTAAACGTTTTATTCATGGATTTGCATATTCATTTTTATGATCTAGATTTCACAAATGATTATGGATGTTCATTGTTTATAGGAATTATTTTTATCTTCACCTGCCATTTCAGCACCCAGTAATTTGTTACCGTTTATATCCCTTATTGCACTAGCACTTTATTCACCTAGTTATTTCACAGCGCAAACATCAATATTTACTCTTTTACCTCTCTATCTTTTAAGGATCAGCTAACCAGGTGTTTGCTGCAGTCTACCCCTAGCTTTGTTGTTTTTTTTTTTTTTTTTTTTGCGGGAGTTATATATTTACTCTAAAGCCATAGGATAGCTGGGGCAGGTTGCTTTGCTCAGTAAAGAGCAAGGTGTACATGAATGGGGATGTATAAACATTTTTCAGTGTGCACAGTGACAGTACATTTATATACAACTTATATTTTCTAGACGTAAAGACATGTTGTTGTGTGTTTTTTTTTTTTTTTTTTTTATATAGTTATGAATGTGTTTAAAACATTGTCTAGTACAAAGTAATACATATGGGCTGTGTGGTTGTGTTTACCGCTACAGGCACCAGCTCACTACATTAGTTAGTCTACTAGTTTTTGGGGGAGGCAGGCTGAAGTGTTTATATGATTGATATGAAGTTCTTCTTTAGAAAATTAACCATTTTTCTCATTAGAGAATGTAAGGCAACCAGAGGCTTAAAGTGTGTAAAGGAAGCAGAACATATTATGTGTTCTGGTATGTATATATATATATATATTAGTATATTTTACATACTTTTGAGTTTTTAGATTTCTCTCTTTATAAGCCATATCATTTAGGCCTTTTTTTTTTTGTGTCCTATCAGCCTTTTTGCTGACAACATCACTACAGCAAAGGACCAGACTGATAACGTACATGAGATGTTTCTGCCGTGTGGATACCAGCCATCTGCATGTTTGCTACCCCTCTCCAGATAAACCTCCAAAACTCAAAAATCCACTTTAGAAATCTATTACCCTGCAAGCAGATGTAATACAGTGTTTTTTATTAGGTCCATGTATTACATAAAAAATATGCTTTTCATCAAGGTTGAAAACATTCTTTGAAACCTGCTCATAGGGCCCATTCACACAATGCATTGCAGTGTGTTGGGCTAGCAAAAATGCAGCAGGTGTGAATTTTGATCTGTTGTCGTGTGTTAAGCAGTTCATTCATGTTCAGTGGGTTGCCTGCACATTAATGCATGTGTTTTAAATTCACCGATCAGGACTACGCTGATGTAAATAGGAATATTTTTTTAAACGCTTGTCTTGGTGTGTAATTTGTAGCTAAGATAAGGGCAGCCATATGTATTACTTAAAGGATAACCCGTCATGAGAAAAATGAGGCAGTTGACATTGCTGAACTTTTCCTTCTGAAAAAGCCAGTTGTCTTGACAAGCTCATGCTTCAGCTTTAATATCTATTGTGTTTAAAGATAAGGCATCCTGACCTGTTCATTTGTTCTGCCTCCTTCTGGTTCTGCTAGGGTAAGGAAGCATTTTCAGGAGGAGGTGCGCAGTATTCTTACCAGAGTCCTCACTCAATCTAGCGCTGTGCCCGTCTGTAGCGCCTCTCTCCTCTCTCCCTGCTCTTACCTGCTTTGCTGAGGTTGGCATTGGCTCCCGATATTGTCACTCAAATCCGTTGACCAGGGAATGAGTGGTGGGGCTGAGCTGTGCTTTGTGTGTCTATAGACACAGGCAGCTCGGCTCGGGATTGAGCCCACATATCCCTCCTCCTCCATATTGGGGGGCAAGGACAAGAGGAGGAGCCAGGAGCGCCAGCGGGGGACCCCAAAAGAGGAAAATCAGGGCCGTTGAGGTAAGTATATAATGTTTGGTGGTTGTTGTACTTGTCAAATAAAATAATAACATTATATATATATATATATATATATATATATATATATATATATATATATATATATATATATATATATATATATATATATACTGGCAGGATTACTAAATGACAATAAGACACACCACAAGACCATCATAAATAACATTCAAATAGTTTTGTTACAAAGATATTATGCTATCATATTGCAGAATTGCAACATGCTTTCCATTCTGTTATCCTTTTACATGTATTGTCCTTTATTATAATCTTATTAAAATATGATCACATAAAGAAACTATTTGAATTTTATTTATGGTGGTCTTGTGGTGTTCCCATGATGTAGGTCTTAATAGGGGTCCAGTGGGGGATTAACCCCTTGTCCAGAACTCATATCCTCTATTTCTTCCCTAATAATTTTTTGGATGTGTCACTTTGAAAGTTTCTTACCCTATTGTCCAATGAAAATAAAGGAAAGAAAGCCTAAAAAAGAAAGCTAATGCAGCCATCACATCTAAGAATTGGTATAGCTGGCCATAGACGGTTCAAATGCTGAACCGGCTGAGATTCGAACCATGTATGGGCAAGCTGTACCCAAATTGATTAATCGACCAGCTTGGTTACAGCCAGCCTGTCGGATTTTACATGTGATTATTTCTAGCGGCTATTATAGCCGTTAGCAATAATTGCTGGCTTCCCCCGCCAGGGAGAACATAATGGTTCGGCAGGGGGGATTCCTCCATCAACACTGTCTGGATTGATGGAGGAATCGAGCGATTTTTCTTTCCTGCAACTCGTGGTTGCAGGAAAGAAAATTTCTCCATCTATGGCCAGCTTAAGCTGCAATATATTAAATATTTACTTTTTGGTTTATTACTGCTTTAACAACTCTCACCTAGACCTTACAGATTTGCTTGCCTTAATTTTTTTTTTTTCAGTTCCCTGGCTGGAATTGAATTACGGAACCCCAGCATTCAGAAGAGCAATATAAATACATATTATACTAAAACAATTCATTGAAAAAAGCGGCATCCAATGCTTCAGGCACCCTAGTTTTGTTTTCTGGAGCTGCTGTGTTGCCAGACTTCAAAACAAGCCATTAAAACCATTTTACATGTATTATGTATGTGTGTCAGAACAGGAATCCTTTTTTTTTTTTTTTTTTCTTGTTTGATGCCTTTCTTTTGACTAAGGACCACACCTGCTCATGTCTTAACTTGACTCATTGTGAAAGTGTTTAATGAAAAAAATGGCCACAACCTTATGACAGCACTTCCTAGGTGATTCAGGTATGAAGGGATGCAGGTAGTTTGCTTTTTCTCTTAAAGTGAAAATGGATCGATTGAAAGTTGTCGGAGAAGAATATATTATTATATCAAATGTGTTTTATACTAAACTGCACTGATGGCTAATTTACTGCAAACAGGAAGAACAGTGACATCCATGTTTTGTGGCATTTATTATTTATGTCATTTCTTTCTTTTTTTTTCCCAGTACAGTATTGAAGCAAGAATGGAATACAGCTTTATCTGCCATAATCCTCCTAAAGCTGTTTAATCTTTATAACCAGCCCTCTGCTTTCCCACATGAGCTCTCATCATATTTCCAGCAAATTAAACAATCTTTCTTTTTTTGGTTTTGTTTTTTGCCATCTGGCAGTGCCTGCACATTGGACCCCCATAGATTTCTATGGGGCCAACTCCTAAGCTTCTTCTATATTAGGAGATGGCCTCATTGAAGTCTACAGGCTTCTATTACATAGATGTGGCCAGGAGAAGGAAGATTTAATCATGAGGCCCTAAAGACCCATGTGGGCGGTGGCCATCCTTTTTAGGTACATCCCGGACAGGGGAAGGGGGTTGTATTAGGAGAGGAGCAAAAGACTAACTGTACTTTCTATGAAAGCATAATTATCTTTTTTTTTTAAAGGAAACCTGTAATAAAGAAAAAAATATCTCCCTAGTATATAGCAGATGTCTTACAGGATAGGTTCACCTTTTGTAACATGTTACATGGTATAACATCTTACGGTGTTACGGTCCACGCATCCCCCTGATTCCCCACTGTGGCAGTTGGCAGGGGATCCTCAACGGGCCCATACGGGAGTTACAAGCTGACAGCTGTACTGAGTGTCTGCAGGAGCCTGACATTGCACCCACGATTAGCAAAGCAGTGTAAAAAAGAATAAAATAAATGTACATTTTTTTTTTTTTTTTTTACCTGCAAAATCATGTGCAGACCCTCCACTGCCAATCCATGGCAATGCCCTTGGGCCTGGCATTTGGCCACTCGGGTACCAAGCACTGCATTGTGTTAGGGAAAGGGGAGTGTCTTCCAATACCCAGAAGTAGAAGCTTTTTAAAGATGGCTGCAGTGAACGTCGTGCATGTGCAGGTTAGTTAAGGGTACTTGATCTATCCTGAGAGTTACTGATTTTTTTTCAAAGAAAAGTTTAACTTTATTCTTAGTAAAATGCTCTTCATTGCTTCAGTGATACTTAACATCTTCATGTTTAATACTAGGCTATGAGGTTCTGGTCATATGAAAAGAGGAATGCATATTTCTGTGTCTGCTCTACCTTTCAGTTTATAAATACTGCAAATTGTAATGTACAATGATTTGCAAGGCAGTTGGTGTAATCGTACTCCTCTTAGCAGAAATGTGCGTTCCTTCATGGTTTTTTTTGCGAGTCACACATAGGGCAGCTCATTCACGTGAATAGGTTGCCCCTTGCAAAGCACACCAAAAAGAGGCTCCTGACTTTTCTCTTTTTGGCCGTGGAGCATTGCATGTTTTTTCAGCACAAAGAAGCTCCTGCACCTTTTTGGGCATTGAGTTTAGTGTGTTTTTTTTTTCCAGCGTGACTTTTGGTGCGTTTGTCACTCAACAAAATTGCAAGTCTGCAAACCGTAGTCCTCACCCATGCCAGTTCTTTGCCATTTTTCATGTCCCTGGCACCGCCATCTTGAATATGAAAAGCTGACTTCCGGCTGCGGATGCGCGAGTTGCACTGCGCTTTCTGAATAGCCCCGCAGTTGCCTGGGAACTTTGATGTGCCCCAGGAGGTTTTGGGAGAGAGGGGGGAACTTCTGCTCAAGTGGGAACAGGTCCCTGTTAGAAATAGGTACTTGCTCCCAGGATAAAAAAATATTTACATTAATGACAGCGTAGGGAGGAAGGCATTGGACAAGTGAAACTTCCGATTTTTAAGTGAAGTTCCACTTTTTAAGTGAAGTTCCACTTTAATAAACTAAAAAAAATTCACAAACCAAGGGAATATAAAACTAAAGCATTTCGTATATAAAGGAAAATAAGTAAACACATTTTGACAATTACTCCAAAGATAGTAAGGTTACCTGTAAAAGAATGGAAGAAATATATCTGCGAGACTGGTTTTATTAATGGAATGTTTCATTTGAATAGGGTGCTTGTTTATCTATGTGAGTCAGCAACCTTACACTGTAAACATGATATCAAGTCTTATGAGTTGTAATTGTATTTGTAATGAGTGATCGCTTTTATCTGGAAAGAACAAGGGAGTGAATTGTTCTAATACAACGTATAAGGTGTGTAGCCTTGTAGGTCATTGGCAGAAACCACACTTTGCTAGAGTGGGAATTAAAAAGACAAGTGCTGGGTTTGCATTAGACACACAGGTCCCAGAAGACAGCAGGGATCAGTGGGATATCGCAGCGCGAGTCATGCATGCGCTGATTCCCTTACCGAAGATGAAGGCGGCAGCACCCGACAGCCGAGGAATAGATCGGCTTCGGGTGCCGGCATTGCGGGCGCCCTGGACAGGTAAGTGTCCTTATTTTAAAAGTCAGCAGCTGCAGTATTTGTAGCTGCTGACTTTAAAAAAAAAAAAAGCGGACCTCCGCTTTAATATATTAAATATATATATATAAAAACTCAGTTTTTGAAGGACCTTGGCAGATAGGTTGCTCCAAACATCTTTTAGAACTAACCACAGATCTTAAATGGATGTAGGCTACCTCAATGCCTTCTGTCTTTTTATGTAATCCAAGACTGACTCGATGTTGAGATCAGGGCTCTGTGGGGGGCCAAACCATTACTTCCAGGGCTCCTTGTTCTTCTTTACGTTAGTTCTTAGTGACATTGGCTGTATGTTTTGGCATCATTGTCCTGCTGGGGAATCCATTTGGGGCCAATCACACGCCTCCCTGATGGAATGGCATGATGGATAAGTATCTGCTCATATTTATCAGCATTGAGGACATCATTGGTCAGGCAATGTTGAAGACTGTAGATGCAGTGGTCTGCCAAGGAAACTTATTGCAGCAGAAGAAAGACACATCATGCTTGCTTCCCTTCCATATTGGAAGATGTCCGGTAGTGCGATCAGCACAGACCTGGCAAAAACCAGTGGGACTCAAGTACACAGCCGTTTACTGTCCAGAGAGGTCTGGCCAGAAGTGGTCTTCGTGGAAGAATTGCGGCCAAAAAAGCCATACCTCTGACATGGAAACAAGGCTATTGACTCAACTATGTACCAAAACATAGGAACCTGAGATGCAGAAAAATGGCAGTAGATACTCCTCTTGACTGATGAGTCAAAATGGGGAAATATTTGTCTGTACCAAGAGTTAGTTTATTTACCAAAGTGCTGGAGAGCATTACAATAACAAGTGTCTGCAGGCAATAGTGAAGCGTGGTGGAGGTTCCTTGCAAGTTTGGGGCTACATTTCTGCAAATGGAGTTTGAGATTTGGTCAGGATCAATGGTGTCCTTAATGCTGAGAAATATAGGCAGATACTTATCCATCATGTCATACCATCAGCAGGAATGCACATTCCTGCTAAGTAAGTACTATTACACCAAATGCCTTGCAAATGATGCTCACTGTACATTACAATTTGCAGTATATGCAGTAATAGGAGTACTATTAATAAACTGACAAGGTAGAGCAGACACAGAAATATGCATTTTCTCTGATCATATAACCAGAACCTTAGCCTAGTGGTAAACAGATGAAAAAAAAAAAAACTTCCATGATCAGCTCCCCCCACCCCAATACTTACCTGAGCCTGATCTCGATCCAGCACTGCCTGAGACCAGCAGCACTGCTCTCTCTCTCTCACTGTCTCAGAAACAGTAGCAGAAGCCCTCCCCCCATCAGAATTGGCTGCAAACGCTGATCGAATGTTGGTATTCCAGCATGATCGTTTGACAGACAGCGGTAAACACTGACCGAAATTCGGCCAGTTCCTGCATATGTTTGTACTGGGCTTTAAACTTGTTTATGTTGAAAATAAAAAGATCTCTCCACATGTTTTGTGTTCTTTTCACATAAAGCTCACATTCCCAGGGCCCGATTGAAGTACAATCTGTTAGCATTATACCAAGGAGAGAGCGGAGGCCTTGTGTATCTTGCAGTACTTGTGCATCATTGATAAATCTAGACAAAATGTCCAGGGGCATTGTGCATCTCTGATACGCTTCCTCTGGGCTATATTTTGACTCCTATTGCTTCATTCATATTTTTTTGTTCAATGTCTCTTATGTTTATTTTACTTGTTTATTTTTCTCCAGTAATTTTGGTTTCTAAAAATTTTTTAGTGGGAATTATTTCAGCGGTCCTTGAGATTGGGTCTGGCTGTGATAATTCTATCACAGTTTATACTCAAGGTTTACAATGAGAATAGAATAGTAATTACCGTACTTCTTCCTGTTAGAAAACATCAATTTTCTCTGTCACTTGATTGCCAAATTCCAGTTGCGCTAAAACAATATTTGTGTGGATTGGGTATATTTAGTTCAGTACTATACAAATGTTTAATTGTAATCTCTCCCCCCCCCATTCTTTACATTTAACCACTCCAACTCTGGAAGGTTTAAACGCCTTGGGCAGACCCAGAAGCAGGCATAGACCTACCAGTTTTTTGCTTTGCCTGCGTGTCCCATCCATCCACAGTACATTGTGAGCGGGCAGTCCTTAAGTGGTTAAATAGCCAAATCTTACACTAACATATGTGATACTAAGGTGCCTGGGTTGGTGTTAGAAAATGAAAACTTGTAATGATTGCTTGCTGAGCTGTTTGCAGCCGTGCTAGGCTTTTGATACCGATTTAATTAGGAACAAATGTGCCATGTAGTTTACTAATTCCATACTTGAATATTGTGAAGCCCCGCTCGGGCTCTCAGCGAGCCGCTGAGACCCTGAGCCACCCGCTCCCATCCTCCTCCACAGCCCAGTGCTCCAGTGAGCGAGGAGGGGGCAGAGCAGAGAGCTGTGACTGACAGCGATCGGCGGTGTTCGATCGGTTCTCAGTGTTAGAGGCACCAGTGGACAGATGCTGCATCCACCTAGATAAGTATGAATCTAAAAAAAATCCCCATACATCTCTTTTAATGTGCAGATGTGGAGTATAATGAATCTTGAAGGGTTAATATACAGGTCACTGAAGAGACCGGCTGGAGATCAGATGCATGGGAGAGAAGGGCAGGTGAAGGGGTTAAACTTGAATCTGCAGCTGCCATTGACCTCTAATGAGTCTTAATTCATTTCACTTCCTCTCCTTCCTTTGTTGTAAGAGGCAGGGACTGGCTTACAGTTGTAATTGTGCACTGTTTACATCCATGAGATCGCTATTGATTAGCATCTCCTATGACTTATCACAATGATCCTAAGGTACAGAGCCACTCATGTCAGCTCTGTACACAGCATCTGTGGACAGAACTTGCCGAGGCCAGTTTGGTTGTGTGTGTGTATGTGTATGTATATATATATATATATATATATATATATATATATATATATATATATATATATATATATATAATCTGGTGAAGTGACTGGCCTCAGGTGATACACAGACATGATACAAATCCTCCTGCATAAGTTGTAGCTGTCTACAGTCGTCTTTCCCCTACATTCATTGAAAGTGCAGAATTTACACAGGATCTCTTAGCTCTGAAAAATGGGTTGGGAGCTGAAGTTACTCTGAGAGCTAATTGGAGGGAAGGGAAGCACCCCCTGCACACAGGAACAGAGCTGAGGCTGTCAATCACAGGCTGTGACCTTCATTGTCACCTTTTTTTTTTTCTTCCTGGTGCCAGGAAAACTCGTCAGAAGTCACTTCCAAGTCCTGTTGTGGAGAATTTTATTATGTAGAAAAGAGCTCACATAAGTGTTAGGCCTCATTCACACGAGGCGGACTCCGCTTCCACGGAGCCCGCCTCGGTCCACCGGCTCAGCGGGAGATCTGTCCGTTGATCTCCGCTGAGCCGGCGGATGACAGGTCACTCTCCGCTCACTGAGCGGGGAGGGGCTTGTCAGGCGCCGTTGCTGCCTATGCAGGGATCGGATGAAAACGGACAGCATGTCCGTTTTCGTCAGATCTCATCCGATCCGCCAGCGACGGATCTAGACGTAGGGCCATCCGTCCGTTTTTAGCGGATTGGACGGGGACGGATGTCAGTGGACATGTCTCCGTTGACATCCATCGATCCATAGGCTAACATGGAGCGCCCGTTCAGGTCCGCCGTCAAAACTGACAGGCGGACCTGAACGGTCCAATCGTGTGAAAGGGGCCTTACAGGTAAATACCTACCTGAAACAGGTGGAACTATACAACACCTTGCACCAAATTTTTTCATTTATACACCAATGCTAATTTTTCGACTTTATGATTATGTATATAGATACCTGCTGCTCAAATCATTTTATGCTGTGATGTTTAAAATCCTCTGCATGATGCATCATAATTTAGGATCCATGAAGTGCCGTAAACCGCAATTTAGCTGCTTTGTTTGCTTTTGAGCTCCATAAAGAAACTCTTGCACAACACTTTTCATGAAGCCTTATTTTCATGGTGTCTTATTTGATAAATCTTCCTCGTGTGTTGCATTTACAGTTGTAGATATTAGTAGATGTATCCGGGTCATAAGTCCTGTGATATAATTAGTCCATGATGAATTTAGTTCATGCTACTCGTGTTCATATGACGCAAAATCTTCTTCTGTGTGAACTACCGCTGTTGCAGTGAAAGTTTGTTTCGTTACACAGTAATTATGGGAGAGAAACCATGTCTTTCCCATGGGAAAGTCCAAAGGAAGCAATTTCTGGAAGTCATCATTTTAAAATGGACTTTAACACATCAGGGATCAAAACGACATGGTCGCATGTCTATCCTGTTCATAGAAACTTCTTTTCCTAAAGCTTCCTTTCCTTTATAAACTTCTTTTCCTTTTTTTTTTCTTTTCATAGAAACTTTTCCTTTATAAACTTGTGGCAATCTGAGAACCCAAAGAATATTACTCTAGTCTAAAGCTTCTTTGTAGCAATATTGATGGGAAAAAAGGCAACTACAGGAAGCGTTTTTTTGTTGCTTTCTGAATGTTTTCTGAATAATACCCAAAACCCACCAGAACTGTTATTGGTCATATCAAAATGAAATATGTCAGACGCTAGTCCGCTTTAATTCAGCCTATACATTTTAAAGCTGAGCTCCAGGAAAACCTTGAACCACTTTCACCCCCTTCCTGCCCCGGGCAATTTTTACCTTTCATTACCTTCACAATTTGAATAACAATTGTGCATAATGCAACACTGTACCCCAATGATATTTTTACTTTTTTTTTTTGAAAATGGATAATGCTTTCTTTTTATGGTATTTAACCAGCACTGGGTTTTTATTGTACTTTTTTTCAAGACCGAAAATAGTGAAAAAAAAAAAGTATTGTTTCAGTTTCTGTTATAAAATTTTGCAAATTAGTCATTTTTCTTCACTGATGTGCGCTGATGAGGCTGCAATGATGGGCACTGATGAGGCTGCAATGATGGGCACTGATGAGGCTGCAATGATGGACACTGATGAGGCTGCAATGATGGGCACTGATGAGGCTGCAATGATGGGCACTGATGAGGCTGCAATGATGGGCACTGATGAGGCTGCAATGATGGGCACTGATGAGGCTGCAATGATGGGCACTGATGAGGCTGCAATGATGGGCACTGATGAGGCTGCAATGATGGCACTGATGAGGCTGCAATGATGGCACTGATGAGGCTGCAATTATGGCACTGATGAGGCTGCAATGATGGCACTGATGAGGCTGCAATGATGGGCATTGATGAGGCTGCACTGTTAGGTGACATTGGTAATCAGTGCCCTTAATATTAGTGTAAGCAATATACTGACAGTCTTGCTGGTTAACGGCTCTCCTTTCCGCACACAGGAACAGTGTGGGGAGGAAAAGACTGCCAATAACCGGCAAGTCTGTTTACATGTAACCAGCTGTGATTGGCGCTTTACCGTGATCTGTGATTAGCTATGTTCAAAGAACTCGGCGGTCACAGAGTGTGCTTGATGCGAGCGGGAGGAGGGGTTCTGGGAGAACATCTATGTGCACCTTCCCAGAACTGGACATCTTCTGTAGCCATCTTTTGGCTGTATCGCGGGTAGGAAGAGGTTAAATACAAAACTGAAATACCTTTATCTATTATGAACTTTCTTGCCTGCTTAAAGGAGAACTATGGTGTCACAAAGCTAGTCCAGGCTCTGCAGGGATCCCAATAATGTCAGGATCTGCCCACGTGCCTGGCTGGCAACTGGCTCAGCTTCTTAGCCAGCCGCTCCCAACCCCTCCATAGCCCGGCGTTCCAGTGAGCACTGGAGGGGCAGGGCACAGAGCAGCGACTGACAGTGACTGTTCTGTGCTCAGAGTGAACCTGAAAACTAAGCGATCAACGGTCTTTGATCGCTCAGTTCTCGGTGTGGAGCCAGCAGGGGCTACAACAGCATTGGATCAATGCTGTATCTGGATAGATAGATAGATGGATAGATAGATGGATAGTAGGTATGTTTTTTTTTTTTTTTTTTTTTGTTTATTTTTATCCTATACTTCTCTTTTAAAGAGTATGTATAGCCCAACATTTTTCATAGTTTTGGATATAGATGGGGAGGCTTTACTATCTCTGTCATTTTTTTTTTTTTTCATGTCCTGTTGGGGAAAACTGCTTTTTTTACTTTCTGTCCTGAAGACAAAATAGGAAGTGAAAGTGAAATCTATTCAAAGTGAGGCAAGGAGCCATAAAAAGTTGTCAGTGGAACAGGTGTGTCCCCATTGGAAGATCTACCCTCACTTCTTGTTCTGGTGACAACTGTATTTTGGATTTTCCATCACTTTCTGTCCAGGTGACAAGGGTCACCAGGACTAGCACAGACTGCAAATTTTACTAAGCAGGAAAGTTGACAGGAACCTCCTTTAGGACCCATCCTGTGGTAGTAGAGATACATTAGAGATCTGACATTCCTGGAAGTATTGGATGCGAACAATTATTTAGCTAGACTAAATGGACAGCAGAAGATTACTTTACTTTAAAGGTTTATTTTAGTGACGGTCACTTTGAATAGATGTCATTTTTCCAACCTTGTAATATAGACGACATATGACAGCATTCAGGCCTACGGATTGGCTGCTCGGTCTGGGTACCATCGCAGGGATGCAGATCACATGCTCCACCATACCTGAAAGTGCCTGGTATTCTCAGTGGGTGCTGAGGATCAAGGAGCGGAGAGGAAGCACAGATAAGGTAAGTATAGAGGGTCGGGGGTCAAATTTTCACTGCATGGGCAAGGTGGTGGCAGTGTATCTGTGTATTTTTTTGTCCTTTTTTTAAAAAGTGTTACTAAACCCAGGACCCTGCATATCTGGTCTCCCACAGTACACAGAAATGCAATTATTTTAGTAAATATAAACTGCTAAATACCTTTTCTCATCAGCAGTATATAACAGTCTTGTGACGTCTATCAGTGTCTGGCCAAGCACTAGTTAAAGCTTGTAGTCTGAGTTTTCATTCTCCTCTGTCCTATGAGGCTGCATGGCCCCTGACTTTCTGTCTGGACAGTGCTAACTGGTCCTATGCTGATCACATGCATCCCGCGCCCCTCCCAAAAACAATAAAAATAAATTACCTCTCTAGCAATACACACCAAATTGAGCATGTGCAGAGTGCCCCCTATGATTCTGTTCTATTAGCAGATGGTTTGGGGACTCTGGAAGAAGGAGAGGATCAGGATCAAACAGCCTTTTTACACAGTGCAGAGGATTAGCCTCTTATGTTCCACAGTGAGTATAACAAGCATGCTTTAATGCATATACAGACTGATTTTACTGTTGTGGGTTTAGTAACACTTTAATTTATCCCACAACATAAAAAAATAGGAGACCACAGGTACAATTCAATGTTTTTTTTTTGTTTGTTTTTTTTTACTGTTTTCTTATTTTCCAGACCATTAGTACATTTTATTTTAACAATGAATTTAAAATATGAATATCATATGAGTTGTACATTTCCCTTGTAATTTTCCACCATCATTAGATATCTGCTAGGTATTAGATTACTTTATGTTATTTATTATTAATGTGTAATCCATATGTTCTGGGAACTGGTGTAGTCCAGGTTTTTTTCAGCCCTGGATGAGTCACTGGACACATTTGTCTGTTTATTAAATTCAGGATTATTTCAGATAGCAATGAGCAGTGTGCAACCTGCAGTAGGCCTTAGCTACTATTGAACACTCTACACTAAACAAATGAAATATGAATTCTGGTAGGCGTAGGCTGTAGAGATTTCCATGCCATATTGAACATATAATATGAGGTCAAACCTAAACCCTTTCTATTTGTATGCAAATCGGCAGGCCCTTTTACTACATAGTTGAAGGTAAATCTAAAGGAAAATGAACAAGAAAATTGTATGATGTATTAATTATGCTTAATCCAGGAGGTGTGTTGCTGGCCAGATCACCAGGTGAAAAGTCTTAATTAAAAACAAATGCAGGCACCTAAGGATTGTAAGCTGCATTCTATGCAAAATCTTTTAACCATTGTTGGTCTACTGGTCTACTGTGGTTTGGCAGAAACCAATAACAATACCTGCAGATATTTAAGGGCCCTTTCACACATGCAGACCGTTCAGATCCGCCTGTAAGTTTTTTCAGTGGATCTGAACGGTCGCTCTATACAGCCCTATGGATCGACAGATGTCAGCGGTGACATGTCCGCTGACATCCCATCTGCTCCGCAAAATCCAGATGGACGGATGTCCTATTTTCCATCCGTTGATCAGATCGGATAAAAACAGACAGGCGGTCCGTAATCATCCTATCCCCCCCCCCCCCTTCCCCTATAGGGGAGAGCGGTCTCTCTGACAGGTTCGTCCGTGCACAGTGTCATCCGCGGATAGCTGAATACGGATCCGCACGTCTGAAAGGGCCCTAAAACTGCGATTACATGCATAGAATGACGTCTTTGTATAGAGAGGTGAGATTGTTTTATTGTTTTTGGAAGCCAGCCTGACAGATATGTGAAGAGGCAGGTAAAATACGCAACAGAAATATTCATATAATTCTTGGCTTTTACTGTGCTTATTTATACCTTAAAGGAGACCTGTTATTAAAATTCATAGGAATCAACAGGGCATTGCAAAGTCATAATAAAGTGTAAAGCCAAAACTTTTTTTTTTTTTTTTTCAGATAGCATAGGGGTGTGTTAAAATAAATGATTAGATTTAAAAGTAGAATTTATTTTGGAATAAAGAGGTTTTCAGAAAATCGTTTGTGCAGCCAAAGATTATTGCTGTTGTCTGTGACCCAAATGGATAGATTCACCCTGTCCCTTTGTTCTGTTCTGATTATTATGATGGCAAATCTTACAGTTGGCACCAGAACAAAAATAGAGGGAAAAATCTTATTCCAATGTGAACAGCTATGCTGGTGACAACTATATAAGTAAGCAGTGTTTTCTTCTCACTTTGGAGAATATATATATATATATATATATATATATATATATATATATATATATATATATATATATATATATATATATATATATATATATATATATATATATTGTGAGAGGAAAACACTGCTTACTTATATAGTTGTCACCAGCATAGCTGTTCACATTGGAATGAGATTTTTTCCCTCTATTTTTGTTCTGGTGCCAACTGTAAAATTTAGGAGATATATATACATTCTAATTCCCCGTTGTGTTTCCAGGACAGGAAGTGAAATTCCCCCTTCAGAGCACAGACAGAAAGAAAACCCCACTAACAGTGGCTTTTAACCTTCTCTATTCTTGTCAAAACAAAATATTTTGGTGTTCTATGCACGTGTACCTCATAAAATTAGAATATCATCAAAAAGTTAATTTATTTCAGTAATTCAATTCAGAAAGTGAAACTCATATATTTTCTATAGATGTGTTACACACGGAGTGATATATTTCAAGCATTTCTTTCTTTTATTTTGATGATTATGGCTTACAGCTAGTGAAAACCCACAATTCCGTATTTCAGAAAATTAGAATATTACATAAGACCAATATAAAAAAAAGGCTTTTTAATACAAAAGTGTTGGTTTACTGAAAAGTATGTCCATGTACAGTATAGTATGCACTCAATACTTGGTTGGGCTCCTTTTGCATGAATTACTGCATCAATGCAATGTGGCATGGAGGCGATCAGCCTGTGGCACTGGTGAGGTGTTATGGAAGCCCAGGTTGCTTTAATAGCAGCTCGTCTGCATTGTTGGTCTCATGTTTCTCATCTTCCTCTTGACAATACCCCACAGATTCTCTATGGGGTTTAGGTCAGGCGAGTTTGCTGGCCAATCAAGCACAGTGATACCATGATCATTAAACCAGATATTGGTACTTTTGGCAGTGTGGGCAGGTGCCAAGTTCTTCTGGAAAATGAAATCGACATCTCCATAAAGCTGGTCAGCAGAGGGATGCATGAAGTGCTCTAGAATTTGCTGGTAGAGGGCTGCGCTGAAACACAGTTGACCAACACCAGCAGATGACATGGCTCCTTAAATCATCACGGACTGTGGAAACTTCACACTGGATCTCATGCAACTTGGATTCTGTGCCTCTCCACTCTTCCTCCAGACTCTGGGCCATTGATTTCCAAATGAAATGCAAAATGTTCCACAGTCAGTGAAGGAGGGGACTTAGGAGGGGAAGAAGAACAGCAGTATGGAAAGGGCCCAGAGGGGAAAATACAGGGGAAGGACATTATATTGAGGGCGGAGGATAGGGACACTGTAGGGTGGACTCTTGAAGGATAAGAGCACTGTGGTGGTGATACAGGAGCAGGAAACTGCTTGAGGGGGGGGGGGGGACCAAAAAGGTGCAATATTGAGGGGGCTCAAGATTGGAAAAAGAGCAAGTGGTTGAAGGAAGTGGAAAACGGACACAACACAGAAGATACAGTATTAAAAAAAAAGGTTTACAGTTTTAAAGTTGCATATTTTGTGCAAAAATGGTCTGCACACTATATACTTCACATCGCTACACTCTATACATTGTGCTGTACAATATATACTTTACACAGCACCAGTGTGCTGTATGTAATATACTTTGCAATGCTGCACAATATATACTGTACATGATATGATTTACACTACTGCACTATGCACACTGTGCATCACATTCTATCCTCCACATCGCTTGATCCTGTTTACTGTGTTGTACATATATAGCTCACACTTCTTTGCTCTATACACACTCTGCTGTGCAGTGCTTTCTATATTTCACTGTGTACACTGTGCTTTGCAGGACATATTATTCTTCACACAGCTTCTCTTTATATTGTGTTTACATTTATAGACTTCAAGCTACTATGCTAGTTTTCACCATGTATTTGAAGTTTTAGGGCTTAGGGGATTGCACCTTGTTCAATAAACTGGCTCACCCTTACAAGTTAATACTGAAGAAAACTTTGTAACAGGGATACTGCTGACACTTATGTATGTAAATGCTTCCATCTTTTTTACAACGCATGGAGTAAGATGTTTGTCCTTCTATTTACTGGCCTCTTGATATGACCTATTTTCTGTTATCAGCCATTTTAGGTCAAAGGAGGCTTATTATATATGTTCTGCCGTGTCTGTTTAGTAGACGTTTAATGACCCGTCAGTGCCAAGATTAGGTTTAGGCCATATTTGGGCAGGATTGAGGTCAAGTTCTGTATTAATCTTTGTGAGTGTGGGCACTTCAGTGTCTGGTGATTTAGGGTCACTCTGGGCTTAATGAATCATTAAGGTCATGTATTCATGCTGCCGTGTTTCCTTCTGCATTTTGGTGTTTGTAGCAAACATTTTAACTTTTTTTTTTTTTTTTCCAGATTATTCATTTTCTTTACTGATTTAGCAATTTTAGCATATGCTGACTATACACAGTACAAGTCACTTCTCATCTGCTCATTTTTATCAGCACATTTTTGGTTCAAACTATACTGCTGCCACTCTTTGCAAGTTTTCCATTGGGGAATGTAATCGCCTTTCAGTCTGCTACTGTCAGTAGACTTCAGATCCAAACTGTTTTGCAGTTAAGAGAACAATCATTACACATAATGGTAATGTAGAGCTATTGAACGGAGGACTTTTAATGGAATAAATAAACAGTATTTTTAATCTTTTAGTTGTCCTGCAGAACGTTTAAAGGAACCCACCCTTCCCCTTCACATTTGCTTACTTGCATTTTTCTGACTGCTTTTGGTCTCCGGTGTTCATTTAATTCTAGAGCCATAAGTCTCACTGCCCTAGCCGTGTCTGCTCATTACAGCCCCAAAAAGAATAAGTGCACTTTTTTTAAAGTGCACTTATCCTAAGCCCAAATAAACTTTCAGTTTAATCGGCTAACTGCAATCCAAGTATGTAAAAAATAAAGGCATGCAAAAATGCGCAGTTCATTTTCTTTATAAATCAGCCACAGATTGAGTAGAATAGCCTGTTTCCTGACATTGTGCTGTAGAAATGCTCCCTTGTTCTCTGCGTGGAAACAGTAGTCCCTCTGCAGAGGTCTAACACATTCTTAGTTAAGTCAGAGCTACAGCTCTGCAATCAGGAAAGCTCACGTTGCCTGATTGAAGGTCTCTAGCTCTGGCTTGGCAGGGTTCATGTTGGCTCTTTCCAGAGAAATCACTACTCCCACACAGAGAGCAATGGTCCTTTTCTGTAGCACACTGGCAGAGGACAAATCTTTTCTATGTAAGCTGTGGCTCCTTTTAGGCTCCATTCACACTTGTACGACTTGTCATGTAACTTTGGAAAAACCAGATTGCATGACAATTCGTTCCCAATGTTTTCCAATGATAACCATTCATATACGCGTGACTTAAAGTTTCTGCGACTTCAAAGTAGTTCATGCACTACTTTGGTCTGACTTTCATGCAACTTGAGGGCCATAGACTTCAATGTTAACCCTCAGAAGTTGCATTAAAATCATACCTGAATGTTATACAATGCAACAGTTGTCCATTATCACTGGTCAAAGCGAAAGTCGTATCCAAGTTACACCCATCCAAAGTTGCACTCCAAAGTCGGCACAACTTGGAATGTGTACAAATGTGAATGGAGCCTTCGAGAAACAAACTATCATTTTGCACACGTTTTTGTTTTGATGCAAAAGCTTTTTTTTTTTTGGATATAGTTGGGAAGGATTAAAACCCCTGTCAGTTTAATTGTGCTGTCTGTGTCCTGTTGGGGAGATTTCTCTTCACTTTTTGTCCTGTAAACGCAAGAAGTGAGAGGAAATCTCTCCAAAGTAAGGAAAATGCTGACACAGATTGTTACTGGATGAGGTGTCCAAGTTTGAAGATTTCCTTCCCATTAATGTTCTAATGGAGCTTATAATTTTAGATTCTCCCTTTCAGTCTTATTGACAATGGTCACCAAGACATTTAGAGAATGAGTTTAACTAGGGCACGAGCAACTGCAAAACCCAACAGAAGTCGTAATCCCTCAACATCTATCCAGAACTAACCAAAAAAAAAAAAGTTTTAGCTATACTGACTTCTAGACTAAACCCCATCCACTCGCTAGCACCCTGTCCTATAGGTGCACACGTAAAGGCCACTTAATTGCTCTCATTGGATAGGGGAGTAGAAATTGGAAAAGGACCTTAGTTACAAATAGAATTACTATATTTATAAGCGTATAACACGCACTTTTTCCCCCTGAAAATAGGGGGCAAATCACGAGTGCGTGTTATACGCCGATAGTGTACCTCGGAGGGGAAGGAGGGGGACGAGCGCCACCGGAATTTACCAGCCCTCAGCTCTCACTGGCCTCTCGCGTCACACACACAGTCCCGTCTCTGCCACTGGCATTGGACCAGTGTTCTGTGTATCACAGGAGCTGCTCCAATGCCGATGGTGGAAATGGGACTGTGTATGTGACTGTCGACTGAGAGCCGAGTAAACAGGAGATGACGGTTCGGTGATTTTCTGCACTGCATTGATGAAAAATGGTGAGGCTGCAGATGGGCATTAATCAGGCAGCTGCAGATGGGCACTGATCAGGCTACATTAAGGCTGCAGATGGGCACTACTTGGGGTGCATTAAGGCTGCAGATGGGCACTAATCAGGCTGCATTGATGGGCACTGACCATTATTTTGCTTCAAAGTGGTGTATTTAAAAGAAAAAACATTTTTTCCCTAAACTTCCCTCTTAAATTGAAGGTGCGTGTTATACGCTGGTAAATCGAGCAGGCACAAAGTGAATGTTATTTAGATGATAAAAAAGGTAATATCGGCCATCTTGTGGTTATTTTAAATAGTTTAAAACTGGCTGTCAAATTTGCTTCAAACAGGCAGGGATGGCAGATTAAAGGTCCTGCGTCCTAATAATTGTTCTTTATGGGTTTGCAAGATCAGATGAGCACATGTCTTTTATCCTTTGAACACCCTGTCCTTTTCTAAGTTTAAAAGCGAAGTATGAGGTTTCTTTTATTTGTTTATTTTTTTATTCATACTTACCTAGGTGGAGGCAGCATCAGTCCAATGCTGCATCTGTGAGCTGGTGTCTGTCAGTCAGCAGCTCTCTGCTCTGGAGCGCTGGGCTGGGGAGGGAGCAGCCGGCTCAGCCTCCCAGCGGATCGCCAGTGCCACTCCATGGTCATGATGACACTGAGCCTGGACCGACTAAAAAAACGGGTCACAGGAGTGTAAAACGAATTGCACCCCTGTGATTCGTAGGAGAAGTACAGCCAAACGAGCTCAGGCTGGACTTCTCCTTTGAGCCTAGTACACATGGGCCGAATGTCAGGCCTGTGTGTACTGGAGTCGGTCCGGCTTCTGTCAAAGGGGCATGACTGAAAAAGGTATGCCAACTGACTCACGATCAGGAAAAGAGCGCTGGCTGGAGTGTTCTGGTGGAGGGAGTCCCTCTGTCAAAACACTTCAGAAAAGCAGGGTTGATCACTCTACTAACATTGGATTGTTAGTACAGCGTCTCCTCCTGAGCTGTCAATTTTTTTGTGTTCATCCCTGCCAGGTTGAAAGAAAAAAACATACTAGTGTGTACAAGGCTCCTTTGATTCTTTTCTTGAGATCAGTTGGCCAATGTCAATGCGGGGGGCATCCCCAGTCTGTACAAACATCCCCATGCTAACTAATCTTGGTGAAAATAATGATTTTCCAAAGCTGATTCATAGACCAGTGTTCTCTAGAGATCAGACCAGGAGTCGGGGTGTGTGCGCGTGCACAGATGGTGCATTTGTGCCTATTGATCCTAGAGTCACTATACAATATTTAACATGCAGCTGTGTCTGCCAATATCTTTCTTGCCTGTGACCCTTAAGGAACCCTAATGTTAGAACAGAAATGGTTCCAGAAAACAAGGATCCTTAAAATATTTGTATCTCCTAGGATTATTAATGCTTCTATATCTTTAAAGGGATTTTCATTTTTGTAGATTCTATTTTATTTGCCGCCTTAGGTACATGCCAAAAGAAGGGCACAGTAGAGTGTTGCTAAATTTTGAGGTTATTAAAAAAAGTTTTTTTTTTGTTTTGTTTTTCTTATCATGAAGAAAACATTTTTTACAGTAGAGATGAACCCCTGAATGTTGTGTAAACTTGTTCTGTCATTAGTTGTTTTTTTTTCATGGGATTTGTTCAGTTATCTTGTCTGTACGTGGTGTTAGAACATAGATACAATCTTGGATGTTGGTATTAATTACATTTCTTGGCTTGGAAATGATCTGCATAATCTAACTTTGCATAATTTTTATCTTTGCTTTAGCACTAGGTAACCTAATATTTGAAAACAAAAATCCAAACATCTGGAGTTACGTGATAAAGTACACAATTTAGAAAACCCAAAACTAAACCTGATAAAAAAATTCAAATATAGTAATAAAAAAAAAAGATAGGATAGGCTACAGCTAGAATGTAAAACTACACTTTATTATCACAGAAAAACCTAAAACACTTAAAAACATTTATTAGATTGTATAGTAACTTTGTACATCAAAACCCCTAATGGGATATAGATATATTAACCACCTCCCATCCTTGCTATAGCCGAAAGACTGCTACAGCGCATACCTAATTTGCTGGGAGGGCGTCCATAGACATCCTCCCGTGCTGGAGCGGCCTGCGCACCCCCTGCAGGGCGCGTACGGTGCTCTCTGTGATCAGCGAGTCTATGAGACTCGGCTGATCACAGATCGGAGTAAGGGGTCGATCCCGACCACTTACCACATGATCAGCTGTCAGCCAATGAAAGATGATCATGTGATGTAAACAGAGCCGGTAATCGGCTATTTTTTCTCCACGCAAAAAAAAAAAAAAATAAGCCGATCACCGGCGGCTGTAAGAGGGA
Source organism: Lithobates clamitans (assembly GCA_037952925.1). Taxonomy (NCBI): domain Eukaryota; kingdom Metazoa; phylum Chordata; class Amphibia; order Anura; family Ranidae; genus Lithobates; species Lithobates clamitans. The sequence continues at coordinate 1,388,132 of JBBGZY010000675.1, forward strand.
CATCAGTCCCAATCGTGGAGAGCCTCTGCAGAGGCTTCTGTGCCACCTATCAGTGCCCACAGTGCCACCTATAAAGTCACCAATCAGTGCCTCATCACCACTGCTGACTATCAGTGCCACCTACCAGTGTCCATTGGTGCCACCTACCAGTGCCACTCATCGGTGCCACCCATCAGGGCCCATCAGTGCCGTCTTATCAGTGCAGTCTTATCAGTGTCGCCTTATCTGTGCCCATCAGTGAAAGCTAAAAATTTGTCTGGGCAGGAGGGGGGTTTAAGTGCCCAGTAAGCAAGAGGTTAAACGTTTTGCAAACAATAACATTGCTGATTGCTGACCTTGGTAATGTAAAGAGATCCTATTATATTGAGAGAAATCTATAAAATGACTGCCTTCATTAAACCTCTCTAGTCTAGACTATAGATGTCTCAGTTTGAGCTGACATGCACCATACTGTACACTGCAAGGATGCCATGCTTTCTAGGGCCTTGATCAACAAAATAATATGGTAGTATGAAGTGAGACATAGAAGTACATTTTATTCATACTTTATATGTTATACCTTTTTTATGTTTATATCTTGTTGGATATGTCAGGAGGGAGATAAATATCCTGCAATTAAAAAGTTGCATATGTTTGACATTGTTAATAGAACTTGGGTTTTAAATGCATTTTGTACTTTCAGGAACCATTTGAAGATGGTTTTGCCAATGGAGAAGAAGGAACACCAACTGGGGATGCTGTGACCAATCATGTTGCCGATAGTACAGGAGTGGTGAAATTTGGCTGGATCAAAGGTGTATTGGTGAGTAAGTTTTGCACTGCTTTTTTCTCCAAAGCCTCAAAAGTCAGTTTAAATACAAGACATCTGTGTAACTATTGGGATTAAAAAGAACAGAGCCCCCCCATCCCTACTTTGTAAACCCGTATATCTGAAGAGGGAGAACATAAACTATAATACTTCTCTTTATCATTGTGACTTTTTCTTCATACTTATTTTTCCCCATTTCTGTTGCTGCCCTAGATCCCTGTTCCCATGCATTCATTTTTTTTTTCTTTTGGGGGGGGGGGGGGGGAATACCCTTTCCCCCGAGATCTCAGAGAATTTTGCATGACTGCTCGCTAGTCTCCGTCAACGTGACTACTTTTGACCACTCCTCAATACAAAATTCCTGCAGTTGAAAGATGTTCATAGGTTTCCTTACATAAACTTCACATTTTTTTTTTTTTAATCCCACCAAAAAATTTCAGTGAGAGTTAGATAAAACCTTTAACTAGGCTAATTTCTTCTTTTTCAGCTATTCCTCAGTGGATTTGCTAGTGAGATCACTATTTTTGTGTTGAAAGATCCATGTGCAGTTCAAGTTTCAGACAGATGACCTCACATTCTCATCAAGCACACTTTGATAAGATTCAGACTTTATGGCTGCAAGCTCTTCAGGCCATGAAGCAACTGACCATAACATCTGTCCACAACAGTGTTCATGAAGGCCTAGTCCTCACCTATATGTTCAATGGCAAACTATAGGCTTGTTCTAATGTGTTTTTTGGACAGCAAAGGCTTTTTCCTGGCACAGGTCCTATGTGAGTTAACAATCTCTTTCTAGTTGTAGATACAGCCATTTTGACACACTGTTGCAAAAGTTACTTGCAGATCCCACAAGTACATTTTGGGGCTCTTAAAGACTTCTTTTAACAGTCAGCTCAAGGGCTGAATTTGCTGGGCCAGCTAGTCCCGGAAGAATTAACAGTGTGAAATGTACATCACTTGTACATTATTATCTTTACAGCGGAGTAATTGATTTCAAATAATTTGGCTCTTATTAAAGTGGTTCTAAAGGCTCAAGGCATTCTATGCATGAAGGTAAAAAAACCTCCTGTGTGCAGCAGCCCCCCCAATACTTATCTCAGCCCTATCATGATACAGTAATGTGCACGAGAGCCTCGGCTCTCCAGGGACTCTCCTTCCTCATTGGCTGAGTCAGCCAGCAGAAGCTATTTTCTCCCGCTGTTGTCAATCACAGCCAGTGAGCAAATGAGAAGAGAGGGGGTTGTGGTCGAGCCGCGAGTCTGCGTCTGAAAGGACATGCAGAACAGTGGCTCGGGAGCAAGCCTACTTTGGTGCCCCCACAGCAAGCTTTTTGGTCTGGGGGCAATTGGCAGGAGGGATGGGCCTGGAGAACCCGAGAAGAGGAGGATCGGGACTGTTCTGTGCAAAACCACTGCACAGAGCAGGTAAGTATAACATTGTTATTTTAAAAAAAGAAGAAAAAAAAAAACCTTGCCTTTTAATATCCCTTTAGATCTATTGCCAGACACATAGGAATCCACAACCTTCTTTCAGAGGGACTTGGAGAGCTCTTTTGATCTTAGCATGATGACACCACACCTATCAATAACAAAGAGAACACAAGACCCTAGATATCTGAAGAGTTAAATAAGAAAGGTTCCTCCTGTATTCTCTGATTATGAGAATAAATACACCATAATATTTTATGTATCGGTTGTTTTAATATGTTTAAAAAAAAAAAAAATGCCATTAGGTGTACTTAACTTTTTCATATGACTGTACAACCGTGGCCATAAGTTTTGAGAATGAAACTAATATTAAGTTTCACAAAGTCTGCTGCCTTAGTTTTTATGATGGCAATTTGCATATACTCCAGAATGTTAAGAATGTTCAGATGAATTGCAATTAGTTACAAAGTCCCTCTTTGCCATGAAAATGAACCTTAATCCCATAGAAAAACATTTCCACTGCATTTGTAAAGAGGGCGTTGGGTGCCCAACACAGTGCAGCAAGCATAAGGACCGTCTCCTACAGTTAATGCAGCTGTGGGATCGGGGCACCACCAGTGCAGAGCTTGCTAAGGAATGGCAGCAGGCAGGTGTGAGTGCATCTGCACGCAGAGTGAGGCGAAGACTTTTGGAGTATGTCCTGGTGTCAAGAAGGGCAGCAAAGAAGCCACTTCTCTCCAGGAAAAACATCAGGGATAGACTGATATTCTGCAAAAGGTACAGGGAGATTAAAAGGTGAGCGCTACCATCAGTCCTGTTTCATGCCCATAGTAAAGCCTCCTAAGACCATTTATATGTGGGGTTGCTTCTCAGCCAAGGAAGTGGGCTCACTTACAATTTTGCTTAAGAACACAGCCATGAATAAAGGATGGTACAAAAACATCCTCCGAGAGCCGCTTCACCCATCCATCCAAGAACAGTTTGGTGATGAACAATGCCTTTTTCAGCATGACGGAACACCTTGCCATAAGGCAAAAGTGATTACTAAGCGGCTTGGGAGACTCCCCAGACCTTAAAGAGGTTGTAATACCCCCCCCCCCCCCCAAAAAAAAAAAAAAAAAAAACAACCTGTAAGACAAAGGCATAATGAGCTATTATGCATCACATACTAGCTCATTTTAAAATACCTTAGAACGAAACCTTCTCAGCGACGCCCTCACACCGTTGAGATGGCTGATATCTTCCCTGGTGTTTCTTCTGGGTTCGCGGGCTCCGACACTGTCATTGGCCGAAGGCGCAATGCCGCCGGTCACGGCACAGGGCCCTGAAGAAATGGCACGGGCGGCCGTTCCTTCAGATCGCATGCACCGATGATGTAATCAGCACAATATACAGTAAATATCTCCTAAACGGTGCAAGTTTAGAAGATATTTACAGTGCCTACAGGTGAGCCTTATTATAGGCTTACCTATAGGTACAAACAAACAAGGGGAGTTTACTTCCTCTTTAATCCCATTGAGAAGTTGTGGTCGGTTCTCAAGAGGTGGGTGAACAAAAAAACCCCCCACAAAGTCTGACAAACTACAAGCATTGATTATGCAAGAATGTGCTGCCATCAGTTAGGATGTGGCCCAGAAGTTGATTGATGCCAGGGCGAATTTCAGAGGTCTTGAATAGAGGGGTCAACACTGCAAATATTGATTCTTTGTATAAACTTAATGTAATTGTCAATAAAGGCCTTTGACACTTATGAAATGCTTGTAATTATACTTCAGTATACCATAGTGACATCTGACAAAAAGATCTAAAACCACTGAAGCACAAATTTTTGTGAAAATTTATATTTGTGTCATTCTTAAAACTTTTGGCCACGGCTGTATATAAACATGCTCATGTCTGCTATATTAAAGTGAAATTTCACTTAAAAAAAGAAAAGTACCACTTATCCTCCTCTTCCCCCTCCTCTATCACTAGTCATTAGTGGAAGCTTCTTTTTCTTCTTCTTCTTCTTCTAGGATCCCTAGGCTGGTGAGTACCGGTACTTATTTATTAAAAGTCAGCAGCTACAGTTTTTGTAGCTGCTCAATTTAAATTTTTTTTTTAAACACAACTGGAGATCTTCTATAAAGTGGAATTCCAGGCATCACCTAACTAATCTTAAAAATTCTCCTCTCCCCCTCATAACACCTATTCTGACCAACCTGTATAAGAAAGATCTGTATATTTACCTATTTTCAGGCCGCTCTGGTCTGGTCACTGTGTCAGCCAGCACGGTTGCAGGGGAGAGAGCGCTCTGATAATGGCTAGTAAAGCTTGGAGTGGTGACGTCATCCATAGATTTACTATGGCCCATGTATTGTTGGTGCTCCCTCCTCACTCCTGAAGTTATGCTGGCTGACACGGGAAGACGGATCATGTGACTGGAGCGGCATGAAAATAAGGAAGTATACAGATCTCTCTTACACAGGTTAATCAGAATAGATGTTGGGGAGATAAGTTCACCTTTATACAACCCCCCCCAAAAATAAATGCACATCGTTTTGCGTAAAAAAAAATTAAATAAAAGTGCAATTATTATCTGCAATTATTATCTGTCTTACACTGGAGCCTGTAAAGCATTTCAGCAGATCACGTGTGCAATGCCAGAATTCTGCAGACTTGCAGTACACGGTCTGCTAGTACCTCCGATATGGGCAGGCAGTTACTGAGTTGCAGGAAGAATCGATGAACTACGAGGACACTCACCAGCGCCCCGCAGTTCATGTCTTCAGCCGTGGTGGCTGATGGTAGTTGTAGTTCATTCATGCACTGACCTGTAAGTGAATGATGTGGCCCTGTTGGCGGAGCCCCACATGTCCACACTATTTTTAAATTATGTCAATATGTGCGGGAAGAGGATCCCCTGTCACTGTCATGGGGCTGGGGGAGAGGATGCAGGAACTGAAACATGTTACATGTTTCACCCTAAAGACGAGCGGCACATGTAATGTTCCACAGGTGAACTTAGGCTTTAGGTAGGTAGTACCTGGAATTCCACTTTAAATCTAAACAGGTAACTTCTGGTATGTGTGCTCAATTTCCATCTGACTGCATTTGCAGGTTCCTAATTGCAGTTCCTGGTCTTTTCACACTTTTGGTCTCATATCTAAAATAAGAATTCTTTGTTGCTATTGGCTACTGAATTCCATCTGTGTTTATCCTAGGGCAGTTTAGAAAGTCATACTTGAGTGGTTGCAATGAACTGTACTGGTTTCGTCTTTTGGATACTGAAGTACATATGGGTTGTTCTTGTTAAAAACTCATCTGTCACTATGATCTTACACACACAACTCGCTTTTAGTTTAACCTTTAAGACTTCACTAAGCTTTAGTTATATCTATGATGGCCATGTAACTTTTTCAAATATTAGCACTTTCTATAACATGGGACACACCTTTTTACTTTTTGTGTTTTATGCGCTCTGTTTGTAGGTACGATGCATGCTGAATATATGGGGCGTGATGTTGTTCATCCGGTTGTCGTGGATTGTTGGGCAAGCTGGAATTGGTAGGTCCTTTTTCTTTATGGTTTTATTTTTTTTTAAGCCTTTTTTTGTGTTTTATTATACAAAAGATTCTTCCTTCGTATAGCCTCACTTCCTCAGTGAAAAAACTAAACATCAAAAAAAAAAAAACTGGCCTAAATTCCAGACATCCCTGAGTAATATAAAAGTAATTTTTGGTGTGTTGCCAAAAAGGGGGCTTTGGTGTATTTCCTGCAAATAGAAGAAAAGCTTTATGTATGACAGATACTTTGTTCACATGCTAGCTGGATCTGCTTTTCTTCTTTGAAGAAAGAGGATTTGTGATACAAAAGAAACATAACCAGCATTGCCTTTTTAAAAAAACCCTTTTTTTTTTTTTTTTTTTCAACTTTTAAATAAAATCCAAACAAGTAATGCTAAGCAACACACACAAACGTCTTTGGGTTTGCATCCACTAGGACTACGTTTACACCTGTGTTCCATTGGCTCAGAATTACAAAAGTAAATGCAGGCATAACTCACAATACTGCATTTAAAATGTATGTAAAGTCAGAAGGTTTTTTTATCTTAATACATTCTATGCATTAAGATAAAAAAAAACCTTCTGTGTGCAGCAGCCCTCCTCAGTCTCCCTAATACTTAATAATAAAATATAATTACGGGACTCAGGTGCGCTACTAGTGTCTATCCCACCCAAATATGAAAATGAATTGGTCAAAAAATGAATACATGTGTAAAAACAATTGAACACAAGTGAGTGATTAACGTGACAAAGTCCCCTTGAGGAATGGGTGGTGGAAAAACAATTCAAACAGTCCTATAATTTCAAATAGGTGCTTTTCATAAGAAAACATTCTTTTAGAAAGTGCTATGATCCTAGGATGAAATAAAAGGGCGGCCGCTTACCAGATGCGTGAGACCCCTATTACGGGGGTCTAACAGGCTCAGATACAGTAAATCTTGCAGGCGGGAACGGCTAAAGAGATTCCCACAAACTCAGATATCTATCTGCCTCTGAACTTCCACTGGCATAGGCGATATCCCGCTGACTGAAAATAGCTGATCTGTGCTGAAACAGCTCATCGGAGGAGCAGCTGATCTGTGTGTTCAAACCGCAATCTTTCTCCTGCACTGTGGAATCGGAATAGCCGGCCGGCTTGGTTCCGCATGTATAAGAGGGGATTAGAAGAAAAAAGCCTCCATGATGCAGTAAATTAAAACTTCTTTTATTTAAAAACCACGGTCGGCATCAAAGTTTTTGACAGAAAATCAAAACAGAACGGATGCTGGAGCAGTGTTTTCTATTGAGGCTAGACTGCTACTGTGTGGTGATGTCAGGCTTCATAGCTCCACCCCCGTAATAGGGGTCCCACGCATCTGGTAAGCGGCAGCCCTTTTATTTCATCCTAGGATCATAGCACCTTCTAAAAGAACGTTTTCCTATGAAAAGCACTTATTTGAAATTATAGGACTGTTTGAATTGTTTTTCCACCACCCATTCCTCAAGGGGACTTTGTCACATTAATCACTCACTTGTGTTCAATTGTTTTTACACATGTATTCATTTTTTGACCACCAATTCATTTTCATATTTGGGTGGGATAGACACTAGTAGCGCACCTGAGTCCTGTTATTATATTGTTAAAACTGAAAATTTTTGGTTTTAGTAAGGTTGCAGCACTTTAGTCTCTTTGTTTCAATTTAATCTTGTTTTTAGATAGTTTTATCTTTAAACGGCAACAGTGTTTATTTTGTTTCACATCAGTGTTTGGAAATAATTTTTTTTCACTTCAGGTAAAATAATAGGGGTTAGCACAGTTTACACGTGTTCTCCCTAATACTTGCCTGAGCCCTATCTCTCCAGCGATGGTGCCTCGGACGTCCACGACTCTCCTCCTGATTGACTGAGACACAGCAGCGGTGCCATTGGCTCCTGCTGCTGTCAATCAGTCAGTTAGCCAATCAGTAGAGAGAGGGGGTGGGGCAGAACCAGGACTCCTTGTCTGAATGGACACACGTAGCTGTGGCTCGGCTGCCCCCCATAGCAAGCTGCTTGCTGTAGAAGCACTCAACAGGAGGGAGGGGGCGGAGAGCCGAAGAGGAGGATCTGGGCTGCCCTGTGCTAATCCAGTGCACAGAGCAGGTAAGTAATAGACATGTTTTTGTTGTTTTTAGAGAAAAATGAGACTTTACAATCACTTTAAGTCTACACCAGAATGTTACTTGATCTCTTCTGGTGCTTTTAGATCAAATTTAAATTTGATGAGGAAGTTCTTAAAGATGTGCTCTGCAAATACTTTCACAGCAGAGAATAAAGTGATTCTAAAGTCTGAAGATCTTCTCAATTCACTTCCTGGTCTCACAGACTCAAGCAACAGTGGGAACCATAGACTTCTGCTGGTGTTAGTCAAATCCTGTGAGGCGGGAGTGGGGAGGTGTAGCCAAGCCGCGGTGTGTGTGTGTGTGTATGTGTGTGTGTCTATGGACATACACAGCCTGGCTCGGGAGCACGCTCGTACAGGGGCCTCCATAGCACACAGCTTGTTATGGGGCACCCACAGGAAGAAGATGCGGATAGCACTGGCAGGAGAACACTAATAAACAATAGGTAAAGAAACGCTCTGTGAAATATCATTGCACAGAACAGGTAAACGTAAACCTCCTTTTTTGTTTTAATTTAAAAAGAATAGCTTTAGTATCACTTGAAATTTCTGTTTCTGTAGAATGAGTGACCCATAGAAAGTGTGCCCAGATGAGTTTTGAAGCACAGGTTGTCTGCCAGTATGCCTAAACCATTATGTTGTATTTAATTTAGATTGCTGTGTGTCTTATTGTAGATAGTTTTTTGATGAGTTTCATTTGGCCTATGAAGTTTATATCCCACATCTGTGAAAATATTTTTGTTGAGGTGCACTGGGTACTATACATCAGAATTGGAGTCACGTGTTGCCTATTAATGCTCTCCTGGTATCAGTGGAAAATTTAGGGGGATTGAGGATATAACGGCGTGTTCTTCTTGGATCAGAATGCAGTCTGAATGTCGCAGACACATCACACCTACGCAACTGGATTTTCTGTGGAATTGTTTATAAAGCTTGTGATGCCTGATATTTATTCAGTTTTGTAACATTGCTGAGGCAGGCATACAAAGTTATCCGTTTTGTCCTCATAAATTGGCTTGGTTTGGAAATCTTCTATGGCATTGGTAACAAGAAGACGGCAATGTGTAAGAACAACCTGTCCCACCACATTCACTGCCTTATCGCTAATATGTTCAGTTGGGATAAGCATTAGATCTGTGTTATAGACCATTTTCCAGTCCATTTCATGGTGGGAATTTCCAGGCAGTACATGCGTTGCCTTGTTTCTTTAACTTTCTCTTTTTAACTTTATTCTTTCACAGGTTTAAGTATTGTAGTCATTGCAATGGCCACTGTGGTGACAACTATTACCGGATTGTCTACTTCAGCCATCGCTACAAACGGGTTTGTGAGAGGAGGTAAATATAATGCATGAACTTGAAATATCTCAGTTTTCAAAATGGTTGTTTGATCTGTACTGTTTGCTTCATTGCTTCAGCTGATAAGAAGTAGCATCGATGTTCTTGGCGTAATTTTTTTTTTTTTCATACAACCAAACAACATTTTCCTGTAATAGGTGGTTTTGATCCACAGGATGTGTTTTATTATGTTTATGTTGTCTGTGTGTGAGTAACTCAGATGACTGTAGTTATTACATGTCAAGCTTTTCTGGTCTATAAAACAGCTATGCCCCCTGAGTCGAGACTAACAGGTGTTCCCCAGATTTTTCTGAGAATGGAAAGTAGAAAACTAATATTTTTGGTGTTCAATAGCAATTACAAAAGTATATAGGATGACAACTAGACACCTTTTTTGTCTTTTTTGTACCCTTTTACTTGTATGGAAAGCCAACCTAAGGGGTTGTTCACATTGATGGGCAGTAAGCACTTTTGTAGTATTTGCTCTTGCCCGTTCTCTCTTAGGGGTAAGGGTAGCTAGAGCTATCTGTAGAGTCCTGCAGGCAGTGCATTGTTTATTCAATAATACTGCTCTGCAGTGTAAAATACCAGTTATTTTATCTTTTGGGGGACTCCTCAAAAGTCCAGTTTAGTTCAGTGGACATAAAACAACTAGGATAGTTCTGTGAAACACAAAGCCTTCGATGCACAAATTCATATTTCCACTAAATACTTTTTACGGGAGAGTATTTTAATAAAAAAATTGAAAGGACCTGGAACCCTAAAACCCTAAAGAGCATACTTGCTTCTTCCCAAAAAAAGAAAGTTGAATACCAGTAAATACCCATCAATTTTAGATGCTAAACAGAATACCCAATAGTGTCACTGAATAAAAACCATATGTAAGGTGACCCTTGTTCTTTAACAAAAAAGCGTGAACTACGTGTATCATCACAGGGTGATAATGTGGATACACAAGTGTGCCAACGTCCCGATATTGTTTAGAAGAAATTAGAGTAGAAACATGGACTTTATAGGCACACGTGTATATTAAGTAAAAAATTTTAAATTTTTAGTAGGATAAAGTTAAAACCAATATATACAAACACATTAAACATATGATTGAGTGACCTCAAGGACTCTCATAGCACCTCTAATATATATATAGATATATATCTATATATAGATATATAGATATATATCTATATATATCTATATATATATATATATATATATATATATATATATATATATATATATATATATATATATATATATATATATATATATGTGTGTATGTATGTGTATGTATATATGTGTGTGTATATATGTATATATATATATATATATTATATATATATATATTTTTTATATACATGTAACAAACACAAAGGTTTATAGCGCGTAGAATGATATAAATCCAACAAATTACTCCACTGTAATCGGTGAAAAATATCTAAGGGCCTTTGGGCTTCATGTACTAGAATTATTCTGTAAGGTTCACTGCCTAGTACACATGAGAAAAATCAGACGAAAAATATCGCTTTCGAAGCAATTGTCTGATAATCTGATCATTAGTACACAGCTCTCTAGAGCCCATCATGACAGTTCATGCAAAATTATTTGAAGGAACAAACATGAAAATTTTTCTTGTACAGTATCAGAATGGACGATTTTAGTTTAATTAGTACAGTATTTGTGAATTAAAAATTGAGTGACCAAGACCACGCATGCTCAGAAACGAAAGAATATATTACATTACAATACATACGTCAGCGCGGAAAGTTGTATTCTGTCTTATGAGAATTTTCATAGCTCTAGTAACCTTTTTCTTTTTTTTAATATGAGACTAGCATGTACAATGATCCGCCATAACATTATGACCACCCACCTAATATTGAGTATGGCCCCCTTTTTGCTAAAACATCCCTCACCCATTGAGGCATGGACACCAAAGTAACATCCACATGAATGGCAGGACCCAAGGTTTCCCAGCAGAACATTGTCCAAAGCATCACACTGCCTCTGTCGACTTTCCTTCTTTCCTTATGCATACCGCATCCTGGTGCCATCTCTTTCGTGATGCACAAGCACCCAGCCATTTACATGATGTAACAGAAAACGTGATTCATCTGACCAGGCCACCTTCATTTATTGCTCCGTAGGCCATTTATGATGATCATGTGACCATTGGAGAAGCTTTTGGCTGTGGACATGGGTCACCATGGGCTTCACAGCCCCCATATACAACAAACTGCGATGCCCAATTTCTTTTTTCTGCTTTCACCACATCAACTTCATGGACAACATGTTCACTTGCTGCCTAATATATCCCACCGATTTTCAGATACCATTGTAATGAGATACTCCCTTTACCTGCCATTGGTCATAATGTTATGGCTTTAAAGAACACTCTAATAATTTAAAGCCAAATTTATGTAAAATGAAACCTCCAGCTACTAGGATAAAAACGGCATGCATAATATAATAAAGAACAAAATGGCTACAACAATGCTTCCATTTTTAGGAAACCTCACTTCACCTATTATTGCGTTAAAGATGAACTGAACTCTGGAAGTTGTGCCGGAAAAAATAGCAGAGGACAAATGACTAGCCATCAGCATTGCCTATGGTCTCCCTGAGCGGATCCTTCCCAATTACTGGCTTACAATGCCTTGTTCTGCGTAGTCCCTCTGTGTGCAAGCAGCTATCTTGGTAGAGGCAGGGAATTTGCATTCTCCAGTACCTTGAGCACCAAATCTCACTTCAGAGGCATATAGAAGAACCTAGGCACAGTTGCATACCAGAAAATGCTCTGCTATTTCAATACATGAATTGAAAAAAAAGTACATTTTCAGAGTATTGCTTAGGCACACTTACATTTCTCAATTAACATTGCAAATCTTCAGTTTTTAAGTTGAATACCCCTTTGCGCGATGTTTCAATAAAATGTAATTTTTATTGCCATTTTGATCTTGATGTTACTGTGCAGGATTGGTTGTTATCCTACTAGCTATGGGTTTCACTTTAAGTTTTAGTTTAGGTAGTGAACCTTTAAAAGAAAAACACATTCTAGTATTGAAGTCATTGACCAGTTGATATTTGATATAGTTGATATAGTCCCTGTTCAGCACTTTTCCACCCTTGTGTACTTTTCAATGCTCTCTGATGTTTTGGAGCTTGTCCTGCTGGAGCCAGGCAAGGCTCATACATTATATAGTCACATCTTAAGAATAGCTTTCCTCAGCAGCATTTAAAACTTCCGGCATATTGAAAACCACTTAGCCGAAAGCAAGCAGTATGCATTGCATCCCTCCTCGTTCAGGTTGGAACATATTAATCTACAAGAAATTCATTTTATGTTTGTTTGTCTTTCCTCGGTCAATCTTTTTTTTTTTTTTTTTTTTTTTTTTTAAAGTAATCTATTTTAATAGATTTTTTAATGTCTCTATTGGACCACATATATAAACAGGAGACATTCTATCGATAGTGGGGTTTAATAAAGAATAAGTTTAAAAAAATAAATGCACCTTTTTTTGCAGGTAAAGAAATGTGCATTTATTAATTTTTGTTGCAGGAACCTGGAAAGCATTGCACCAGTGGTCAGCAGATCACTGATGCCATGCAGGTCTCCTACAGACCTGTCACTGTATCGGCTTACACGTACATCCCATACAGGTAAACCCATACTCCCTGATGGGAACATTCACTGGACTACCACGGTGCTCCACAGCGCTGTGGTAGTTCATTGAGAACTATAAACCAACAGCCACTAAGGATGTCAAGGCTTGTAGTTCACAGAGCTGTTTGTCTGAATGATGTGGCTGTGTGGGCGGAGCCCTGTACGGCTGCACTGTTTTGAAGCAGGGACATCTAGTACAAGGAACTTCTCCCCCATACTGCTGCCACAGGGAGGGGGGCAGCAGGCGGCGGCTGCAGCACTGGGAACATGTTGCATGTTCCACCCGATTTTAGGGTGGAACATGCAACATGCAACATGTTCCCAAAGGTGAACTTGTCCTTTAAATCAGTAGACCTAGACAGTGGTGCAGTGTAGACGAGGTACAGCTTGGGGAAGGTCTTCTATAGGTTTTCTGTTGATTCACCTAAATCACGAGACATTGTGGCATCTCAGACATGCCTCTTACCAGATCAAATTTGGAGGCTTAGCTACTTAAAGCTTTCACAATTCAGCCCAAATCTGAACAAATCCACCAGTAAATATTCTGCAGCCCAAAATACTCTAAATTTCTGTTGGAAGTTGCATGTTCTGTATAAAAGGGGTTGTTCTGGACCTAGTAAATACCACACAGAGGACTTGTCTATGCATACTGCGATGACCTCCGTTTTCCTCACTGGATCAATGCAAGTCACTGCTAGGGCACAAAGAAACAATTGTTTTCTATGTGGCCCATTCACACTGCAATGCAGACAGGACGTGTGGCCAAGAGCTAAGCTGGGGTAAAATGCAGACATGCAGAATTTTACTGCAGCGCACTTGAAGGCACTGTATGTCACTGCAGCGCATTGCACCATACCATTGCACCATACTGCTGTGCTGAGGCATGAGTGGGTTTTCACTTTGTGATGGTTCAAATAACAATTAAAACATGAAAGAATAGTAAACAGTTTGGTGCACTGAAACAAACACTGCACTGCAGTCTCACTGTCCCTGAACCGACAGCAACCAACATGCTAAGGCTAGGTCAACACTAGTCTGCACAGTAAAATGCAGCATTTTATCATGCATGCGAGTGTCTGGATCAGGGTGGATTTGATTTAAATCATGATTTACATCACTAGTAGAAAGGCTTGATTTTACAGTATCTCCCAAAAGTGAGTACATCCCTCACATTTTTGTAAATAATTTATTATATCTTTTCATATTGCCAATACTGAAGAAATGACACTTTGCTACAATGTAAAGTAGTGAGTGTACAGCTTGTATAACAGTGTAAATTTGCTGTCCCCTCAAAATAACTCAACACACAGCCATTAATGTCTAAACCGCTGGTAACAAAAGTGAGTACACCCCTAAGTAAAAATGGCCAAAACTGGCCCAATTAGCCATTTTCCCTCCTGTGTCATGTGACTCGTTAGTGTTACAAGTTCTCATGTGTGAATGGGGAGCAGGTGTGTTAATATTGGTGTTATCTCTCTCACTCATACTGGTCACAGGACATGGCACCTCAAGGCAAAGAACGCTCTGAGGATCTACATAAAAATGGTCTAGGCTGTAATAAGATTCCCACGACCCTGAATCTGAGCTGCAGCACGGTGGCCAAGATCATACACTGGTTTAACAGGACAGGTTCCACTCAGAACAGGCCTCGTCATGGTCGGCCAAAGGAGTTGAGTGCACGTGCTCAGCGTCATATCCAGAGGTTGTCCTTGAGAAATAAACATATGAGTGCGGCCAGCATTGCTGCAGAGGTTGAAGGGGTGGGGGGGTCAGCCTGTCAGTTTTCAGACCGTGCGCCGCACACTGCATCAAATTGGTCTGCATGGCTGTCCTCCCAGAAGGAAACCTCTTCTAAAGATGATGCACAAGAAGGCCCACAAACAGTTTGCTGATGACAAGCAGACTAAGGACATGGATTACTGGAACCATGTCTTGTGGTCTGATGAGACCAATATAAACTTATTTGGTTCAGATGGTGTCAAGCGTATGTGGCGGTAACCAGGTGAAGAGTACAAAGAAAAGTATGTCTTGCCTACAGTCAAGCATGGTGGTGGGAGTGTCATGGTCTGGGGCTGCATGAGTGCTGCCGGCACTGGGGAGCTACAGTTCATTGAGGGAACTATGAATGCCAACATGTACTGTGACATACTGAAGCAGAGCATGATCCCCTCCATCCACTGCCTTGCTAAAGAAGCTGAGGTGATGGACTGACCAAGCATGTCTCCAGACTTAAGCCCTATTGAGCATCTGTGGGGCATTCTCAAACGGAAGGTGGAGGAGCGCAAGGTCTCTAACATCCACCAGCTCCATGATGTTGTCATGGAGGAGTGGAAGAGGACTCCAGTGGCGACCTGTGAAGCTCTGGTGAACTCCATGCCCAAGAGGGTTAAGGAAGTGCTGAAAAATAATGGGGGCCACACAAAATATTGACACTTTGGGCCCAATTTGGACAGTTTCACTTAGGGGTGTACTCACTTTTGTTGCCAGCGGTTTAGACATTAAAGGATGCGTGTTGAGTTATTTTGGAGGAGACAGAAAATGTACACTGTTATACAAGCTGCACACTCACTACTTTACATTGTAGCAATCACCGCCTTCAGGATTTCTAAGGGCGTAAATTTTTAAATTACACTCTTCACTGCCTATCACAGTTTCGGAGGCCATGGAATGCCCAGGTGGCACAACCCCCCCCTCCCCCCAAATGACCCCATTTTGGAAAGTAGACACCCCAAGCTATTTGCTGAGAGGCATGGTGAGTATTTTGCAGCTCTCATTTGTTTTTGAAAATGAAGAAAGACAAGAAAACTTTTTTTTTTTCTTTTTTCAATTTTCAAAACTTTGTGACAAAAAGTGAGGTCTGCAAAATACTCACTATAGCTTGGGGTGTCTACTTTCCAAAATAGGGTCATTTGGGGGGTTTTGTGCCACCTGGGCATTCCATGGCCTCCGAAACTGTGATAGGCAGTGAAGAGTGAAATCAAAAATTTACGCCCTTAGAAAGCCTGAAGGCGGTGCTTGGTTTTCGGGGTCCCGTACGCGGCTAGGCTCCCAAAAAGTCTCACACATGTGGTATCCACGTACTCAGGAGAAGCAACAGAATGTATTTTGGGGTGTAATTTCACATATTCCCATGGCATGTTTGAGCAATATATAATTTAGTGACAACTTTGTGCAAAAAAAAAAAAATTTGTCTTTTACCCGCAACTTGTGTCACAATATAAAATATTCCATAGACTCGACATGCCTCTCAGCAAATAGCTTGGGATGTCTACTTTCCAAAATGGGGTCATGGGGGGGGGGGGGGTTTGAACTGTCCTGGCATTTTATGCACAACA
This sequence comes from Lithobates clamitans, assembly GCA_037952925.1. NCBI lineage: Eukaryota > Metazoa > Chordata > Amphibia > Anura > Ranidae > Lithobates > Lithobates clamitans. The sequence continues at coordinate 1,404,385 of JBBGZY010000675.1, forward strand.
TTTAGAAGCTTATGTCACACATCACCCCCTCTTATAACCACTTGAAGACAAAGCCCTTTCTGACACTTTTTGTTTACATGAAAAAATTTTTTTTTTTGCAAGAAAATTACTTTGAACCCCCAAACATTATATATATTTTTAAAGCAAATGCCCTACAGTTTAAAATGGTGGACCTTTCATTTTTTTTTTTCACACTGATCTTAGGCCGAGTACATGGATACCAAACATGACATGCTTTAAAATTGCTCACAAACGTGCAGTGGCGACAAACTGAATACATTTTTAAAAGCCTTTACAGGTTACCACTTTAGATTTACAGAGGAGGTCTATTGCTAAAATTACTGCCCTCGATCTGACCGTCGCGGTGATACCTCACATGCATGGTGCAATTGCTGTTTACATTTGACGCCAGACCGACGCTTGCGTTCGCCTTAGCGCGAGAGCAGGGGGGGACAAGGGTGCTTTTATTTTTTTTTTTTTTCTTTATTATTTTTTTGCTTTTTTATCTTATTTTTAAACTGTTCCTTTCATTTTTTTTTTTTAATAATTTTCATTGTTATCTCAGGGAATGTAAATATCCCCTATGATAGCAATAGGTAGTGACAGGTACTCTTTTTTTGAAAAAATTATTGTCTATTAGACCCTAGATCTCTCCTCTGCCCTCAAAGCATCTGACCACACCAAGATCGGTGTGATAAAATGCTTTCCCAATTTCCCAATGGCGCTGTTTACATCCGGCGAAAGCTAAGTCATGAAATGCTTGTAGCTTCCGGTTTCTTAGGCCATAGAGATGTTTGGGGCCACTCTGTGAATGGGTGAAGTACGGGCGCTGCAGAAGTGGTGGGTTCCCTATTATTAGGATTGGCGAATGCAGCAGGAAGGGCACTATGGGCACGACGGGCCTGTGTTTGTCTTCTTGGTGGCAGCGGGACACTACTTGTGCTTGCCACCTCACCAGCTCGAACTGCACTTATGGGACTCGCCACTTCACCAAGTGTTACTGCAGTGCTGGTTTGACTACGACCGGGGTGTACTAGGCCGCTGGCGCTTGCCAGTTCACCAAAACGCTACCAAAAAAACTGTTAGCGATCGCAGGGATCAGGCCTGACTCTGCGAACGCTGCAGTTAGGCATTTAGTGTTTTGTAAGTGACAGTGATCGATCGATACTGCACTTGGGTGGGCTTGGCTGGGCCGGGCGGAGGGGCAAAACGCAGGTGCTAGCAGATATCTGGGCTGATCCCGCTAACACTGTGTTTTTGGGAACCCTAAACTGCTGGGGACACTAGTATAGATCTGATCGGATCAGATATTGATCCGTTCAGATACTATACCACTAAGGGAGGTGTACGGTGCGTGCGTGGGTGTTATCGCTACTGGCACTAACCTGACGCTGCCTGGGGCTGGTGCTTACCAGTTCACCAAAACCTTCTGCCTCTACAACCCCTTTATTCTATCCACTTGGCTATACAGTATGTGCTCCTGCTTAGACTCTGGAAATTTTAAAGAGTTATCACTGCAGTATACGGAGGAACGTTGACGTGGGCACAGCAGCTTACGCATATGTTTTCAAATGTGTGCAAGCAAAACCCTCTGTTTTTAAAGTAAATTGTTAGACAGGGCCAGTTTGGTTGTTTTGCAGGCTGGCTGGTAAGTGTGCTGTGAAATCTTGTGTTTTGTATAGTATGTCTTAAATAACATACTATTATACAGACAGTATTCAAAGAAAAAAAAAAATCCATAGTCTCCAAGATAGTTTCACGGTGCTCTGTATTTTAATGAATCTTGCCTATTCTTTTCTAAATCTATAGATTTAAATGGAAAATAAAATTTTTATAATTAAAGGGGTTGTAAAGGTTTCGTGTTTTTTTCACCTTAATGCATCCTATGCATTAAGGTGAAAAAACACCTGGCAGTGACCGGTCCCCCAGCCCCTCCGTTTGACTTACCTGAGCCCTGGAATTTCCCATGGCTGTCCCTCTGCTCAGGGTTCTCGGCTCTTGATTGGATAGATTGATAGCAGCGCAGCCATTGGCTCCCGCTGCTATCAATAAAATCCAATGACACGGGCGCCGGAGAGCAGGGCCGAGTCCTACATTCGGCATCTATGGACGCCGAATGATGGACTCTGGAGCGTGTCCGCAGGTTAACCCCTGGGAGAGCACTGAGAGGAGGAGCCACGAGAGCCACTGAGGGGGACCCCAGAAGTTGAGGATCGGGGCCACTCTGTGCAAAACGAACTGCACAGTGGAGGTATGTATGATATGTTTGTTATTTTAAATAAAAATAAAAAAATCAAAGCTTTACCATCACTTTAAGCCTAATATTGTATGTATTCCTAACTTGGCACTAATTAGGATCAACTGCATTTCATGGGAGAATTTATTTTAGATTCCGTATTACAGCATGTGATATAAAATGATATATTAAATCATTGCAGGAGCCAATTATTAAATGCATAGTGAAGGAACCACAAAGCAGCTATTCAGAATTCACTTTAGTGAAGTCCGGGCAGAAGATAAATGTAATGTGCAGTATTGAACGCTGTGCTCCGTTGCCTGTTAGCATTGTTAGTAAAGCTGTACGGTAACACTGCTTTCTAACTATTCATTTGGAATTTGCAGTGTTGTTCACAAGTTTTGTGCTAATAAAAGAGAAGTAGATTATACTACAAAAAGCGTGTGAAAGTGGTTTCGTTTTCTGTATGGTTGCAGCTGACTACAGACCAGGGACAGTGTTGTGCTTTTGTGTGTTTCCATCATTGCCTATGCTTTCACCTTCCGGTGTTGTTAGGACCAGTAGTGTTGCTGATAATTGTATTCCATACAAAGGCCACACAGGGCTGGGTTATCATGTATTATCAGAAGCATGCTGAACATTCTGCTTCTTTCACTGGCAGCCAATGTTTTTTACATTGTTTACAAACATATTATAGTGACCTTGTGTGTAAAATCTGCTACCAACCAGCAAGTACAAGTTCAACTTTTATAGTGACCCTGTGACATTTGGAGCTACAGCATAAAAAATTAGGAAGTGCTGTAGAACTTTTACTTTGTCTATTGCTGATTGCTCAACAATAGCATCACTGATGTTATATTAGCAGTTTTAGTTCTAATTAAATTTCCACTCCCAGTGGTATAGGTTGTCAGAAGCACTTAAGCCAGGTACGCACTACAGTTTGTTAGTTTTTTTGTGTTTTTTTTTTTTGCACGAAAAAAAAGCTGACGGCTCTGGTCAGGAGCCGCTGTACTAACCATGCAAGGTTAGTCCAGCGATCTCCCCTGACAGAAAACTCCGATCATCTCTCTCTGCCATTGGCTGAGAGCACTGATCATGCACGTCAGACAGAAGCTGGCCGAACGAACAGACCAGCCTACACACGGGCAGAATGACGGTATTTTTTGTACCGGCAAATGTCTCCCAACATTCTGCCCGTGTGTGTACGGGGTTTTACTTTTCTCTGTACCTCTACATAACAGGTAATTGTCAGATCGGTGATGCCAACATCAAACTGATATGATTGCTGTATAAAATGAAATCTGACCTCTAGAGATAGCATAGAATTGTTGTTTCATCTAATTAGTGGGCTGCTGTTTGCCAGCCTTAGTTACACTTTAATAAAACTGAAAGTTTTACCCCAAACTTTATGGTTTCCCTGGATTATTGAAGCTGGTCTCTAAACAAGCAGCTAAATACATTACAATGCATGTATGGAAACTGTTATCCTGGTTCATCGACTTATATTTATAGCCAGGTCTTTAGCCAGTGGAACAGGAGCATAGCTTGGTTAAGATGGTGTTCTTCCTTCTGATAGGACAATGAAGGATTAGCACGTGAATAAGGTTATCTCGCTTCTCACTCTGCTCTTTCCTTCTGTCAGCACAACAGTTTTGCAGTAAAGCCTGATTCCTAGGACTTGCCCCCTATCACCCTGGCCACTCTGTGCAGGTGATTACAGATGGCTGATAGGAAGACAAATTTACTTATACTAACTCACATTCATGTACACACATACTTACACCAATGCATTTAAAACCGCTTAAAGTGTCACTAAACTCACATCATGAACAAAACTAACAGTAAATGGTGTATTACATGCTGTTCATACTAACTCAGTCACTATGAGATTTTTTTTTTTATTTATTCTGCAAAATACCTAATTGATCCTGCCGCTCTCTATCTCTACCTTCTGTCCATGTACCCAATTCAGCTAGGGATTTTGCAGCTGTGGTGGCAGTCTGCACATGCTCAGTTTTTAGTGAGTTTCTATTTTGCACATTTCCTCCCTATGACATCTGAGCAGCCCATGTGACTATAGAGTCACATAGCGTATACATAGTGGTAAATGACAGCCCACTCCCTCAATCCCTTCTCCATGCTCACTAACCAGCTAAACACAATGGGGGAGGGGGGCGGAATATTACAGGTAGATTAATAGAGGCTTCATCTCCCTCTTATTCTAAGACACATTCTGGAGGAGTATGACACAGCCTGTGTCTGGCATAAATCCGCCCACATCATGTTATTTCCACAAAATAATAAGGATTTGATTTCAAATATATATTTGTATGCCAAATTTAAAACAGTTTATTGATATATATTTTTTACTCTGTATTCCAAAGGTTGTTTTTTTATTTTGAACATGTGACCAGTAGCAGAGGACTAGAGGCTCCTCCTGCTTATGTTTCCCTGCAGACAGGCTGGGAAAGAGCTGGGTCATGTGACAGCTGTATATCGATTAGGAAAAAGGTACTAAGATTTTTTTTTTTAATATATTAAAATAATTACAGTGCCATCACCCACATACAGAAAAGGAGGCACAATGTAGATTAAATGGTGTGTGTTTAGTATCACTTTAAGCAAGAATCGGTGTTGTTTTTTGCTTAGAGTTCAGCTTTAAGGGCATGTGACTGAATGTATTACCAGATACAAAGTCACATAAAACAGATCACACAGTTATGACATGAACATGCTCTGCAATCCTTTTCCTAAAAATAAACATAGATTTTCCTTCCTTTAACAAACCAGGCACAGTTCAGCTAACCGCAGTGTACTTAATAGAATCGGATGGAGGTATGGGAATTTCTTTCCTGAAATAAATGATACCTTTCACTTTTGAGATGGGAATTCACAGGTTGGAGATGTGTGTGAGTGTGGTCAGTATAAAAGTGGTTGAATCCCCCTATCCTGTTGATTAAGAACAATCATGCCTCTAATGCATTCAGGTTTTATTGTCTGTTTAGTACCACATAGTGTTTACAAGACTCTGCTGGTGTGTACAACACCGATGCCATTATTGCCTAAAGCATCGTTCCATGCACGCAGTTGGAAAGGGTCATAGAATAAACTGTGGCAGGGCCTGTAAACACTGTACAGACCTAGGAAGGCAAGGCAGTGCAAATGTCTTGGAGGTATTATATTTGTATTGCTAGCTGTAATGGGCAAGCCCTGATTGTTGGAAGACACGGTAGCTGATAACTGTATTTACGCTGAAAAACCTTCAGTTTCCTAAAAAATGGAGATCTTGAGGGTTGGTGGTGGGTTGCTTTGGGAAGTTAAATGCATTTAATGACCCCCCTTCTTGATCTAGAGGGCGCAAATGCTCGTCGTCATGCTCCACTGCTGCTACAGTGCATGGCAGAGTGTTACTGAAATTCCATTAAATTCATTTAAAGCCAACGCTTTGAATAGGAAAGTGGTAAGGCTCATTGCTGTTCCTGGTAGTAGAGCACAGCAAGACCTTTGGTCCAGGGAGCTAAGGTGATTCATGTGAGTATTAGTAAACTGTTCAATCACCTCAACTCCCTTTTGATTTACTAAATTTTTTTTTTTGTTTTGTTTAGGTATGCTACAATTATTTCCTTAGTATCTAAGTAACGACATCTTTTTATATACACAAACGCACATGTGACTTATAGCTACTGTCGTAGGGGATAATTTAAATTAAAAGTTATTTTTATGCGATTTTGTGTAATATTAATTACAATAATTACTTGAATTATATCAAATCTCAAATATTGGATCCCTTTTATATCAGTGTAAGTGCATTGCATATAAGTATGTTGCAACAGTTGTCAATCTATTTTTCATTGTTTGTAGGAGGTGCATACTACTTAATTTCTCGAAGTTTAGGACCAGAATTCGGAGGTGCAATAGGACTGATCTTTGCATTTGCAAATGCTGTTGCAGTCGCTATGTATGTGGTGGGATTCTCTGAAACTGTTGTGGAATTGCTGCAGGTAGGTAATTAAAGGATTTTAAACAAAGAATACTTAATAATGCATTTTCCTACTGAGGTACAAACTTTTTTTATAACTAAAAAGTCATATAAAATAAACAATATCCCTGCACCACAAGATCAAAACCTTGTGTTTTTATACTTCTACAGTATACTTAAAAATGTGTGTCTGTGCTTAGGAGCTAGCCAACACCAGTTTCTGATTCCAAATTCACAATTAAACAAATTCATATGTGCAGCGCAATAAATATACTTCTCAGTTAAACAGTGCAGAAACATTGGCAACCTTAATCCAGGCAGTATGTATGTATAAGTGTTTGTTGTCGTACAAAAATTCAAAACCAATTAAAACGCCCCAATCACTCCATAAACACCTCTTAGGCCTAATGTACACGGGACGCTGAGGCAACCTCTTCTGAACGATTTTTTTTGACAGCTTGAAACTGGCGAATAAACACGCCCGTTTAGCCGTGTTTGCATGCCGCGTTTAGTCGCATTTTGCCACGTTCGCGTATAGTAGCGTTTAAGAACACCATAAGACCCTCTCAAAGCACAAAAAACAGTATTATTTAACTATTTCAGCCATTCTGTGAGTGAGTAGCAGCAGCTGAGAGAGCAACAGTGCATCTACCTCAGTGTATCTACCTCAATTCTGGTGCTTTTACTATGGATCCCATAATGAGCATATGTGAGGAAATTAAAAAAAAAAAACAGATATTACATTTCATGCAACTGTTTGATCAAGTCGGGGGTCAAGCTCAATGGTGGGGTCATCTGGTTCAAATCTAACAACATATAGGTCAAATTCCGATTCTACTTTGGCTAACAGCAATGCTAGTGGTGTATTGGATTGTATCATGGGCTCATTAAGGGTATATAAATGGTCCATGAAGCATTGCAAGCAATTACAAGTTTTTAAAATATATTTTTTTAGTGATTTTTCATAATTTGCTATCGTTTTTAGGTTTTGTAATGTAAAAAAAAATAGGGCATCTTTAAAAACGCTTCTAAACTGAAACGCAGCAAAACGCCGGTGCCGCGTTTAGACGCGTTTTTCGTCTGAAACGTCGTAAACTTCGGCATCTCAACTCATTTTTTTGCCTTCAAAGAAAAGCCTCCAGACGCAACTGCCTAAAAACGACACTAAACGAACCTGTGTACATGTACACAGAAGATAACATTGGATAAGTTCAGGGGCAGCTGAAAAAAGCATCCAACTGCCTCTGAATGTCTGTTTTCCAGTCGCAGTGTACATGAGGCCTTACGCTTTATGCACACGAGACACCGGTGCAGACTCTGCTGAACACAGGTTTTTAAAAGCTGAAACCGGCGTTTAGAAACTACCGTTTTGCCGCGTTTGCATGCCGCGTTTAGCGGCTTTTTACCACGTTTGCGTCTAGAAGTGTCTGCAGAGCAGAGAATGACATTTTGCGATCCAACTTTGGAGCCCCATATCTCGGGGCCACTTGGTGCTAGCATAGTGGAACGAGCACTACAACATATCCAATGTGCTGGGGTTCCTAACACAAAGTGGCCCCGAGATACGGGGCCCCAAAGTCGGGTCACAAAATGTCAAGCACTTCTGCAGCAGAGAATGACATTTTGCGACCTGACTTTGGGGCCCCATATCTCAGGGCCACTTGGTGCTAGGAACCCCAAATTTGGATATGTTGTAGCGTTCCACTGTGTTAGCACACTAAATTTGGGGTTCCTATCACCAAGTGGCCCTGAGATATGGGGCCCCAAATTCGGGTCGCAAATTGTCAAGCACTTTTCTGCAGCAGAGAATGACATTTTGCGACCCGAATTTGGGTCCCCGTATCTCGGGGCCACTTGGTACTAGGAACCAATATGGATATGTTGTAGTGCTAGTTCCACTGTGTTTGCACACCAAATTCGGGGTACCTAGCACCAAGTGGGCCCGAGATTTGGGTCCCCAAATTTGGGTCACAAAATGTCATTCTCTGCTGCAGTTTACCATCATATTTTCTGTGTTTTCTGGTCCAAAAAATTGCTTTCCTTTAAAAACACTTCTAAACGTAAACGCGGCTAAACGCTTTAGCCGCGTTTGGCGTCTGAAACGTGGAAAACTTTTGCGTCTGAACCCATTTTTTTGCTTCTTAAAAAACAAGGTTAAACGCAACTGTCTAAAAACGCCAAAAAACGAGACTGTGTACATGGACACATAGGATAACATTGAATGAGTTCAGGGACAGATGAAAAAATGTGTCCAACTGCCTCTGAACACGCGTCTCGTGTGCAATGAGGCCTTAGTGTTCCTTGTAATAAACAAGTCTAAAAAATCCTCACTGTAATTTTACCTCTTCCTTTCACTACAACTCAAGTGCAAATAGATATGTGTTCACCCTTGTTGATTCACCCCTGAATTAAAGGAGGTTTAATGCAGTAGTGGATATTTATGTATATGATATTTAGTGATGTTTATAGTATCACTAGTGGATGTTAAGGGATTTGAGTGCTGCACTTAATTTATTTTATTTATAATAAAAAGTAACTTTTCTCTTATAAACTCAAATAAGCTTAAAGCGGAGTTCCACCCTAAAGTGGAACTTCCGCTCATCGGATTCCTCCCCCCCTCCGGTGTCACAATTGGCACCTTTCAGGGGGGAGGGGGGTGCAGATACCTGTATAATACAGGTATCTGCACCCACTTCCGGGTACAGCTAGCCGCAGCTAGCCGCAGACTCCCCGCCCACCCCCGTTGTGTTGTGGGAAATACACAGTTCCCACAACACAACGGGGACCAGTGAAGACGCGCAGCGCGACTCGCGCATGCGCAGTAGGGAACCGGGCAGTGAAGCGGCAACGCTTCGCTTCCTGATTCCCTCTGTGTGAATGGCGGCGGCAGCACCCGAGGATCGAGGGACGGCTCGGTCTCGGGTGCCGACATCGCTGGACCCCGGGACAGGTAAGTGTCCTTATTTTAAAAGTCAGCAGCTGCAGTATTTGCAGCTGCTGACATCTAATTTTTTTTTTTTTGGTGAAACACCACTTTAAGCTGAATACTTAAAAGTTGTAAGCCAAGACCCTGCACATACTTGTAACATAGAGTTGGTCAACTTCATGTTCTGCCTTAACATAAATCTAATGCATAGAGTGTCTTAAATAGGTACTGAATGTTTGGCATTTTTTACATGAATGCATCCTCTGCATTAAGGTGAGAATTGCCCTAGTATATTTTCTTGCCTCCCTGTCCCCAAACACTTACCTGTAGTACATCTTCACTGCCACTGGATCCTGTGGTCTGCGCCATGTCCCCCATCTTCTGGGTTTTAGAGGTGGATACTAAGGGCAGTGTTCTCCTACTGCCATCAGTCAAATTGCTTGGAGGAGGGAGCAGAGATCTGGTTTGTCGGGCACTATGTGTCTATTGATACATACAGCACTGGCCAGCAGCACGCATGCATGGGTGTCTCCTATGCAGCCGGTTAGTTAAGGAGACACCCAAAAACAGGGAGACTTGCCTGCAGCTTGGGGACCAGCCTCAGAAGAACAAAGAGGGCAATTTAATCATCCTATAAAGTAAATGTGGCCCTCCTCTTTAAAAAATATTCCTTTAAGCTTGCCATATGCTCTACACATTTCGGCTGATTTCTGATGAACTAACTAAAATTCACTTAGTGGGTGGCCCTGTTAGCCCCCTACCGCCTAACAGGCTTCATTTGAAATATCCAGGCAAAAAAGTGTTGGCAGAACAGCCATATTTGGGTATTCTAAGGCTTCAGAGTTCACACTGGCTTAAGAACAGGCATTTGAGAGGCGTTAAAAAGCCCCTCAAACGCCTATGCACAAGATTCAATAGACAGCACATTGTGCTGTTCACATTACAAAAACATGAAGCGTTAGTGTCGCTTCACTTCAAAATTGAAGCTTCATGTCAAGTCAGGAGGCATTGAAGCTTTTCAACGCCTCTTCAAGTCTATAGTAACTGCTTGGCGGGCGTTTTCCACGTGGTTTTGGGGCAGTGGCAGAGCTTTTAAGATCTGTCACTTTCCATTGTGGAGCAGTTTTAATGCTCATCAAACTCTCATCAAATGCTACGAAACCGCACATAGGGCGTTTAGGGAGCATTTGAACGCTCGTAGAACGCCCCATTCTAAAGCTCATTGATGCCTGTCTGACACCCATACGAACGCTTTACAAACGCTATAGGAGCGTTTGAGCGCCAGTAATTTAGCAAGTGTGAACAAGCCCTAACGATCACCACCAACAGCTGTCAGAATATTATAGCCCAGCCGGGAGATTCATCTATCCATGCTGTAAAGACTGCAGGCTAAGAAAACCTGATAGTGTATTACCAGCAATAGTTCCATAATGGTGTGTCCGCACTTCTATGACATTGATTTTGAATGTTTGTTTTTAGCTATGGTTTTTTTTTTTTTTACCTGGTGCTTAAAATCTGAGGCTTGGTTCTCCTCCATCTTCAGCTTTTTTTTGGAGTTGCTTGGCTGTCTATCTGGGACAGAGCCATGACATTCTAAAGAGGGGATGATGGGCTCTACTACAGAGGCTCACTCTTGCTTCAAGCTGAATTCCAGGCTACATGTGTAGTCTCGCCTAAATCTGCATCATTTTGCTGTTAATACCAGCTACTCTCTCCTTGTACTACCCATTGCAGTCTTGTAACGGCCGCACTGACATAATTATGATGGCAATGCCTATAGCGCGTGGACCCACCGCCTGGATCTCCTGATCTATGCTGTGTATTTTTTTTCCCTTGACTGTCATCCTGAACCAACGGCTTTTAATATTAGCAGATATTTGCAACCACATTTTCATCCTAGCCTTATAATGTTAACCAAGTTTTCAATTCATGATTTGGTTTTGCACCACAATTAGCTGGAGATGAGAACTAGAAATTGCTCTGACATTGATATTTTCATGGTATAATACAGGACTGAACAATAAGACCTAAAAGGAAGTAACTACACACTTTTTCCATATGTCATAATGGTTAGTATGTGGCATTGGGTGTATTCCTCCTGCTGTATCCATGTCACATTTCCAGCACCATACATAGCAGGCGAGTTTTCTTGTACACATCGCTGCGTTGTCACAGCAAGGGCCAGACACAGACGAAATGTGCAGTATGAAAATTTGAAGCACTGTGCTTTGTTGATGTCATCAGCTTCATTCACTGGCTGCAATCCAGGAATGTGCCTAAATAGAACAGTTTTACAAATGCCTGTTCATTATACCTAAAGCTGCAGCACGGCACTACCTGCTGGAAACAGCATTTGGTTGTTTACACTAAACGCACACAGGACCTGTCCTGTACTCTGTAGATGTTTCACTAAAGGGACTTGTACAACAGTATGAGTCTTGTATTTAAGTGTGTTTTACGAATGGGGTGAGCTTCTGCTATACTGTTGTGGCAGCACCGAAATTTCTAAAATAGTCTGCACATGCATAGATAGAGCATAAATACATTTACTTATTTTGTGGTTTTCTTTTTTCTTTTTCCTTTCCAAAGGAACACAATGCTGTTATGGTGGATGAAGTAAATGATATTCGAATCATTGGTGCGATAACTGTTGTCCTTCTATTGGGTATCTCTGTAGCAGGCATGGAGTGGGAAGCAAAGGTAAGTGTCTAGCTAACCATTTGGTGAAACTTTCTTATATTACATGTTATTGTACTGGTAAATCCGACACAATTAGCCGAAGAGTGAAAGGCTGGACAAGATAACAAGTACTTGGCAGTCGGCACCAATTAACAAACATGATAGGTTCTGTAGGTTTGTTCTTAAGTTGAATTTGTATGTAATTTGGAGCAGCTACATTTTTAAGTGTAACTCCAGCCCAAAAAAAGATTTTTAAGTTATGGATAGCATAGGGAAGGCTTAGCACAGCTGTAACGTTAGTTTTGCTCACTGTTGCCATGTTAAGAAGATTTCACCTCACTTTCTGGCCCTTTTGACTATTGGAATTTGAAAATTTTGGGTTGTCGTGGAAACAAGGATTGGTGATAAAGCTTCAGTGGAGACAGCTATTTCCCATGATAACTCCATATCGGTTCACATATATGCGATTTGCATGCATTTTGAAAAACATCTGATTCGCATGACGTGTTAAACAACATAGTTTTCCATTGAAGCCTGTGTGTTTTCTGAACACTGCAGTGCGGTTCAGATTCAAATTCCAGGCTCATTGCCTACTATGGGAATGCTTCTGAATTGCACATCGTCAGTTTTGAACACGAATTGAGAAAAAAAACAGCGTGGCCCTTCAGGTCTGGTATAAATTTTAAGGGGAACCCCATGGCATAAAAAATGGCGTGGGCCCCCCCAAATTCATACCAGACCCTTTGGTCTGGTATGGATTTAAGGGGAACCCCCATGCCAAAATTAAAATGGCGTGGTGGGCCCCCATATCAGGCCACATGCCCCCAATATGGGGGGGGGGCTTTGATGGGGACAATGTCCTCTTCTCCACAACCCTGGCTGGTGGTTTTAGGGGTCTGCAGGCAGGGGCTTATTGGAGTCTGGAAGCCCCCATTAACAAGGGGGCCCCCAGATTCCCCCCCCCCCCGATGTGAATGAGTATGGGGTACATTATCACAAAAAATAAAAACAGTTTTTGACAAGCCCTTTATTTAAAAAAAAAGCATAGATGAATAGTCATAATGCAGCACCATGTACTGCATTCTATGCAGCAAAGCAGACATCAGATAAAAAGGTCCTAGGTAGACTGTAGTTATGTCTAGCATAGGACTTATCGTTTCGTTTCATGTTCCAAATGCCCTATATGGAAAAAACCAAATTCTTGATTTAATAATATTCTTTTCTTCTGAGTGGCTAATTCTGATGTTTTTGTAGCTAATCTCCTATGTCCTTTTCACCTTGATCCTTACTCCAATAAAACTAAATAGTGCAAACAAGATTAAGATATTTCTCAAGAATATTATTTTTATTTGGATGTATGTGACAGACCCTTACTGCCTAAGTCTTTTGACCTGAACTTCATCTTAATTGGGACATTTAGATTATAAAATGCCAGTTTAGTCACATGTTGTTCATGTTCTCTTGGTAATTAGGTATTTATGCGTTTCACATGTCTTTAACTAATTTATAGAACCAAGTACAACGAGCAGCAACTGTTCAACCAATTGGCTTGAAAGTCTGTTACTGTGGAGAAACTTCCACTATACACGTGTTTTGCAAAGCATCCCTTACAGGTCATGTTTTCCATGTCTCTTCACGGAATCATTGTTAAAATAATAGGTGCGAGTCATAAAGCTGCTGGTGTAAGTACCTGGAAGTATGGAAAATGTCCCCTTGGTGTCCCTAAGGACTGGAGTTGGGAATCATTGCTGTACAGTATGCTGGGAGATGGCTCATAAATACACATAACCTTTCCAGAAGCTTATGGAGGATTTCTACCTTCAGGCAAAAGGTGGAAAATGTTATCCATATGACCCTCCTTGCCCACAGCAGTTTTATGGGGCTTCCCCACTTTTCTCAGTACAGTGAAGCCCCGCTTTAGAAATTGCTTTCCAAAAAGATAAAATTGTGCCCATCATCTCTGGTCATATGCTGACTTGCCTTTGTGAAGCAATAGTGTACTCTCTCTCATGGGATCTAAAAGGGATATGTGTAAAACTTTACTTTTGCAGCTTCACAGTTAACATCCTACTTTCTGTGGCTTACCGTAGCTAGATCTGAGTGCCATTGTGCACCAATACACAATTATGACAGGCCAAGGGAACATAAATTCTAAAAGCACATTTAGCTAGTGCATTTTAAAGATAATTCTGTAAATAATAAAATATACGTTTGAAAAATGTGTTTATTATTAAATGTGCAGGTTGGACTTGGTTTACCATTCATTTAAAATCATTCTCCATGGCTTTAATTTTTCCAGGCTCAGATAGTATTATTGGTGATATTGTTGCTGGCAATCGTTGACTTCTTTATCGGAACAGTCATTCCCTTAGAGGACAAGGAGGCTAAAGGATTCTTTGGTTATAAAGGTAAAAAAACAGTGTTATGTATGGTGTAAACTAGGGATGCACCGATACCATTTTTTGAGTACAAACAAGTACCGATACTTTTTTTTTTTTTTTTAAGTACTTGCTGATACCAATTACCGATATCTCACGCAACTGTTTTGTTTTAACTTCAGCTGTCAACAATAGTACAAAGCATTAAAAAGTTATTTATAAATTAATTTTTTTTTTAATTTAGCGCTTTTTCAATGTGAAATGTGTAAATATATGTTAATATATATGTGTAAAAATATTCACTAACACAGCAAACAAAAAAAAAAGTTTTAATTGTTTATAAAATAGACGTGAACAAAAGAAAAAAAAAGCAGGAAAATAATAATTAAATGGAGGAGAATAGGGAGTTAATTAAGGCTGATTATAGTAAATTAAGGGGTTAAACAGAAATATACAAAAAGAAACAATGCTTCTTTTTATTTTAGTGTTTCAGGGTTGATCAATGTTGTTAATAAACATTGCCAGCTGCGTTTTTATTTTTTTGACAGCTCCAATTACCAGGCTTCTTTAACACTGGGGAGACCCACTGACAGCTCAAAGAACCGAGCCTGAAAGTATCGGTTTCAGGCATCGGTCCATTTGCACGAGTACCGATACTTGTGCAAATACTCGGTATCGGCACCGATACTAGTATCAGTGCAACCCTAGTGTAAACACATTTCTTACTTCCATTACCCTGTTACTGTGATGTGCTAAGATAACTTTTAGTTCTAATCTTCCTCAAGCCCCTACAGTATAATGACCAGTAGACTCCTGGGTAAAGAAGAGTGTGTTTTCACTCTAATAAAAATGATCAGTTTCAGTAGCATTCTCTTTTTAAAGTAGAATATTCTTAACTACTTGAGAATTTTAAACGTAAGCGGTATACACTTCAACAAATTTTTTGGGATTCATCTCCTATGTCCATTTCCTCTCACCCTGCTGTTGCATTTCCTGCCTCTATTACTGGAAATTACTGGCTGTCACAATGATAGCTGGTAGTTGCTTTGTGTTATACCCAGGAGTGGGTGTCAAAAAACAGCTTCTCCTGTGTAAAATGACATTTGCAGACAGTCTGCAGATCTACATATGACATCACTTATAAAAACCTTGCAAATTAAAAGGTTTCTTTTAACCCCTTGTTAAGCCTTAACTGCACTAATTAACAGCTTCCTCCCCTTCTCACCTTCAGTACTTGTTTCAGTATCGCACAACAAGAAAGGTGAACACAGATGGTTTTTTAATTTGCAAATAACTTTGCCATGCTTTGTACCAGAAAAATCATTTTAGTGTTATTTCAAAAGCAGATTTTAAAAAAAAGTATAATTTTATTTTACTATGAATTGATTTGTTTTTTTTTTTTTAACGAATGCTGGTAAAAACCGAATAAAGCTTTTTTTTTTTTTTCATGTATTACATCTTTTTCCCTATAGTTCCAATAGAAAGTTCAAGTATTCTTCCAAAACAATATTAACAAAATAAAGTTCCGATACCCACCCCTTACCAAAAAAATATATATTAAATTAAAAAAAAAAACGTATGTATTTGTTATATTAAATAAAGACAAAGCTACATAAACAGTGAGGTGGAACTATAAAACTGTCTTTGTTAAATAAGGGGTATACAGGTACAAGAGCTGAATTTTTTATAGCCTAACAACAACCTAAATATTTTTTCTGTCGTCTTTTTGTCTCATCGTCATTGAGAAACACAGCTTGAGCAACCCAGGGAGTTATAAAGCAGCCTATTGGAAAATTGGACACTAGACACATCAGAAAATGAAGACTATAACGCCTTGCACCTTACACCTTGCTGATTTTTGATTAGTGTCTCTCAGGAGATTTGAAGTGTTTTCTTCAGCTTTGCTGTTTTTTTGTGTATGATAGGAACATATTTACTACTATCAACAGCTGATGGTAGATTTAGGCCAGATAATGAAAGCCTGGAAGGCTCTCTAGTTAGTCAGCAAGTGCATGTTTTCTCTGGTCATTACATGTACTGGTGTTCTCTCTGCAACCACCCTGCATTCTTTTAAACGGAGCCTGTATACAACACTAACAAATCATAGTTGCTCTCAAGATGTTTGTTGTAACAAAACGTGTCGGGCAGGGCATGTTGTCATTACTTTAATGCACACGCGTACTTAGTGTGGATATGGATATCGGCATTTTAACTTGGAGCAAGTATGATTTGTCTTTGTTAGTGTTGTATATGAGCTTCGTTTAAAAGAATGCACATACTGAGGAATAAATAAGAATACTTAAACGGGGGTACACTATGTGCAGTGTGCTTCCTTTTAAATGCATGCCCCATTTTGAATGTGGTTTGGGTGAGAGTCCTGGAGATCCTTGGGAACCATCCGTTGGATCTGTGTCCATATTCAGCCTATGGGAGTTCTGTGAGATGTCTGAGATCTCGGTGTGTGGCTTAAGGTATTCCGAAGCAGAAGAGATCTTGGAATGGTGGTTTAACCACAAGCTCTGTTCATACCTCCTCTATTACAGGGGTTATAATATAGAGTAAGCAGTTCTGCTATGCTTTCTGGTGACGGTGATTGGATCTGATCTATTTCAAAGGATCAAGGGCAATTTAGTCTTACTCATAGATCTAGATTGGTCTGAAAGAGTGCAGTACATTGACTTCATTTGTCTTTTAGCCTACACTTTGTGGCGTTTACCACATCGCCCAGATCTTTCTCTCAATGACCAATCCCCAGCCTGCTTCATGTTCACCGTCTTTCAACCTGGCTGTTAAAGCCCAGGGTTTGACGGACCGGGGGTTTTCAGATTAATTATTCCTGACTTTGCTTAAAGTAGTAGTAAACACTGCTTGGTGACTTGTACCAACAGGAAAGCTTATAATAAAGCTTACCTGTAGGTACAAGGAATATCCTCTAAACATGCGCTGTTTAGGAGATATTCACTATTTTTGCTGCCAGTGACTTCACTAATGCATGCACACTGCTCTCTGAGTAGATGGCATACTGCAAATGTCATTCCTTTAGAGCTCTGTGCCATGACCGTGGCGCCTATGTGCATGTGCGGGAGTGATGTCCTCCTAGTTCGGCCATTCAAAGAGCCCTTGTCTAGAGCCCGCGAACCTAGAAGGAAGACCGGGTGAAGATGAAAGCTCTGTCAGCTATCACAGTGTGTCGCTTGGGGGCTTTATTTTAAAGCAAGTCTTTCATAATGTGCTAGTACGTGGTGCATACTAGCACACATTTTGCTTTCACTTGCAGGGGAAAGTTTTTGTTTTGTTTTTTTCTTGTTTTTTCTTACAACCTCTACTACTACTTTAAAGCTTGTACATTTACTAACTACACAATTAATCATTACATTTGGAAGTTTTTATTCTCACTGATGTTTGTAGGGATTTCCCTCTTATACCATTTTGATGGGAGCGTGTTCCCTGCAGTCAGGAGTAGAACAACATTTGGCCTTGGCACCATCATAGGTCAGGTGTCTGCGCTGTCTATTTCTTTTCGATGTTCTCTTTCTAATCTATCAGTGATTTGTACTTTACAAGGATTTACACACATTACACATATTGCTCCCCTTTTGTACCACAATTTGTTCCTTTCTGAACACCTTTTTGTGCCTAATATTTGTGAGAAGGGTTTCTGCGTTATCTGTGTTCTGTATGGAGCTCCATTTGATCTTGCTTAGCAAAATATTTGTTTTGAGACCAAAAAAATATCTTTTTATTGAACGTGGTCTCTGCATTCCTCCTTAATCAGGATTTTTTGCCTTCCCTGTGTCCTGCACTTGTTCCTCTAAGGAGATTTCTTTGCATGGATGTGGCAAGAGCTGTCAGGGTTTTCTTTTTGATCACTGCTTCCTTTATATATAGACTAATTCCCTGTTTATTATTCCAGAATGTCCTAAAAGAGGTTCTCTGGCTTCCAAATCCACATTTTTTGTGTTTTTATTTTTTATTTTTTTTGGACAGGTGTTGTGCAGGCCTATTAGTTGTGAGTTCATTGTGTTTTGTCCTGTTTAGGGCCACTGCAATGGTGCAGTGAGTGGTTCTTGGTATTTTAGTCATCAGGTCGCTGTGTTTCAGATCTGTAGGCCTGCTACCTTCTATGAGGTGGATGTCTCTGCCTTAGTTGGACGGGGTTACCTCTGTTCATATGCTTACCTCTGTTTAGACTGCATTTGGAAATCCCCAGGTTTCTTAATTTTCATAGATTATCATCAAGCTGTATCCCTCAATGGACAAGAGATAAAATATGATTTTTGTACTCACTGTAAAATCCTTTTCTCAAAGTCCATTGAGTGGCACTGCTTCCTCTGCTTATATGCTATTGTTTCTTTGGATTTCTTGGTCCAACTGTGCAGGTGTAAGGTGGGAGAAGATAAATCCACGAAGGGACAGACCTTCAGTTTTCTATGTGCCTAGTGTCCATTTCTCCTGTAGGCAGCAGTAAAGCTCAAGGTTGCTTAATTATCATCAAGCTGCATCCCTCAATGAAGATAAGGACTTTTTCCTGAGTGTAAAAACCCCTGTATTTTTGTTTGGAAAGACTCTGGAAGAGTAAATACCTATGTTCAGTTTCACTGCTGTCCACATAATTTTGTCCTCACTTCCCATCTCTTTGACATCAGGGCAAGTATCAAGGCTAGTGGTTGTCACCGCCATAGGAAGACAAAGACAGTGATCATAATTCTAACCTATCCCCTTTTTTCTATAAGTGCTTTATTGTAATGTATTCCCTCACTGGGGAGATTTCCCATCACTTTTGTCCTAACGGAAAGTGAGGGGAAAACACTCCCCACATTGAAAATTTGACTGTAGTTCTAACCCTTCCATTCTGTGTCCACTCTGTCTAGTTTTATTATATTTATTGGGATAGTATCATACGTTTGGGAAAAAAAGTTGGGTTGTTGGAATAGGTAGCTTTTGGTTTTTCCATGGTTTTGCAAAAGTGCAAAGATAGAGTAAAAAAAAAGTTATTTTTGTTTAGATCATAGATCTTCATGTGTATTCATACTGCTTCATTTTATTGGATTGTATCTCTTTAGTATCTTCTGCAGTAAAACTATAGATATTTACTTTAATGCCAGTACACATTAAGCAGCACACATTTTCTTCCCTTCTTTTTCTGAAGCTGAAATATTCAGTGAAAATTTTGGACCAGCCTTTCGAAGTGAAGAGACATTCTTTTCAGTCTTTGCCATTTTTTTTCCTGCTGCAACTGGTATTTTAGCAGGAGCCAATATCTCAGGTGACCTTGCGGTGAGTATTTTCTCAAAGTGTGTGCTAAAATAACACTATCTTTTAGAGCTTTTACTTTATGTATATATGTTTGATTTTTTTTACAGGACCCTCAACTAGCCATACCTAAAGGAACCCTTCTGGCCATTCTTATAACAACTGTAGTCTACATGGGAGTTGCAGTATCTGTGGGTAAGAATTAAATTTCAGCTTTGTGTGTGTCAATTTGAAAATGACATTGCCGCTACTTGTATTGCCAAAGTTTTAGGGATGATGATTTACTTTAACTTTATCTGTATCATATATATTTTCTAGTTGCATTGCCTTCCATGAATTCATTTTTATGTCTTTTAGACCACATTCATAATCTAGTTCAGCGTCTTTGCTCGGTTTTACAGGTATTAGTACTAGCGATTTTGAGTGTTTTTGCTTAAAGTGCTTTTAAAGCCTACATTTTTTTTACCTTAATGCATTCCTTGCATTAAGGTAAAAAATGTTTAGGCATTGGTATTAGCCCCTCACCCCCCCCCCCCCCCTTTACTTACCAGAGTACCTGAGTCCTCATTTGATCCAGCACTGTGCATGCCTGCAGCTCTTATCTCCCCTCACTTCCATAGTTCCCGCTGCTGTCACTCAAACCCAGTAACGAGGGAGCGGAGGGCAGAGCCGAGTCCCGCTGTCTGTGTCAATGAACATGCCAGTCCAGGTTCCTTGGTGGATCCCAACCATATGATTGTGATCTTTTCAGAGCTTGGACCATCTCTGCGATGTCAGCTGACAGCAGGATTTAGCCTGTTGTCAGCTGAAAACGGGGCACATAAGTACAGAACAAACTGCACTCCTGTGATCCACAGAAGTACAGCCAAACAAGCAATGGCTGTACTTCTCCTTTAAGCATTTTTTTATATTAAATATTTCTAGCCAGTCGAAAAGTTGTTGCTAGGGAAAGCAAAACACATGTTTTTTTAGGTGTTCCTAGTGAAATCTATTGGGGTCAAAAACAGCTCAAAAGAAGCTTCTGTACTTTTTTAAACTATAAATTCAAGCAACACTATGCTCAGGGGTGAACAGGCACACCTGTAAATAAATGGATTTTTTATGTTGGGCATTTTGACGCTCTTTATGTTTAGGTTTGAATGGGGCCTTTGGCAAAAAGTAAATAAAATAACAAAATCAAGATCTCCTTTTAATTTTATTTTTGTTAAGCAGATTTTTTGCTTATTTTTCTGCTGAATACACATTTGAAATGGTCTTCAAAAGGGTTTGTCACTCTATTCAGCCATGGTGCTTTTACCTTTTTAATAAGGGGAATGGGCTCCCCTAGAATAAGTATAAGTCATATATTGACTTTTGCACTTTGTCCTATTGTTGCTTCAACAAGTTTGTTCTTTCTGTTCTGCAGGTGCATGTGTTTTACGCGATGCATCGGGGAATGTTAATGACACCCTTTCTGCAGCTGTGTCGAACTGTACCGATGCAGCTTGTAAATTAAACTACAATTTCTCATATTGCAAACCTAACTGTGAATATGGACTCATGAATAACTTCCAGGTAAGCGAGTGTGTTTTTTTGTTTTTTTGCAGTAGGCAAGTACAGCCCCTTCCTTGAATAATAATAATACTGAGCTTTTGAAATAGAAAATAAACATTTTGATCCTTTTTTATGTATAACAACAATCATAATTCTATAATGTAATCATCTTTTCAGAATGCTGTGATAAGATTTTTTTAGTTCAGATTGTATATACTATATATTATTTTATGGCTTGGTTATAGTATGTATCGCCAAAATGTTTTTGTCATTGGGTTGGGATAGAGCAGGGAAGGGTAAAACACTTCACTGTCTAATGTTTGCTTTCTTTAGCTATTGTGCAAGTCTCCCTTTACTTTCTGCTCGAAAGACACAACAGGAAGTGAGAGGAAATCTCTCCAAAGTGAGGGTATATCCCCCGCTGGACAGTTCTCACTGAAACAGGTGTCACTATTTGAGAATATATATCTCTCATCTCTTGTTTCTGTGATAACTCTACAACGTTGGATTTTCCATCACTTTCTGGCCTGTTTCTTCAGGGAAGATGGAGAATCTCCCCAGTAGGGACACATGCAGCAGTAAAATCTGACAGGGTTTCCAAGTCTTTCACAGTTTTTGGGAATGTAATGTAAGGTAGTTAAAGGTGATGTATAGTGTCAATAAATAAACACATACCTGACATGCATGTCAGCTCTAAGCCAGAGGACTGAGTGGTCACATGACCGCTAATCACTCAGTTCTCTGTTCAGAGTGGAGAGCAGTGGCTTTCAGTCACCACTCTACTCCTCTAGCACTCACTGGAGTGCCAAGCTGGGGGGGCAGAGTGCAGATGGCTTTGGCTTTCAGCTGCGTGCTAAGAGGAGGAGCCAGATGTCCATCAGGCAGTTGGGATCCTTCTAAAGCCTGGAGTGTCACTGTAACTTGCACTGGTAGTGAGCCATAGCCTGTTGCCAGCCGACTCCAGGTCACAGGAGTGCAAAAGTAAGTGCACTCCTGTGACCCACAATAGATGTATGGCCAAAAAAGCTTTGGCCATACTTAGAAAAGCTGAGGTTTATTATTTATTTTTGGGGGAATACAGCACCATGCATGTAATGATGGTGTGTATCCCATTGTCTGCAAGTGATTGCTTCTGCTTAAAGTGATTGTAAACCTCAGACATGACGTATGATCAAAGCATAGCCCTCTATAGTGTGTGCTTGTCTCAAAAACGCTAAATGTAATTTCTGTCTACTGTTTTGTTCCTCTGCTAGCAGCATGAATCGCTTCTGACAATTTTTTCCTGACACCAAGAGAAAAATGGTGATAGGGGAGGGACCTCAGGCAGATTGACCGCTTTAGCTCTGTTCCTGTGTGCTCTGGGTGGGGGGGGGGTCCCTTCCCACCAATCAGCTTTCAGAGCTCTCCTCACTGAGCACTGCAGAGTGTAACTTCAGCTCTCCACCTCCGGTTTTCTGAACTCTCAGACAAGATTTTAAATTCAGCACTTTGAACAGATGTAGAGAAAATTGCAAATAGACAGCTACAACTTATGTAGGAGGCTTTGTTTAATCTCTGTGCATCACTTAAGGTTAGTCCCTTCACTGGGTACATGGAAGGGTTTACAACCACTTTAAACTCTTCCCTGCAGTGTTTCTTTCACAACTGCCAGATACTTCTCTGAGCACTTGTCTTCTGAGGCTGTGAAGGTTAACCACAGCCGCTGTGACCCAAAAAAGACAAAATTCAGGTGCCGCTCAGGTAGAGAGGTAAAGTATAACTTGACCGCTGTGAGTGCAGGCAGGGAGCTCGTCCTAGCTCCAAGCTGCAACAATGTCAATGGAAAAGATCCATAAGTCACACATAATAAAGCAGGCCTATGTGCATGAAGTGATATGAATGGCAGCCTCAGCCAGGTCACACCCGCAATGTGTTTAATATAAGGACACTTACCTGTCCAGAGATCTCACAATGTCTTCAACCAAGCCGATTCTTTTTTCGGCCTCGGGTACAGGCGTTGTCATCTCTAGTGAGGAAAACCGGAAATTAAGCTTTGCAACTTCACAGCCTGTTTCCTACTGTGCATGCGCAAGTCGTACTGCTCTTCTGGGACCTGTGATGTGTCCCGGAAGACTGCGGGGAAAGGAGGGGGGAGGCCAAACTTCTGGTTCAGTTAACTGCGGCAATCTTAGGCGGAAGTGGGAGCGGGTACTTGTCAAAACCAGGAACCCACCCCCCCACAAATAGTGTCAAATGTGGCAGTGGAGGGTGGGAGGGTGCAAACAAGTGGAGCTTCCCCTTTTGGGTGGTGCTCCACTTTAATCATGGGGATGGGAGTTCTGGGCATAAGGGGGTGTTTATAAGAACATCATTGGCTGTCATGTGATATAAATGGAGGACCCAAACAAACAAAATACACAGGGGCTCAAGCAAGCGATCAAGTGGAAAAAAAGGGCCACAAACATAAAAGCTGGTCACAAACTTCAAGATTACTATGCAACACATATATATATATATATATATATATATATATATATATATATATATATATATATATATATATATAGGAAATAACAGCAGCCGCTGCTGAGGCAAGTTGCATTGCCTGCCTGCCTGCCCCCCTCTTGTCCTCTCATTCATTCACAGAACTTGTATTGCTACATACCTACAGTGCATCGCATTTGGTCGATGAAGGAGGAGCAGGTGAATGGCAGGATTTATTACGCCTATTTACACGATGGATTGTAGATGTATAGTAATTTTTGGTTCTGTAAATGTTGGAAAAGGCAGAAAGAGGAGGGTGGGTGGTGCAACTTGAATCAGTAGCAGCGTCTGCTGTTAACCTTAACAGCCCTGGAAGACAGCTGTTTAGAGCAGTATGTAGCAGCTGTGAAGGAGACATTGTGGTTATGTTTTTTAGCAGAAGCAGCTGCCTGCAGGTAATGGGGTACACACCATTAGGGCTTATTCACATGTGGTCTAAATCATAGGGATTTGATGCATTCAGCTTACAGTTTTGTATATGTCTAAATGCATCACTATGGTATTCAAGGAGGCCATGCACACAGCTGTGTCTACAAGAGAAAATGTGTGCTGCATACAAAAAAAGTAGGACACGACTGCATCCAAGGCTGCACAGACCTGCTAGCTCTCTCTGCAAGAACCTGCCTTCCATGCAGAAAATACACATATTCCCGTGTGAATGAAGTCTTTTACATAACTAATGTTCAGTGCTGTATCCCAAAAAAATATATACTACAGCTTTAAGTGGTTATGTAGAAAGTGCAGTAAATCTTAAAGTGGTTGTAAAGTCAGAAGGTTTTTATCTCTCGTTCTATGCATTAAGATAAAAAAATCTTCTGTGTGCAGCAGCCCCCATCAGCCCCCTAATGCTTACCTGAGCCCATCTCTATCCAGCGATGTTGCAGGAGTGTCTTGGCTGCCTGAGACTTTCCCTCCTGATTGGCTGAGACAGCAGTGCGGCACCATTGGCTCCCGCTGGTGTCAGTCAAATTCAGTGAGCCAATCAGGAGAGAGGGGGCAGGGCCACCGCTCTGTCTGAATAAACACATGGAGCTGCGGCTCACGTCGGGTGCCCCCACAGCAAACTGCTTGCTGTGGGGGCACTCAACAGGAGGGAGGGGCCAGGAGAGCCGAAGAGGGATCCAAGAAGAGGAGGATCCAGGCCACTCTGCAAAACGACTGCATAGAACAGGTAAGTATAACATGTTTGTTATTTTTAACTAAAAAAAAAAACAAGGCTTTACAATCACTTTAAAAGCCAATCTGATTTTATTTTTATATAGTCCTATAGTTTTCCCCCTGTGATGTTAAAGCTTGTCCTAATACATGCATTTGTTTTTTTCTATGTTGCAGGTCATGAGCATGGTGTCTGGATTTGCACCACTTATTACAGCTGGAATCTTCTCTGCTACTCTCTCCTCTGCTCTTGCATCATTAGTGAGTGCACCAAAAGTCTTTCAGGTAAGAACATTTACTGATAAAGGCATTTAAAGCTATTCATAGAATGTTGCTGACCTTTGGGACTCAAGTGTGCTTGGTTAACAGTGGGGGTGTATTATTGCACAGGCTTTCCACATTTTTGGCCATTACTCACCTATATCCTACTTGCAATATGTGTAGCAGGTTCAGTAGGTCAGTAACACTAAATTGTTTGGATTTATTCAATCACTGCAAGATCCATAAATATGGAAACCTGTCTTATCAGCTTAGGTTTACATTCTTCTGAGGAGCCTGCCTAGTTTTTATGTTATATTTATAGCAGAGGTATCTTCCCAAATCAGCTATTTTATGTTATTTTTTTCTTCCAGGCCTTGTGCAAAGACAACATTTATCCTGGTCTTCAAATGTTTGCCAAGGGATATGGCAAGAACAATGAACCACTTCGTGGCTATCTCCTTACATTCCTAATTGCACTGGGATTCATATTAATTGGTGTGTATCTTTGTTTGTGAGTCTAATGAGTAGCTGGTTTGCTTGCTGCTCATTCATAGTACGTGATCAAAAATGAATGATTGGACCTATGAACAATTCTGTATAACCTGACATGCACAATTGTACAGGCAATTGTTTCTCAGTAACAGCCTATGAGGCAGTATTGGGAGGGCTTAAAGGTAGTTTTTTTTTTCCTTAATGTATTCTGTACATTAGATAAAAAGCCTTCTGTGTTCTGCTCCCCACCCCACCTAAATACTTACCTGACCCCGACCTTGATTCAGTGCTGTGCCTGAAAACAGTAGTTCTCTCTGCTCTCTCTCCTCACAGGCCATGGAAGCAGCAGGGGGAGCCATTGGCGTTTGCTGCTATCAATCACAGCCTGTGAGGATAGAGGAGGGGGGTGGAGCAGGGCCAAGCCACGCTGTGTGTGTCATTGGACACACAGAGCACAGCTTGGGAGTGAGCCCACACGAGTGCCCCCATAGTAAAACTCTTGTCTTAATACCAGTTGTAAGGCGGGAGATGTCAGGACCACAGACGGGGGACCCCAACAGAGGAAGCCTAAGGCTGCTTTGTGCAAAACCATTGTACATGGTAGGAAAGTGTATAATTTTAGTTTAGTAAAAAAAAAATCCCTTTACAATCACTTTAATCACCACCTGCTTTATCAACAAAAATTAGGTGATTGTTGAACTAAACATGGCTACTAGTAATGCCATTGAAGATTATGGTGCCATTTCTTTTTGGGTATGAGAAAGTAAAAAAAAAAAAATCAGTTATGACTAGTGATAGTGAATCCAGTGTAGTGTAGCTGGGAAATTCCAGATTCTGTTCAGTCGGGGAATACAGTGGGTAAATGCAGAGATGTTTTTCAGCATGGTAGCAGGCATAGAGTTCATTTGGATGTACCAAGCTAGTGTTAGTGCCTGCCTTATGGGGATGGGAGAATAGGTACATTTTATTGTGATAGAAGAGTGGGTATGTTTGAGGCTTGAATATTCATTCTGCTAGTTAATGGAAGTAGTCCAGTTTGGCTTTTTTCACTCCGCTTTGGGGTAGCTATCAAATAGAATTTAAAATGCTCTTGTTTTTCTCTTTCCTAGCTGAACTAAATGTGATTGCTCCTATCATTTCAAATTTCTTCTTGGCATCATATGCCTTAATAAACTTCTCTGTGTTCCACGCTTCACTTGCCAAGTCTCCAGGTAAGACTGAAAGTTGTTTTTTTTGTTTTTTTGTGTTGTGCTTTGCTTTTCATTTCGTCAGTTTATTGGATAGTTTGGATGGATTATGTGTTGAGAGTAAAAAATACCTTTGTTTACCAACCGGGAATGATTTAATCTCTCTTAGTTTACCATGATGACTCTATTCGATCATCTGTTTACGAACTCAAATGATGTTTTTATTTTTTATGTAAATTCAGCAAGAACTCTTTGTCTGTTTAGTTACTATTTCTTTTAGAGCTGTCATTGTAGAAATTGTTTTAGCTCTATGAATCTGCTATGTGCATGTCTGGAGTAGTATACATTTTGCACAAAATGGCAAAAGGGGCCAGTTTTACAAGGAAGACAAGATGTTTGACAAACTGAATTATTTTTTTTTTAAATCATTAAAAAATTCAACATGTTAATATAATTGGAGGCAGAGGAGGGTGGAGCTTCACGCCTAAATAGTTTTTTCTTAATCGTACATCACGGGACACAGAGTCATAGTAATTACTATGTGGGTTATAGGCCACCTTCAGGTGATGGACACTGGCACACCCTAAACAGGAAGTTGCCTCCCTATATAACCCCTCCCACTACTAGGAGTACCTCAGTTTTTTCCCCAGTGTCTAAGGTGTTGGTCACGAGTAACGATTTGCTGTGCTCCACTGGAGCAATCCTTGCTGGGGCTAGCTTTGCAGCCGGATCCATTCAAAGTGTGTTTTCAGGCCGAATTAAATGGTACCTGGGCCTCATGGCGGAAGAAACGAGGTTTAGCCCGTAACGCTTCACTTTTTAGAGAGCTGGATCCCGGGATCCAGAGCTTTGGTGTTTTCAGCCATGAAGTTTTTACTGGCGGGGTGCTTTACGGGTCCAGGAGTGTGGGTACCCCGAGGGTCCCTGGTTCCTGAAGGTTTTGTAACAGAGCCCACCGTGAGAGGTGAAGATTGGGTCTGTTGGTTTTTACCACAGAAATCCCTGTGGCGGGAAAGGTAAGTGGAGGTTTCTAAGAAACTTTTAAATTTTCTTATGAAAGGTCTCCTTTAAAAAAGTAAATGTCGTCATGCCTAAGAGTCACCACTGGGGGCTGTATAGAGTACGTACCTTTTCATGCTTTCCTCAAAGATCACACTGCGTCACAGAAGCAGCTTCCTTCCGTCCGGTGAGCAGCTCAGACCTCTGGTATTGGAGCCATGAAATGTTTGCAACTGTTTTCAACACTGCAGCCCATCTATATTACTAAAAAGGTCTTTTCTTTATCGTACATCATGGGACACAGAGCCTTAAAGTGGATGTAAACCCAATGTCATCCTTTCTAAACTACTGCCATAGGGGTTATCTATAAGAATATACATGCCTCCTGCATGTATCTTTACCTGTCAAATGTCTCCCCTCTGTCTGTTATTAGACCCGAAAAACTGCATATTCTGTGGGTGGGTCTGTTGTCTGGAGCTTGGTGGGTGGAGTCGTGATGTCAGTAGACTCCCCGCCCACCTCTACACTTTTTGTCAATATGCATTTTCCCCTGTGTATTTCTAACACTGAACTTTTGCTGAACTTCTGCTATGATCTCTAACATCCAATGAAAAGACAGGAAAGTAACCACATGACTTCAGCATGCCAAATCATGCTGAAGTGTGGAACAGCCAATCCTTGCAGAGCTGCTGAAGAAAGGAGTGGTGGGAGGAATTAAAAAAAATGCCTGTGTCTTAGGCTGTCACTCACAGCAAGGGGGAGTATTTGACAAAGTTTTTCTCAGTTTGTCAAGATTTTTCTCTCTGAACAATAAAAGAGGATTGCTCAGAGCTGGATTAACTCTGTGTGGCAAGACTGGGCTCAAATGATAGGAAATCTTATACTCTACAGTATGATATCAAAAAAATTTTGGGTTTACATCCACTTTAAGTAATTACTTGATGGGTTATATTCCACCTTCAGGTGTTGACACTGGTATACCCAATCAAGGAAGTTCACTCCCTATATTAACCCCTCATCCTTTCAGGAGCACATCAGTTTTTTCACCAGTGTCTAAGGTGTTGGTCACGAGTGAAGATGTGCTCTGAGGAGCTCCAGGAAGGATCCATGCTGGATTTGATTAGCTTCCATAAAGACCAGATCCATCCAAAGTGCCACTAAGGCCTAAAAGGATGGTACCTGTGGCCTCGTATCTTAAGCACAAGGTTTTGCCTGTAATGCCTCTCTTTGAGGGGCTGGACCCCTGGAACCCAGGGCTTTGGTCTTGTTATATTACCTAGCTTTCCTGGTGGGGTGCTTTTACAGGTCCAAGTGAGTTGGAACCCCGCTTTAGCGACCCGGTCCTTGAAGGTTTGCTAAACGCAGCCCAGGATGGAACCAGGGGGGCATCAGCGCTGTACCCCCCTTACATTACCCCCCGCCGC
This sequence comes from Lithobates clamitans, assembly GCA_037952925.1. Classification (NCBI taxonomy): domain Eukaryota; kingdom Metazoa; phylum Chordata; class Amphibia; order Anura; family Ranidae; genus Lithobates; species Lithobates clamitans. The sequence continues at coordinate 1,433,410 of JBBGZY010000675.1, forward strand.
TGGTACTGCTAATTGTTTTACTGTGGCTGATTTTACTGTTGTTTGTCTGCCTACTGCTGGATGGGTCTCTGCCCCTCCCCCCTCGTGTTGGGTCCATGGACTCGAAAACGCTGCGCACATGCGCGGAAATATTTTTAAACATAAAAAGGGGTGGGATTTTTCTCAGAGGGGGCGCGGCCTAAACGTGGTGCCGTGAACGTCCACGAGGACACATGGCAGGCTAAAACAGATAAATCTACAGCTGTGACAGTCTCTCCCCGGCTGATGAGGAAGAGACAAGCAGCCTGCAACACAGGGACACAAGAGCTGTGGGACACGTATGGGTTGCAAAACTGGCATTCCTGATACAGGAAGGACACTTTTTTTTTTCCCAGCACTAAGCTAAAATTTATAGCAGTTTTAAATGTCATGACTATTTTCAGCGATTAAGTGCAATTTGTATAGTGCCTCTGTTTTTTGTACTTGGGAAGTACAAAAGTAAAGGATTCACCCCCAGACGTTAGGATCTCGATTCGCATTTCCACGCTGTCATCCTCGCTTGAATTACCAGTTATGGCAAGCCAGGGTGAGCCATTGGAACAAATTGATGGTGCAGCTGCATCTCACATCTCAGCCCCTGTATATGTGACTGAAGATGTCCTTTCCTCCTCTCTGCAGGGTCTGGAAGGAAGATTAGCGGCTTTAATCGCATCCTCCATTCAAATGGATGGGAAGCGTGCTAGATCCCTCTGCCCCACTTGAGAACCTTTGCAAGGGGAACAGTGGGCTCAGGATGAGGTGTAACCCTCAGTCGATCACGAGGAAAAACAAACCTATGGAGGAAACAACGGTAGATGAACCTCACAATCTGAGAAATTGCTGATACAAACTCTTACGGAGATAGTTTACTCCACTTTCATGCTGCCCCTAATGCAGTCTCCTGAAAGCTTGGTTTCTTCCTTGGGTTCCTTAAAACCTTCTCAGCTTTTGCATGCGTTTCCTGCACATGCATTACTAGAAAAGCTTATTTTTGCTGAATGGGATCACCCGGATAAGCATTTTCTCCCTCCTAAGAGATTTTTAATTCTCTATCCCCTGGAGGAGAAATTCTACAAAAGATGGAAAATACCAGCAGTTGACGCTGTGATTTCCAATGTGAATAAAGACCTAACTTGTCCTGTAGACAATGCATAGATGCTTAAGGATCCAACAGATAAAAAGTTGGAATCCCTGTTAAAAATCTTATTTTTCCATGGCGGGTGCCGTTACTCAGCCTGCAGTCGCTGCAAAAGGCGTCTGTCAATCCCTAAAGGACCAATTTAAACAGAGAGCTTTCTGCACAACAAGCTAGGGATTTGGCTGAACTACCAAAAGCATTATGCTTTGCCATAGATGCCATTAAAGATTCTATTTACCAGGCGTCCCGCCTTATGCTTGTGCATATGCGTAGAATCCTGTGGTTAAAAAATTGGTCATCTGAAGCACCATGTAAAAACCTCCTAACCTCCTAACTGGGTTCCCTTTTCATGGGGAGCGACTATTTGGAGAAGACTTGGACAAATATATGCAAACAATTTCTAGTGGGAAAAGTACTCTCTTGCCAGTCAAAAAAAAAGTATAAACACCCTTAATTTAAACTGGCTCTTTCCCCTGCACCAGGGGCTTTCGCCTCTAGGCAGTGGCGACGGCCTCCGCCGTCAGACTCTAGAGTAAAACCTCAGGGTCAGACCCAGGCTCAAAGCAGTCCTGAAGTCGGAATCCTGCAAAGCAGAATCCTAAAGCCGCCTCATGAAGAGGCAACCCCCCTTACCTAGGTGGGGGGAAGACTTCTGCAGTTTTCAGAAGTCTGGATAGAGGAAATTTAGGACAGATGGGTCATCTCCACAGTAACGCTGGGGTACAAGCTGAAATTTTGGGACTTTCCACCATCTCGCTTCCTGAGGTCACGCGTTCCCAAAGATCCAGAGAAAAGACAATCTCTGTTTCAGGCACTAGACCGATTAATATCTCAAGGGGTGATCATACAGATCCCCGCAAAAGAGCAAGGTCTGGGGTTTTATTCAAATCTTTTCATGGTACCAAAACCAAATGGAGACGTCAGACCCATTCTAGATCTAAGAAATCTAAACCAGTTCCTGAAGATCCACTCCTTTCGCATGGAGACGATCAGTTCAGTAGTTTCTATCCTTCTAGGAGGAGAACTTCTTGCATCAATTGACATCAGGGATGCATATCTGCATGTCCTTATATTTCCCGCTCATCAAAAGTTTCTGCGGTTCGAGTTAGAACAGCAGCATTTCCAGTTTGTAGCCCTGCCCTTCGGGCTAGCTACAGCACCCCGGGTGTTCACCAAAGTTCTGGCCCCACCTCTAGCCAGGTTAAGGGCACAGGGCTTAACAGTCGTAGCGTACCTAGACGATCTATCTCTAATAGATCAGTCGGTGGCTCGTTTGGAGCAAAGCGTACGCATTGCAACCAATTATCTGGAAAGTTTGGGTTGGATTCTCAACCTAGAGAAATCTTCCTTAATACTCCTAAAGAGGCTGAAGTACTTGGGTCTGATCATAGACACAGCCCAGGAAAGGGTGTTCTTGCCTCAAAGATCAAAGGCAAAGATCAACTCCATAAGAGAGCTGGTGCGGATGGTCAGGTCAAATGGCGATCCTTCCATTCGACTTTGCCTGAGGTTGCTAGGAACCATGGTGGCTTCATTTGAAGCAGTTACCTATGCCCAGTTTCATTCAAGACTGTTGCAAAACAGTATCCTGTCTGCTTGGAACAAAACAATTCAAGCTTTAGACTTACCAATGCAGCTGCCCCCAAGAGTGTCCCAAAGCCTCACTTGGTGGTTACTAACCCAGAATCTGCTAAAAGGAAAATCCTTCAGACTAGTCATCTGGAAAGTGGTAACGACGCATGCCAGCCTTTCAGGCATGGGAGCAATACTAGAAAAGACAACTGTCCAGGGACAGTGGTCAAGAACCGAAAGAACCTTGCCCATCAATATCCTAGAGATTCGGGCAGTGCATCTGGCTCTAAAGGCCTGGACTTTCAGGTTACAGGATTGTCCTGTCAGGATTCAATCCGACAATGCCACAGCTGTGGCCTATATCAATCACCAAGGAGGCACCAAAAGTTTCTCAGCGCAGAGAGAGGTGAACCATTTTCTAACTTGGGCAGAAAGAAATGTTCCGTGCCTATCGGCAGTCTTCATTCCGGGAGTAGAGAATTGGCAGGCGGACTACTTGAGTCGCCAGCAGTTATTCCCAGGCGAATGGTCTCTTCACCCCAACATATTTCGGGCTGTTTGCCAAAGATGGGGGACTCCGGATGTAGATCTCCTAGCGTCAAGGTTCAACATGAAGTTAGTCAACTTTGTGGCGAGAACAAGGGATCCACTCGCATGCGGAACGGATGCATTGGTGACCCCATGGGATCAGTTCTCACTGATCTATGCATTCCCCCCTATTCAGTGGCTGCCTCAACTTCTTTGCAGGATCAAGCTGGAAAGAAAGCCGGTAATTCTGGTGGCACCTGCATGGCCCAGAAGTTCATGGTATGCAGAAATCGTAAAGATGGCAGTAGAGGGCCCATGGTCCCTCCCACTTTGGCCAGATCTGCTCTCACAGGGACCGATATTCCATCCTTCCTTACGGTCTCTAAATTTAACGGCTTGGCTATTGAAACCCACATTCTGAAGAAACATGGGCTTTATCTCTACCCTGATTAATGCAAGGAAGCCAGCTTCCAGAACTATATATTATAGAGTCTGGGGGGCTTATGTTTCCTGGTGTGAATCCAAGGGTTGGCACCCTCTGAGATATATCATAGGCAGAATTCTTGCCTTTCTACAATTAGGGATAGAAATTAAGTTGGCCTTGAGTACTATTAAAGGCCAAGTCTCAGCTTTATTGCTCTTATTTCAAAGACCACTGGCTACTCATTCTTTAGTCCGGGGTTTTAAACAAGGGGTAATGCAGCTTAATCTGCCCGTCAAACCTCCCTTGAATCCTTGGGACTTGAACTTAGTGTTGTCTGTGTTACAAAAACAGCCATTTGAACCGATACAACATATTCCCCTAGTCCTTCTGACAAGAAAGTTGGTATTTTTGATTACTATATTCTCAGCAAGAAGGGTTTCGGAATTGGCTGCTCTTTCTTGTAAAGAGCCATATTTGATTTTTCATGAGGACAGAGTGGTGTTACGCCCTCGTCCAGACTTTTTGCCAAAGGTGGTTTCAGGTTTTCACCTGGACCAAGATATTGTCCTGCCATCATTTTTTCCAAAACCATGTTCCAGGGAGGAAAAGTCACTACATTGTCTTGATGTAGTGAGAGCAGTGAAAATCTATTTAGAGGCAACTGCTCAGATTCGTAAGATGGTTGTCTTATTTATTCTGACAGAGGGTCCTAAGAAAGGACAGGCCGTGTTGAAATCCACTGTCGCTAAGTGGGTTCGGCAAGTGATAATTCAAACTCATGATTTAAGGGGTAAGATTCCCTCTTTTCAAGTTAAGGCGCACTCTACTAGGGCGGTTAGTGCTTCTTGGGCAGTGCATCATCAGGCCTCCAGGGCTCAGATCTGTAAGGCCGCAAATTGGTCTTCAGTGCATACATTCAAAAAGTTATATCAGCTAGATGTAAGGGGGTATGAGGATATCGCCTTCGGGCGCAGTGTGCTGCAGGCAGCAGTATAGATCCTCAAGTCTGGGGGTACCCTCCGGGTTGTGTCTCCTTCCCCTCAAGTAGCATTGCTATGGGACGTCCCATTAAGTAAATACTTAAGGCTTTGTGTCCCATGATGTACGATAAATAAAATAGGAAAATCCTTTTCTTGGAGTAAATCATGGGACACAGAGGTCCCTCCTCCCTTTTTTGGGATCTAAGTATATTGCTTTGCTACAAAAACTGATGTTCTCCTGGAAGGAGGAGGGGTTATATAGGGAGTGAACTTCTTTGTTGGGTATACCAGTGTCAACACTTGAAGGTGGCCTTTAACCCATTAAGTAATTACTTAAGGCTCTTTGTCCCATGATGTACTCCAAGAAAAGGATTTTACAGGTAAGCTGTTATAAAAATCATATTTTTCCTCAGCCATGATAGGTTTGAAAGCAAAAAAAAAGGGTTAGCGGCCTTAATCGCATCCCAGTGTGGGACAAAATGTAATTGGTTCCCTTCCATTACCCAGGACCCTCAAACTGAGGAACTGGGGGCGGGAGAAGATGAATTCCCTCAGGGCACCGTGGTGAGGCTGATGACTCCTCTTATGAGGGGTCAAATGCGGGGGGGATCAGCTTCACAATCTGTAAGATTGATGGTGCAGTTTCTTACTGAATGGTCCGTTCCACATTTACACGCTACACTTAACTAAGTGTTTGGGTTCGCTAAAGCTGCCTCAAGCTGTGCATGCCTTTCCTGTCCATTCATTGCTGGAAAAACTTTTTGTATCTGAGTGGGATCACCCAGATAAGCATTTTTTCCCTCCTAAGTTTTTCACACTTTATCCTATGGAGGAAAAAATTCACTAAAGGTGGGGATACCAGCAATTGACGCTGCTATGTCCTCTGTGAATAAAAGTTTGACTTGTCCGGCAGACAATGCTCAAAACCTTAGGGATCCAACGGATAAAAAGTTGGGTTTCCTATTAAACACTTTTTTTTCTCTGGCAGGTTGAGTGTTTTAGCCTGCGCTGACCGTAATTGGTCAATCCTTCAGAGACCAGTTTAAACAGGTGCTCAAGGTTATCCTGTTCAGCAGGCCCAGGATCTGGCAAGCTACCAGCAGCTTTATGTTTGCAATAGTCGCTTTGAGAGGTTCTATCCTTCAGGCCTCGCGCCTTTCGCTAAGCGCCATGCAAGAAGCTCCTGGCTAGTCTTCCTTTTTGCGGTGAAACGGCTGTTTGGGGATGATTTGAGTAATACATCCAAACAATTTCTAGTGGAAAAGGTACCCCTTTGCCATTTAAGAAAAGGAGTAAACATATTTCATTTTAACAAGCTCCTTCTCCAGCCCCAGGGGCATCAGTCTCCAGGCAGTCACGACGGCCTCCGCCATCAAGTTCAAGAGGTAATCCTCAGGGTCAATCCCAGGGACAAAAGAAGTCTTGGGGGAGGAAACCTACAAAATACCAAAGCCTCCTTATGAGGAGGCACCCCCGCTCGCTCGCGTAGGGGGAATACCTCTGCAGTTCTCAAGGGTCTGGCAGGGTGTCGAGACAGATAGGGGACTTCCTCAATAGGTCCAGGGTACAAACTGGAGTTCCAAGAGTTCCCGTCTCCTCGTTTTCTCAGAGCAAACATTCCTAAGGATCCAGAGAAAAAGAAGTCTTTCTTTCAAGCATTGGACCATCTTTCATGGTCCCCATGAAAGAGCAGGGGTTGGGGTTTTGTTCAAACCCTTTTTCACAGTGCCAAAACTGAATGGAGATGTCAAACCCATTCTGGATCTCAAAAATCTAAACCGGTTCCTGAATATCCACTCTTTTTTTGCATGTAGTCAATTCAATCAGTTGTCTCCATCCTACAAGGAGGAGAACTTCTGGCGTCAATCGACATCAAGGATGCATACCTCCATGTGCCTATTTCCCCGCTCACCAGTAATATCTACCTTTCAAGGTGGAAAATCTTCATTTTCAGTTTGTAGCTCTGCTTTTCGGTCTAGCTACAGCACCATGAGTGTTTACAAAGCTTCTGGCCCCTCCTCTAGCCAGATTAAGGGCCCAAGATATAACGATTATAGTTTACCTAGACGATCTGCTCTTGTGATAGACCAGTCAGTAGCCCGCTTAGACCAAAGTATGGTCACCACATTCAACTACCTGGAATACCTAGGTTGGATTCTCAACCTAGAGAAATCTTCTTTAAAACCATGAAGGAGTCTAGAATACTTGGGTATGATCATAGATACACCCAGAAAAGGGTATTCCTGACCCAGGCAAAAATCAGCACCATAAAGGAACTGATTTAGGTGGTCGAAACAAGAAGCATCCTTTTATTCAACTTTGCATGAGGTTGTTGGGAAAGATGGTGGCTTCATGCAAGGCCGTTCATTATGCTCAGTTTCGTTCGAGGCTGCTGTAAAACAGTATCCTATCGGCTTGGAACAAGAAGGTCCAAGCTTTAGATTTCCCAATGTGTCTGACTCCAAAGGCGCGCAGGAGCCTCAGTTTATGGTTAATAACCAAAAATCTGCAAAGGGGAAAATCCTTCCTACAGTTATCTGGGAAGTGGTAACAACATATGCCAACCTTTTTTAGGTTGGGGAACAGTCCTGGAAGAGGCAACTGTCCAAGAGAAGTGGTCCAGATCAGAAATGACTTTGCTCATTAACATTCTAGAGCTTAGGGCAGAGCACTTGGCCCTGAGGGCCTGAACGTTCAGTTTACGGAATTGTCCTGTCAGGATCCAATCCGACAATGCCACAGCAATGGCCTACATCAATCACCAAGGGGGTACAAGAAGTTGTGCGGCCCAGAGAGAGGTGAATCATATCCTATCTTGGGCAGAAAACAATGTACTTTGCCTATCTGCAGTCTTCATTCTAGGAATAGAAAATTGGCAGGTGGACTACTTGAGTCGCCAGCAGTTGTTTCCGGGAGAATGGTTCCTTCTTCCTGATATCTTCCTGTCAATATGTCAAAGATGGGGATCCCAGACGTAGATCTGTTTGCGTCCAAGTTCAACAAAGAAATCAACAACTTTGTGTCAAGAACAAAGGATCCGCTAGCATGCAGAACAGATGCCTTGGTGTTCACGTGGAATTAGTTTTCACTGATATTATGCATTCCCTCCTATTCTGCCTGTGTCCACGACTTCGCAGGATCAAGCAGGAAGGGAAGTCGGTGATTCTTGTGGCCCCCCAACGTGGCCCAGGAGATCTTGGTATGCAGAGATCATAAGGATGGCGGTAGGGGTCCCATGGACCCTACCACCATGTCCAGACCTTCTCTCGCAAGGTCCGGTATTCCATCCTACTTTACAAACGCTAAATTTAACAGGTTGGCTATTGAGACCCACGTTCTGAAGAAACGTGGGCTGTCAAGTTCAGTGGTGTCTACCTTGGTTAATGAAAGGAAGCCAGCCTCCAGAATCACATATTATAGAGTCTGGAAGGCATATGCCTCCCGGGATAAATCCAGGGGTCAGCACCCCAGGAAGTATGTCATAGGTAGAATCCCTGACTTTCTGCAGATGGGGTTAGAAATGCAGCTGGCCTTGAGTACTTTCAAAGGCTAGGTCTCGGCCTTATCGGTACTGTTTCAACGACCACTTGCTTCGCATTCTTTGGTTCGTAGTTTTTTCAGTGCTTAATGCTGTTTAACCCCCCCCCCCCCCCCCCCCCCCGTTAGGTCACCCCTGAACCCTTGGGACTTGAATTTAGTTCTGTCGGCGTTACAAAAACATCCTTTTTGAGCCGATACAACATATTCCCTTAGTCCTTTTGACAAGGAAACTAATTTTTCTGGTAACCATATCTTCTGCAAGAAGGGTATCAGAGTTGGCTGCTCTTTCTGGTAAAGAGCCATATTATTATTCACAAGGATAAGGTAGTATTGCGTCCTCACTCATCCTAACTTTCTACCAAAGGTAGTGTCAGGTTTTTATCTAAACCAGGATATTGGTCTACCTTCACTTTTTTTTTACAGAACCCTGTTCTATGGCAGAAAAGTCATTACATTCTCTTGATGTGTTGAGAGCAGTCACAGTCTACTTAAAGGCGACTGCTCAGATTCGAAAAATGGATGTTTTCTTAATTATACATCATGGGACACAGAGCCATAGTAATTACTATGTGGTATGTCCCAGAGCAATGCCAAAAGAGGGGAGGGAGACACAACCAAAGTAGGGCAACATGAGATCAGAGGACTTATACTGCTGCCTGCAGCACACTGTGCCCAAAGGTGACATCCTCATGTCTTTTTACATCCACCTGATGGAATCTGGTAAATGAATGACTGAAGACCAAGTTGTGGCCTTGCAGATTTGAGCCATGGAGGTTTGGTGATGCACTGCCCTGGAAGCACTAACAGCCCTGAAGGAGTGCGCTTTGATTTGAGAGGGTGGAATCTACCTCTTTAAACCATAAGCTAGAATGATTACTTGTTAAATCCATTTAGAAATAGTAGATTTCGATGCTTCCTGTCCTCTTTTAGGACCTTCAGGCAATACAAACAAAATAGGATTTTTATAACACCTTACCTGTAAAATCTTTTTCTTTGAAGTACATCACGGGACACAGAGGTCCCTCCCCTCTTTCTGGTATGCAAGTGTATTGCTTTGCTACAAAAACTAAGGTACTCCCAGTAGTGGGAGGGGTTATATAGGGAGGCAATTTCCTATTTAAGGTGTGCCAGTGTCCATCACCTAAAGGTTGCCTATAACCCACATAGTAATTACTATGGCTCTGTGTCCCGTGATGTACTTCAAAGAAAAGGATTTTACAGGTAAGCTGTTATAAAAATCCTGTTTTTTTGCTTTAATTTTCTACGAAGGTATACTGACTGTTTATGGTAGAGCATGTTGAAGTAAAAAGGCAATTTTCATCATTAATACTTTGAAATATGATTTTTGCCAAGTAATTATTACAAGTCAATGATATGGTTGATAAATATTTTGGTTGATCTGTTTTTTTTTTTGTTTTTTTTATTTCTTTTTTATTTTTACCCTCACTGTTGAACTTTGTAACCTATCAAACACTGTACATTTTTTTACCCCTGTAAGTTTTTAATTAGTAATGTTTTTTGACACGCATAACTTCTGAAAGGTATATTCAACTTAGTCATTGTGATATCTAATTCAAATTTAGATCTTGAATAAGAAAATTTATAATAAAACTTGGTAAAAAAAAATATATAAAATATAAATGTATTAAATATGTGCAAAGGCCGGTAATGTCCAGAAGCTTGTTGTTGTAACCTGTCAAAACCCAGCTTGGTGTGGACAAAGTATTGGAAACTGATTCTTAATTGAGACGCGGTAGTGATTGTTGCGTCTTATTTATTATTGCTGTTCATAGTAGATTGCTATGTTATACGTTTTTTTTTATTTTTTTTTCTTAGGTTGGCGTCCAGCCTTTAAATACTACAACATGTGGGTGTCGCTCATTGGTGCCCTCCTCTGCTGTGGCGTCATGTTTGTCATCAACTGGTGGGCAGCGCTTTTAACATACGTCATAGTTATTGGATTGTATATATACGTTACCTATAAGAAGCCGGGTAAGTTAAAATGATAAAGTCTCGTCTTTTTTTTTTTTTTTCTTTAAAAATAACAAACATGTTCTACTTACCTGCTCTGTGGAGTGGTTTTGTACAGAGGAGCCCAGATCCTCATCCTTCTCAGGTCCCCCGCCGGCGCTCCCGGACCCTCTCTCCTGTCGAGTGCCCCCACAGCAAGGAGCTTGCTATGGGGGGACCCGAGCTGCAGCTTTGTGTGTCCATTTAGACACTGAGCCACAGTTTGGCACCGCCCCCTCTCTCTCCTGATTGGCTAACTGACTTTGACAGCAGTGGGAGCCAATGGTGCCGCTGCTGTGTCTCAGCCAATCAGGAGAGTCCCAGACGGCCGAGGCAATCATACACATCGCTGGATCGAGATGGGGCTCAGGTAAGCATTAGGGGGGCTGCTGCACACTGAAGGTTTTTTATCTTAATGCATAGACTGCATTAAGATGCTAAACCTACTGCTTATACAATCACTTTCAATTTCCACTAACCTTTCAGGGCCGGTAAACCTAATCACAGCAGATTCATGGCTGGTGTATTTAATCACAGCAATATCAGAATCGGTGTATTCAATCAAAAAGCTTCATTATTAGTCAAATCACAAAAATTGTTAAAAATGAAATCCTATGGTGTACAGCACTCATGGACCATATTACCATATATAGTATACCACTTATAACAATTGTAAGTTAAAGTGTATTACTAAAAACATTCCAGTTGATCACACAGTGTCCATAATAAATAAAAAGTCCTTTTATATATAGAAAATCATATTCTGAGTCTGTGAAACCGTGTCCTTAATAAAAAGCGCCCTGTGCAAATAAAATGCCAGAAACAAAATCTACTTTCAATACACCCTAATTTACAATTTTTAAAAGTGGTATGCTATATATGGTAATATGGTCACGGTACACCATAAGATTTCATTTTTAACTATTTTTGTGTTGTGCATGGCAGCTAGATTTTATTCAGCACAGGTATGTTTATTATTGGTCATATCACAGCAACATTTCACTATAGATTGCTGCTGCACCTGTGCCTTATAGCATTTTAAACCATTTGTACATTTTATGTACGTGATACCCATTTTATATTGTGTTTAGACTTTATTTTTTTAAATAATATGGTAGGCACCATGTACCTTGTTTCAGCAGTTATTGTTACAGTGATTTTTTTTTTTTTTTTTAAATATGCGAGAGGACGTTTACTATAGTGAATAGCTTCTCTGATAGGTGGCTGTTGCATTTTGTTTAGTAGTCTTTGGGAGAAGCGTTCCTGTGTGAGGATTAGCTAGGATCTCATTCATAATGGGCTAAAGAATGCAGAGGGTTTAATTGTGAGGTTGCACTGGTCTGTGTTGAGCTGTGAAGCTATTTGTAGTATATCTCACCCATCTGCTGATTTGAGGCATTTAGAAAATATTTATATCAATGGAAACTATTACATAACACAGCAAGAATTGGATTGGTCTGTTATATGTAGCTTTGCAGTAGCTTATGAACATGACAATTATGTCTTTTATGTGGCAAAAAAAAAAAACATTCTTTTTTTTTTTTTTTTTAATAAAGATAGCTCTTGCTTTCTGATGAATGTGTTATTGAAGAATGAGAATGGAACATATTAATCATTTTGAATAATATTTATTCCCTTTATTTTATGTTCAGGCTCTCAATCATTGCAATATGTGCCCACAATGGGAAATGTACAGGTTTAACTTGTTGCCCTGCAGAAATTGTTTTTTAGATTGACTACTTAGTATTTCAGTTCATAAAACGGTTACTTTTTTTTTTTTTAAATCAGATTGTATTTGTTAGAAAAATATTTCTCTTTTTTTTTTTTTTTTTAGCCTACTCTATAAGAAGTGTTATACAATCTTCAGGGTTATTAGGACACAATCCATTTGTAAAGATAACCACACAGGATGTTTCAACCTTAAAGTAGTACTAATTCGAGATTGTAGTAACTGACTTTCAATAGGTGTCTGTTAAGGAAAGTGGAAGGATGGGCAGTTTGGTGATAAAATACCAGGTTGTGAGGGAAAAAAAGAAGCAGGTTGCATGTTTTGAGTTAGAGGAGATCTAGGGCTAGAATTATTGCTCTCGCTCTACCTATCATGGCAATACCTCACATGTGTGGTTTGAATACCATTTTCACGTGTGAGTTCGCTTCTGCACGCGAGCTCGGTGAGACAGGGCGCGTTTAAAACATTTTTTTTTCTTATTTATTTTACCTTTTATTTTTACACTGTTCTTTAAAAAAAAAATTGTGTCACTTTTTTCTTCCTATTACAAGGAATGTAAATATCCCTTGTAATAGAAAAAAAAGCATGACAGGACCTCTTAAATATGAGATCTGGGGTCAAAAAGACCTCAGATCTCATATTTACACTAAAATGCAATAAAAAAACAAACAAACAAAATGTCTCTTTAAGAGCTATGGGTGGAAGTGATGTTTTGACGTTGCTTCTGCCCTGCAAGCGTATGGAGACGAGTGAGAGCCATCTTCCCCTCACTCGTCTCCATACCAAGCTAGGGAGCAGACCCAATGGCCTCTGCCACTACCGACGGCTCCGGTAAGCTGCGCCGATAAAAGTGATCTCGCGGCGAACTCGCCGCAAAGACCACTTTTATCGGAAAACCGGACCACTCACTGAAGAAGCTAACTGCTCCCATAACAACGGTATCCCTCTTCAAAGTGCCGACATATATCGGCGTGAGCTGGTCTGGAAGTGGTTAAATGTAATTGTAATGCCTTCTGTTACCTCCAGTCTATCAGCCTCCACCTTCTCTGGGTTCAAATGCTGATCTTCCCTGCACACAGTCTTTAAAGTGATTTTTTTTTAAAACTACAAACATGTTATACTTACCTGCTCTGTGTAATGGTTTTGCACAGAGCAGCCCTGATTCTCCTCTGAGGTCCCCCACCGACGCTTCTGTCTCCTCCTGCCTTCAGAGTGCCCCTATAGCAAGCAGTAAAGTATAGTATAGAACCATTCACTTCCTGCCCAGGACTACATGTTCCATGGGGCATTGCTCCTCACACATTCACAAGTTCTCATGCACTTACTGACATGTTTGGATGGTGTACTGAGCTGTATGTGTGCTGCATTGCATTTCCGGATATGTTAACAAATAATGCATTCTGTATGCAGCCAAACTAATCGGCTAACCGATTAATCGATTTTGAAAATCATTGACAACTATTTTCATAATCGATTGGTTATCGATTTGTTGTTTCAGCCCTAACTGCTCCTCCAGCACTCATTGGAGTGCTATGTTGGGGAGGGGGCAGGCGGCAGGCGCAGCTGGCTCCGACTCTCAGCCTCACACTGAAAGACGAAGCCAGCTGTCAATCAGCAGGATGGATCCTGACAATATTGTCGGGGTCCTTCCAGAGCCTGAAGCAGCTCTGCCACATCAGCTGATGGGTAATGGCCTGCTATCAGGTGACTGGGCAACAGGAGTGCAAAAGTAAGTGCTCTTCTGCAACCGACAAGGGAGGCTTTGGCCATACTTCTCTTTTAAATATAATTCTTATATTTAGTATTTGGAGTGTTATTGATTTTGCAGGCACATTTTTTTAAACATAATCTATTGCCCTGTCTTAGAATGTTAAGTCAAAAGAGTGGGGTCATTGATGTGGACATATGTGCATGAGGTGATGTACTAAAGTTTGTCAGCACCAGAATAGTATGCTGCAGGTGTCTAGTGACAGCTGCATTGTGACAAAACACAGTTGGTGACCACATTTCCTAACGGAATACAAATGTGGCTGAGATCCTTCCTGCACTGCACATTGTCTTGTTGCTATGTAGTTTACCAAAAGTTTTGACTTTTCGTGCCTGGGATTTTTCCTGTGAAGACTTCTGTCAGTTTATTATACAGAAAAATCTATTTGCTCCTTGCCTTGGAAATAGATGTAAATTACCAAAAATGAAATCTGAATTTTCTCTTTGTGTTTTCCAACCAGTCCAAAAAATTATCAATAAGCCCTCTTAGTAATGTGTACAGTGGTGAGTAACGTTGGTAAACCACAGTACATTGTGTGTGGGCTCCTACATGGTTGGCATAGCTTGTAAGAACCATTGTGGCTGAAAAACAATAACATAAAACACCAATTCCTGAGTGCAGTCTTTATTTAGCCTGGTAGTGCCCAATATCTGTTATGTGATCAGATTGTAATACAGAGCCATAGCAATCTACCACACAAATAACTAACTGCTACAGGAACTGGATGTTGGTGGATTGCCACACAGGAAACTTATCATTTATGTTAATCTCTTGCGACCCACGTAAGGCGCGTTTCACATGGGCGAACCGATCGGACCCTCCATTATCCTCTATGGAGCAGCTGATGTAAACGGACATGTGTCTGTTTACACCTGCTGACATCCAGACGTCTAGGGGATCGGATGGCAGTCGGGTGTAAATGGACAGGGGACATCCATCTGACCACCCATAGATGAGAGCAGGCTCTGTCCGCTCTGCAGAAGTGAAGCAGACACGGACCAGCCATCCGCCAGCTCCATAGGGATCAGTGGACAGATTCCCAACTGAGGAGTGTGGAAGGGGCCTAACATATGCGGAGTGGCAAAGGGGGTCTACTTTAGCGTCCACACGCTGCACGTATAGTAAGTGTCTATAGACAGTAGAGATTTCTGTGATGAGAACATGCTCAATGCGCTAAAAAGAGCTATTATTCCATACTAATAGTTGGAATCCCCTCAAGACTGACTCTGAAAAATGTGACCACTGTGACAGTCAATCACAATGGTCACATGATTGGCCGAGAGTCAGTAGGCAGAAAAGGCAGCGAAAAGAGTGCAGCAGAAATGTATTCATGGGAGAGGGTCCAGAAGACTTCACGTTGCCCAAGATGACTGCACCTGGGACTTCTTCCCTCTCTCCCCGAGTCCTGCTGGAAGGGTGGTCTGTGTCCACACTGTGGGAAGATATCGCAGAGTGCACCCCTTCCTTGCCAGGAGTTTTAGCAAACTGTTGCAACCTTGCTGCTGCATCTCTGTTCTTGCAGGGAGGATGGGGGTGGTCAGGTCACGTTCACAGGTCAGGATTGCTAATGGATCACTTGCAGGAACGATGAGAAGTATATATTTTCACATTCCCTACTCGGCCATGCTCTTAGAAAAGAATTTGATGCAGCTTGCAGAAGCTCCTTGAAATCAGCAACACAGATGCAGTGATTTGATTGACTCCAATGCTTCTGTACATGGGCCGAAACATAAGTGTTTCTTCTTTGCATAGAAAGTTATATTAAAGTTTACATTTTCTTTCAGATGTGAATTGGGGTTCTTCAACACAAGCTTTGACCTATCTGAATGCACTACAACACACCATCCGACTGGCGGGTGTGGAAGACCATGTGAAAAACTTCAGGTAAAAAAAACAAAGTAGTCTGGATTGTCCACCTATCCTGCTGCACATGTACAGGTATTCACACTTGTGCTCTTATTCAGTAAGCCAGTGCAGAAACCCATATCAAGCAATCAGAAAACATCTTTCTGTCCTCTGTTTATCTACATATAGAAAGCAAAGTGTTTTTAATAATTGAAAACATTCTCAGGTAACCCATTCGCTGTCATCCTTATCCTTTTTTTTCAATTTTTTGGTTAATGTTAGTTGGTGACCTGAAACAACAATGTATGTATTAGAAATTCCTGACCTTGTGACTAGTGGGATATTTTTTCTCAGTGGCTCAGTATATAGAAAAATAAGGATAAGGGCTCTTTCACATGGGGCGGATCAGTGATGATCCGCCCCGTGAACATCCGCTTACTCAGCGGGGATCGCTCCGCCGATCCCCGCTGAGCAGGAAGATGACGACAGGTCCGTCGCTGCACACTGTGCAGCGACGGACCTGTCAGAGCGCCGCTCTCCCCTATGGGGGATCGGGTGATGACGGACCGTAGAGTCCGTCGTCACCCGATCTGATCCGAAAACGGATGGATAAGTAGGGTTTTCCTCTGTTACACTTTTTCGGATCGGAGCGGGTCGGATGTCAGCGGACGTTCATCCGCTGACATCTGCTATTCCATAGGGATACATGTATGTCATGACATACGGATCGCCCGTGTGAAAGAGCCCTAAGAATGATGACACCATCATCATGACGGTTTACCTGTACAGGCATTTGCCCAGCTACTACAAACCGTCACCATATTTTCTAATATACTTATTTCCTTTGTTCTCCATCTAATGTTCGTAATGCTTTATTGTCCTGAAGTACCTCAATCCAGAAAGTAATGCATTATAACCACTAGATAGAGCTGATGATCATATGAAAATAACATGTCAGTAACCTGCAATTTCTAGTACGCTTCTAGCTAAACGACATAATTTTGATGTGGTAGATAGCATATAATAGTTGTATACAGCCTGAGGATTCTTTTTTTTTTTTTTTTTCTATTCCTTTAGGCCACAGTGTCTTGTTTTGACAGGTGCACCAAATTCACGGCCAGCTCTTCTTCACTTAGTTCATGCCTTTACAAAGAATGTTGGCCTGATGATCTGTGGACATGTGCATATGGTAAGATGTCAATTTCTCGTGTGTATATTTTGTTGTAATACCACAGCTTGTTTCCTATGTCAGTAAGTTCACTGGCCTGGGGCTCTCCAGTTTCATACCTGGTTAACTTTTGCAATGTTTTTCACATTGATGTTACAATTGTTTTCTTTGCTATATGTACCTTTTATATAATGCTTTTTATTAATATTTCCTTCTTTTTTTTTTTTTCTTTATTTGCACAGGGTCCTCGTAGGCAAGCCCTAAAGGAAATGCTTACAGATCAAGCTAGATATCAGCGATGGCTTATTAAACATAAAACCAAAGCTTTCTATTCTCCAGTGCATGCAGAAGACTTGCGGGATGGAACCCAATATCTCATGCAGGTAAGATCATTATCCCAGCTCTGTTCATTATTTGAAAATAATCATGAGCCGCTTCACCGGCCTGAGGATTTGAAATCCCCAGGGCTTAATCTCCTATCCATACCGCTCAGCGTGTAGGGATAGGAGGCATTCTAATTTGTCAGCACCGTCACATGGACAGCGCTGACCAATCAGATTCCATCTATTGTCAGTGCTGGAGGAGAGAAATCCAGGAGGTTAAGTGCCTGATAGCACAGTGTGACCTGGGTGGGGGGTCCAGTGTTCACCTTACAGATTACCTGTAAAGGTGAACTTGCCCTTTAAGCATAAAGACACGTTCTGATTGTGCAGAGTTTTATACTCAATTATATAGATTCAGAGTCTGTCAGATTGGATATATATATATATATTATTGTGTTTGCATTTAACTTGGCTTTAGTGGCAGCACAAAGTTCTCTTCCTAGACAGCAGGCTACAGAGACAGACCATTGCTTTCTGTGTAAGATAGCACAGCACAACAGTGATTTCTCCTGCCTTGGGGCCCATTCAAAAGGAATGAGCTGTTTGAATACTATGTGCAACCAGTGAAGAATAAAGTTCATTGCATCTTATGCTTTTCCACATTTTCAAAAGGCTAAATCCACTTTTTGCGGAAACATAATGAATGCAAATATATTGATATTAAATATAGATAATGTATAGAAAAAAATGTACAATTTTTATTTTATTTTTTTGCAGCATTGGTGATCGGAGAACTGTAGGTGCTAGGGCTCCTGAAGACTTTTCCTCCAGCTCTATGTCTGTACCAAGGTACAGACTTTCAGTTGGAGAGCTAGAGGAAGTGTCAATGGACTAGGAACGCTTTGATTACCACACTTGTGTTCTATTGATAATTACAAGTTGGTCTTCCGCGGAGGAAGATTGGACTTGTAGTTCATTCATCCAGTGAATGATGCTGCTGTGCAGGTGGAGCCCCGCACAGCCATGCCAATTTCAAAAGTGACAGCTTCTGCGGGGGAAAGAAACCCACACACGCTGTCACCGGGTAACTCTAAATAAGGGTTTAACAGTGCAAAAGGTGAAGTTAGCCTTTTACTGAACAAACTGAAGCTAAACATTGATTGGATACTGCACACAACTGCTTCAGATTCTGACTGCTCCAGTTTTAGAAACTTCTCCCCATTGGTTGAATTTAGAGGTACTATTTAAAGTTTTTATCTATTTACCTTTTTGGCTCACAGATACCCTCTTACATCTTAAAGCCATGCAGACAAAATCTCATGGTTTCAGATAATTTTTTTTTCTAGAATTATAGCAATGTCTTAAGTTTAGGATTAAGTCAATGTCTAATGTTTGGGGTGTATACGTTATACATATATGTAGGTTTTAATAATATGTGCAAAACATGAAAATTCCTTTGGCCACTTAGCTGTAATTTGCCTCTGGTGTTGAAGGGGTTAAGTATATATTGTATAGGTCTACACGGACCTTGCGCATAGGATTTTGAGAATACACAACATAATCTTTTGATGCCAAATATAATTGCTTGGCAGGCTGCTCTCACACCTTGGCTTAAAGCCTAAATCCATCTTTTTTTTTTTCACCTTAAATAGTTTGTTTGGGCTAAGCTGGCCCAAACAAACTATTTCCTTTACAAACTGCTACAGCTGCTGTCATGGCCATATAAACTGAATGTAGCATCTTCTTTGTTCCGGCAATGGTACAGGCACTTCCCATCTGCTGCCGTAACAAAATCGAGTTGAGCTGAGCACTGCTCAGTCATTCAAAGGAGGTCTTGTTTTTTTATCAATGAATACAAGGCTTCCTCAGAGTTGGTGAGGTGGAGATTGTGACGTTATCTGCCTGCCTCTCCACCTTGACCATTCAGAGGAAGCCTTGTATTCATTGATAAAAATGCAAGGGTTCCTGTGAATGGCTGATTGATTTTGTTCTGGCAGCAGATGGGAAATACCTGTACTACTAATGGAGCACTATGCTGTAAACTGTATGTAACTATGCTACATACAGTTTATATGGCGTTGATAGCAGCCTCAGCAATTTGTAATGGAAATAGTTCATTTGGGCCATCTTGGCCCCAACAAACTATGCAAAATGAAAGAAAAGATGGCATTAGGAATAAGTTAGATGTATTTTACCAGAGTTGGGTAAGGTGTTATGTGCCTCAAACTACTGACTAAACCATACACTGTCTCTTTGAACTGTAGGCTGCTGGGTTAGGACGTATGAGACCAAATACTCTTGTTGTTGGCTTCAAGAAAAATTGGCTTCAGTGTGATATGAAAGAAGTGGAGACCTACATTAGCCTTTTTCAGTAAGTACAGGCATAACTGTTATCTTCAGTGGAGATTTCTTACTATCTTCTCTAATTATTGACCATAGAATCAGCTTTTCCTGTATATGATCGTTTGGAGAAAATCCCAGAACGCCCTATAGCAGATTTGCTATATATAAGTGATTCTGCACTTTTGCCTAGGGGGTGCGCGGATGCCGCTTATGCTGTTATTATTTACAGCAGAAGCCGATCTGCGGGTGCTGGCCACTCGATGTCCGCTGGCACCTGCCAATCATCAGTAAAACAAGGAAGATAACCGCAGGAAATAAAATACCTCTTTGTCTTGTAAAAGCAGCATATACAGTACACAAAAACGCTGGCTAGGCACACAGTTAACCCTTTGCTCACCCTAGATGTTTAACCCCTTCCCAGTCAGTGTCCTTAGTACAGTGCATATTTTTAGCATTGATCACTGTATTGGTGTCACTGGTTCCTGCAAAGTGTCAGTTAGTGTCCGATTGTCAGCCACAATATCACAGTCCCTCTAAACCTCGCTGATCACTGCCATTACTAGTATAAAAAAATTAAAATTCTATAAATATATACCATAGTTTGGTTTATACAAACGTAATAGAGTTTACAATCAATCTACGCTTATTGGGATTTTTTTAACCAACGACATGTAGCAGAATGCATATTGGCCTAAATTTATGAAGACGTTTCACTTTTTCACTTTTCTTTTTTATGGATATGTTTTATAGCAGGGAAAAAAAAAAATATATATATATATATATATATATATATATATATATATATACACCGGTGGGTGTGTATATATATATAATCTTTTTTTTTTTTTTTTCAAATTGTCGGTTTATTTGTTTATAGCACACCAAAAAATGCAGAGGTGATCAAATACCAACAAAAGAAAACTCTATTTGTCTATTTGTGGGGAAAGGACATAAATCTATTTGGGTACAGTGTTGCATGACCACACAATTGTCAGTTAAAGTAACACAGTACTGTATCGCAAAAAATGGCCCGGTCATGAAGGAGGGTAAAGTGGTTAATGTAAGCTGGGTGAGCTGAGGTACCCAGAATTCAACTTGAATGACATCAGTGCTTCTTTGTTTTTAGAATGATTTGCTCTACAGTACCTGCAGCTACAGTGGACAGAGAGAGCTTATTTGTTTACTGCCTGTACAAAATATGGAAATATTTGAATGTCCATAGCCTGACCACAGGTTCACTTTAAGCTTTTGGTGCTAAAATGCAAAAGAATGTATTGTAAACATTTCCAAAGACTTGCACACACTTTTAGGTGTGGAATAGTGTTAGAAAATATGCCACCAAATATGACTGCAGTGCAGAGGATGGCTGTAATTCGATATTTAGCTTGGTGCTCAGGTCTGGTAATGTAGTGAGCTAATAACACACAAAAAAAAAAGTAGATTCCTTGATGAGATATGTACACATACATCATACAGACCGCCAATAGTTTACTTCATTACAAGGAAGCAGCATTTTCAGTTTTGGCAGTTTTAGAAAATTGCTGCAACTGCAGATTAAAATGAAAAGGTAATCTTTGTTAACATGCAACCTGCAAAAGGGACTTTTGTAGCAAATCTAGTTTAACTGTTTAGCCACTTTTTTTTTTTTGTACTCCAGGCAAACAAAAAAAATACATAGAGCAAATACATGTATGCATCCTGTTTTACCTGCAAAGCAATTTTATATTTCTCTCTATCCAATGCCAGGCAGTAGAGACAGCTAGGAGACTTGAAAAATACAAGTAAAACTTATGTAGGAGGATTTGTTTCATCTCTGTGTATCATCTGAGGCTTCACTGGGTATAGGAGAGTGTTTACAACCACTTTAATTAAAGTGATTGTAAAGCTTCGTTTTTTTTTTTTGTTTGTTTTTTTAAATAACAAACCTGTCATACTTACCTGCTTTGTGCAAGGGTTTTGCACAGAGTGGCCCGATCCTCCTTTTCTGGGGTCCCCAGGCGGCGCTCCTCTTCTTGAGTGCCTCCACGGAGAGCCACTTTCCATGGGGGTACCCGTGCGGTCCCGCCCCCCGTCCCTGGTGTCACAGGATTTCATAGAATGCATTAAGGTGAGGAATTGATGGTTTACAACTCCTTTACAGCCGAATGTTACGGATTTTACTTTTGTGAAAAACAATCCATGTCCATTCACTTGTTTGTTTTTTTTGATTGTGCCCAGACCTTAAAGAGGAAGTAAACTCTCCAAATATATACATAATTTTTTTTTCCTTCCCTGCAAAATAAAGACATAATGTGCTGGTATGCATCGCACGTTATGTGACACGTGCCTGCAAACAAAGCCAGCGTTGTCGTCCCCCCGGAGGCCGCATCCACCTTTGCCTGTTTTCCTTCCGGCTGTGTGAATGGCCAGAACCAAGTGACGTCACTCCCGCTCATGCACGTGGGAGCCGCCAGTCACGGCACATGCTTCTGAAGAAACGCCACGGAGTGTCGTTCTTTCTGAGCACATGCACCGATGACATTGGCGCGGTATACTGTAATTATCCCCTAAACTGCGCACGTTTTAGGAGATATTTACAGTACCTAAATCTAAGTCTTATTCTAGGCTTACCTATATGTACAAATTATACAGGAAGGTTTACAACCTCTTTTAACCGACCCTTGTTAGGTCTATGTGCAGGAGGATGCAAATGAATGTGTGGCCGTGGACATGCGTCCATTTACATCTAGAGCCCTCTGAGTCTGCCCATAGACCTGAAGCTTCCAATCGGATCGCCCTGAAAAACTGACAGGTGAATCTGAACTCAATGGCCATGTGAAAGGAGCCAAACTTCTGTATAACCATTGCATCTTGCTGCTTGAGTTTGAACAAACATAGGGGGTTATTTACGAAAGCCAAATCTACTTCGCACTACAAGTGCACTGCAAATGCACTTGGAAGTGCAGTCGTCGTAGATCTGAGGGGGACATGCAAGGATAATAAAAAACAGCATTTTAGCTTGCACTTGATTTGATGATAAAATCAGCAGAGCTTCCCCTAATTTCAGATCTTCCCCCTCGGATCTACAGCAACTGCACTTGCAGTGCACTTGCAGTACACTTGTAGTGCAAAGTGGATTAGCCTTTAGTAAATCAACCCCATAGACTACCTATTTTAAGGGTCCATGCACATTGGGCTTAAAAATTGCTGCTTCTACAGCGTTTTGCCTGTAGAAGCAGCTCAATCTAGACTATGTGTCAGTGCACATTAGGACGTTTAGACGCATATTTCAAGCACAGCGTTTAGAGGCAGAAAAAAACCCCTTCTGGTTTGTGTTTTTGATAGGACTTTTCAGGCATGAAAAAAAAAAAAACGCTAACCGCCTGCACAAAAATTATCTATATGAGCCTTTTTTTTTCTGCCAAAAGAACTGCTGTTTTTTTTAAGCTCCGTGTGCATGGACCCTAATACTACTTTCAAATTCCTCTGCGTTTATAAATTTAGTAGAATGCACATCAAGGCTTTCTTGCCCCCTATTATTCTATCTGTTTCAATTTTCTATAATAAAAAATTTGGTTTTGTTTTTTGAACCTTCACCATTTGACATGTGTTCAAAAAACAGATAATCTTACATTGGCAGTAATGCTGGCTATTTGATTAGAGACCCCAATCTTTATCAATTGAAGACCTTCCTCTACATTGTGGGTGCCCTATGTTTCTTGTGACTCTGCAATGTGCTGTGCCAGATGTGAGAAGGCTTGTTCAACTGCATGCTCCCTTTGCTGAGTAATGTGATTTTGATTTATGACATTGCTCTCAGCTGCTTTCAGTAAAGAAAACAAACAACAACAAGGAATACAGTGTTTGTATGAGGGACAGACAGTCGCAGCAGCAGAGGCAAGCGGCCCACATACGAGTCTTTCAGTTAGTTGATTACAGGCATTTACTGTTTCCAAATATTCATCTTTCCCTGAATCAAGTCTTGCCTGGGTTATGACTGATTTTCACAGCTGGAACACGTTGCTGTTAATGCATTTATTTACAGAAAATTGTATAAATTTGCATCTTGCAAAATTCTGGGCACATTTGACTTAATCTTGACTTGGAAGCCGTTAAATTGAAAATTTTTATAGCTTGCGGTGAACTCGCATGTGAAAACAGTAGGAATTCTTTTATGGAAACTGCAGGAAAGAACAGTATATTGTTCATTCCAGACTGATTACAACTTGTCTTGTTATAGCATAGTATTCTTTTCCTTCGTTTCAATCATTAAAAATCATTACAAACTTGTAAAGTAAATCACTTAAATCTGAAGACTCTGCTTTGATCAGTAGCAAGCATTGTGCAATATTCTGCTACCACAATGGCTATAAAAGTGAAAAATCTATTTAGAGGGGAGACTATAACTGCTTTGGAAAGTGTAAGTCTGAACCTGCGTTTAGTGTACATAAAAAATAAATCATAAATAATCAAAACAGCTGCACTCACTTGTTATTATGATATAAATATCAAATAAGCCTCTACATAAAGATGTGTTGCACTGTCCTTTTAAATCAATTAACAGTGCATCAAATAAAGTGCATCACTCAAACAATGGAGTCCATAAGTGCTTAGACACAAAAAATGCTAATAAACAAAAAGTGACCATGTGAGTCTATATACAGTCCCAAAAGAATTATGCGCTTTCTCCCAGGTGAATACATCCAGTGCTCTGCCACCTTCAAACCCCAATGGCTGCTTGCCAAATATTTAGACCCCTAAATCTAGAAGGTTTGACAGCACTCATATGATAACCTCAGAAAACTCCTGCAGTAATGATTGACCTCTCCCTTCCCACAGTATCAAAATGATGCTCCCGAATATAATTTACATGCAAGGAATAAAGAAGGAACCCCACAGTGTAACCCCTAAAATTCCGTGTTAGAGAAAAGAAGGGTACTCACATGTTCACGCCTTTACACAAGCTAAGTACTGGAGGAGCAGAGTGTGGTGACTGGCAGTCACTGCTCTCTGCTTTTAGAAGACCGAGAACTGAGCAGTCAGCGGTCATGTGATCACTCTGTTCTAAGTTTGAGCTGACATAGAACAGAGTATTTGTTTTTTTATATACTCATACTTCTCCTTTTAAGGGAACTTCCAATGATCTGTCTCACACTAAAATTGGCCATACATGGATCAGTTTTTTTATTTTATTTTTATTTTTTTATTTTTTTTTTCATTCGGCCAGTGGGCTGACTGAAAAAACTAAACCGATTCCCTCATCCACCCACGCAAGGTGGATGAAGGAGTTTTCCCTGCTGTGCTATTGTATTCTAACAGCAGGTACACTGATCAGCACCAAAGCCAGTTGGCTGCAGCACTGATCGAACAAATATTTTCCAACAAAGCCCATTTGTGAGAAGTCGATAGAATGAAGAACTTCTCATGAAGGGGAACAGCCATAGATGGTTTGAATCTATGCATCTATGGCCCTCTTACCACACCACTCACCAAGAGTTTCACCATGGGGTACATACAAGTATGTTATCTCAAGAAAGGAGACCACTATGTCTCTGACATATCATGTTGGTTTTTATGGAGCTCCAGTAAACCTTTTAAACTTTTTAAGCTTGAATCGGGTTAAGCTGGCCATAGGTTACTGAGTCGATTTCCCCATTTACACTTCGGAGTGGATGGGGAAATCCTCCTTGCTGTTTCTTTGTATTGCAACAGTTGGACAACTCCACCTTTTAGAATACATTGATCAGCGCTGCTGCCCATTGGTGGCATGCACTGATCGAGGAGAGATTTTCCAACAAGCCTATTCATGAAAAGTCAATAGATCGATTTCTCATGAACGGGAAGGGCCATACATGGATCGAAATTCATCTGATTCCCGCTGAACTCTTCCAAATTTCAATCCATGTGGCCAGCTTTAAGCTGGCCATAGACCAGATCGGCCAAGGTTCAAACCATGTATGGGCAGGCTGATTGTACCCAAGTCGAACAACCTGCCTGTTTGATTTTTCTACATACGATTACTGCCAGTGGCTATAGGCACTAGCACTAAACATTGTATTTTGCCATCCAGGAATGCTCCCTGCAGTGTAGCAGGAGGCATTTCCACATAAACACAGACTGTGTTGATGGGGGAATAGAGTGATTTTCTTTCCTGAAAGGAAATCATATCATCTGTGGCCAGCCTTGGCTAGAAAGGCTGTACTGCGGACAAAGCTTGCCTCAAGGCTCTCTTTGTTATAAACCTTCCAGTAAACTCTTTGATAAGGCATGACCCACTACTGTGATAACCCAAAGTAAGTAGGGCTCCATGCACACTGGCTTAAAAATCGCTGCTACTACAGGAGTTGTGTGCTCAGCCTGTAGAAGCAGCTCGATGTTCTCCTATGTGTCCATGCACATTAGGACAATTACAGGCATATTTTAGGCTTAACATTTAGAGGCAGGAAAAAAACATTTCTGGTTTGCGTTTCTGACTGGAGCTGTCTGGCAGAAAAAGCGCAAAACTCTTCTTTTTTTTTTTTTTTTTTCTTTCATATTTTTATTGAAGATTTTCAAGAAAATTACATTATACAATTGGACATTGTATGTCGTGCAACGACATTTTGGTTAGTCGATACAAGGTAAACTGTTCATCTTATAATTTCAACACATATAGCGATTCACCAACTTGGGTTAGTTATAACTTTTATTAAACATATATCTATTGTAGCTTCTAGGTTACCGGAGTTGTTGTTCGTTTTTGCGTGGTTTGACCTCTTCACTAGAGTCGCACCCCAAATGGGATCTTTAGTGCCACAGGAGTGAAGAGGCCTTGTTTTCCTTAAGATTAAATTGATGGAAATGTGCTAGTTAGAACTAGCTGTTGCAAACTACTTGTTTCTCTTGTCTACATAAAGGTATTGCTCGGTCAAGAAGAAGGGGTATGTATTAGTGTTTAGGTTAGTGGTTTGCGCATTGCGTAGTCCAGTCAGTCCATGGTTGCCAGTTCTTGTTTGTTTTCGTCACCTGGCCAGTGTGCGTAGCTGTTATGATTTCGTAGCTGTAGTGAAGAGATACTAAGTCTGTGACTTGAGTTATTGTCAGGGGATTGTCAGACTTCCAATGTCTGGTTATGTTGAGTCTTGCTGCCAAGAGGACATGAGTGATCACTGGCCTGAATGAGTATGGGATTGATTCAATGTTTAGGTTAAGTATCGCCAGTGCTGGGGAGGGATGGATTTTAATTTGGGTTATGTTCGAGATTAAATTGAAGATTCTTTCCCAGTAGTTGTGTAGTTTAGTGCATGACCAGAATACATGGAGTACATCGCTAGGAGAGGAGTGACATCTCCAGCATATGTTGGGAGTTTTCGGGTTAAAGATTGTAATTCTGGCTGGGGTGATATACCAGCGTAATGTGATTTTCTGTGTGAGTTCCCATAGGGCCGCGCAATTGGTGGCCTTGTATATAGATTTGAGGGCAAGTTGCCATTGGTCTTCCGTATAAGACTGATCTAGGTCTTTTTCCCAGCTTTGGTGGGGTTTTAGTTTAAGGAAGGTACGTTTGTTGTGAAGAATGTTGTAGAAGTAGGATATACCTCTAGTTTTAGTGGCTGTGTTGGTGAGATATTCCCAGGTCTTAGGGTGAATTTTGTAGGGGGGGAGGGTTAGAGTGTTGAGGTAGTGGTGTAGACGTACGTAAGTGAATTTATCAGATGCAGTTAGATTGAATTCGGCTTGAAGTTGTGCGAATGTTTTCATGTGGTTGTTATGTAGTAAGTCTTGTATGAGTAGTATTCCTTTGGCGGTCCAAGATGATAGGGAGATTTCTGGTAGTGTGTGATTTAGGGATTCTAAGGGGATGCAACTTAGAGACGTGGCGGGATTGGAGGTGAGTAGAGTTACTGATTTCTTCCATGCAAGTGCCGAAGCTCTCATGGTCGGGGGAAATGCTTTTGGTATAATGGTTCCCAATGGAATACTAAGTATCCAAGTTCTTAAGTTGGGTCGAGCTAATGAGGAGCTTTCAATTTGTCCCCAAAGAGTTGTGGGTTGTGTTTGGAACCAGGCAGGCATTTGAGCTAGGAGTGTTGCTAAGTAATAGTCCTCAAAATCTATAGATCCTGTTCCACCGACTAGTTTGTGTTTTACTAAGTTGTGATGGGCGCTCCTCGGTTTTTTCCCGTTCCATAAATATTTGTTGAATATTGTTTTGAGAGATTTGAAGAAGGTGTTTGGCAGGGGTATAGGTAGGGTTCTAAAATGATAGAGTATTTGGGGAAGGCATATCA
This sequence comes from Lithobates clamitans, assembly GCA_037952925.1. Classification (NCBI taxonomy): domain Eukaryota; kingdom Metazoa; phylum Chordata; class Amphibia; order Anura; family Ranidae; genus Lithobates; species Lithobates clamitans. The sequence continues at coordinate 1,461,045 of JBBGZY010000675.1, forward strand.
TCTTAAATGCCGCAAGTCTGCCCGACCATGAGAGCTCGTGTTTTGCTATTTGTTGTGAAGTAGATTGAATTTGTTGTAAGAGTGGTATGTAGTTGCATGGATATATTTTCTTAGTTTCCCTCGGGAGTTGAATGCCTAAGTATGATATGTCGGTTTCTGCCCATTTAAATGGGTATTGTAGTTGTAGGAAGTGTTTCATGGTGGTGTTTATGTTTATGTCTAGTATGAATGATTTGGTCACATTAACCTTGTAATAGGAGATCGAGCTAAACCATGTGAGCAGTTTTTGTACTTCGGCCAGGGAAACAGTCGGGTTTGTAAGGATTAGAATGACATCGTCCGCAAATAGACTGATCTTGTGGTGTGAGTGGCCTATACGCATACCTGAGATGTTAGGGTGGGAGCGTACGTGCTCAGCCAGGGGCTCCATAAGCATGTTAAATATTAGAGGGGAGAGGGGGCATCCCTGGCGTGTACCGTTAGTGATGGGGAATGGACGTGAGAGCATGCCTTCTGTGAACACTTGAGCCTCAGGGTTGGAGTACAATGCTAGGATGGCTGTTAGGATCTGTCCCTGGAATCCAAATTTGCGTAAAACTGCTTCTAAATAAGTCCAGTGTACTCTATCGAACGCCTTCTCTGCATCTAGGGAAAGAAGCAGAGAAGGCGTTCCAGTGGATTCAGCGTGGTGAATGAGGTCCAGCATTCTTCTGGTGGCATCTGAAGATTGTCTGCCTTTGGTAAAACCAGTCTGATCTTGGTGTATGATGGTTGGCATGATCTCGTTTAGTCTGTTGGCTATGGTTTTGGAGTAGATTTTTAGGTCTAGGTTGAGTAGGGAGATAGGGCGAAAATTTTGGGGGGTATCCGACTGTTTCCCTGGTTTTGGTATGGTGATTACTAGCGCTTTTAAGTATTCATTCGAGAAGCTAGCAGAGGAGGCAGCGTGGTTAAAGAGATCGGTAAGGTGTGGGATTAGTTGATTGGAGAACAATTTGTAGTATTCCCCTGTTATCCCGTCTGGGCCTGGTGCCTTGCCATTAGGCAATGAGTCAATGGTAGCCTTGATTTCCAGGTCTGTGAATGGAGCATTCAAGGTGGTCAGTTGGTCTAAAGTAAGTTTGGGTAGATTGATTTTAGTGAGGAAGTTATCAATATCGTCTGGTGTGGGTTGGGGGGTTTGGTGGTCATGTTTTAAGTTGTATAGGTCTTCATAGTAGGTACTAAAAGCATCTGCAATGTCTTGGGGGTTGGTCAGTGGGGTGTTAGTGTGGGGGTGTTTAAGTAGTGTAATTCTAGTTTTATTGCGTCTTCCTTTGAGTCGTTGGGCTAATTTCTTACCTGCCTTGTTGGAGGTAGAGTAGGAAGATGCTTTAAATTTCCTTTGAAGGAATTCATATGAGTGAAGGAGAAGGGTTTTCAGTTCCTGTCTTAGGGACAATAGTTGGTTTGTGAGTGGGTTTTGAGGGTCGCATTTGTGTTTCTTTTCTAGGTCCCCTATTTGGGCTGTTAGTGTATCTATACGCTGCGTCCTCTGTCGCTTATGATGAGAGCACAATTTAATGAGCATTCCCCTCATGTACGCTTTATGAGCGCTCCACACCACGGCAGGGTCGGGTACCGACCCCTTGTTCAGCATGAAAAATTCTGAAATGTGTTCTGAAATTTCTGGGGTGTATTTAGCATTTTGAATAATGGAGTTGTTTAGTCTCCATAGAAACGTGTTACGTTGGAGGTTGTGGTCTTGGATGGTAATTGAGGTGGGGGCGTGGTCCGACCATGCCGTGGTGTGGGTTACAGATTGAGATATTTTTTGTAAAATATACTTATCAGACAGAAACAAATCAATTCTGGAGTAGGAGCGATGTCTGGGGGAAAAAAAGGTAAAGTCACGTTCGGCGCCATGGTGACAGCGCCAGACATCATACAGATCGTGGGAATGCATAAACGCTTTTAGAGGCGATTCGCGTCTCTTTGCTGAAGAGGTAGAGTCTAGGGAGACATCTGGGACCAGGTTGAAGTCCCCACACACAATAGTGTGGCCTTTTTGGATGGGTTTTAATGTGCGGATAAGCTTGCATAGGAATCTCATTTGTTGAGAGTTCGGAGCGTACAGGTTGATGATGGTGTAGGTTGCTTTATTAATGGTGCAGATTAGGATTATGAAACGACCTTCGGGGTCTGGAAGTATTTCTAGGAGTTGGAAGTCTATGGTATCTTTGATGGCGATCATGACTCCTCTGGACTTGGTGGTATGGGTTGCGTGAAATACGTTTGGAAAGTGGTGATTGTTACACAGAGGGGTGTTAGGAGCTAGTAGGTGGGTTTCTTGGACGCAGATGATATCACTCTGGAGGTCCTTAACGGTTTTCCATAGTGAGTGGCGTTTGGCTGGATGATTAAGCCCGTTAACGTTGAGTGAAAGGATATTAAACGGCATCTTGTGAGTGTGGGCTTAGTGTAAGCTTATAATAACACTTACAGTTAGATGATCTCGTGAGGAGCTGGTCTTTTTTTCCTTTTCCAGGCGATGAAGTAAGTAGAATGCGGTGTGGAAGTCCGAGATTCAGTGCAGTTTTGTTCCGGGTGGAGGAGCGAAGAGCGTTGCTTCTGGCTGGCCAGGGGCCGAGGCTAGGATGGACTAGTAGACTGCAAATAGAGCAATACGTTAGGTGACAAGGTAGTTATAACCAGTTATGGATCGTGTATGTTTTGGGTATCGGTGAAACTTGTGCAAAAGGTCTGTGTTGTGACCTAATGATTTAGCTTGCTAGAAGATAGGTACTTGTTATAACGTTGCAAGAGAAAAAAAAACTTTGTGTAAGAGATAACAACAAAAAATGAAAAAAAACAGAATACAAAACAATCAGAGGGGGTGCTGAGCACCTGTGGGCCTCTGTAAGGGGGTACAAAGAGTCACTGCCGCGGGTAGCAGGAAACAAACAAAGAGGATAGCCATAGCACAGGGGAGCTGTTGATGCTGTTATCGGCTTAATGGATGTTGTATACTTTCATTTGGTGTTTTGATCACGTTGTCTACGGGGAGAGGATGAGATTCTGTCTTGTTGAGCGGTATTTGGCGGTTCCGGGTTTATGCCCCAGGAGTGGAGTAACTTTAGGCCTTTTTCAAGTTCTCCTATTGCGTGGGTTTGACCGTTGCGGGCAATGAGAATGGTGGCTGGGTATCGCCATTTGTATTGCAACTTATGGTTTTGTAAGCTTTTGGTGATGGGGTTCAAATGGCGTCTCATTTGGAGGGTGTATTTTGAGAGATCAGGGAATAGTTGGATTCCTGTGTATGGCGCTGGTAGTGGCGACTTAGCCCTAAGTCCCATAAGCAGCTTTTCTTTAATGTGGTAGAAGTGAACCCTCATCAGGACATCTCTGGGGACAGAGGCAGCTAGGTGGGATGGTTTAGCAATTCTATGGATTCTGTCCACAATGACGTCTCTCGGGGAGGCCTCAGGGAGAACTAAGTGCATCAGATCTTTTGCGTAGCGTGGCAGATCTGCGGGTAGTATGGACTCTGGGACCCCCCTCAATTTCACATTGTTCCTGCGAGATCTGTCTTCTAAGTCGGCCAGCTTGGCCCGCATCCATGTCTGTTCCTCTCTAATGGTTTCAAAGGCTTCAATGGTGTCGTTCACTGTGGAGGTACAGGCATGTATTCCTCTCTCAGCGTTTGTGACTCTATCATCCAGTATGTGGATGTCAGTGGTGATTTTGTGGAAGAGGGATGATAGATCTGTCATGAGGGAGGTCTGCAGGGATATGAGCATATCCTTGAGCGTTGTGTCCATGACAGGCTGCCCTGAAGTGGGGAAGGAGGCCATAGAGGAATGTAGGGCCTGGTCGAATGAGAAGGGAGTAGGAGCCTGGGCCTCAATTTGCGAGTACCGCGACCGCTGCGGCATCGCATCCATCCTCATTTTTGCCTTTGCAGGGCTACCTAGGTTGGGGTCACTCTCTGGGGTCTGTGGGAGGTTATCCACGGTACCTGTGTCTAGAGGATCTTCAGTTTCGTCATCCGGCAGGTCCGTGTATGCTGTGGACGGCGCGGCCTGGCCGGCGCCATCTTGGATCTTCCATCCCGCCGGCTTGTAAGCGAATTCGGTGAGTTTCTGCGGTATGTGGTCTGTGAATCTTTTCCTGGATGTCATCCTTGTTGTCCCCTTGCTGTAAGGAACGTAGCTGGGTAGATTAGAGCCGTTTTAGTCAGCCGATGGCGTTGGATTCTATCCCCTGGCTCAGAGCTGTGGAATTAGGCGTCCATCTGCTATCCCGGCTGGCCACGCCCCCCGCGCAAAACTCTTCTAAACGCGCCTAACCGTGTACAAAAAAACCCTCTCTATATTAGTGTTTTTTTCTGCCATGAGAACTGGAGTTTTTTTAAGCCCAGTGTGCATAGAGCCTGACTGATGCTTCCCACTGAAAAATAGACTGGATCTCCTTTTTTTGGATAGAAGACTGCATATGAATAAAAAGTTTACATTCGGGTACGTGCCTTGTTTTGTTTAGTGTCATGTAAAATAACAAGCTGTATACAGTAGATGATACATCAGCTACGTGTAATATAATGTTGTTATATACTCATTTAAGCTATGCTATGTAATAGTAACCTTATAACACTTTTTTTCTTTTTCCAGTGACGCTTTTGACTACCAGTATGGTGTAGTTGTCATCCGTCTGAGAGAAGGGTTGGATATTTCACATCTCCAGGGACAAGGTAATTGGGTGTTAAGCATATAAAAAAAAAAAAAAAAAAAAGAATATGCAAACTGTTTTTTTTTTTAAAACATACTGGACCTGTACAATGAAAATATTCACACTATTATATGCTTAAACTGTGTGCGTATTTTTATTAGTTTGCTATTAGCTTGTTTTGTAAAAACAAATAAGAAAGCGGAAGTAGATAAATATATAATGAGATTATGTGGTGTACTTTTTTTTTTTCTTTTTTTTGATTACTTTATTACAACGTTTTTACTTGTAATTGAAACCTTAAAGTTCCTACTTTTTCCCCTGTTGTGGCTTCTAATTCAATAGGTATTCTAATGCTAGCCATGCACCTGTTGATTTTCATTCGAAAACTCATGTTTTTGGAACGTTCATTTGATTATCTAAAAGTTAATAGGGGCTAATTCGACTATCGCTCCTAATGTGGTTGTAAAGTCTCCAGGTTTTTCACCTTAATGCATTCTATTCATTAGGGTGAAAAACCTTCTGTGCTGCAGCTGCCCACAGAGCACCCCCTTTTTCTTACCTGAGCCCATCCGTTCCAGCGATGTGCACAAGCCAAGCGACTCCAGCCGCTGTCTCCGTCCTCATTGGATAGATTGATAGCAGCAGGGGCGATTGGCTCCCACTGCTGTCAATCAAATCCTGTGACGCGGGGGCAGATCCGAGGATTGAGTGGCAGGGAACGCAGCAACGGGGCGTGCATGGGTGCCCCCAGGGAAAATGGCCCTTCGTGGGGGCACCCGATGAAGAGAAGGAGACAGGAGCGCCACCAGGGTACCCCAGAAGAAGAGGATCGGGGCTGCTCTATGCAAAACCCTTGCACGGAGCAGGTAAGTATAACATGTTTGTTTTTTTTTTGTTTTTTTAATGAACCTTTACAATCACTTTTAGCAGAGTTAGCAAAAAAAATTAAGGAAGGAGTCGGAAAATGTTTATTAAATCCAATATTAACAAAATTAATTTCTATTTTTCCGGCTGAAAAAAAAAATCGCAAATAGTGTTATGTACATGCACTTTTCAATGTTAAGCCAGATTGTCAGTCAGAAATCGGGACATTGGCATGGTGCTTGAATTAAAAATGTCTGAAATTAGTTGACTCCATGAAAACACCATTGAATGCTCAGAACATTTTTGATCTTTTTTTTTTGGGTGTGGTGAAGGTAGAAAAATGCAGTAGTTCAATGTGAGAAAGATAGATTATTACAACAGAACTTCAGTCAGACACCTTTCACTAAATTGACCTCTGATGTACAAGATGAAGTAATCTGGTACATCCTGTTAAGTAATCATTATTCCTCAGTTTACAGGAGTCAGAACAATTCTGTTGTAGGTTATTTTTCTGCATAAAGTATAATGCACAATTTATACATTGCTGTTTACATAAGAATGACTATGGTCTACCAACTGCCATTCCACTATTTAGTGAGACCTCCTCAGTGGCCAGTAAGTTATGGTTGCCACCTCATCCCTTTAAACCCGAACACATATTAATTACACAGGTTCTGAGGCTAATTAAGGTGGTAATTTAACTCGGTGCCTTATCTGCATTTAATTAGCCTCAGAACCTGTGTAATTCAAAGGTGTTCGGGTTTAAAGGGATGAGGTGGCAACTCTACAGTAAGTACAGTCATGCCCCAGTTACAAGGTGAAACTAAATCAGAGAGGCACCGAGGAGCCTTTTCTATCTTTTAAAAAAACAAAAGTAATGGCAGCCATTCTGTGATGTGTACGGTTTACCTTTAAAAGTTCAAAATGGAGTACAGACTCTTTTTTTTATTTTGTAACTCTGCGTTTCAAGAGTTAAAACCTTGTAAATAGTATTTTTTAATGTTCCTGTTAAATTGTGGTTCATCTAATCATCAGGCATGGTTGTATTTTTCCTTTACTATTAATGGCTGGTGGCTATATTGAAAGAATGACACTGCAAATATAATTTCAGCTAGCGGGGAATTTCAGCTGTCTGTTCCCCCAGCTGACAGTTGCCGTTTGGTAATTAGAACTACCAGTATTTAATAGCTGTTTATAGATTTGTTCTGCCCACAGATACATTTTTTTTTTTTTTACTGGGTTACTGCGGAAAAATACTTAATAAACCAGTAGGGATCAGTAACACTTTCCAGTGACTAACACAACTTGTTAGTGACAATAATATCATCAAGGACATGAAGAGATGCCAGAACGAGGTGCGACAGGACAAGCTATTATTACAGGGATTTCTCCACCCCTTACACAAAGGACATTGTACGGCAGGAAATGGGGGGCCAGAAAAGCTCAGAGCTCCTAATTATATGGGCAGGGTAAAGTTGGTGGACAATAATTTTGCTGACTGATAGAGCATTTTGTAAACATTGCCTTCTGTCTCCTGTAAGCGGTGTGGATTTTTAGACAATAGAAGGAATGTATGAGGTAGCACAGATGTGCATCCATCCTTTCTTTGCTGCACGCTTGTATTTCTTTGTAACACTACATAGTTTTCTCTATTGTTATTAAAAGTAGCCTGTTATGATAGTATATGGTGGTTGCCATTGCTGACTTCTCCTGAACATGATTAAATGGCTTTAATGCTTTCTTAAACACGCTGATCTGAAACATATATGTTAATCGGGATCCTGAGTTCACTTTCTAATCTAGATTCCTGTGCCAGGTCAGTGACTAAGGCTGGCCATAGATGGTTCGAATCACAGCTCTTTCAGATTCCAGTGGTGTGTGTGTGTGTGGACAGGCTGAATATGCCAAGTTGATCGCTCAACTTGGTTACAACCAGCCTGCCAGATTCACTTGCAATTATTGTGGCTAGCAGCTGCTATAGCCGCTAGTAATAACTGTCTTCTCCAGGTGGGAATGGCTTGCCCGCCACATCGCCGGGAGCAGACAATTGCTCAGCAGGAGGGATTCCCCCTGTCAGCACTGTCTGTGGAAACCCATGGTTGCAGGAAAGAAATGTTCACCATCTACAGCCTGCCTAAAGTGTTAAAGCCAGATATCCAGCATTCTAAGTATGAAGTCGGCATCCATATTTCTTATCATTTCAGGTTTGCTTTAAAGTGGAAGAAAAGCCTAATTATAACTATTCTTAAAATGTTTTCTCCCCCTCTTCCTATATTTTCTGCCTATCCTATTTAAAAAAAATGTGTGTACTTGTCTATAGTTAAGCCGCTCCGGTCTGGGCATGTAGTCCTGCAGCTCCAGCTCACCCGTGTCAGTGAGCAGTTGCTGCAGTGATGAGGAGAAAGTTGCATCAACAGCTGGGATATGGGCATTACGGATCCCAGAATTCAGCGTTATTGCTCGCACCCTTACACAAAGCTGCCGGATCACATGACCAGAGCGGATGAAAAAATTTGGTAAGTACACTTTTTATTTATTTTTTTCCCTACAGGATAGGCTGGATAGGTAAGAGGAGGGGGGAGGGAACATATTTAAAGTGGTTGTAAACCCTTACAGACCACTTTGACCTACAGGTAAGCCTAGATTAAGGCTTACCTGTAGGTCTAAGAAATATCTCCTAAACCTACACAGTTTAGGAGATATTTGCAAAAAGACAGGCACAACTGTCTACGGCGCATGTGCCGTGGACAGCAGCGCGCAGGCGCACTGAGCATGCCGCTGCTAACGGTGATATGCCGTTAGCGGCGGCTCCCGTGCACATGCGCGTGATTGACGTCATCGCGGCTCTGGCCAATCACAGCGCCGGAGCCGCGGTACCCGGAAGGAAGATGGACGCTTCGTGGAAGAAGAGACAGCGGTGACATCGCAGGCTCCTGTGTCAGGTAAGTGACACATAATGGGCTACTATGTGATGCATAGTAGCCCATTATGCTTTACCTTTGCAGGGAAACAAAGAGGAAGTAAAACCCATCAGGGTTTACTTCCTCTTTAAAAATTGTTATAGTTAGGGTTTTCTTTCACCTTAAAAGAGTAGCTTCACGTCAAAAGAAAACACCAGTCAAACAGGAAAATATTGTAATTTTAAAGTGGTTGTAAACCCTGTTAAACCACTTTTCACTACAGGTAATATAATAAGGCTTAACTGTAGGTACAGTGAATATCTCCTAAATTTGCACAGTTTAGGAGATATTCACTGTATCCGCCTGTGCCGACATCATCAGGCACATGCGCACTGTAGAAACAGTCCGCTCGTGACGTTTCTTCAGTAGCTGTGCCGTGACCAGCGCCACCCGTGCGCATGCGTGGGAGTGACGTCATTGCAGCTCCAGCCAGTCACCGCGCCAGAGCCCGCAAAACTTCGGGAGACATGTCACCGGTCACAGTGGTGTGCGGGAACCACTGTAACAGCTTCGATCTAAGGTATTTCATAATGCGCTAGTATGTGATGCATGCTAGCGCATTATGCCTTTGTCTTGCAGTTTTTGGGGGGTTTTTTTGAGTTTACAACCACTTTAAGTGACTTGAAGATGCATACATTCTTATTTTAGCGTAACCTGGAATCTGCAATCCAAGCATTTTCTGGTTTAGGCCACTGCTCTCTGCAGTTTGCTAGCTTAAAGTAGAATTTCAATTAAAAATAGTGCTATTAACTGTGTGCTAAAAATCCATGTTAGCACACTGCTACCCCTTGTGCTACACATGCACAACATACAGTATATCATGTTATCTTGTAAGTGCTGTTTACAGCCTTACTGTCAGTGCTCTACTGGTACATTCCTGGATCATGATTGACTAAATATATAAACACTGCTTTTTCTTCAACTCTTCTAAAGTCTTCATTTAGCACAGCACCCGTAATTTTGGGAACATCAAATCTTCAGCATCTTCTCCAAACTTTTAACAAATCCAATCCTGTTGATAATTAAAAATGTAAATTTGATATTTAAAATCCCAACACTTTAAAAAAAAAAAAAAAAAAACTGCTAAAAAGTGTTTATTGTCCTGCCTTGGTTTTCACAATAGCTGTCTCTTATATGAGCCAATTAGGCCCCTTCCATTTCTGTTTTTAGAGTTATGTGGCATTTTCCCTTTCATTTCGTGGAATCTGTTCCCACTGGGACCCTTAACAGCAGCTGCAGCTCTGACTTATTTATAGACAAAATGAGAGATCATAGGAAATACTCATTTCCGGCAAGCCAAGCTATTGTTTTCTTTTAAAGTGTATGTTTAATGGGTGTATTATAAGGCATGTAAGGTCCCTCTTTTTTTTACTATCCTGTGACATACTGGAGGGCATGCCTTTTTACTGGAAGAATTGATTTTAGTATTTAACTTAGAGACTTGTTTAGAGGGAAATACTGAAGTAATACAGCACAGCTTTTGCCAACAATAGACTAGTATGTCTTGTCACTGTTGAAAGTTTTATGTCCTCCAAGGGAAACACCGCACCCCTTTTCCTTCATTGAATATTAAGGAGGTGCAAGCCAGCCCATTAGGTGATGGATACCAAATTCAGAAGTACTTGGAGTGTTTTTACTCCTCTGGCTGCTGTAAAAATCCTTGTGATAAAGCTGCAATACACGTTGATGATCTGTAAAGGATTCACTTCTGCTTGTCATTTTAAATTCATTGGAAGCTGTAATATAGTTCACATATACATCTATAGCAAGCCCAGGCAGAATCCATAGAATTTTAGTTATCGATGCTTCAGTATTTGCCTTGGTATCTGTTTCAGAGTCACAGTTGAGCAAGTCATGTCAGACAGACTTTGAGAGTTTAGCTTTAAGCAGGTACACACTAATAGTTTTTTATTTTTTTTCTTTCAATGCAGCAGGGCTGAATGAAAAAACAGACCGCTCAGGAGGAGCTGATATACTAACTAAGTGATGTCCCCTGCTGTGCTGTTGTGTTCTGGCCCCCCCGCCAGGACACTGATCGGCAGAACTTTTTCGGTCATGCTCCTTCAGACTGGCTGCAGTACACACGGGCCCAATGTCAGCCGGATTCTATTGAACCAGCCGATGCCGCCCAACATTGGGCCCGTGTTTGCTAGGCTAAGTTTAGTTTTCCTAGCAATCAGCTATACCAATATCAGGGGTCAGTGCAGTTCCCACAGTGCTCTTGGACAGAACTAAAACCTGACTCAGCACTTCTAACCCTACCCCACTCTACCTAGAGAAGCCCTATTGCTAACTTAAAAAAAGTGAAGGTAAAAGTACAGAAAATCAACTTTAAATGTTTATTTGCAGTGTTTTTCCTTTTCATAATGACATTTTTATTCACTTGCAAATTGCCTTTAAACTTGCTAGCAAATTTGAATTCTTCCTGAAGAATCAGTTCCCTAGCACAGTCCCCTCTGCTGTCAAATCATAGCCTTCTCCAGTAACCTTCTATGTAGCTGCTGGGTAGTAATGAAGGAAGAAAACTACGGAGTGATGTCAGCTGTGAGTCTGCTGGGTTTTCTGATATCACGTTCAAGCTGTCGGTGTCTAGCAGCAGTCTCAGACCTCTACAGAGGAAAGGCTTTTACAGGAACATAACTTTGATAAAAAATAGTTTCATATATATCCTGTTCTTGTAACGAGATAGTGAGTGGTAAGAATCTCCCCAACTAGGATGCAAAAAAGAAAACCTGACATTTTCCAACCCTTACCCACTCTGATTACTGAGTCCAGCTGATTATATAAGAATTACAAAAATCTTATCTCTATGGACTTTCTGCAGACACTCTCAGACCAGGGCATTAGCTGGTATTGCATTCATTCAGTATATTTCTTTGTTTTAAATGTTATTTTTTGTGGTTTATAAAAGTATATTACCAATTATTTATTTAAGCTGTACTGTACATTACTGTTAATTTATGATAGAGCTGAGTACCTTCATCCATGGGAAAAATGTAGGTACATTTCTTATTAATCAGCCTAATTCATAGTTCAGACGAAAGGAATTTCCTGAATTTCAGGATCTGTTTTCAAACTCCAGAGGCTTAGTGCAGGAAACCGTTTAATATTAGCCACTGGTAAATGAAAGTGCTGCCACACACCTCCACCTACAGATTACACTGTGAAATGGCTATCCTCTCAGATTTTGGTAGCATTTCAAGATATTGATTTATTACAGGTAATTTATATAGTGCTGTCAATTTACGCAGCACTTTACATATATTTATTGTACATTCACGTTAGTCCCTGCCCTCAAGGAGCTTACAATCTAAGGTCCCTAGCTCACATTCATTCATACACACATACTAGGCACATGCAATTTTGACAGGAGCCAATTACCAGCATGTCTTTGGAGTGTGGGAGGAAAAATACCATCAGTTTATATACTGATTAAAGTGTTTTTTTTTTTTTCAAAAAGAAGTCTTACTTTAACTTTTATCAATGTGTTCTGTTCCCCAGGGGACAAAGTACATGTAATACTTTGTTCCATCTTTCTAGGTGTTGCTTAAAGCAGAGCTCCAGGCTCCTTCAGAAAAAATGAAGTCAGCAGCTACAAATACTGTAGCTGCTGACTCTCAATATTAGGATTACCTGTCTGCGAATCCAGTGGCGCCTTCACCCGAACCAATTTTTCAAATCCGCTCTCTAATGCTGCCGCCACCATCTCGGGTACGGGAAACCGGCAGGGAAGCCGCAAGGCATCCCTACTGCGCTTGTGCAAAGTGCGCTACACTTTGTGAATGACCCGGCGGCGGGGTAAGGAGGAGGGGGGGGGGGGGGGCAACTTCCAGCTGACTTCGCCGCGGCCAACTCATCCGGAAGTGGGAGTGGATACCTGTCAAAAACAGGTACCCACCCCCCGAAAGGTGCCAAATGTGGCAGTGGGGGTGGGGGGGAGGCAGATAAACGGAGCCTCTCCCATTAGGTGGAGCTTTCCTTTAAGGCTATATTTTTAAAATGCTGTATCAAAGCTTGACTACTGGCTCTCACTTGATGTAGTTTAACTTTGTGTAAAGGGTGCTAAAGCATTACACTTTCAGCATTATCATACTTGCAGCTTTGTCACTTCTTTCTGTCCTACTTGCATTTTGTCATTGAAATTATAATTACTCCAAATCTGTTGGCTTGTCCGGGTGGAAGTTAAATGATCAATAGTACCTAATCAATAGCTGCCCAAGTCTATCGATGTCAAATTACCTTCAGAATCCAGTGGCCCAGATTCCAAACTACCATGATAGATGGTTAACAATGTGACTTTTCACCCGTGACTTAAACAGATGGAGACGTGGCTGAAAAAGCAAACTAACACATGTTGTGTAATAAAAGATTTGTATTAAGCTAAATTTTTTTCCTGAAGTTCATTCTTCTATGACAGGCATATACAGTACTACCGGCTATGAATTTTCTTCTGTAATCTGTTTCCAAATGAGACCCTCCTTATTTATAGACTCAGAGATGACAATTTATTAGATGACGGTTTGCAAATTCACAATGCTTGTGTTGCTTTCAGCTGGTAACATTAGGCACGTGTTATAGAAATTTGCTAAACTTTTGTGCCCCATCTTTTTTTATTGATTGTAGTTCTTCTGAACTTTGACTACACATATTGTTGGTATTACTGCTGAATAATGGAAAGTAACTGCCTTTGTCTTTCTGTGGTCTGGCTTGTCAGAGAATCTGGAAGTCAGTGTAGCTGTTGTGCAAAAATCTATACAAATTGGTTTATTGAGGATATAAAAATATATATGCTGTTTTTGGTTATATTTTAATCTGTTCTTTTTTTCTGTTTTTCTTTTTTCCCTCCAGAGGAACTACTATCATCTCAAGAGAAGTCACCTGGCACCAAAGATGTTATAGTAAATGTAGACTATAGTAAAAAGGCTGAGGCAGAGTCTTCAAAACAGTTCTCAAGTGACACAAGTCCCATGATGCGAAAAGGTATCCACATAATGTGTGCAGTTGTATGTGTTTGTCATCTGTTGAGGGTCACAGGAGGTCTTTCACTTTTGGATTATACAACGGTCTACAGAAGGATTGCACACTGGCAAACAAAAAAAAAAACTGTAGGCCACCTCCTTCTACCACCAGCATACCTAATTTTTTTGCTAGTGTGCAAGGAGAGGAGAATGAGCATGTTTTCTTCAGCTCTGCTCTGTAAAAGACAAACTTATTTTTATTAGTGCCATTTTATTCTATTCTTCAAAACAATTTTCTTCAGTCAAGAATCTTCTCTACATTGCTGCTAGGGCTGGTGTCTTCGACTGCAGCTAATCTGTGGAGGGGGGTCCTCAGCCTAGCTTTTGGAATGCCAGGTCTGGACCCTGCTGGACTTGACATTGCAGGGATAGCCTGGAAATTACCTTAGGACACTATGTTCCGCGTAAGGAGCTTTCCAGGCTCCATCATGGTAACAAGTTATCTGTGGAGTGCTTTCTAGGTCCAGAGCCTAAAGCATTGCCCTGGCACTTGACCTTCCTCTAAAGACTCACTTTGTTGCTGGGTACCTTTCAGTTTTACCACTTCCTTCCATTTTCCTCAGCAGAAGGGGTTACATTGTGGTACTGAATGCTGACGACATCTGCTGGATGGAGTGTTGCATGTGCATGATCCATGCCATATTTCCTGCAATACAGTGTTAAGGAAGCATTTCCCTGCTACTGCTTGCAAAGAACCACATAGAGCGCCAGTCTTTGATCGGTTCCTGCTGCCTGCCTACAGTGATTTTGGTCATCTCAGGCTATCCTCATCTGCTACCAGCTCTTTGGGTTTCACGAGTAGTTAAGCCCTTGCCTAGTACTCTTAAGCCCTTAGTTGTCACATGGTGGCAACATGTCTGATTCTATAGACAAGGGGGGCAGCCCCACTGTAACAGGCACCCTCAGATCACATTCTACTAATGGTCCTACACCATGCCCCCACTGATGGTGCTAACATCTGCAGCCTAGAATCTATTTGCCAGTCTGTCATCAGAGTCCTCTTTAGCTTTATTGGGTGTGGCCAGTTCTTCTGCCCTTTTATGCTGAAGTTTTCACTACAGTTATGCAGGACTTTATAGTCCGCAAATAGCTTGGTGAGCCATAGAGGTCACATGAGTACCTTCTGCTGCAGAGTCTGCATATTGTTTACCAAAGGCCTTAGCAAATTCTCAGCCACTGACCATGGAGGTTCTGTCTGAGTTGCTGTTATTCCCACATTAAAAGACTGTTTCCGCTGTGTTCTGTGATTGGAGAAGGGGATACTGTGATGTTCATCTCCCTCTTCTCCAAGACATGTTGTAACTAATAGGGATGCTGAGCTACACTGGGTGATGCACAGCACTGTTGGGTGGATGAGAACTTTAAAACTCTTACTCATTTTTTTTTTTTTTTGTGAATATTTCCATTATTTTTTATTATTATTGATTGGTTGCAAATTATTATCTAAAATAAAATAGAAGTACAGTTATTTGTATAACTGTACATCTTACAACGTACATGTTTAGTTTTGCCATTTAAAGTGCATTCATGCTGTGAGGTAATTTTTTACTGTCTAGTTTTCCTGTCTATACATCATTTGGTATGCTCTTTATTCTTTGCAGGTGTACAGAACCAAAGAGGAACCACACATGGGGTTCAATAAAACATATTAGTGCATGCAAACATTTAGAATAAATGATTTATGAAAGGAAATGGTATATCTTGTATTACCATGCGCCACTCACTTTAGAGTCTAAGGAGTGGTGAATAAAACTCATCATAAACAAAACTTAGACACACTCAGAGTGAATGGCCTAAATCATACAATATTCACCTGTGTGGTATAACCAGCCCTGCCCCTTTTGGAGCGAATCATCATTTCCATTGTATTTCTTTTTTTAATACATGGTAAGACATAGAGAAACCCCCCTTTATAAGAGCTGAGACAGGTAAGAATTATGGGAACTCAAATGCAAAGATCTGTTTTCAAAGTATAAAAGAAACCAAAGCGTAAAACATCTAATCATCCTGTACCCAGGCTAAAATAACCATGTTTGGTGGACTAAGGCCCCGTTCACACCTTTACGGTTCAACACACATTAAAACGTGTCAGTGAATGTGTACAGCTTTGCAATTGCTTTTTAATGGTGCTAGTTTACATATGTGTCCTACGTTGACATGCTTTTTTTTTTATTTGTTATTGCATCAGTGTATGTTGTTCGCCATAATGATGGTAATGGCAGCACATGAAAACGAGTTTCTAGCACATGGTAACCTCCCACTATTATAGCAACCTCAGCTTTATTTACCATTTGGTAGGTTAACAGAACCTAACAAAGTAGCAGGGAATGCATGAAAGTGCACATAACACACATGAAAGCATGTTAAAAATGCTTGACAATGGAAAGGTGTGGAACGAGCCTAAGAGTTTTAAGGTTACCGTTCTTTTTATTGGCGTTAACACAAATAACATTGCTTTTCATCTTTCTTTTTAAATAATATCCAGATGATGAAGACGATGGAAAAACACCTACACAACCTCTTTTGAGAAAAGGCAGGCATTATCATTTTTTTTTAGCTACATCCTTTCTTAGTCTTTTTTTCTTTACTTTCTGTATCCTTTCTGTATACTTCTTAAGTGTTTTCTTTGGGTTTTCTTTTCTTGACCATGACATACCTTTCACTGTAGGATAGAAGTGACATCTGGACAGATGATCAGGACTTGGGGAAAACCATGAATTAGTAGTTAGTAATGAGGCATAAAACCTGACTTTCATTTTCAGATTTTTAATTTTTTAATTTTTTTTTAAGTATCTAGCCTATTCCACTTTTTGAAGTTTCCTTGTTTATCTGTGAACAGGGCGAATTTTCATTTTTTTTAATTTATGCTTTGCTTTAACAATGATTTGAAACTGGAACATGGATTCTTTCGCTGTAGGTTATGTTAGGATGATTGCAAGTATGATTATGGGCCTGAGTTATGCAGACCCTTTTGTGTTTGTTTTTTTAGCTTTTACTGACAGGTCTAATACTATTGACAGTATTGAAGACCGCATTCGATTTGGTAGTCCTTCAGGATTTAAAAAAATCAGAACTACCTAGGGTACCTAGGATCCTTTTTTGGTTTTTACACAAAGGTAGTGCTCTACTTCATTTTATCTCATCCCTTCCAAGAGAACAACCTATGGACCCAATTATTACCGAAGGACACATCTCTCAGTGCTTTCAGAAAAAGCTGTGTACTTCACTAATAATTTGGCTTAACCCTTCTCCACTCAAAGCAAAAAATTGGACAGGTGAGGAGGTGGAATATTAAGATTGGGAGGCCTTCTTGGCCAGGGTTTGAAGTTTAGGAGATACTAGTCCTTTCATAGTGATGCATGTTTTGTTACTCTTGGGTTATAAGATCAACCAGTTGTCTAGGCATCAGGTGCTGATGAGTTTACCTTTTAAAATACTTCAATGCAACGAACAAGTACACAAACTGTTATGTCAGTGTAGCTTGCTGTGGTATTAAAGTTGTGACTGGAGAATTGGATCAAGGAGATCCTGTAGAAGAAAAACGAGAAGTAATCTTGGCTGTGTTACGAGACAGAAAATTCACTTACTACTTCCTTCTCTTTTCTTCTTTTGCGGTTAAAAAAACAAAACAAAAACTGATGCTGTGGGTGTTGTTTTATCTTTGTGCCCTGTCTTCGCAGGTTCCAAAGGACAAGGTGTAGCACTGAATTCTGCAGACCAAAGACTTCTGGACGCCAGCTTACAGTTCCAGAGAAAGCAAGGCAAAAATACCATTGATGTGTGGTGGCTCTTTGACGATGGAGGTAGTTATATAAAGGGTCAAATAAGATGTTTCTTCACAATTCTAGGCTAAAGGACCAATAATAGAACAGCGTTAAATTTGCGTTGCATTCTTGTAAGCGATTAGAGGGGTTTTTTTGCACCCAGGACTTGGCAATTCCTGTTGGTTACCTTTCATCAAAATCTACAGTAGCTATAAAATTACTTATTTCCCCTAACAACCTCAGAAAATCACTGCCATCTAGTGTTTATGTCATTCCTGGATTGGTTTGATTTAATAACAAATTTGCTTTCCAAATAATGAACTTCTTATCTTCTGTTCTTTTCTTTTAGAGCCAGTTCACACCATAGAAACACAGTCCAGATGTGTTCCAAATGCTCTTTTCTGTATGGGCGTTTTTGATGCATTCCAATGCGGTTTTAATGCGTTTTTGGTGCAGTCCGGTGAATCTTTTTCTCTTTTTTTTTTTTTTTTTTTTTTAACCTTAAATAACGATGTGTGTTCCAGTATATTTTTGTCTTGTTTAGGTGCGTTCCAGGTCATTCCAGTGCATTTTTGATACGTTTTACAGCGTTCCAGTGCAGGAAACATGCTTTCTGGAACTG
This sequence comes from Lithobates clamitans, assembly GCA_037952925.1. Lineage (NCBI taxonomy): Eukaryota > Metazoa > Chordata > Amphibia > Anura > Ranidae > Lithobates > Lithobates clamitans. The sequence continues at coordinate 1,478,977 of JBBGZY010000675.1, forward strand.
GAACACACTGGATCTGCGAGCACTGGTGTGAGCTATGTCATTGAAAACCATATAACCTACTTTACATGCGTTTTTGATGCGGAAAAAAAAACACACTGGACTGCATGTGGTGTGAACTGCCCCTAATGTGTTGCAATTGTTTGTCTTGCAGTAGTGGCATCAGTTCACAAAAGCATGATGCATGCATTTTTTCCATTACCATGTTAATTTTGTAGATCACCTTTATCATTTCACTAGGGTTTTATAGCACCGTTCTGATGTTTTTAAAAAAAAAAAAATATATATATATATATATATATATATATATATATATATATATATATATATATATATATATATGTATATATATATATATATATATATATATAATATACACACATATATACATTTTTTTTTTTTGTAATAAGCCAAATTATGGGGTACTGCAACGTGTTTTAAATTCAGACATCAGGTACCTACAGCAGAGCACCCTTTATTGGAAAGGTGTGTGGTAATTACTGATCTCTTGAGCAAACTATAATTATTTATACACATGACATAGCAGTCTGATATTCTCTCAGCCAAGCAATTGTTCTGTATAATTTTGGGAACTGGACGTGCATAAATTTCTTTTTGCCAAATATACACACGTTTTTGTGCTGAGAGGACCCCCCTGGCAAAAAGGAGACAGCATCAAAGTACAAATGTGATTAAATGGGATAGGTTAAAAGGTTGTAACAGGATGAATTTCAACTTGTGCTTTAACTAAACCGCAAGTGTATGCATGATGTCAAGAGTGAATGGGAAACATTAAGTAGCCCTGCAAGAAGCAGAAAATCATACACCACATCATACTAAGTGATTCCACAGACTTACACACTATGTTAATAGCAGAATGGATACCTACTAAGTGACACTGAACAGTGAAAAAAATTATCTTAGTTTGTGAAACACCTATTGTTGATAGTGAGGTTAACAGTAGCAGTCTGCTAAGGTTGTTAAACTGGCCATACACTGTTAGATTTATTTCGTCCAGCCTGGAGGCCAAGCGAAAGAAATTAACAGATGACTCTATCCACCTCTAAACATCATGAATATCGGATGTATCCTCCTGCTTGGTGGCGATGGCAGCAGCTGCATCTCCTTGTATCCAGCCACTGTTTGGCTGAAATCTTTCCAGCGAGCTAATTCAACAAGTGTCAATCAAGCGACTTGTCGAACTGAATGGGGCCACTGACTGAGTGAATTTTTGGACAGTTCATCAGGAAAAAACAAAATTCCCTCATCATATGGCCAGCTTTATCCTTTTTTGCTACACAGCCCTTTTTAAAATGGTTGTAAAGGTAGAAGGTTTTAGTTTTTTTATCTTAATGCACCCCTGTATAATAACCTGGGCCCAATCTGGATCCAGCACTGTGCTTGAGAGCAGTGACTCTCACAGCCCTTTCACTTCACTATACATGGAGGCGGAAACGGGAGCCCATTGGCTCCTACTGCTGTCTGTCAAAGCCTATTTGGAAGAGGGCGGAGACGGGGCCAAGCTGCTCTTTGTGTGTATAGACACACAATAGAATGTTGTTTGGGATCAAGCCTGCACGAGTGCCCCCATAGCAAACAACTTTGAGGAGGGAGGAGCCAGGAGTGCAGTGCCAGCGGGGAACCCCAGAAGAGAAGGATCGTGGCTGCTCTGTGCAAAACAATTGCACAGAGCAAGTAAGTATGACGTGTTTGTAAACATAATCTATATTTTTTTTTAAATAACAATCACTTTAATGTTCATGTCGGAAATCTAAGAAAATATTTTTATAGAATATTTATTTATTTTTGCTTTAAGGTTGATGGGGATCTAAGGATTGATTGTAGTTTTGTACATTTGCATGAAAGAACTGTTTTTTCATACTCTGGAGGGGCCTTAATAATTATAAGAATTTGCCATCCAATTCTAAATTATTCTTCGCCATCACTCATTTTATTTGCTGAACTTGTGTTCTTCATAAGTTGTAATAGTATCAGATTTAATATGGCTAATGGCCATAGCTCGGGAAGTGTCCTGTAGGCAGGGGGCAGCTTATACTGGGATGTGCATGATGTACTTTCAGAAATTGCTTGCCATTGAAAACAGTGCTGGAGCAGCTGGTGAGCTTGGACCACTCTCTCCGGCAGTAATACACAGCAGGTTCTGTAGACCTTGGCTTGAGAACAAATGTTCAGAGACTCTCCAGCTGATCAGATCACTGTTCCTGTTCACTGTTTGATTCCTATTCAGTTTCATCTGATGCACACTTTGACCTCATTCCCATTGTTACTCCCTGGGGAAAGATTCAGCTGTGTTTTGCAGTTGATTGCTGCTGAACCTTTTCTGAGGGGTGCAAATCTGTGCTGCTTATTGATCGGGACTGTTTTGGTTAGAAGAGTGGCCAGAGGGATGTCATGTACATTATACCAGAGATTGTGTGTATATGTTGGGGTTGACTGAAGAGCACCGGCTGCTGTCCAGGATGAGATCACATGTTTACATATGTTCCATTTGTTTTTCTTTAATGACATCCCAACCTAATCCTTTCCTTTTTTGCTCAGGCCTTACATTGCTGATACCCTATCTGTTGACTACAAAAAAGAAGTGGAGTAATTGCAAGATCCGAGTTTTTATTGGTGGAAAAATAAACAGGATAGACCATGACCGCAGAGCGTATGTGTTTTTGTTTTTATTTCTATCTTTTTCAAGTTTATTTGGCTTTATAGTACTAATATTTGCCATTTTTTACTTCAACTACCACACAGTCATCTATGTTTTTATATTCTCTTCTCATCATTTCATTGCCATTAATCTGCTGCAATGTTTTTTTTTTTTAATTGTTTTTTTTTTTTAACGGGAATATTACTGTATAACAACAATGTCAAAAAGTTATTTTGATTATGTACCACCTTCTGATCTTTTGAAAGAAAGCTTCAGTACTCTGTCAACCTTTACTACCTATAGCCGGCCATACACGGATCCAGATTCGGCCATTCCCGCATTTCGATTGGTGTGTGGGTTCCCCCACATGACAGAGATTAAAGTGGAGTTCCACCCAAAAATGGAACTTCCACTTTTGGGAATCCACCCCCCTCCGGTGTCACATTTGGCACCTTTCAGGGGGGAGGAGGGAGCAGATACCTGTCTAATACAGGTATTTGCTCCCACCTCCTGGCATAGATCACAGCGGAGCTTGCGGTGACCTACGCCACTTCCGGCGCCTACGCTCTCCTCCACCGCTGTGTTCTGTGAGACACAACACAGCTGGGACCCGAGATGACGCGCAGCGCAGTAGGGAACCAGGAAGTGAAGCCGCACGGCTTCACTTCCTTATTCCCTTACCGAGGATGGCGGCGGCAGCAGCCAAGAGCTGAAGGACAGATCGGCTTCGGCTGCCGACATTGCGGGCTCCCTGGACAGGTAAGTGTTCATATATTAAAAGTCAGCAGCTGCAGTATTTGTAGCTGCTGGCTTTTAATATTTTTTTTTCAGCAAACCTCCACTTTAAGTTGCTAGTGGTAACAAGGGATAATTATTATTATTATACAGGCTTTATATAGCGCCAACAGTTTGCGCAGCCCTTAACAAAATGAAGGCTTACATTACAATTTGGTACAAGAGGAATCAGAGGACCCTGCTCATTAGAGCTTACAATCTAAAAACAATTTTGTTTGCCAAAGTTGAGCTTTAAAAATGTTCTACTATAAAAAAAACAAAAAAAAAAAAAAAAAACAATCAAACAATCTATCGGCCTATCTTTGACATCTCCAGCCAGCTACTTGTATGTATGCAGTCACATAATATTCTGTTTATAGCACTTAGCATTATTTAAAATGCTGGGTGATTTTGTATAAACTTCAGTATACAGTATATGTCAAAGGAAGACACGTGCATAGTAACTATACTAGTGTGTCAGATTTGGGGATAAAAGTTAGGACATGACATCTTGTAAATAATTTACATTTACTGCTGAAGCATTAAAAACCTCCCAACGATCAGTGCTGGAATCCACTTCAAGTCTTCACTACCCCTGTGACAGTGACCTACTTATACTTGTAGTGCCGCTCTAAGCAAAAAAGCAAGATATATATTGTGCCGCTTTTGCTCAAGAATGGGGTGTCGGCATGATATATCACATCCAGTAGTGTGTAGTATGCTTTGAAAAATCACCTCTCTCCCAGTCCAGTCTATGTTGTTAACATGTGTAAGATGACCTCAGCCTTGCACTGTTTCACAAGCCATGCCCTCTGACATGTTTCACCCCACCCACTGGGGCCTAGTCATAGAGGTATACCCTTGACTAAGCCCCAGGGGTAGGGGGCGAAACATGTTACTGGCCGTGGCTTGTAGAGTGTTGTAAGGCTGAGGCCATCTCACACGTTAATGACAGACTCGGAGTGCGGTGATTTTTCATAGCAACCTTGTGAAAGTGGTCCTGCTACACAGTATAAAATACACATTGCTTGTGTTTTATAGTGTTGCTCAGATGTATAAAATTATTCATGCATTTCTAGTACTGTGTTGCCAGTTTGAGCAGGTGCCTGGGATCCCTGAGATGGTGTGAGTGTTGGTGATTGTGCTGGATTTTGCAAACCATTGCAGGAACTTTTTAATGACACTAGCATAAATAAAAATCACACATGTGGCTCTGCCCCAAGGTATGGACTTCTCAGGAGCCAAGTTTAAGCTGGACTAATGTAATCCAATTTGTCCCTTACCCCTTCCAGTATTTATAAACCATTAAATTGTTCTTTCTTTTTGAGAAGTGTGGGAAAAGCTGCTGTTCAAAGTAGCATCTTGCTTAGAGCTTAAAGCAAAAAAAATAAATCCTTTTATCACCAAAAGATCTTTTGATGAAAAGAAGATGACTAAATTATGACTTAACAATAAGGCAAATAATTTATACCATAAAACTGCCATCCAAAGGGCAGCACACATTTATTTTCAATTTAGCATCCAAAAAAAATAAAGCTAGATTAGATAAAATGACAATGTGTGATGTATTTAAATGGAAGGATTTTAAAGTGTTCTTTTAAAACCAAGGCTTTATTATGTTATATTTTTGCTTTACATTTTTTAATGTGTGCTTGTAAATGCAAATGGAAAATGCAATACACAGCCCCTGGGAGGGGTATTGTATGTAGCCTGTAGCCCAGCGCATAACAGAGAAAAAACTAGTACAATGCTCCTCTATCAGAGATTAGGCAAAGATGGCAAAAACAAGTGCTTGTGAAAATAAAGTGTATTTGTTTGGAAAAGGATACACTTCCATAGTGTCATCAGTCTCTCCTTCGTGCAAGCTCTGAAGTCTTCTCAGCAATGCTTGGAAGGCAACAAAAAAGGGAGAGTGAGCACCACTGTCTATGCGTAGTATACGTGAAACTACAAGTAAAAAAAAATGTCAGAAAGAAAGGTTTTGCACTCACACATAAACAAAGATGAACAATGCATGTCGATATGTAGAACGATGTCGGCTGGCAGAGGCTTCTGAAATCTTCCAATGGACATGGAACAATAAAGAAGAAGAAAAGAAGAAATCCCTGTCTAAGTTTAGTAAGTAGTGAAGGAACTCATAGAAAATGGTGAAAGAGTAGGTACTGCACTCACATAGATAAACAGTAGGAGTATATAGCATCTCAATAGATCTACTGTGAAGACCGTGTCAGGTACAAACTCATTCTAGTACTACTTTCACCATTTTCTATGGTTAGACAGTGGTTTCTTCTTTTCCTAGTCTTTATTTGTTCCATGTCCATTGTAGGACTCCAGAAACCTCTGCCAGCCAACATTATACATATTGACATGCTGTGTACATTTGTGTGTATGTGAGTGCAATACCTAACTTTCTGACATATTTTTACCCATATCTTCTTGTAAACTACGCTTAGACAATGGCGCTCTCTCTCCCTCTCCCCCCCCTTTTTTTTTTTTTTTAACCTTGTAACTGAATATCATCTGCTATAGAGAGACATTTAAAACCTAAATAGTTTTTTCTCCTGCATTTGTGTAGTGGTTTCCGTGCATACACGTTATTGTAGGTATTTTTAATGAATATGTGGATTTTGATGTGAATTGAATAAAGTTAGTACTGTGTATACAAGAGAGTGGATTTAGATGAGCTACGCTACCCTTCTAAAGAATGATAAAGTCTTTGCATCATCTGAAAGTTTGTCATTGTCGTGGTTTTCTCTTATTTCTGATATTGGTGTGTTTTCAGGATGGCAACGTTGCTTAGCAAGTTCAGGATTGACTTCTCCGATATCATGGTCCTTGGTGATATCAACACAAAGCCAAAGAAAGAAGCGTATGTTAGCTCTTCATTTCTATATACATAACTATATTGTGATAACCTACTTTTATTTTTATTTTTTCTTCTTTAGACTGTTTGGTGTAGTATAGCCACTAGACAATATTTCATCACTTTGAAACCTGCTGAAATTTTTAATTGTCATGTACACTTTTTGGATAATATTTAGGCTGCTCTTGTAGCACAATTAGGGTAATTAATAATCATGGTCTGTGATATTCTTTAGAATTGCATATTGCCTCCTTACAACAAATGTTGGAAATGAGTACATCAAGTTGGGCATCCTCCGCATGTGGAGGTGCGCGGAGACAGATGTGTCCATAGGTAACATTGCCCTCAGTGCAGCTGAGCTTTCTCACACAGACTCGGGAGCATGCCAGCAAGGTAACCCCCCTGGGAGAGTACTTCTCCTAGAGGGTTATCTGATGTGGGGAGGAGCCGAGAGAGCCACCGAGGGACCCCAGAAGACCAGGATCGGGGCCACTCTGTGCAAAACAAGCTGCATGGTGGAGGTAAGTATGATATGTTTGTTATTAAAAAAAAAAAAAAGTGTTTACCTTTAGTGTCACTTTAAGCCTGGTACACACTACGCTGGGTTAAACGGAAAGAAACTCAGCTCCAGTTGAAACCACTGTACTAACAATCTGACGTTAGTACAGAGATCGTCCCCGCTTAGCTGTTGTGGTGCGATACACTCGGGCCAAATGTCGGACGTTTTTTATTGAACCAGCGGATGTCGCCTGTTATTCGGCCTGTGTGTACCGGGCTTAAGCAGACCTCACCAGAGGCAACAAACAAGCAGAGTGTGTGAAGACATACCCTGTAACCCTTTTCCTGCCCAAACCACTTTCAATAAGCCCAGATAAGTCAATACACACATACAGATTGTTATGGTGCATTGCATATAGAATGATCAGCTACTTGTTTGGGGAGAGACACCGTTTTGATATATTTCTGCTAACATTAGTTTGTAAGCAATATTACAATGATAGTTTGGGCAGAGGCAAAATTTAAACATATAACCCATTTAGAAACCTACAGTAGCATGCTACATTCTGTTGTGACATGACATGGGGGTGGGCTACTGTATTTTAATCACAATATCATGGTTCTGCAAGTTGATGCTTGTTATACCATATTGTCATCAGTTTGTAAACGTGTGGCCCAACAACCAGCTGTTAAATGTTCTTTTGCAATTCAAAATATAAAGGATTTATTGTTGAAAGTGAAGCATATTATAGCATCACAGTAACGTTCTGGTAGCTGTCATCTTCATATGCAATTACACCTGTTTTGATTAAAAGACCACACTTTGTTCTGGTTTCATTAAGCTAAAATATCTTTTCAATTCTTTTCAAAGCACACAAACAGCATTAGCATTCTATTTCATACTTCTGGAATGTTGCTGAATCTGCCTTTTTACTTTTAATTGCATATTTCTCGCACAATGTATCTGATAATGTTCTGTAATTCACTTTGCTCTGTCCATGATGACAACGTATTGAGCCTAGGGTGGAAAAGTGCCTGGTGTAATGGTCAGCTCTTTACCTTAATATGTCACCTTTTATTTGACAAATTTACAAGTATGAAACAAAAGTGAATATTGCAGTTCTTGCTATGGTTATATATTGTTGCTAGATCTGTGAAATCTTCAAATTTCATAAGACTAGCAATCACAGTGCCTTAGATTTGACACTGCAGACGTACAACCCTGAAAGCACAGGAAGTGCAATGCCATTTTTCAAGAGGATTTACCATTAAGTCCATCCCAATCTGTTCTGTGTTCTTTAGGGATCTGCCACTACACACCCAGTCCCATGCCACCATCTTCTTCTGATGTTGTTAAGGGGCCCCTTGTCTCTTCATGGTTCATGCAGCCGGCCTTGTAATGATGCACATGCGCTACGGGGCACGGGGGGGGGGGGCAAAGGTAAAAATCATAAAGACAGGGTACCGAAACAGCCTTGAAAAATAATTCCTGTACCTCTTTCTGATGTTGTCAGCCATGCATGCCAATCTTAAGGCTGCCGGGTCTATAAAATTCTTAGACAGCCTAACCTTAAATAATCAGATAAAATATTTGAATGGTATAGCCTGCAATAAGATCCGTTTACAATTGTACTTTATGGCTCTTTTGATAGCTTGTATACCTTACACTGTGCAAAGATATCATTAGGCACATATGTTGAAGAGTACAATGTCACTGCAAGAGCAGATGGTACTGAGTATTTTGCAGATTGCTGAAATATTTATTAACAGGGGGCATGACAGCAGAGGTCATTTTCGCAGTTAAGATTGTTGTACATCAGTTATCCGCTCTATATTTCATGTGATGCTTTTATGGTCAGACAAAAGAGGTTTTAGAGAAACCTTCTAAAAAGACCTCAATTTATCCTGTAATCTTGTTAGCTTTAATTATGCTCTTTAGAAAAGCAACTTCAAAGCTGTAAGTGACACCTTTCATTTTCATGACCTAAAACACACAAGGAACCTATTAACAAATGTAATTGTTTCAAGTCATGTTTATGGGCTGTTTTGCCAGACCTTGCTTTGTCAGGATCATTTGTGGCAAATCCAGGATTTGGCAAGTGTCTGAGCCCATCATCCCCCTAAAATATTATTCTGCCGCTTGTTTCATTTTTATATGCATCAACTGGATTTGTCATTTCATACAAATCTGTAAGGGAATAATCTTGTTTCCCAGGGATGCCAACACATTGAATGAGTTATTTGTCTGATCATGTTTAATTGAACAAAATTATTTGCTTTTCTTCCAAGACAGCAATGATATTGTCCATGGTAAAGTGGTGGCTTTTTTTATACTCCACGAAAAAAGCTTGTGTTGTAGGTGACCTTGAGGAGCATGACTTTTCTGTGCAATCAGACTGGCCAATGATATTTTATTATGGCTTTTGTTTATATATGTTTTTACCTTTTGACTTGCAGTGTTGCAGCCTTTGAGGAGATGATTGAACCATTTAGACTGCACGAAGATGAAAAAGAACAAGATGTAGCTGACAAAATGAAAGAAGAAGAACCATGGAGAATAACAGATAATGAGCTAGAGCTGTACAAAACAAAGGTATATATTAACCATAAACCCAATGGCTGGTTTTATTATTTTTCCAAAGAACATTTTAAGAAATACTATTTGTTCCTTACTTTCGTGTATGATAATGCCACATCTTGTTACTTTGAACTTACGTTACTCGGTGCAGCTTCTTTTGAACTGAAATTCAGTAACAGATTTCTTGGCATCAGTGCTTGGTTAACACACTTCAATGCATTGTTTTAACGGTTAATTAAAATGTTTCTATTTTTTTTTTTTTTTTAAGTGGTAGTTTATTTTTACAGTTTTCTTCAAATTATTTTATAATACTGTACTTTTTTTTTTTGTAGTATAAGTGCCAAAATGCACACTCAAAAAAAATTTAATATAAAAGCCTTGCCTTTGTAAACCTGCTTTTTGCCAGAAATCTAGTTTTACTGTACTGTTAAATAGGACAACTTGCTAAATAAAATTAGTATGTTATAGTAAATTGCCAGTAAGTAGTATACTAATAGTAAAGTGGCTTTAGAAGCTGCTGCATTTGGAGTAGGGAACAATGGCCCAGTGACATTGCCATTTAGATTAAGGGGACAGTGCCATTTGAAATTACATCCCAGTTAAAGTGTCACTTGGAATAGGGGACATCATCACAGTGATAGTGTATTCAACAGCTGTCTGCATGTATAGTACAAAGCAGTGATTAAGAATTTGTCTAACCAACTATCACGTTTACATAATTGCCATTCTAACTTTTTCTGCTCTGCACTAGACACACCGCCAGATTCGGTTAAATGAGTTGTTGAAGGAGCACTCAAGCACAGCCAACGTCATTGTCATGTAAGTTTACGATACTTCCTGCAAGCAAATTTCTAATTTGAGAAGTATCTTGGTGAAAATTGATGATTTGTTTGACTATTCTTCTCTAGGCATTGCTACAGGTGACTGTGTTAGATATTAGAGAGGATGGTAGAAAAAGGAAGGTTTTTGAAGCTTATTAATTGCTCATATATCATTTGTTGCCCAGTGGTGGCAGAGATTTGGGGGCTTGACAATAAACAGAATACACCAATTCAGTTCACCACAAACAGGTGACATTACTCTTATAAAATTGTTGGCTGAATTTTGTATTAACCAGGTAAATGACCCCCAAATGGAGTTTAAAGCTACCCTAATTCTGATACTGCATGGCTAACTTATAATAATCAGTTTTCCAGCAATTTTCCCAAGCAAGTTTAATTTTATTGATGTGTCACCTTTTAAGGCTGAGACTGTACAAATACTAATTTAGAACCTTGCCCAATACAAGCCCAGCGCATTAGACAGTTCACATCACTGGGTTGCAATGTGTGCTGAAAAAATATACTGTAAGCAGTACTTTTTTTTTCTAATACAGCGGGTTGCGGTGCAAACTACCACATTGCAATGCCACTGTGGGAATAGAATGTATTGAAATGCCACTTACGTAAATGTGCAATGTGTGGGATTGCTGCTTTGGCACTGTTTACTCCTCGCACACCAACAGTTATTCGATCAGCATGGCTTGCAGGTGTTAATGAACCCTAAATGTTTTTCTAAAATTAAATTGATAGAAAGAGATATGGGTGGCGCTGCCTGATATTAGTATATAATAAGAGTGCAATGTCCCTTTAAAAAACATGCTAAGTGATAAACTTGATAAATCAGAACACCAAATGTAAAAGTGATTCTGTGGATAAAACACATAAATGAATGGTTAATAAAATCCAAAGTGTCCTGTAAATGAAAATTCATATGTGCAAAGTTCACTATGAGGCAACGTGTAAAAATAAAATAATATAAAAAAGAAGCAAAGTCAAAAAGTAATAAGTGGACACTGTGCCCTTTAAGAGATGCTAGGTGCTAAAAAATCCGCACATATATCCCCAAGCAAACAACCACATGAACAAGGTATATGTGACTTTACAACACTAAAGTGCATAGTTAAACCAAAAAAGTACATCTGTGAAAAAACAGCAATACACTGTGCCATATAATAGTCCACATGAACTGTCCCAATTCTAAAGTTGCTTGTGCTGTAAAAATTCATGCAACAATATCCAGCTGGTGGATAGGTGAACAACACTGGTGCTCCCCCCTTTTGGGTCTTCACTCACCAGATGATTGTACCCATACAGGGATAGCAGACACAAGGGACAGTGTCCACTTATTACTTTTTGGCATTGCTTCTTTTTTTATACTATTTATTTATTTATTTATTTAAGCGTTGCTTCATACTGCACTTTTCACATATGCATTTTCATTTACAGGACACTTTGCACTTTATTAACCGTGTTGGATGGATTTAAGACATGTGATTTAGCTTATTATTGCCACACCCTTTTTTCATTTATGAATTTAAATATGTTTTATCCATAGAATCACTTTACATTTGATGTTCTGATTTATCATGTTTATCACTTAGCATGTTTTTTAAAGGGGCAGTGCACAGCATGAACACTTTTATTATATACTAATATCAGGCAGCACCACCCATACCTCTTTCTATCCATTTCATTTATATATTTTCCACCTGTGGAATTGGGGTAAGGCAGCAGCCACAGTCTAGGCCCTAAGCGTGGGGTTTCATATTTATTCATTTTTTCGAAAAATAGTTTTCACATCTTGAATCTTTTTGAGGTCCAGGTGCCATTTTAAAACGACACTGGGACAGCAGCTATTCATCCCTTTACCAATTTAAACAGCAACCGGAAGTATTGGGTCTCAGAAGGGTTTCAGGCCAGAACTAGCGGTTGTTCCTAAAATGACCAGCTCTTTGGCTTCTGATGGTCTTCTTTACTATTTATTTCCAGTAAATGCCAGAAATAAAAGTATATGCATCTAAATTTGCTACCAAATAAATCCTTATCTGTCCCAGAAAAAATAATGTAAAATAAGTTGCACTGCAAATGCTAAGTCATAATGTGTGAGACACTTAAAAAAACAAGGCTTTGGAACTTGGGGAGAAAAAGCCTTCATGTTAGGCCATCGTGCTCCTCTTGCTACAGGGCTCTAGAACACCCAGAGTTCTAGTTAAAGGAATGCGTTAAAGAAAAAAAGAAGAAAGAAGAGCCCAGTCATATGACCTATGAAAGTCATGTAACTGTCCTTCTCCAATCATGGTGATCTCTCAGTGCAATATATAACAAATGGAATGTAAAATATAAGCCACAGTGGTTCAGCCAAGAGTGGTATTGGCTCTCAGCTATAAATAAGCCACTGAGACACTCTGTGGCTGGCAAAATGTGCTGCAGTCTAATTGTGCAGCCTCCTTTAGATTTATTAACATCTATGTAGTACAAATGCATATCGAGATGTAGCATCAACCAGGCTGTATGCAGCAGTTCACAATCCCAAAAGCGGCTACAGAGGACCCGCTCTGTATAACCAATACTGTCTGCCAATACTGGCTTCCACCACCACCGTTCAGCCTTTTGGCAAGCTCTACATCCGACGCTGCTGCATACAGCCTGGTTGATGCTACATCTCTCGGTCTCTGTTCTATATTAATACAATAATATAAATGTGCTTAAATTGTATTAATAAATGCTACTTTGGTTCTAAATGGGATCCCACACTACTATTTTGGCTTGCTGGGGCTCCTTTTTTGCTATCAGTCTAACATATCGAGATTGGAAATTGGGACTATCAGTGTGCCGTGGCAGTTTTTTTTCTTTATACTGGTTGAGTACAGTTTTTTTTTGTTTTTGTTTTTTTTTTTTACACAGTTTAAAAAAAAAGTTGTTAACTAATTACTTACCTAGATTGTGTGCTGTGTACTGTGACATATATATTAGACTGTGAACTGCACTGAGCTAGCAACTCCTATGACTGTCAGTTTATTATTGTCCCCTTATATGCACTACACAGTGTGTTATTGCCATAGAATAATAGGACTAATATATTGGTTTTAAGTAGTTTAATTTTGCTTCCTCTAGGAGCCTTCCAGTTGCAAGAAAAGGCGCAGTGTCCAGTGCACTTTACATGGCTTGGATAGAGGCACTTTCTAAGGATCTCCCACCCATACTGCTTGTTCGTGGAAATCACCAGAGTGTCTTAACATTCTATTCCTAAGTGCTGCCAGCTGCAGAACCTGAAGAAGTGGTACTTCGTTGGCTGGAGCTCAAAGTATCATCACGTTCTCCTAACCCTAGAACGTTTTTGGCAATTAAACAGACTTGAAAGCACATGGAAGAAAGTAACTATTTCCAGGATTAAGAAACTTTTGCAGTTATACTGCTTCTGTTACATGACCAGTGGATCTTGGCTTTATGAGGGAGATTCTTATGTATGGGACTCAAATACATGAAAGTTTTTCTTTGCTACTTGAACAGCAGCAATAAAAGTGTGTTTGTTTTTATTTTGACCAGTAAAAGGATTCTAGATTTGTAAAAAAAAAAAAAACAAACAAAACAAAAAAAAAAAACAAGAAACAAAGCCTTTAGCCTTGAGGTGCCTTTTTGAAAATTTGAAACCAAACTTCATCCATACCCCCATTTTTTTTTTATATAAATCTTGTATAGAATGTACAATCTGCCTTTCAACTAGGACTGTAGATCAAAAAAAAAAACGTTAGTTTCTAGTTTCTTCCATCTTCACGATAACTTATGCTGCTTCTCCGTCTTCCATCTAACTCTTCACACCTCACTTAAGTCAAAACTTTTTTAATGACTAATAGAAAAAGAAACAGCTTTTTCAAAAATAAACAGGTGACCAGATTGGTGTACTTGAACAAATGACCAAGTGGTTCTTATCCAGTCATTAAACTCCAGCATGGTAGATCCCAGCACCTATGGTAGCGGGAACATTATTTGTTAGGCTTACTCAGTACACAAGTAGCAAAGCAATCCAGTGGCAATAGCAACCAATGAAAATCCATATTGTACTATATAGATTTGGGCAAAGCGAGTTATTATTGGTTGCTATGGATTAATTCTTACTTTGCTTTTTGCAATTGTAATGAACAAGGTCACTGGCATGTACTTGTAAAATATTTTATCAGATGCTGTTACTGTTGGTTTTGTCATATTTTCATACAAGACACATTTCTCTTAGTGATGAGCAAAAAATATTTTGCTCTGACACAGGTAAGGATTTATTTATTGAAGTCAGCCCATTCTTTCCATTTCCTAGTCATTTTATGCTGGGAACTTCAGTTCCCTAGAAAAGTAAAATTTTTCATTTTGCTCACTTTTGTCTTTCACTTTTGTCATGTATGTTCTCCTAGTTGTTTGGTTCAGGTCAACAAATGGCTTCCACCACTTATTTGTATGTGACCATTATGGCCTAAGAAGTATTTTTACTCCTCATAGATGTCTCATTTCATAAATGACAAAGATATAAGCTTTAGGATTTTTTTTTTCTATATGTTAATCATTATTGTTCAGGTCGGTTGAAACGCACAGTATCTTAGTTTGGCAAATTAGTTTGTATCCCTCATAGCAGAAATGACGGAAACTGAGTGCAGTGTTGTATGTTTCATTTGCAGTGTTGTTCATGTTTTATTCATGGGTCTCCATGATTTAACCCATCAATATGATTTATTTTAAGTGCAATAGCATTTATTTGGGAAACAAATGAGACAAAAAGTTGTGATCCTGTTCTTGGTAACTGAGCTTACAGTTGTCTCATCTTTTTAAGTGCAGGGCCTGTTTTTTTTGCACCATAAATGTTGAAATGTTGATTCCCTGTTATGGTCTCTAGGATTTGGGGAGACTGCATGTTGGCCTTGGAAGTAGGATGGCTGTCAGTCTTCTAAAATATAATTTATAATTATATTCAGCTACATTTGCTTAAAAAATGAAAGTGCTAAATATATTGCTTATGGCAGCCAGTAACGGTCAATATTCTGTTGCAGACAAACAATATTCAATTGGTTGCATGGGCAGCATGAACATGCTAGAACACTTTTTAGCCAATGTTTAAAATTTGCATTTTAGAACAGTGGAAACTTTCCTCTAAAATTCTCCAGTGTATCTGCCCATGGCTTTAGGCAAAAACATACCAGAACAAGATCTTAATTCAGTTGCTTTGCTTTGAATAATTGAAATGGAAGGTGAGAGATGGCACTCCCTGGGAAAGGCTTATTTCAGCAGGCACATTTATAGTTGGATTTGCCTACCTTAAGGAATGAATGTTGCTGAGTGGGCCAATGTGCATTCCATCTCATTTCATACTGTAAACTGTAGAAAAACTACAGAGATTTTTCATTTTTTTAATCTGGAGTTCAGCAAAAGTAAAGATTCTACTAAATGTTGAAGGTTATCTCCTAAACTGCTTGGTGTTTCCAAATGTGTTCATTTTTTTTTTAATTAAGTTAAAACAGCAGCTGTATTTCCCATGTGACATACTGAAATTGTCTTTCATAGTGTCTGCAGAAGGTTGGTACTAATGGAATACCCCGTAGGAATAGATAGTGGATGGCAATCAGACACATCTGCATGATCAAACCTTCATAGATAAGCACCCTTGTGTGTCACCAGCAGACAGTCCTGGCATCAGGGAAGGACAGCTATGCAGTGCAGCCTGTAGAGTATTTTCCAGAGATCATTTAGCCAAGAATGTCTGCTGAGGTTAGATGACACACAAAAACATTGAAATAGCCACCTGATCCTGCTGAAATTGTCAGGCAATTATTATCTTATGTTTATGAGTGCCTTTCCTCATCATCAAATAAGCTGTATGATGTAGAAAGTTTTTGGTTCTTACTGTAAAATGTTGTATATGTACTTTCCTTCTCAGATGAATGGGTCTTTGGAACTGGGTAAATGCTTTCTGCTTTCCAGCAGTGTTTGTTGATTACATGTACTCATAACCAGAAATGTAAACCAAGTAGTTTAGCAGCCCCCCAATGATTGCACACAACTGGCAGTACATCCATATAGATATTGTTGGTGTTTCAGGTTCAGTGTACAATATACGATTTTACAACTACTATATTACTCATTTATATTTTCCACCAGACATTGTCTTGTATAAATGCGGTGAAATGTACAACTTAACTATAATGTTTTAAGACTATGCATGTATGCGTCACTATGTAGTGAAATATTGTGTTGGTGCTTGGTTGTAAATACACCACAGCTATATTGTGCGGAATTTGTGAGAGTATAGCACACTGGCCTACAATTTTGGGATATAAGAATGTGGATCCATCTAATATGTACTTGTTTGGGATAGAAGGAGGTGACATTCTTTTATTTAAACTTAGATTTTTGACCCTCCCCCCATAAGTGCTTCCCCCCTCTCCTGTTTGTTGCGTAAAGCCTAAATTTATAACATTAAAACATTACTGAAGTATAACTTAATGTGTGAAAACTGGCACGTTTGTGACTATGGGCAGAGTACAGTAGCTTATGGCACCCAACCACAGTTTTACTGTAGTTGAGATGACGGGTTGCTGTAGGTTAGTGTACTTCTTAAATCACTTTGTGCTGTTTTATTAAGCCTGAATGCCTTGCTTGACTGCTTGAAATGGGAGAGATTTTAAGGTTTTAGATTTGTATGTATCTGATTGTATTACACAGTACATGTTGGTTTAAAGAAGGGGCATCCAGCAGATTGCCTGCCACTAGAGACTTGCCTATATCACAACCTTATACCATCTGTATATGGTACAGTTCTGCCATGTGTACATGTAAATAAAACTTCCAAATGTTGTGAATGTGTTGTTCTCAGAATAACTGAAAGTGAAAGGGTGTGACGTTTCAATCTATACAGGTAAAATGCATTAACTTCTAATAGCAAATGTCATAACTCAAACATCTAGGTGTTGGATATACAGAACAATTTCTGATGTTTTCTTACGGTATTGAAAATCCTTTCAAAACTCCACATTGAGGGTCCCCCTTTTTATATGTAATATTTTGATGAGCAAAGACATTTCCAACAAGTGGCCACATCTTATTAAAAGGTATTTAAATGGTCTGCTGCATTTAACCTGCTTTAAAGATGTGTAGAATGCTATTATTCACCTACTTTCACTGGACTAAACTGTGTCTTAGATTGGGTCCTCACAAAATCTGTTACAAATGAGTAAATAAACTGCTGATTTCCTCATGTTAGTGCTGCTATCTTGTGTTTGTTACCAGGTACTCTTGGCATTTATGTTCTCACTTTATTCCTGAAAGCTTGACAGTGGAGGTATTCAATGAGTTTTGTCGAGTTAACTGTGTCATTCAAGGCCTTTCTTTGATACATTCAGGAATATAGTTGTGTGACACTGCGCCACAGTGCTTTATAGCAGTGATGCTCAACCTTTTGTAACTGGGACCCCCAATTGTCCTAAGGACGACATAAATCTGCATTGCATATCCAAATCTGAGGGATCTATAAAACACTTTGTTGGATACCCTGTGGGATACCTGCTGACAGGTGGTTGTGCATCTCTGTTGTCTAAAGCTGTTTGAGAACCTGTTGGCGAATATTTAAAGAAGAAACCAAAATACGTGTGTGTACATATTGATGTAACGCTATATATATATATATATATATATATATATATATATATATATATATATATATATATATATATATATTAGCAAATGTCTGCAGATGCAAACTTTGGGGCTTGGGTCGGTCTGTTATATGCTTAGAATTGCTCAGTGCACTTTCACTTAGTACATTTCCAAGACTTTTGGACACCTTAACATTTTAAAGTACACCTTTTTGGTAAGATTCAGTAGTGTAGCATAACAATCCATGTATTTACATGTTAACATGATTAAAATAACACTGCGTCTTTTTAGTTACAAGATTGTTATAATATGCAGTTTGCCTAATTTAATTCCATTTGAATATACTAGCAAGTGTAACAAATAGCTTATTTATGATTTCTATTTAAACGCTGTGCTCTTTTATGTTTGAGATTTTTAGAACTTTCCTTAATTGCGTTTTTAAAACGTACTTTTATATGCATTCCGGACATTGAACAGTAATAAAAACAATGTTTCAAATAATGAAATGCATTAAAGAGGTGTTTTCTGATTATTATGCAGTCATGTTATAGATGTGATACTTGTGTTATCATTCTTGTATGATTGGCCCTATGTGACTGAATTGAACAACAATCTAACTGGAGCTACTGAGTCACACTGTCCTGTGGCATCTATATGCAAATGTTCTGCAGTTACTAGATGCAAAAACTTTTTTATCAACCTTTCCCTCTTAATGGTAAGCAACATTTGTGTATTTCGCACCAGACATAGGGATTTGCTTGTAGAGTCTGCTTTGATATAAATGAGCCAGGTTATGTTGTAAATGGTACAAGCTTGGTTGGTGACCTGACTTTTCTCCACTATGGTTTAGGAATACACACTGGTCACCTCTCTGCCCCCAGCTGTGATTGGACAGTAAAGGCACAGCGGAACAGCAATGAGCCATCCATCTGTTCACTCTTTCTACTCATGTCAGCATGTTACCTGTCAGCACATGTGTAATGCAGTACACCTAATCAACTAATTGGATACTAGTCCCTTTCTGTGTAGCTGCTGCTTTACAGGGATTGCAAGAGGCAATACCTAGTCAAATTCGGGAACTTGCATTTTAAAATACATGTACTACTTTTTTAACATATAATATTATTGACTGATGTTTGTTTTTAGGTAACTGGAGTTCAGCTTTAAAGAACACTTTTTTTTATTATTATAAGTGTTTGTAATGGCATTGTAGACACTCTCTGAGCCCTGCTAAGCATTCCTCTGGTTTAATGGAGATTTTTTTTGGATACATTTTTTTTAATTGAATTCCTATAAAGAGAATTGGTCGTGAAAGAACAAAGGGGATGCCATTGCTAACCTTTTAGGATTGCTAGTTCCCTAGCTATCGTGCTGATGCTTTGTTTTCAGTGCTGAGTCTGACCTGGGACAAGTATAGAGATAAGGAGTTTTTGAAACTTTTCTGACACATTTACAGCAAGCGTGTTCTGAGTCTCTGATGTAAAAAACTCAAGTCGGACATAGCCAGGTAACTTACATTTCTTTCTCGAACATCACGGGACACAGAGCCACAGTAATTACTGATGGGTTATATAGGTATCACTGGTGATTGGACACTGGCACACCCTATCAGGAAGTTCAACCCCCTATATAATCCCTCCCCCTTGCAGGGATACCTCAGTTTTTACGCCAGTGTCTTAGGTGATGGACGTGTAAAGATGTCCTGTGCTGAGCTCCAAAGGGATTATCCTAAGATCCTATACTGGGGCAAGCCAGGCGAACCGGATCCATTCAAAGTGTCTTTTCATGGCCGAATTGAATGGTACCCGGGCCTCGTGTCCGAAGAAACGAGGTTTTACCCGTAACGCTTCTCTTTTTAGAGAGCTGGACCCCGCAGATCAGAAAATGGCTTTAAACTTCCTAATTTCGAGGTGCTTTGCGGTCCCAGAACTGTTGGATCCCTCTACTGATGGGGGCCCCAGTCTCTGACGGTTTTTTCAAATGGAGCCCACCGTGAGAGGTGAAGATTGGGTCTGTGTAAACAGCACCCTGCGGCTGGATAAGGTAAGAGGAGATTCCACAGAATTTTTGAGTTCTAGTGGCTTTTCTCCTTTAAGGTAAATGCATGCTATGCCTATTGTGACCACCGGGGGCTGCCAAGAGCACAAACTTGCACATGCTGACTGTCTGTCTCAGTGTTCATCGTTGGTGGTTTTTCCTCACAGCGTCTCAAGCCGGCTGCAAAGAAGGTAAGATGGAGGAGGGATTTCTCATGTTTGAATGTTCCCCCCAGGCTAGAGGGACCACAGGGGTCTAGAAAGTGGTTATACCACCCGGACTCTGCGGCCTAATGGCCACCATCTCTGAAGATAGCCGTTCAGGCAGATCTTGTACCAGCCTTCCCCCCCCCCCTGCTCCCAGCCTTCCTCCAGAAGCATGACAGGAGAGTCGGCCAGCGCATGAAGCGCTTGTTTTTTTTCAAAACTCGAAGGGGGGGCGGTAGAGGGGGAGGGGCGGGACGTCAGCACTGAGTGCTTAGACTCCCCACTCAGGCCAGCTGCAGGCTATTAAAGGCACTCTGTACAGGTGCACACAGCCCTGAGAGACACAGAGCTGACGGTCGCATGTAAGGTGGGACACAGGCATTCTCCTAGGCAGCATTTACTGAAGTAACACTGGACTGAGCATTGGGTAGCAAGGCTTTTAGCCAGACTACATCGCTCAGCAGGCAGTGTTCATTTGTATACCTCACACCTTGTTGCTTTGCACTATGGGTAGAAGAGGTTCAAGCACCCCAGGAACCAGAGACACTAGGGGATCTCGTTCGGGTTCTGAGGGCCCCCTGTCGGCAGCATCCTCCCCCCCCTAAAGATGGGCCAAGGACGGCTAGCCAGGGAGAGTCGTTGGGGTCAGGGGCTACACCTGCTTCTGGCACTTCAGCCCCTGTATATATTACTCAAGAGGTGTTTTCCTCAACCATTAATGGTCTAGAGGAAAGATTAATGGCCGTGATTATGTCTTCACTCAGTGGAAGAAAACGCACTAGGCTTTCCTCTGTTCCCCAAGACCCTCAGACAGAGGAGCTCTGGCATAAAGGAGATGAATCCCTTTCAGAGGATCGGGATGGGACGGATGATTCCTCTTCAGAGGACTCAGGTGGAGAGGGACCCTCTGCGACTTCCCAAGAGGAGAAAGTCTTAGTGCAGATCCTCACTGGATTGGTCCGCTCCACATTTAAGTTGCCCATACCTGAAACTGCTAAAGAATCCTCTTCTGCTTTGGGGTCACTGAAACCTTTCCAAGCAGCACATGCTTTTCCTGTTCATACTTTACTTGAAAAGCTCATTTATTCTGAGTGGGATCACCCAGACAAACGTTTTTTTCCGCCGAGAAAGTTTTCAACACTTTATCCGATGGAAGAAAAGTTTATTAAAATGTGGGGAATACCGGTTATTGATGCCGCCATTTCCTCCATAAATAATAGCCTGACTTGTCCTGTAGACAATGCTCAGATGCTCAGGGATCCTGTAGATAAAAGGATGGAATCCCTATTGAAGGATGTTTTCTCCTTAGCAGGATCAGTGGCCCAACCTGCAGTAGCAGCGATTGGAGTCTGTCAATACTTAAGAGACCATGTTAAGCAGGTCATCAAAGTATTACCTGAACAGCAGGCCCAGGGGTTTGCTAACCTTCCAGCGGCCTTATGCTTTGTGGTTGACGCCATTAGAGATTCTATCGTGCAAACCTCCCGTCTTTCACTGGGGTTGGTGCATATACGTAGAATCCTATGGTTGAAAAATTGGTCAGCCGAAGCACCATGTAAGAAGCTGCTGGCTGGGTTTCCATTTCGTGGTGCAAGGTTGTTTGGAGAGGACTTGGATAACTATATCAAGAGAATCTCTTGTGGGAAAAGCACTCTCTTACCTGTCAAGAAGAAGAGTAAGCGTCCCTCTTTCAAACGGACTCTTTCCCCAGCGCCGGGGGCTTCAGCCTCCAGGCAGTCTCGACGGCCGCCTCCATCGGGGTCCAGAGACAAGAGTCAACCCCAGGGACAAAAGAGGTCCTGGGGAAAGAAGCCTACTAGGCAAAACACTAAGACCTCTGCATGAGGGGGCGCCCCCGCTCACTCGAGTGGGGGAAGACTGCGACAGTTCTCAGAGCTCTGGCAGGAGAACTTCCAGGACAGATGGGTAATCTCCACGGTAACCTTAGGGTACAAGCTGGAGTTTCAGGAATTCCCCTCTCCTCGGTTCCTCAGATCAGGTGTTCCCAGAGACCCAGAGAAGTACCAGTCGCTCCTTCTAGCGTTAGGGTGACTTTTGTCGCAGGAGGTCATTATGATAGTTCCCGCAAAGGACCAGGGATTGGGCTTCTATTCCAACCCTTTTACGGTCCAAAAAGCCAGATGGGGATGTCAGGCCCATTCTGGACTTAAGGGATCTGAACCGATTCCTAAGGATTCAATCCTTCCGCATGGAATCAATTTGAACAGTAGTTCCCACCCTGCAGGGAGGAGAATTTCTGGTATCAATAGACATCAGAGATGCATATCTGCATGTGCCCATTTTTCCTGCTCATCAGAAGTTTCTACGCTTCGAGGTAGGAGGGCGCCATTTCCAGTTTGTGGCTCTGCCTTTCGGAATAGCCACTGCATCTCGAGTGTTCACAAAGATCTTGGCTCCTCCTCTGGCCATATTAAGGGCTCAGGGTATAGCTGTCATAGCATACCTAGACGACCTGCTCTTGATAGACCGATCGGTAGCCTCTTTGAATGGAAACTTGAGGACCACAGTCAGGTATCTAGAACACCTGGGTTGGATCCTCAACTTAGAAAGGTCTTTCCTAAAACCAGTAAGAAGACTGGAGTATTTAGGTCTGATTATAGATACAAGCCAGGAGAAAATATTTCTACCCCAGGCAAAGATCACTGCTTTGAGAGAGCTGATTCTGACAGTAAGGACCAAGAAGGGTCCCTCAGTCCGCCTTTGTATGAGGCTACTAGGGAAGATGGTGTCTTCATTCGAAGCAGTTCCCTATGCTCAGTTTCACTCAAGAATGCTGCAACACAGTATTCTGTTGACCTGGAACAAGAAGGTTCAGGCATTAGACTTTCCGATGCACCTGTCACATGCAGTGCGTCAGAGCCTCAATTGGTGACTCATACCCGAAAACCTGCAGAAGGGGAAATCCTTTCTACCGGTTACCTGGACGGTGGTAACAACAGATGCCAGTCTGTCAGGTTGGGGAGCAGTTCTGGAACAGGCTGCGGTCCAAGGGATATGGTCCAAGACAGAGAGGACCTTACCCATCAACATTCTGGAGATCCGGGCGATACATTTAGCTCTAAAAGCCTGGACTATCAGGCTACAGGGTTGTCCGGTCAGGATCCAGTCCGACAATGCCACAGCAGTGGCTTATGTCAATCATCAGGGAGGCACCCAGAGCCGAGCTGCTCAAAAGGAGGTGAACCAGATCTTAGTCTGAGCAGAGATGCATGTGCCATGCATATCGGCAGTTTTCATCCCAGGAATAGAGAATTGGCAGGCGGACTATCTAAGCCGCCAGCAGTTACTTCCAGGGGAATGGTCTCTGCATCCCGACGTCTTTTGGGCCATATGCCAAAGATGGAGGGGTTCCAGATGTAGATCTCTTTGCATCCCGATTCTACACAAAGATAGACAGATTTGTGGCAAGGACAAAAGATCCTCTTGCATGCGGGACGGATGCGTTGGTGATTCCGTGGCATCGGTTCTCACTGATTTACGCATTCCCGCCTATTCTGCTATTACCACGACTCCTTCGCAGGATCAGGCAAGAAAGGAAGTCGGTACTTCTGGTGGCCCCCGCTTGGCCCAGAAGGACTTGGTATGCAGAAATAGTAAGGATGACGGTAGGTTCCCCGTGGACCCTACCAGTACGCCCAGACCTGTTATCTCAAGGTCCAGTGTTCCATCCTGCCTTATAAACGCTAAATTTGACGGTTTGGCTATTGAGACCCACGTTCTGAAGAGTCGTGGGCTCTCAGGTCCTGTCATATCTACCTTGATTAATGCAAGGAAGCCAGCTTCCAGAATGATTTATCATAGAGTCTGGAAAGCTTATATAACCTGGTGTGAATCCAGAGGTTGGCATCCCAGGAAATATGTCATAGGTAGAATTCTTGATTTTCTACAATTAGGATTAGAGATGAAGCTGGCCTTGAGTACCATCAAGGGCCAGGTCTCTGCTTTATCAGTATTATTTCAGCGGCCACTTGCTTCGCATTCTTTGGTCCGAAATTTTATGCAGGGGGTGATGCGTCTTAATCCTCCGGTTAAAGCGCCCCTAAACCCCTGGGACTTGAACTTGGTCCTGGCTGTGTTACAAAGACAGCCTTTTGAACCAATAAGTCAGATTCCTTTGGTCTTGTTGACAAGGAAGTTAATTTTTCTGTGGGCCATCTCTTCTGCTAGAAGAGTATCAGAATTAGCAGCTCTTTTCTGTAAGGAGCCTTATTTGATTATACACAAGGATAGAGTGGTACTACACCCTCATCCTAGTTTTTTACCGAAGGTGGCTTCTGATTTTCATTTAAACCAAGACATTGTTCTGCCTTCCTTTTTTCCAGATCCCTGTTCTCCGGAAGAGAGATCTCTACATTCGTTGGATGTAGTAAGAGCAGTTAAGGCCTATCTAGGGACAACTGCTCAGATCCCCAAGACGGATGTTTTGTTTGTACTGCCAGAGGGTCCCAATAGAGGACAGGCAGCGTCAAAAGCTACCATTTCTAAATGGATTCGACAGTTGATCATTCAAGCTTACGGTTTGAAACAGAGGATTCCTCCGTTTCAGATCAAGGCACATTCCACAAGGGCTATTGGTGCTTCTTGGGCAGTGCATCACCAGGCCTCTATGGCTCAAATCTGCAAGGCCGCAACCTGGTCTTCAGTTCATACATTCACCAGATTCTATCAGGTGGATGTGAGAAGGCATGAGGATATCGCCTTTGGGCGTAGTGTGCTGCAGGCAGCGGTACAGGGTCCTCAGGTCTGATTGCACCCTACTTGGTCATGGTTCCCCCCCCCCTCAGGTAGCATTGCTCTGGGACATCCCATCAGTAATTGCTGTGGCTCTGTGTCCCGTGATGTTCGAGAAAGAAAATAGGATTTTTTAAAACGGCTTACCTGTAAAATCCTTTTCTTTCAAAGGACATCATGGGATACAGAGGTCCCGCCCCTCTTCTAATACACTATTTTGCTTGGCTACAAAACTGAGGTATCCCTGCAAGGGGGAGGGATTATATAGGGGGTTGAACTTCCTGATAGGGTGTGCCAGTGTCCAATCACCAGTGAAACCTATATAACCCATCAGTAATTACTGTGGCTCTGTGTCCTGTGATGTCCTTCGAAAGAAAAGGATTTTACAGGTAAGCTGTTTTAAAAAATCCTATTTTTCAGGAGGACAGCAATGGCAGCCCTCATATTTCTGTTATTCCTCACTCCTATTTTTGGGGGTGTGATAAAAGTATTGTTTTGCAATGTCTTTTTATTTAACCTCTTGCAGACTGCTCTATGCACATATATGGAGAGGGGGCATCCGTTCTGCTCCGGATCACCTACATGTACGTAATCTGGCATTTCTAGGTAGGGGGTGCGTGCACCCACAGCCCCATCTGTGCTGTGATTCGCTACAGCACAAGTCGGTTAGCAGGTCCCAGCCAATTAATTCATGGATGGGACCGCTGATCGGCATAGCGAATCACAGTACAGAGCCCTGTATTTACCAACAGCACAAGGCTCTGTACATGGAGCAGAGATGTGGCTGTTTTTTTTTTTTCTTTCTCCCTGCAAAGCACACATTACATGTGTTAGGCACACAGTTAACCCTATCATTGCCCCTGGATGTTAACCCTTTCCCAGCTAGTTTCATATAGTGACAATATATAGTATTAGCACTGATCACTGTATTAGTGTCGCTGGTGATGTCAGTGGCAGTTAGTCATCCCCCCTCCACCAAGTGTACGTCAGTGGCAGATTGCCTGCCACACTATCACGGTCCCACTAGAAGTCAACAATCACCGCCATATTAGTATAAAAAAATTCCAGTATATAGTATCTCACAAAAGTGAGTACACCCCTCACATTTTTGTAAATATTTTATTCTATCTTTTCATGTGACAACGCTGAAGAAATGACACTTTGCTACAATGTAGTGAGTGTACAGCTTGTATAACAGTGTAAATTTTCTGTCCTCTCAAAATAATGCAACACATAGCCATTAATGGGCCCAATTAGCCATTTTTCCCTCCCCGGTGTCATGTGACTCATTAGCGTTACAAGGTCTCAGGAGAGAATGGTGAGCAGGTGTGTTAATTTGGTGTTATCGCACTCACTCGCTCATACTGGTCACTGGAAGTTCAACATGGCACCTCATGGCAAAGAACTCTCTGAGGATCTGAAAAAAAGAATTATAGCTCTACATAAAGATGGTCTAGGCTATAAGAACATTACAACTGATTGAAAGATTGAAACTGAGCTGCAGAACGGTGGCCAAGACCATACAGTGGTTTAACAGGATAGGTTCCACTCAGAACAGGCCTCGCCATGGTCGACCAAAAAAGTTGAATGCACGTGCTAAACGTCATATACAGAGTTTGTCTTTGGGAAACAGACATATGAGTGCTGCCCGCATTGCTGCAGAGGTTGAAGGGGTGGGGGGGTCAGCCTGTCAGTGCTGAGACCATACGCTGCACACTGCATCAAATTGGTCTGCATGGCTGTTGTCCCAGACCCTTTGGAGACTGGGCCGCAGGGCAGTTTTCAAACATAACGACCCCAACACACCTCCAAGATGACCACTGCCTTGCAAAAGAAGCTGTGGGTAAAGGTGATGGCCTTGCCAAGCATGTCTCCGGACCTAAACCCTATTGAGCATCTGTGGGGCATCCTGAAACGGAAGGTGGAGGAGCGCAAGGTCTCTAACATCCACCAGCTCCGTGATATCGTCATGGAGGAGTGGAAGAGGACTCCACTGGCAACCTGTGAAGCTCTGGTGAACTCCATGCCCAAGAAGGTTAGGGCAGTGCTGGAAAATAATGGTAGCCACGCAAAATATTCACACTTTCGGCCCAATTTGTACGTTTTCACTTAGGGGTGTACTCACTTTTGTTGCCAGTGGTTTAGACATTAATGGCTGTGTGTTGAGTTATTTTGAGGGGACAGCAAATTTAAACTGTTATACAAGCTGTACACTCACTACTTTACATTGTAGGAAAGTGTCATTTCTGCAGTGTTGTTACATGAAAAGATTTAATAAAATAATTACAAAAATGTGAGGGGTGTACTCACTTTTGTAAGATACTGTATACACCTTAATTTGTAAACTCTATAACCTTCACGCAAACCAATCAATATACACTTATTGATATTTTTTTTGGTAACCTGATGTAACAGAATACATATTTTACAAATTTGTGAAGAAATTTTTTTTATTTTTTAGCAGAAAGTAAAGAATATTATTTTATTTTCAACATTTTTGGACTTTTACATTTATAAAATAAAACCCAGTGGTGATGAAATGCCACCAAAAGAAAGCTTTATTCGCGTGAAACAAAATTATATACATTTTGTTTGGGTACAGCGTAGCATGACTCAGCAATTGCCAGTTAAAATAGCGTGATGCTAAATAGCAAAAAAATGAACTGGTCATTAAGGGGGAGCTGAAGTGGTTAAATACCAATTTTGTTACAATGGCATTAGGCTTTAAAGAAAACCTTTTATAAAATGCTTTTTTTTTTACAGGATTAGCTTCCTTGCTTCCTTCTTAAAATACCAATTAACGAACTGTCATGTTGATCAAACAGCCTTAATAACTGCTGAATCACTGATATAGGATTAGGTAAATTGAAATAAAATTAGAAGTCCTTATATATATTTGTTCTGAACTAGAAGCATTCAAAGAGTTGAGACATAAGGGATCAGTGTGGGAAACGTGGGAAACAAATTTTCAGAATCAATTTAGAAACGGCAGCCTCACTGTTTCCTCTACCTTCTCCCAGAATAAAAAATATATAATGGGTACAGTCGGGACAGAAAGTATTCAGACCCCCTTAAATTTTTCACTCTGTTATATTGCAGCCATTTGCTAAAATCATTTAAGTTCATTTTTTTTCCTCATTAATGTACAGACAGCACCCCATATTGACAGAAAAGCACTGAATTTTTGACATTTTTGCAGATTTATTAAAAAAAACTGAAATATCACATAGTCCTAAGTATTCAGACCCTTTGCTGTGACAATCATATATTTAACGCAGGTGTTGTCCATTTCTACTGATCATCCTTGAGATGGTTCTACACCTTCATTTGAGTCCAGCTGTGTTTGATTGTACTGATTGGACTTGATTAGGAAAGCCACACACCTGTCTATATAAGACCTTACTGCTCACAGTGCATGTCAGAGCAAATGAGAATCATGAGGTCAAAGGAACTGCCTGAAGAGCTCAAACAGAATTGTGGCAAAGCACAGATCTGGCTAAGGTTACAAAAAAATTTCTGCTGCACTTAAGGTTCCTAAGAGCACAGTGGCCCCTATAATCCTTAAATGGAAGACGTTTGGGATGACCAGAACCCTTCCTAGAGCTGGCCGTACGGCCCAACAGAGCTATCGGGGGAGAAGAGCCTTGGTGAGAGAGGTAAAGAAGAACCCAAAGATCACTCTGGCTGAGCTCCAGAGATGCAGTCGGGAGATGGGAGAAAGTTGTAGAAAGTCAACCATCACTGCAGCCCTCCACCAGTCGGGGCTCTATGGCATAGTGGCCCGACGGAAGCCTCTTGTCATGGTTATGCATGTGTTCCATGTGTTCATCTCTAAAGACCAGCTGCCTCTCACCAGACTGGTTTTATAACCTCTCCTCTAAGCATGGCCCCACCCCAGGCCCTATCAGGGAACCCTATATTAACCTGTGCACAACCATTGTGTGTTAGCTTTCGTGTGTACTTTCTGTGTTTCCTACGTCTGATTCCAGTTACCGACTTTGGCCTGTTCTTAACTATTCCTGTCTGCTCATGACCCTGACCTTTGGCGTGTCCCTGACCATCCCTGTTTGCCTGTGACTCTGAACCTTGGCGTGAACTCTGTTGTCCTTGTCTGCTTGTGGCCCCGACCTTGGCTTGTCCCTTACTTTCCTTGTTGTTCCAGCATGCTGCCTCCTTCCTCTTTTCCTGTAGTCTACCTTGAGCGTGAGCTGTGAGACCCTGGGGGCCGCGACCTGAAGCCAGACTGCAGCGCAGTCCATCCTCACCACTGGAGGCTCTGGTGAACACCTGCTGGCTCTTAGACTCTGTGCCCTGGGGAATCTATGCTCTAGCTCCCAGTGGGATCTGTGTCAGTTATCCAGTAGACCTGCTTCCTGAAAGTCCCAGGGTTTAATCCGCAGCAGTCAGTCCTAGGGTCCACTACCTTGCGGTGCACTTCTGACTCCTACAGAGTGCATCTGTCACCTAGCCTCAAGGTGACCTGACACCTCTCCTCAGTGCAAGACACATGAAAGCCCGCATGGAGTTTGCTAAAAAAAAACACCTGAAGGACTGCAAGATGGTGAGAAATAAGATTCTTTCGTCTGATGAGACCAAGCTAGAACTAGAACTTTTTGGCCTAATTCTAAGCGGTATGTGTGGAGAAAACCAGGTACTGCTCATCACCTGTCCAATACAGTCCCAACAGTGAAGCATATTGGTGGCAGCATCATGCTGTGGGGGTGTTTTTCAGCTGCAGGGACAGGACGACTGGTTGCAATCGAGGCAAAGATGAATGTGGCCAAGTACAAGGGATATCCTGGAAGAAAACCTTCTCCAGAGTGCTCAGGACCTCACACTGGGCCAAAGGTTTACCTTCCAACAAGACAATGTCACAAAGCACACAGCTAAAATAAAGGAGTGGCTTCACAACAACTCCGTGTCTGTTCTTGAATGGCCCAGCCAGAGCCCTGACTTAAACCCAATTGAGCATCTCTGGAGAGACCTAAAAATGGCTGTCCACCAACGTTTACCATCCAATCTGACAGAACTGGAGAAGATCTGCAAGGAGGAATGGCAGAGGATCCCCAAATCCAGGTGTGAAAAACTTGTTGCATCTTTCCCAAAAAGACTCATGGCTGTATTAGATCAAAAGGGTGCTTCTACTAAATACTGAGCAAAGGGTCTGAATACTTAGGACCATGTGATGTTTCAGTTTTTCTTTTTTAATAAATCTGCAAAAATGTCAACAATTCTGTGTTTTTCTGTCAATATGGGGTGCTGTGTTTACATTAATGAGGAAAAAAATGAACGTAAATGATTTTAGCAAATGGCTGCAATATAACAAAGAGTGAAAAATTTAAGGGGGTCTGAATACTTTCCGTCCCCACTGTATATTTCAGTATTGTTTGGAAATTAAGATCAATACACAGAGACTAATAATGGCCTACCTGAATGGCATAGCAAACTGAAATGCGCCTGGCTTCTTGGCTCCTTTAAAATTACATTGTTACTGCTGATATGGAATCATGGGGGAAGCTGCACTGTACATACAGTGAGGAAAAAAGTATTTGATCTCCTGCTGATTTTGTATGTTTGCCCACTGACAAAAAAATGATCAGTCTATAATTTTATTGGTAGGTTTATTTTAACAGTGAGAGACAGCATAACAACAAAAATATCCAGAAAAACGCATTTCAAAAAAGGTTTAAATTGATTTGCATTTTATCGAGTGAAACAAGTATTTGATCCCCGATCAATAAGCAAGCTTCTATATAGGTAACTAGCTGAGATTAGGAGCACTATCTTAAAGGGAGTGCTCCTAATCTCTGCTTGCTACCTGTATAAAAGACACCTGTCCACAGAAGCAATCAATCAATCAGATTCCAATCTCTACACCATGGCCAAGACCAAAGAGCTGTCCAAGGATGTCGGGTACAAGATTGTAGACCTACACAAGGCTGTAATGGGGGCTCGGTGAGAGGGTGATAACGGTGTGATTTATTCCCAAATGGAAGAAACGCAAAACTGTCAATCTTCCATAGTCTAGGACTCCATGCAAGATCTCACCTTGTGAATTTTTAACGATCATGAGAACAGTGAGGAATCAGCCCAGAACTACAAGGGAGAATCTTGTCAATGATCTTAAGGCAGTTGGGACTATAGTCACCAAGAAAATCGGTAACGCACTACGCCGTGAAGGACTGAAAACTAAAAAGAAAGCAAATGTACAGTCCTGTCTGAAGTTTGCTAATCAACATCTGAATAACGCAGAGGAGAATTGGGTGAAAGTGTTGTGGTCAGATAAGACCAAAATTAAGCTCTTTGGCATCAACTCAACTCACTTTGTTTGGAGGAGGAGGAATGCTGCCTATGACCCCAAGAACACCATTCCCACCATCAAACATGGAGGTGGAAACATTATGCTTTGGTGGTGTTTTTTTTTTTGCTAAGGGGACAGGACACCTTCACCGCAACAAAGGGACGATGGGCATGGCCATGTACCGTCACATCTTGGGTGAGAACCTCCTTCCCTCAGCCAGGGCATTGAAAATGGGTCGTGGATGAGTATTCCAGCATGACAATGACCCAAAACACACGGCCAAGGCAACAAAGGAGTGTCTCAAGAAGAAGCACATTAAGGTCCTGGAGTCTCCAGACCCTAATCCCATAGAAAATCTGTAGAGGGAGCTAAAGGTTCGACTTACCAAACGTCGGCCTCAAAACCTTAATGACTTGGAGAGGATCTGCAAAGAGGAGTGGGACAAAATCCCTCCTGAGATGTGTGCCAACCTGGTGGCCAACTGCAAGAAACGTCTGACCTCAGTGATTGCCAACAAGGGTTTTGCCACCCTAAGTCAAGTTTTGCGAAGGGGTCAAATACTTATTTCACTCATTGAAATGCAAATTAATTTATAACTTTTTTTGAATTGCGTTTTTCAAGATATTTTTGTTGTTCTGTCTCACGGTTATAATAAACTGACCATTAAAATTATAAACTGATCATTTCTTTGTCAGTGGGCAAATGTACAAAATCAACAGGGGGTCAAATACTTTTGTCCCTCACTGTAATCATGTGAGTGTGTCCTAGTCAAATCCAAAAGGATCATGATAAAATCAGGCAAGAAAACTTCAAATAAGGTAAATAATTGGATTTTCAGGGTATCAAAATCGTAAACATTTTTAGAAACCATTAGCAATACAGTGCCTTCATAGTTTGACAGCCTTCCTTCTCTGAAAACTGATAAACCTTTAAAATTACTTCTACCATCTCCTAAAATGTTTAAAAGCAATGCATTATTTAATGTCACACATTGGAATGTTATTATGATTACATTTAGGAATGGTTTCAGGCTGTTTTACATTACTCAGGGTTCATAACTATGTAATCTCAACTTTTTTAAAGAATCCACTGAACTGTCAGCCCGTGCAGCTCTGCCTTGTGAACTGATGATTCAGTTGGTATATTGTAATGTGTTCTCTAATGCTGAATCAAATATCCTGTAGCAAAGGAGATGAAAATGTGATTATAAAAATGACATTACATTTATCAGAATATTTCTTAAAAGAAAAACATACAAACTGTTACTATTCATACTCATTTTTAACCACTTCAATACCAGGTACTTTTACTCACTTCCTGCCAAGGCCATTTTTCAGCTTTCAGCACTGTTGCACTTTGACAATTGCGTGGTCATGCAATGCTGTGCCCAAACACATTTTTTATAATTTTTTTGAGATTGATAGAGCTGTATTTTGGTGGTATTTTATCACCACTGAGTTTTTAATTTTTTGCTAAACAAATGAAAAAAGACTGAAAATCTTTTTGTTTCCGTAAATGTAGAATTGCCTGTACAACCCCTTCCACTCCCAGAAAGCTTCAATTTTATTTTTCTAGTGTCCTTAAACAATGGGCATTTTATCACTCCTTGCCTCTATATTATGTTTTGGTTTTTTTCCCCCCTCAAAAATCGATCAAGTTCCATAGCCACTGTGGCTGAGCCTTGGAGGATTGTACCTGAACCCTGCCTAAAGGAAGATGCCGGGCCGGCCTATAAAGTCACTTTGGACACTGGATCCTGCGTGATGCACCGCAGTGAGCTAGCTGCAGGGTGCTATAGGTCAAGGACTGTGGTTTTCCTGCAGTGGAGCCCTGTATATACAGAAAAAAATCACTGCTCCTCTACCCATGGTAACAAATTCTTGTGCAGGTTTGTGGTGCTTGCTGTTAGTTCCTTTTTATCCTTCCATCTCAAGGCCAGCAGTCTTATGTGACAGGTGCACTTTATGAGGTGACTGTGGTGACTGTTGGGTGACAGATGACAATGAGGGGGCGATGGGACAAGTGTTGTGCTTGGTGCAGTACAATACAGACACAGATCGGTAACTCACTGCTCCTGGCTCTTCTCTCCTCACACTGGAAATGGTGTGTGAGGAGAGAAGAGCTGGTAACAGCTAGTTACCGCTCTGTGTTTACATTTAGTGATCGGCTGTGAAAGGATCACAGCTGATCACGTGGTAAACATCCGTCTGCCAATGGCTGTTTACCATCATCGGTGACGAGCAGTGTTCCCAGGAACACGCCGCCACCGACGTGCACGCGCGGCACGCTCCCGATCGTGCATCATGTGCTGTGCATAATGGAGGCGGTACCAGCTGTCATCGGACGTGACTTAATCACAGCCGATCACGTGGTAAACAGCCATGGCCAATGGCTGTTTACCCCCCCTCGGTGGCGAGCGGTGTCTCCGTGACACGCTGCCACCGAGGGTACAGGGATGCGCGCGCTCGATCGCGCGCATTCCCTGTTTAAAGGGCAGGGCGTCATATGACGCCCTCCCAGAACGAGAGCCGCTCTGCGCCGCCTGGCCGTCATATGATGGACGACGGGTGGCAAGCGGTTAATCAATAAAGCATAATGGATGTGAAAACATTAGTGTGTCAACAAAGCAATCATAAAGTGCTATATGCGCATTAATCTACTGATAAATATTAATTTTAGTGCACAAACGTATACATAAGACAATTAAATATGAACCAAAAAAAAAAAAATCAAAGTGCAAAAATAAATGTCCCATAATCTGTATACAGGCGGTCCCCTAGTTACAAACATCCAACTTATAAACGACTCCTACTTACAAACGGAGGGAGACAACAGGAAGGGAGAGGAAATCTACCCCTAGGAAGGGAAATTCACTCCTGTAAGAGCTATTATGGGAAAAAGGTACCTTCACTGATGCTTTATCACCAAGGCTTGTTTCCACAACAACCCAAAATTTTCAAAAGCCAATTGTCATTGGGATAGAAAGTGAAGTGAAATCATCTGAACAGGGGCACAGACAGCAAAACAAATGTTACAGGGGTGTTAACCCTTCCCTCTGCTATCCAAAAAGCTTAAAAATAATTTTTTTGGAGCTAAGCTTAAAAATTGTACCTGTTCCAACTTACAAACAGATGCAACTTAAGATGAAACCTACAGACCCTATCTTGTTTGTAACCTGGGGACTGCCTGTATTCACAAATCTCAAACTACTGTGAATTAATGTGTCCAAGTGCAGACCAGGCACAACACTGTTGTCCACTAATACCATTAGTAATCAGCACTGATATACTTTAAAAGTTTAATACCATACGTTTTACATTGTCTGTACTTTGCTGAAGGGGGGCAAGAAATTATTCCACTCAGAACTAGTGTTACTAGTACTCAAGAACATTAGTAAATTAAATATTTTGGTGTTGTGTCAATACAGTGCACAATGCATACCATAGCATCCATAATCCAATCCAAAGTTTTTTTGTTGGTGTTCTAGGAGGTTTAACTTTTTATTATTTTATTTTTTTCAGCTCTGCTGTGGAATACTTTCTGTATTTACATTTTTACTATTTTCTTTCAATGTTAACGCTTCAACGTGTAGCTCCTACATAAGACCCCGTAACCAAGTGTAACACTACCCCTGCAGGAACCACTTGGTAATTTGAGTTCTCTGTTCTGTGCTTTGACTCCAAGAACCCCTTCAGCCCCTCTGACATTGGGCCTAGACTTCAAGAACACCCTTAGCCCCTCTGACACACCTGGTTGAATGAATGTTACTGCAAGCACTTATAAGAACATGAGTATAGATCCCTTTAACTCGACTGTGAATTAGCACCAGGAAATAGACACGAGTTTAGTGGTAAATGAACTCAATGTTTTGGAACATTTGAATGAATTGTGGTTTGAGCATGAATAAACACACAGACAGTTGGATCTCTCACCGTGGATCACCAAACCTGCAGCACCCTGTTTGTTATAACCATGTGACTGTCTACTGTTCAATGCTCAGGGGAAGTATTTCTCCTTTACCTTGATTAAGTGATCTGTCTATACATTTATAATCTTCCCAAATGCTACCTAGCTTGCAGGATAGGATCCATACGGTGTATTAACATTAGGATTTATATCTAGCCTGGTCTGTTTTTAAACATTCATGTTTGTCCATTGTCTTTTTATATTTTTCTAATAAATTACTCCTAATAAATTTACCTTTTGTAGTTTAATACTATTGTGCCTTTAAAGTCTCATTCCTAGACTTTATGTATTCACAATCCTAATTCTGGGGACGCTGGCACAAATCGCTATTGAGTACCTGCAGAGTCACCCTGTACATTGAGGTACTTTAGCACTAGGTCCTTCATCTGACACAGACAGTTGGATTGGATACCGTCCACTACACAGTATAATCACTATGCCAAGGTATGTTAAAGGGGTTGTAAAGGTAAAAGTTTTTTCACCTTAATCCATTCTATGCACAGTGGAGGTAAGTATAACATGTCTGTTATTTTTAAAAAAAAAATGTATCTTTAGTGATCCTTTAAAATTCTGTATCACTAGACTGGGACTAACTCATGAATCAGCAAAGTCGACAATAAATAGTGCATATAAACACTAACTACAATTTGAATAATAATACAATAAATAGTCTACAGTGCAGAGGAACGAATAAACACAGAAGACCATGTTTTTGTAAGTGGGCATTTTAAATTGTAATTCCCTGGGTGTTTCACCATATATAAGTAAAAACAAGCTTGAGACACAAACAATTTATTATTTATTATTATATAAAAAATAAGACAGATAATGAGGGCAATCATAGGCCCACATACAGTTGTGCTCATAAGTTTACATACCCTGGCAGAATTTATGATTTCTTCGCAAATGTTCAGAGAATTTGATTGATAAATTCTTTCACTCATGGTTAGTGTTGCTGAAGCCATTTATTATCAATCAACTGTGTTTACTCTTTTTAAATCATAATGACAACAGAAAATACCAAAATGACCCTGAATAAAAGTTTACATACCCTGGTGATTTTGGCCTGATAACATGCACACAAGTTGACACAAAGGGGTTTGAATGGCTATTAAAGGTAACCACCCTCACCTGTGATCTGTTTGCATGTAATTAGTGTGTGTATATAAAAGGTCAATAAGTTTCTGGACTCCTGACAGACCCTTGCATCTTTCATCCAGTGCTGCACTGACGTTTCTTGATTCTGAGTCATGGGGAAAGCAAAAGAATTGTCAAAGGATCTGCAGGAAAAGGTAGTTGAACTGTATAAAACAGGAAAAGGATATAAAAAGATATCTAGTGAATTGAGAATGCCAATCAGCAGTGTTTAAACTCGAATCAAGTGGAAAATGAGGGGTTCTGTTGAAACCAAACCACGGTCAGGTAGATCAACTCAAATTTCAGCCACAACTGTTGTTCGGTGTGCAAAGACAAACCCACAAATAACTTCAGGTGAAATGCAGGACACTCTGAAAACATGTGGTGTGGTTGTTTCAAGATGTACAATAAGGAGGCACTTGAAAAAAGATGGGCTGTATGGTTGAGTCGCCAGAAGAAAGCTATTACTATGCAAATGCCACAAAGTATCCCGCTTACAATACGCCAAACGGCACAGAGACAAGCCTCAAACCTTCTGGCACAAAGTCATTTTGGAGCAATGAGACCAAAATTGAGCTTTTTGTCCACAAATGTGACCGCTACTATTTGGAGAGGCGTCAACAAGGCCTATGATGAAAGGTACACCATTCCTACTGTGAAACGCAGAGGTGGATGTTTTTGGGATGTGTGAGCTACAAAGGCACAGGAAATTTGGTCAAAATTGATGGCAATATGAATGCAGTATGTTATCAAAAAATACTGGAGGAACATTTGCATTCACCAGCCAGGGACTTGCGCATGAGCTGTACTTGGACATTCCAACATGACAATGATCCAAAACACAAGGCCAGGTCGACCTGTCATTGGCTATAGCAGAATAAAGTGAAGGTTCTGGAGTGGCCATCTCAGTCTCCTGACCTCAATATTATTGAGCCACTCTGGGGAGATCTCAAACGTGCAGTTCATGCAAAACAGCCTAAAAATTTACAGGAACTGGAGGCTTTTTGCCAAGAGGAATGGGAAGCTTTACCATCTGAGAAGATAAAGAGCCTCATTCATAAATACCACAAAAGACTTCAAGCTGTCATTGATGTTAAAGGAGGCAATACACGGTATTAAGAACTGGGGTATGTAAACTTTTGATCAGGGCCATTTGGCTAATTTATGTTGTCATTATGCTTAAAAAGAGTAAACACAGTTAATTGCTACCCTACAAGAAAGAGCTTTATGCTCATAGAGGGTGTCCAGTTAAATGTGGTACAATTTGGGATGCCTGGTTGGAAAAGGCCTCCACATGTACTGAGCTGGAAGAAGACCCTGCCTGAACTGGGAGATTGCAGGGTTGGCAGGTTCTCCTTCTTTCAAATTAGTGTATTTAGGGCGCGTTGTGTTATTGTCAGCATTCATTTGTGTCTGAATGATTATTCTTTTTGCTTTCTATTTTATTTTCTCTTTGCAACTATACAATATTTGCATTATAACTGCCAGTATCTTTTCAAATAAAGAACATTATTTGAAAAAAAAAAACACAATTAATTAATAATAAATGGTTTCAGCCAAACACTAACCATGAGTGAAAGAAAAGTTTTTGTGTTATCATTCATATTCTCTGAAAAATGGCCAAGGAATCATAAATTCTGCCAGGGTATGTAAACTTATGAGCACAACTGTATATTAAAAATACATTAGTATTGGGAACCATAAGACATATATGAGCCTGTGCCACACAGGATTAGCCTACATGTTTCGTGGCACAAGCCGCTTCTTCAGAGCTTTAAAATCCGTGTCTGGTTTAAAGAAATCTGACATGAACAGAACTTGCATACATTGTCCTATCCATTAGCAAGAAGAGAGGGAGAAGCAACAGAAAAAAGGGGGGGGGGGTGTTTAAGGGTTAGTATATTACCTCATGAAAAATGCATCAGATGTGTTTGGGCTAAGGGGAGACTTAATCGACACTGCAAACAGCTGCAAGCGAGAGCCCTTAGAGGACCAATCAAAGCCTGGTATCAAAAAGGAAATATCTGCACGAAAAAACTAATTGTTATAACTAGGGAACCATTATTTGGTGCTATATGCTCAGTTTCTGCAACATCTGTATCTAAATCAAGCACCCCACAATGTCTGCGGTTAAATAGAGGGCAGACCTACACTAGTAGAGTATTAGTTTATTTTGACGTGCAATGCGTTTTTGTTTGATCGTTCCCACTACCTCCAGATACAGGGGGTGAGCGTGTGGCATCACTGTGCATTAGCAATTGGCTTAGACATATTTAATATGGGCCTGCAAAATTTGATCGAAGCATCTTGTGTTGGGGGGGCCTCAGCCAGTAGCTTCTCTTCTGGCTTCAGCTGGTGGGGAGTAGTCGCCCAGCATTGTCTGGCTGGACACCGTGTAATTTTTGATTAATGTATTTTAGCCAAAATGGCTTCATATTTCATTTAAATTTGAGTTATTATCAGGTTACCCCTTGGATAACACTGTGGCCATTGTTTAAATTGTCAAAATAAATAAATATTTGTGAAAATTATCTGATGTTCTATGTCTCCTTATTACTAATACCCCTTTGTGCTAGCCCATGAAAGGTCATAGCAATATGCTGGGCCCTCATGGGATAGCTCAAAGGGGTCTACAGATCTCTTCTCCCTGTTCTTTATTTACAGGTTCCCATAGGGTGCGAGGAGGTATCCCTGGGCGGCAACAGCCATGGGATTGGTCAGCGGTGGATTGGACACAACTGTTGGGTGTAAAGCCCGCATGGAGGGAGCAGATAAAAGGGAGCTGAAGGCCGTGATTCACTGGTCATTTAGACCGGACTGCAACTCCTCTCTATTGTTCTCAGAAGTCATGGTGTTGTTCAGTGGGGGAATAGTCATCCAGCATTGTCTGGATGGACACCATGTAATTTTTGAATAATGTATTTTAGCCAGGATGGCTTCATATTTCATTTAAATTTGAGTTATTATCAAGGGCTTACCTAGGTTGGAGTCCATGATGCAGAGATGTATGCTCACCCTTGCAAATACACACAGCCCACGGTAACAGGGTAATAAGCTACCTGGGCTGTGAGTCTGTGCACGGGGGCTTGACAAGAATAGCCAAAAGGATAGTCGAGGTAAAGCCGTAGTCGGGGATTCCAGAACACAGAATAAATGATAAACAGAGCCAGGGTCAGAAGCCGGAGTCAGTCTTGGAACTCTGTAACTAGAACACAGGAATACAGGAACCTTTGGCAAAACAGGAAACAGGAGACAATGAACTGACAAAGCCCTCAGAGTGAGGCAGTGCCTCCTTGAGCCACTTGGGGCACGACCATGCCTGGCCGTCTGCTTGGCACGGTAGGGACCATGACAGTTACCCCTTCGATAACACCGTGGCCATTGTTTAAATTGCCAAAATAAATAAATATTTGTGAAAATTATCTGATGTTCTATGTCTCCTTATTACTAATATCCATTTGTGCTAGCCCATGTATGTTTAACTCAGGCTAAATTTAACCACACCCATATTTTGTCCATACCCATTGTGCACTGTGGAGTGACACTTTTTTTTAATCACAGGGGTTCCCTAGCTCTTTTGGAAACCTAGCTTTACCTCTGACAGTAGGTTTCAACCCTAGATCCCTACAGTGGTCAGAAATTACCCTGCAGTTGATAACTTATAATTTAGTACATTTATAGTTTTTATGCCATGTGATTTCATACTGTCTATATATAAAGGTAATTTTAAAGCAATAAATATATAAAGTGTGGCGCTAATGGTAGCAATATATGAAACTAAGCATTGGGTAATATCACACAATACAATTGTGAAACATAAATGACACGTGAACACAATTGACAGTGACTAATAAACAGAGATAATAAGTAAATATATGTGTTCAATACAAATGTTAAATATAATCTAAAGCAATAAGGGAAATGTGTGATAACAGTGCATAAACAGTTATCTAGTGTAAAGTCCAAAACATCAAAAAGAACCCTGACAGCGGTGCATGAACAATTTTTGGCAGGTGTTTTCTTATGTGTGTAGAAAAGCTTTCAATCCAATAGCCTGGTAGGTACATAGACCATAGGGGACCCGAGGTGCACGGAAGTTCGAAAACAGTGCCAGGACCATCACCAGAAGTTATGGAGGCTTACCGGAAGGTATGGCCTGAAATGGCGTATGCCATACAGGTCAAAAGGGCTTATTGACCAACCGGTCTAGATGTATTATCCGGTCGGAGGTTATCGTCACACAAACCATGGGGGGGAAGAGTCGGTCAACACGATTTCCACATTGATAGATATGCCACAGTAGACCATGCGAAAGATTCGTATTACATGTGAGGAATAAAAACACTCACATAGTGTAATAACGTAAAAATTTGGATTTATTTAAAAAGTAACAGATAAAAAACAGACTCACATTTTTTGCAGATAAAATAAGCGTTTCAATCGTATAGCGGTAGCTGTGAGGGAGGCTATGATTCTTACATCAGATCAGTCCAAGAACTGAACTGGCTCATGTGAGGATGAAGGAAGTGGGAGAGGGGGTCCCCATCAAATGCCCGGCCCGGAGCTGAGGCAGGAAACCCAAACCAAGTCAGGGGGTCAGCTCTTAGGCAGGCCAGATCATCACAATGCAATTCCACGAGAGGATAGATGATCTAACAATCTGCACCAATCTGTGTCCTGTGTAGCCTTCCTGTGGCGATCTCCATCCTCAGACAGCGGCCGTTGTCTGAGGATGGAGATCGCCACAGGAAGGCTACACAGGACACAGATTGGTGCAGATTGTTAGATCATCTATCCTCTCGTGGAATTGCATTGTGATGATCTGGCCTGCCTAAGAGCTGACCCCCTGACTTGGTTTGGGTTTCCTGCCTCAGCTCCGGGCCGGGCATTTGATGGGGACCCCCTCTCCCACTTCCTTCATCCTCACATGAGCCAGTTCAGTTCTTGGACTGATCTGATGTAAGAATCATAGCCTCCCTCACAGCTACCGCTATACGATTGAAACGCTTATTTTATCTGCAAAAAATGTGAGTCTGTTTTTTATCTGTTACTTTTTAAATAAATCCAAATTTTTACGTTATTACACTATGTGAGTGTTTTTATTCCTCACATGTAATACGAATCTTTCGCATGGTCTACTGTGGCATATCTATCAATGTGGAAATCGTGTTGACCGACTCTTCCCCCCCATGGTTTGTGTGACGATAACCTCCGACCGGATAATACATCTAGACCTGTTGGTCAATAAGCCCTTTTGACCTGTATGGCATACGCCATTTCAGGCCATACCTTCCGGTAAGCCTCCATAACTTCTGGTGATGGTCCTGGCACTGTTTTCGAACTTCCGTGCACCTCGGGTCCCCTATGGTCTATGTACCTACCAGGCTATTGGATTGAAAGCTTTTCTACACACATAAGAAAACACCTGCCAAAAATTGTTCATGCACCGCTGTCAGGGTTCTTTTTGATGTTTTGGACTTTACACTAGATAACTGTTTATGCACTGTTATCACACATTTCCCTTATTGCTTTAGATTATATTTAACATTTGTATTGAACACATATATTTACTTATTATCTCTGTTTATTAGTCACTGTCAATTGTGTTCACGTGTCATTTATGTTTCACAATTGTATTGTGTGATATTACCCAATGCTTAGTTTCATATATTGCTACCATTAGCGCCACACTTTATATATTTTTTGCTGTTATTTCTGCCCTTGAGTCTACGGGTGTGTTGACTGCTTTCCCAGTTTGTTTTTAGCGCAGCGCTGTACCACATTTACAAAAATTTTAAAGCAATGTTTAATGTATATGAGCTAGAAGTTATTTTAAAAATAAATTTTAAAGATAACATCACGAT
The DNA here is from genome assembly GCA_037952925.1 of Lithobates clamitans. Lineage (NCBI taxonomy): Eukaryota > Metazoa > Chordata > Amphibia > Anura > Ranidae > Lithobates > Lithobates clamitans. The sequence goes on from JBBGZY010000675.1 coordinate 1,521,062, forward strand.
CAAGATTCACATTAATGTGTATGTATATTAATGAGTAATATGTTCTTTACAGACATTAGATGTGAGAGTACAAGAATCTGAGGATCTGGGACATACAGGTACTAAACATATCCAGAAACATTGGAAAATCTACTTTTCTAGTTAAAAGTAACTCTTTTCCATCATGTTAAATCCATTCTATAGAAGAATACTCTAAAAGTCATAAGTTCTATGAAATATGACCTCAGTTGGTTGTCATCACATCATGTGCTGTTTCTGAAATTAATTTGAACTTAGCAGGAACTACCGTATATATATTTAAATAAAAAGCCACAACCAAAGAATTTAATGGTTAGCCATAAATTTACTGTACTTGTTAGCTTGAAAGGACTGCGTCCCTTTTCATGGAAACCTTGACTGGACTAATTAACATTCAAAGTATACTAATGTTGCCTGTTGGCATCCTCATGAACAATACAATACAAGATATTCTGTCAGAGAGTCCATCAAAAAATTATAATAAGGGAATTTGTGATGACAAAAACATGGGAGCTGCCACTGCTGATGTGGTTTTTAACCGCTTCAGCCCCGGAAGATTTTACCCCCTTCCTGAACAGAGCACTTTTTACAATTTGGCACTGCGTTGCCTTAACTGACAATTGCGCAGTCATGCAATGCTGTACCCAAACGAAATTTGCTTCCTTTTTTTCCACAAATAGAGCTTTCTTTTGGTGGTATTTGATCACCTCTGCGTTTTTTATTTTTTGCGCTATAAACGAAAAAAGAGCGTCAATTTGGAAAAAAAACAATATTTTTTACTTTTTGCTATAACAAATATCCCCAAAAATGTTTTTAAAAAACAAATTTATTCATCAGTTTAGGCCAATATATATATTCTTCTACATATTTTTGGTAAAAAATAAATTGCAATAAGCGTATATTGATTTGGTTTGAGCAAAAGTTAAAGCGTCTACAAACTATGGGAAAGATTTATGGCATTTTTATGGCATTTTTATTATTATTATTTTTTTTACTAGTAATGGCGGTGATCTGTGATTTTTAGCAGTACTGCGACATTGTGGCGGACAGATCGGACACTTTTGACACATTTTTGGTACCATTGACAATTATACAGCGAACAGTGTTATAAAAATGCACTGATTACTGTGTAAATGTCACTGGCAGGGAAGGGGTTAACACTAGGGGGCGATCAAGGGGTTAAATGTGTCCCCTAGTTAGTGTTTCTAACTGTATGGGGATAGGACTAACTGGGGGAGGAGACGTATCATTGGTCCTACTTAGTAGCCTATTCTGTCCCCTGACAGAACAGGCATTTGTACTGGCGCTCGTGCCCGCGATCGCGCCTGCCAGCCACGTGCATCAGGTCACCCGCCGTGCAGCACGCGTGCCACCTGGCGGCTCTTAAAGGGTACGATGTACCCATATGGGGTTTGGCCCAGCAGAGCCATTCTGCTGATGTATATCGGCGTGAGCCGGTCGGCAAGTGGTTAAAGTGTGAGCTTCAGGGTTGTCAGTCACTGACCTATGACAAGTGCACAGTACAGAAATTCACACTTCACTGTCTGCATACTTGTTTCAGATTGGTAACTCACTTGGTAGTAATACCATGATGAGGACCAAGTCAACAAGGGCATCTCCCATATTCTGTTCTCAGAGGTTTCTTTAATTGGTTAGCTAAAATGGAAGAGAAGCGCCAGGCAAATCCTAGTGCAGCATTATCTAATTTGAATAAAATAAAAATTGTTGACAGTATAAGGTGCACTTACACAGTGCCAGTGAGGGTAGGTGCCCTCCAGGTCCAGCATCACAGAAGAGCCGCCAGGGTGTCCCTGTGGAAGAGTCCACGAGTGCCGTGTGTCAGCGGGAAGCCAGAGCTCCGAGGGACCCGGGGAGGACATCGGCTATGCAACTCTGCATAGGAGTGTTCTGGAGATGTCAGAGTGGCGAGCCGCCCACCACTGTGTCTGGTCAATCAGAATGCGCCTCGAAGGCGGAACCAAGCCTCCTTCATCAGCTGATGAATCTGGATCTGGAGAGCATCTACCCTCACTGGCACTGTGTAAGTGCACCTTATACTGTCAACAATTTGTATTTTAACCACTAGGCGCCCGCGCTATAGCCGAAAGACGGCTACAGCGCGGACTCCAATTGCCGGGAGGGTGTCCCTGGATGTCCTCCTGTTTACTTCCGCATTGCGCGCTCCCGCGGGCACGCATCACGGAAGTTTTGTGCTGGCCATGTCCCTCGGACACAGCCAGTCACAGATCGCCGTAAACGGCCAATGACAGCTTCCGTTTACAGTGCGATCGCTCTACCAATGAGAGAGGATCTCATATATAAACATATGAGATCATCTCTCATCGCCGGCTCTCCCTCCTCACACAGAGACAGCGTGTGAGGAGGGAGAGCGAACCGCTGCGGCGGTAAGTGTAAAAAAAAAATAAAAATAAAAATAAAAGTGTCCCCACTGTCATCTGCCCCTGCCAACTGTCCTGCCATCTGCCCCTGCCAACTGTCCTGCCATCTGCCCCTGCCATCTGTCCTTGCCATCTGACCCTGCCATCTGTCCCCAGTGCCATCTGTCCCCAGTGCCATGTATAAGTGCCATCTGTCATCAGTGCCACATAGTGCCATTTGTCATCAGTGCCACCTGTCAGTGTCACGTGCCATCTGTCATCAGTGTCACGTGTCATCAGTGCCACGTATCAGTGCCATCTGTCATCAGTGTCATCAGTGCCACGTATCAGCGCCATCTCTCAGTGTCATCAGTGCCACGTATTAGTGCCATCTGTCATCAGTGCCACGTATTAGTGCCATCTGTCATCAGTGCCATGTATTAGTGCCATCTTTCATCAGTGCCACATATTAGTGCCATCTGTCATCAGTGCCATTTGTCATCAGCGCCACATGTCATCAGTGCCACATATTAGTGCCATCTGTCATCAGTGTCACATGTCATCAGTGCCATGTATTAGTGCCATCTGTCATCAGTGTCACGTATTAGTGCCATCTGTCATCAGTGCCACGTATTAGTGCCATCTGTCATCAGTGCCACATCAGTGTCAGTGCCACGTATCAGTGCCATCTGTCATCAGTGCCACGTATCAGTGCCATTTGTCATCAGTGCCATGTCAGTGTCACGTGTCATTGTCCTGGTTCTCCAGGGCCTTCAAAAGTGTAATAGGTAGTCAACAAGTCAGATGTGTAATTTATGCTCCTAGAACACGTGATGGCGCTCCCTGCATGTTGGGCCTCTCTATGTGGCCAGGCTGTGAAAAAGTCCCACACATGTGGTATCGTAATACTCAGGAGGAGTAGCAGAATGTATTTTGGGGTGTCATTTGTGGTATACACATGACATGTGAGAGAAATAACCTATTACAATGACAATTTTGTGGGGGAAAAAAAAAAAAAAAAAAATCTTCATTTTGCAAAGAATTGTGGGAAAAAATGACAACATCAAAAAGCTCACCATGCATCTTACTAAATACCTTAGAATGTCTACTTTCAAAAAAGGGGTCATTTGGGGGGTATTTGTACTTTCCTGACTTGTTCGGGTGGCCAGTACTTCAGATGTGATCAATTTTTTATGATTTGCACCATAACGTGTAGACTCTCTAACTTTCACAAAGACCAAATAATATCCACTGATTTGGGTTATTTTTACCAAAGATATGTAGCAGTATAAATTGTGGCCAAAATTTATGAAGAAAAATTACTAATTCGCAAAATTTTATCACAGAAACAAAGAAAAATGCGTTTTTTTTCAAAATTTTCGGTCTTTTTTCATTTATAGCGCAAAAAATAAAAAACCCAGAGGTGATCAAATACCACCAAAATAAAGCTCTATTTGTATGAAAAAAAGGACAAAAAATTCATTTGGGTACAGTATTGTATGACTGAGTAATTGTCATTCAAAGTGTGAGAGCGCTGAAAGCTGAAAATTGGTCTGGTCACGAGGGGGGTTTAAGTGCCCAGTTGTCAAGTGGTTAATCAAATGAAATAATGCTGCACTAGGATTTGCCTGGCGCTTCTCTTCCTTTTCCCATAGTGATCGGGTCCCCTAGCCCACGCCTGAAGCAGCCTCGCTCCCTTTGCAGCATTTGTTTCAGAGACTCAGGGTTGACAGTGTCGCACCCCCTATGACTCTGTTCAACTCTTTCATTTCAGGACTTTGATCGATCAATTTTTTTACAAAAACTTTTGTTTTTTATTTATTTGTTATTCAATTTTTACCTCTACAAAATATTTTTATTGTTGCTATTGATGAACCAGCATACTTATGCATGTCCTCCCACTATTTTTCATAATCAGGTGTTTCAGCGCTGAGCGTTACACCAGTGCTTTATGTGTGTGTGTTGTTTCTAATCTTTAATCAGTTATATATCATATTTAGATATGTTTTGATATGCTCTATTGTGTGAGCTCCTGGTGTCATCCAGTGGCAGTTTTAGGTTGATTACATGATCTTTCTTCATCTGCCATCACCTAGTTGAAAAATAAAGATTTGTAAAAGTATTTGAAACAGTATTTGAACAGTTTATACATTTTCAAATAAGCATTCAAATATAACAAAAAAAAAAAAATGATTATTATTATTATGCAGTTATTATTTTTATACAGTCTTTATCGTTTGCGCAGCGAGATGGAAATGTATTAAATGTCTCCTTAATAGATACAATTGATTTCATGGCTGAAAAAAAGAGATATATTTAACACAATATTAAAAAGATCGCAATGGTGCTACCAAAGTGATCAAGGGAAATGATCCTTCTGCTGAACAAATTCTGAAAAGCAAGTAACAGTCTTATAAAACTGGCTTGCCTGATGGACGTAGGGGACAAGAATGGATGCCAGATTTCGCTATGTCTAAGTCTGCATCTCATGAGTGAAGCCACATTGGAACCCACATTTCACGCATCCTCATCCTGCTTTGTGTTAGAGGGACAGGTTGGAAGGGTCAGGGGAGCTCTCACTGCTGTAGTTTTGTCCCTGGGCCAAGCCTAGAATACTGCAGACAGTGTTGACAGCTGTGCTGGATTGGTTTGGCTACAATGGCTGCTGGAAAAATCTCAACTGTAAAAGTACTGCCCAGCACTGAAGTGTAGACTCTCTTTGAAAGAGGAGAGGATCATTATCCAAGATAAACAAGCTATATTAATGAAAAAGATTGAAATAAATGGCTCTCCAATATAAAAAATAAAGAAAATAACAGTAAAAACAGTATTTAGATTTGGGTCATTGGAGCTATCTGATGGTAATAGTATTAACCACCTCTAAACAATCTTGAACTAATAAGTTTAATGTGGCATGCATGATCAATATGTGCAATGTCACTGTTACATTTTTACAAATTACATTTAGTTTTCTCACTGGTATCAGTGCTCAGCCTTACTATAAACAATGCAACTGAGCCCATAACACCAAATTATTTCATCAGTGAACTGACAATGCAACATATTCTGGGTGCCAATATTTACATGGGTAAATGATGACTGCTGACGCAATACTCAAAGACAAATGTTATCTCGGTTCCTGCTTCACCAGTGCTTTTAGATTCTACATGCATTCTTGTGGAGAATACACTAGGAAAATAATAATATTTAAAAGAAATATAGTTCTTTGGGCCTAGTGCCGCGTACACACGAGCAGACTTTCCGGCATACTTGGTCTGGTGGACCAGAGTGCGCCGCACAATCCGCCGCACAGACTTTTTTTTCCCAAAAGTCCGCCAGATCTAGATTTGAAACATGTTTCAAATCTTTCCGTCATAAGTCCGCCGGACTCACTAACTGACAGAAAGCCCGTTCGTCTGTATGCTGGTCCGACGGACCAGATACGACGCAAGGGCAGGGTACTGCATCTCGCGCTCGCTGACCGGCCGGGCTGCGTGCTCGGATCGGGGTCTGGTATGGATTTTAGGGGGGTCCCCACGCCATTTTTTCGGCGTAGGGGGTTCCCCTTAAAATCCATACCAGACCTAAGGGCCTGGGATGCCCCGCGACGCAAGGTGTCTTCAAGAGTGACTTCCTTTTCTAGTCCCGTCGTACCCGAGTCACGTTCAAAATGAACGTCCATGTGTGGGCAAGTCCGTTCATTCTGAAAGTCCGCCGTAACTCCGGCGAAAGTCCATCGGAAAGACGGGCTGACCTAGCCTGCCGGAAAGTCCGGTGGTTTGTTGGCAAGTCCGTCCGTTCAGAAAGTCCGGCGGTAGTCCGCCGGAAAGTCCGGCGTGAAGAACGTCGGACCAAGTCTGCCGGAAAGTCTGCTCGTGTGTACGCAGCATAGGTGTCACCAAGACAGGCAATGTGGGGAAATCTACCCAATGGGGCACAGTCAGCAATACAGTCCTTACAGAGGATCAATCCATTGTCTTCTTTGAAATGCAATTAATAATATTCACACACACCCCCACAAAAAAAAAAATTGTAAAACCAAATAAAATACATAAAAAAAAAAATCAGATTTTAATGTGTTTGCAAAACTGCTGATTTCTGATCAGTATAATCTGTCTTCATGCTCTTTTCAGCAATTTTTGCTGCATTGTACTGGCACCAAGGGATTGAGCACTTGCTACTCCTAGGCTAGGTTCACATAGCTACAGGTGGGGAATGCGTGCAAAATTGGGCACACTCCCCACTTGCAGAGAAACACGCTGCACTTAATTCTTAATAGCACCCCCATGCTTTAGCAACTTCAGCACAATTTAATGGCTTTTTTTTCTGCGTTTCCCTTGAAATGCATGGGCTGCATGCTTGCACAGGTCTGAACGGAGCGTTATAGAGTCACTTGACGTACTTTCAGTGAGTAGCGGCCCGTAATGCAGGGAGCGGAAACGCTGCCCCCCTAATCCATGCGTCCAGCCCCCTAATCTACATGCGGGGTGCCGGATGCAAGGATTCCAATGGGGTTTTTTTTCTTTTTAAGGAGTACGTGATTAGAGCCAGAGGCTCTAATAGGCTTAAAAAAAGGGTGGACTATTTGCTATCGTCACACAAGTGGGTGTGCTCGGGGCGCAGTGCTCTGCACCCTGAGCACGCCCACTTGTGTGACAATAGCAAATTAATATTCGCTATTGTCTTCCTGATTCTCCCAATCATGTCTCAGGACACACTGGCCAATCGTGTGTCAGGACACTTCCTGTTCAGCCCAGAGGAGAAGGGGGGGGGCTCTTCATTCCCTAAGGTTAGTCCCTGCTGCCACCCGGGGGGGTTCAGTGCTTGCGGTGATCACTGCCTTCCCGCCAGCCGTTCATCTCCCGCACAAGGGGGGGTTGCTTGCGGCCCTACTAGAAATGTTTAACACCAGCTGCCACTGCTTTCAATATCAGTTCAAGGGTGCTCTGTAATGAGCCTGCTTCCTTTAGAACGACCTATCGTTAACTGCTTCGCACCAAGCCAATTGTAAAATGACAGCCGAGCGGGAGCCCTGTTATCTTCCACTTTTAGCACTTCCCACTAGAAAAACAACACTTTCGTTAATGTGATTTCTCTGTAAAATGTATTTGAATATTTTGATCTCTTTAAAAGTTGGCTTAGTCCAGCTAAAGATGATCATGAAAAGAAGGGCCCAGGGGAAAAAGAGGAGGGTGTTGCACTTGTATGGGGTGCATAACATAGTCTTGCAGAAAATTTCCGTGGGGTATTTCCATACTATTTACCATGAATTGCCCGTATACCCTCAAAAGTTCTTTGATTATATCCACATGAAGGTGTCCACATTTGATACCCTTCTTGAGATTATTTGACCCCGATTGATGCGAAAAAGCTTCCACACAGAAGCTAACAGTGTTACCACATGGCTACTCTGTACAACCAGGAAGTAACTGGAGCTGCGCTGTCCTAGCTTTCTAATATTTCCCAGTGCATTCTGGGATACATGAAACTCCACTGTCCCTCCCAGCACCCAGCTAACACTTGATAAATGCTCCACTAATGCACTGTAAATGCTATAGGTGCAGTTATGGAATGCTACCATTGAAATTAATGAAGGCGGCTGATAAGCGCTGATGCCTCATGAAAGCAACATGCTGCTTAATTTTTAACACTACACAAGGCTACCGCTCCTGTGTGTACTGCACTGTGTGGAGACCATTGTAATATTCATGGCAGTCATTGAAGTGAGGTTATGAGGCTTTAAAAACATTGCTAAAAATGGGGCTTAACCGTTTGCCGATCAGCCGCCGCAGTTTTACTGCAGCAGGTTGGCTCGGCCTGGGCAAATTGACATTACCTTACGTTGCTTTTCCTTTTGGCCACTAGGGGTGCGCGTGCCCGCAGCGTGTTCCCGGAGCCGGTGCGAGTGACAGAGCGAGAACCGGGATCTGTGCGTGTAAACACACAGATCCCGGTTCTTTCAGGGGAGAGGAGACAGATTGTGTGTTCATACTATGTATGAACACCAATCTCTCTCTCCTCCTAGACAGTCCCATCCCCCCACAGTTACAAACACGCATAGGGAACAGTTAACCCCTTGATCGCCCCCTAGTATTAACCCCTTCCCTGCCAGTGACATTTACACAGTAGTCAGTGCATTTTTATAGCACTGATCACTGTATAATTGTCAATGGTTTCAAAAGTGTCCGATGTGTCCGCCATAATGTCGCAGTCCCGAAAAAATCGCAGATCGCTGCCATTACTAGTGAAAAAAAATAATACAAATGTCAAATCTATCCCCTATTTTGTAGACGCTATAACTTTTGCGCAAACCAATCAATATATGCTTATTGCATTTTTATTTACCAAAAATATGTATAAGAATACATATCGGCCTAAACTGAGGAAAAATTTTGTTTTTTTGATAAAAAATGTGGGATATTTATTATAGCAAAAAGTAAAAGATATTGGGGGTTATTTCCTAAAGGCAAATCCACTTTGTACTACAAGTGCAAACTGCACTTGAAATTGCACTGGAAGTGCAGTCGCTGTAGATCCAAGGGGGACATGCAAGAAAAATAAAAAAACAGCATTTTAGCTTGCACATGATTGGATAATAAAATCAGCAGAGATTCTCCTCAGTTCAGATTCTTCTCATCTATCGCTCAGATTTACAGCGACTGCACTTCCAAATGCAATTGCAGTGCAAAGTGGATTTGCCTTTCATAAATAACCCCCCTTGTGTCTTTTTCAAAATTGTCTCTCTTCTTTTGTTTATAGCACAAAAAAAAACAAAACGCAGAGGCAATCAAATACCACCAATAGAAAGCTCTATTTGTGGGAAAAGAAAAGGCCAATTTTGTTTGGGTACACAGTGTTGTACGACCGCACAATTGTCAGTTAAAGTGACGCAGCGCCGAACCGCAAAAAATGGCCTGGTCATTGAGCAGCCAAATCTTACGGGGCTGAAGTGGTTAAACACAGGGTATTGACACATGTGTGAATGAGCCCTACTGTTAAAAAAAAAAAACCTTGCAGTCAGCCATGACACTTCCTCTTGAGAAACATCTAAAAGGTAATGGTATTTTTGTTTAAAAATATACAGAGATATCCTAGAGATCCTCTAGGTTAGACAATGTGGACTTTATCGGCACACCATGAGGCAGCTTGGGTAAGTAAAACAATAAATGTTATTATCCATAATTTAAAATAATATCATTAAAAACCAAAGACCACACCCTCCATTACATATGGAGTGATAGTACCAGAGCGCAACCCAACCCAGAAATGGAGATATGCAATTAGCATGGAGTATTAGACTGTAGTATATTGCATAATATTGCTGACAGTGCAGTTATAACAAACAGGTACAATGTCCATAATTACTCCAATCTGGCAAGTCAACGCGTCCCTTTGTCTTAGATGGTAGTATCATCCTGGAGTCTGTCAAACTGCTCAGGTGTTGGTGGGCAACCACAGTCTTCAATATGGCTGTCTGTGTATCCTCTGTCCGGGCCATGGACCTGTTTGTTACTGTCAGAAATATTATGCAATATACACTACTACTGTGTAATACTCAATGCTAATTGCATATCTCCATTTCTGGGTTGGGTTTCTCTCTGATACTATCACTCCATATGTAATGGAGGGTGTTGTCTTTGGTTTTTAATTATATTATTTTAAATTATGGATAATAAAATGTATGATTTTACTTACCCAAGCTGCCTCGCGTTGTGCCAATAAAGTTTGCTTTGTCTAACCTAGAGCATCTCTAGGATATCTCTGTATATTGAATTGGATGTGGCACGGTAAAGGTCTAATGATTCCCTGTTAAAAAAAAAATAAAGGAAGGTTTGCTGTGTAAATGGCAACACATAACAAAACATATAGTGGTGGTTTCTCAAATTTGACTGCAATGGTGGAAATACCCTTTAACACAATAATTAGCTACATGAAGTCTTACTAATTAGCCTTATTTTGTCCATCATCAGTCAACTTTGTCATATGGATCCGGTTGTTGGAAGCTTCTTATCTCTTTTTCTTTTATGGAGGTTGTAATATGCCCACAACCCAAAAGTGGTGAAGCTAGAATGCATTTCCATTCCAGTACTAACACTAATAATCTTTTGGCTCTGCTATGCAGCCACCATGGCATGCAAAACACAGCAACATACATTTACTGGGCTCCCTGTAGATGGGGAGAAGGCATAATAACTACTTTGAGCTTTTTCAGCTCAAATCATGACATTTGATGGAATGTACACTTCTAAGGATATGATAATGTGGGGAAGGCTGCAGGTACCTGTCCTAATAGAGGAACATATGATTTCTATCGTCAGTCCTTCAGGAAAGTGAGTTTGACCTGCATGGCATATATGCTGTGGTGAGAAGTAACAAAACTGAGAAGTTAACAAATTATCTTGAAATAAATATGACAGAGTTTTGTTTAAAGTGGCTTTAACTCCTTACAAATACCCAGTGAAGTGACTAGCCTCAGGTTATACACAGATTAAACAAATCTTCCTGCATACATTGTACCTGTTTATCTGCAGCTCTCTGTCATCTACAGCCATCCAAAACACACATATCCACACATATCCACACATATCCATTTCCTCAGCTTCAGAAGGCAAAGGGTGGGGATCTGGCACCACACACTACACAACATAAATCAAGGAGCTGAGTGTAATCTGAGACCGGAGCAGATAGAAATAGATACTGCACACCCTCCTACACAGTCTCATAGGGAAACATGCACAGCTGAGACTGTCAATCACTTTCTGTGTGTTAGAGTGGAGTGGGGCCATCTCCTGGGATGGTCTGGTGTTGAGTTAGACTGTCAGAAGTGACTCATTTGGATAGCAAAGGGAGGAGAGGTGAGATAGGAACCACTACAGTAGGTGCTGTGGATTGAGGCTAATACACACTATAAAGGGATATGCTTTGTTTATTTTTCATTTCAGAAGTTTTCAATAACTTTAATGTTCACTATTCCATTCTATATGCCGATTTGTTTTGATAAGTTTCCGCAAGATCTTTTACAGACAATTTTATGTGTTTTGGCACATAGTGTTCCTGTGATACTTTATGTTCCACTTTAATGCCCAAAATGCAAGAAAATCCATGCTTCATGGGATCTCTTAGAAACTCTTGTAAAATATAATAAACATTACTTGCTTAGAAAGTGTAGTTCACAGGCGGTGGGATTATAAATCAAGGTGCAGCAGATTGGGTGACCCACAGGCCAGAAGGGATAATCCAATATCAGCACAACACATCTTTCGTTTAAAGAGGGCTTACCTCACTTTGTTGCAGGCATAGTAAGAAACAGGAAAGTCCTGTTTTTGTACATACTTTGCCTTCTATAATGTCAGGTAAACTCTCTATAATCACAAGACTTGCACCACTGTTGGTATACTGTATATGCAAACTTTCCTTTTTAACTATTTACTAAAAGAACTAAAGCCTTCTCCTAATGTCTAAGGAGCAATACACGAGTAAACATGAACAGAAGGTTTTATTAATGTATGGTACGTTTCCCAAGAGAACTGGTGAACTAAAGCAGAAGTAAAGTATATATTTTTGATGCAAACACTCCGAAATTGCACGTTAAAATGGTACATGGATACATTTTTAAAAATCTGTGTTACCTGTTGCTTTGTTCATATTTCATTTTATGCATATGCCATCTTACCTAGTTTGCTTATTAACAAAAGCAGGCAAAAAGGATGGTGTTATGGAAGGGTAGTGATGTAATCATTCCCTCAAGGAAAGTTCTCCGTGGAAACACATTTTTGTAATTTTTTTGAAAAAGAATTAGATGTTATCCTGCCTCTCTCCTGCTCATTTTCAACTATTTGTTTCTGGTTTTAAAATTACAGCTGTCAACAAATGAAAAGGGAGGACAGGACTGGGGGGTCCACGCTGTTTTGTGCAAACCCCTTATGCAAATATAGGAGCATAATGCCATTCCAAGAGAGAGGTGTGGAAAGCCTAGGATCTCTGGCTGTGCAGTCTGAAGAGCTGAAGCCAAGAGGTCATAGAGCAGGGATAGCAACCTTTGAGAGGTGGAGATCTACATGAACAACATGGAAGGGATCAAAGATCAATGGGGTGCGGCACCCTCTTTTTTATTTCCAAGGAGTCAACTTGCAGGCCCCCAATAAAAAGTAAGGACAGCAAGAAAATTTGGAAAAAAACACAGAGGTAGGGCAGTGTACAGAGGTCATTAGTAGGTAGGGCAGTGTACAGAGGTCATTAGTAGGTAGGGAAGAGTCCAGAGGTCAGTAGTACGTAGGACAGTGTACAGAGGTTAGTAGTAGGTGGGGAAGAGTAGAGAGGTCTGTAGTATGAAGAGCAGTTTACCGAGGTCTGTAGTATGAATAGCAGTGTACAAAGGTCAGTAGTAGGTAGGGCCGCATACAGAGGTTAGTAGCATTTAGAACAGTGTCCAAGGATCAGTAGTAGGTAGAGCAGCGTACAGAGGTCAGTAGAGATCAGTAGTAAGTAGAGCAGTGTACAGAGGTATCAGGAGAACACTGGCCATAGTGCAGATGAGGGCTCAAGGAGCATACAAATGTGCAGATGCAGGCCTGCGGGTGCTCGTATAGCTGTGCGCATATATGCGTGTGCACCCCCCGCTCACTTTGGCGACAAATGGACTATTTAAGTGCAGCAGTTGTACTAGTCAGTGCTGTCTGATCTGCTGCTCTCCATGTGTTCCCGTGCTTGTTCCAGTGTTGCTGGCATCTGCCTGTATACTGATCATTCTTTTGTCTGCTGTCCATGCCTGTATGTGACTGTCTGTTGCTGACATGGCACGTCTGACCACACATCCTGTTATCTGTCTGCCCGGCTCTGCAAGCCACCTACCTGGTCTTTACTGATCACCCACCTGTCACGTGCCGTCAGCATACTCTGCACCTGTGACTAGTCTTCTGCCAGCCAAGCAACTGCCAGCCTGCTGTTTGCCAAGTTCTGGGTCTGCTGTTTCTGCTGTACCGGTCACCTGATCTATTTCCTGTCAAAGCACCTGCTACTTACCTGTGTGGTCGCCTGGACACTCATCAGGCACTCGTACCTTGCCATGCCACTATCTCGCTACCAGTGGTCCTTGAGCCGTGGCTGTAAGAGAGGCCCTCTACATGTCAGGCTCTGCTATAAGGTGCATGACAAGAGGTCTGTAGTAGGTAGGAAAGAGTATAGAGGTCAGTAGTAGGTAGGGAAAAGTACAGAGGTCAATAGTAGGTGGGGCTAGTGTACAGAGGTCAGTATTGGATAGGGAAGAGTAGAGAGGTAAGTAGTATGTAGGGCAGTGTCCAGAGGTCAGAAGTAGGTAGAGCAACGTATAGAGGCCAGTAGTATGTAGGACAGTTTACAGAGGTCAGTAGTATGTAGGGCAGTGTAAAGAGGTCAGTAGAATTTAGGGCAGTGTCCAGGGGTCAGTAGTATGAAGAGCAGTGTACAGTGAAAAGTAGGGCAGTGGACAGGGATCAGCAAGACAGAGGAAAGGGATCAACAGGGCAGAGGACGGGTCAAAAGACAGGTAGTCAGCAAGGCAAAGGACATGGAGTCAGCAGGGCAGTGTACAGGGGGCTTAGGAGGGTATAGTACTGGGGGCTCAAGACTGGCTACGTACAGGAGCTCAGAGGGGCCGGTACAGGGGAACAAGGAGGGCCCAGTACAGCTTGGTGAGGAGGGAATGGTACTGTGGGGGGTCAGGAGGGCATGGTACTGGGGGGTGAGGTGAGGGCACACCACACGAAGGTCAGGAGGGGACAAAAGTGGTGAGTGATGAAGAGCAGGGAAGATGCTGTGGCAAATCTACCAGCTCTGGTGTGCTGATCCCTGCCAGCCCTCCTCCTTTGTACATCCCACATGATAAACTGGAGAGGAGGACAAGAGCCTGAACCTGCCCAAACTATCCCACCTGAAAGTTTGTCACACACGACAGTGAATCCTAGGCAATTAAAAACCACATGTAATTGTGTCACATAAATTGTGTACAATATCACTCCCCTTAGCGCACATATATAAATGAAACTTGTATATACAGGTAGCAGCTACTAATAAATTTCACATAATTACAATACAATATGCTTTATTCACCGAAATAGAGAAAGCTTTAGCAGCGCTAGATTAAAAAAACTCGACCATAATAATTTCATTCCACCAAGTGAGTCCAAAGAGTTAATTAAAACTCATGCAGGGCAGGAAACGATAATCAACGTCACTTCAAAGATCCCATCGCCACACCTTGTGGGGTCCCGCTCCCTATAGATGTTACACTCACCAGAACAAATTATGAGTAATGCCTTGGAATTAACCACTTTATCCAGCAGAAATTAGCTGTGCTTAGGAAACCTCCTCTGGTCGGCTGCAACTGGTATCCACTACACCTTTAGAACCAAGATCCACTCACACAAAAATCTGGGGGGGAAATGAGGAGCCTCCATTCGTCAGCAATGACCAACAATAAAAGCAAACAGGCTCATAGCGTGACTCCGTATGTTTATTGTTCCCACAACCCCCCCCCCCCCCCCGCCACAAGTATTGCACTTACAATGTTAAAAACATTAAAAGCATGTAAAACCATGTAACACTTTGGATCAGTTCTCAGCCTGTGTATGAAGCTCTCACCGCTCGTAGACTCGCTGCTCGCTGTGATCCCGGGTTGAGCGACACACTCACTGACCGACCCTGTAGCCACGTGGACACGGACTAATGCGTTTTGTCATAGACTTTGTCAGAGGTCAGTTTACCTATTTGTGAAACTGTGCAGGATTTTCAAAGGTTTTTTCTATATTTTATAGATTAAAGGTTAAAGTTGAACTTCCAACAGCTAAATACCCAGTTAAAGATATACAGTGTATATACATATATGATAGATGTCTTAGCTGCTAAATTCATTTGAATTTATATCCATTAAATTCTTAGATGTATGCTGCTCTGCCAGATAGCAGAGCCAGGCTGGTGATCTGACATTTCTCTACAGCAGTTATCTGATCTCAGGTCTCCTCCCTGCCTCCATCCTATGACTGGACAGTGGAGTAGATATAGCTGGCTGATGAGCTGATCCCTCCACTCTCTGCTGTCTCTTTCTCCCCCTGCATGTTGCTTCTCAACACATGTGGAGCACCCTTGATTGGCTTCTATTGCTGCCTTTTCCTTTCCAGGTCTAATCTCTGCTACATGGCAAGGTGACAGTGTCTCTGTAAAAAGCTTCCCCCTGACCCCATATACTTACCTTACCAGTGCTCCCTCCCCATTCATTCCCTTTCTGCAGCTGATATCGGCTAAGGTGGCAACTTGGAGGAGCAGTGCCATTCCTGTCATTTGACAGTGCTCAGGCCTATCGAGTGGCTGCTAGACCTGGGCACTGTCACAGAGTAGCAGGTCATATGCTTTTACATACCCATAAGTAGTATGTAGTGGCACCAGCTTTGGAAGAGCAAGGAACTGTGAGGGAGCACAGGTCAGGTAAATATACAGAAGTCAACGTATAACCTTTTCAAAGACATTGTCACCTAATGCTCCATAGGCAAGGTGATAGTGCCCTTATAAATGTTTGGCAGCTTTGCTGCTGTCTCAAATACCTAAAGACTGCTTTGAAAGAATTAAATTGCACCATTACAAAACTTTCACTTCACAACAAATAGCAAAGGCAGCAAAAATAAACTTCCTAAGCAGTTCTTCTTGTTGTACCATTTTGGCTGCCCACCAGATTCTTTTATAAACAATTATGAGTTTTAGTGATCTAGGTGAATTGGGGGCACATAACCAGTAGTGTATTTTGGTTTTGTGCTGCCCTAGGCCTGACTAAACTCCTGCACCCCCTAATTTAAATATGACCCACCCCTTTCTGTCAAGGCCACACGGCTGTTTAAGACCTGCCCTGAAATTTTCGAGTGTGGACACTAGTTCTGAGGGCCGGGGGGGGAGTGGATTCCCTTAATTTGCATAGATTTCCTTTCACTTCCTGTTTGGCTATGGGGCAGGAAGTGAAGGGCTATCTCTGCAATGGGACAGGGATGGTAAAAAATAAACTGACAGGGGTTATAACCCTCCCTTACTCTATCCAAAATGAAAAAAAGTGTTGCCTATAGTTCTACTTTAAGTACAAATTTCTGATAATTTTATGGAGGGGACTAAGAAGATATAACCATGCCAATGGTGCAGCAGAAAACATAGCACAGTGAGGAAGGTTTGTGGTCCAGGTTGATGAGCCAAAATTAGAAGCGGTGCCCCCCCCCACAGTTGCGGAATGTCGGCCACCTGCATACCGGAAGCAGTGCGGCCACTTTATGGGGGCGCTACACTAATTTACCTCTCAGCCCAGCCCGCCCCATAACAATGGTGCTACACTAATGCCCCGTACACACGGTCAGATTTTCCGACGGAAAATGTGTGATAGGACCTTGTTGTCGGAAATTCCGACCGTGTGTAGGCTCCATCACACAATTTTCATCGGATTTTCCAACACACAAAATTTGAGAGCAGGATATAAAATTTTCCTACAACAAAATCCATTGTCGGAAATTCCGATCGTGTGTACACAAATCCGACAGACAAAGTGCCACGCATGCTCAGAATAGATAAAGGGGGGGGCGTGGCCGGCATCCGAGCAGCATGGACGTTCTCCTCTGAGCTCTGTGACAGCCCGGGATTCAGTGACTCACACCAGCGCATCCGGACCTCGTTTTTGACCAGGAAAAGCACCCAGAGACCCTCCTATCCCCCCTGCAGCGTGGCATGATGTCTACCAAATGGAAAGGGGAAAAGCACCCTCAGAAAATAACGGCATATTTGAATCAGCCAGCCGACGGACGAATCCAAGATGGCGCCGCGGCTGCAGCGCCTGCTTCTCTCCCCTCACGGCTCTCTACCTCACAGAGCCACAGAACTGGGGACGAAGAAGAGGGGTTTATGGAGCTCACCAACCCTGCGCAAGGCTTACCCACCTCCTCTCCGGGCACTCCACAAACAGGCAGCCCTGCTAAGGCTAGGATGAGGGTGGACACAGACAACACAGCAACGCCAGAGGTGAGCCTAAACCTTACACATGCTGTTAACCCCTGCAGTGCTCCTGACCCATTTGCCAACTTTCCAACTAATAATCAGCCTATACTAGACTCTACACTCAAAGACATGCTATCCACCCTCAGGAATTCTTTGCAGTCAGATATGCTATCCATTATGCAGAGCCTACATGCTGATATAACCTCAGTCTCAGGCAGAGTTTCACAAATTGAAAACCAGCTTGGGGGTTTTGCATCGACCGTAAACGACCTCGTTGATGCACATGAGGATAATCTTGCGGATCACGCTTGGATCAAACGCAAGCTGGCGGACCTGGAGGACAGGTCACGTCATAACAACATCAAAATCAGAGGAGTGGCGGAAACAGTGCAACCCCACGAACTAACAAGCTATGCTAAAGGGCTTTTCAAAGCATTACTGCCCGACCTAAAAAATATGGAAATGGTGATTGATCGTATCCACCGTCTGCCAAAACCACCATCCCTTCCTGACACCATTCCACGGGATGTGATTCTACGCATACACTTTTACCATGTCAAGGAACAACTCATGCGGGCATCCAGAAACGAGAAATCCCTACCTGATCCGTATTCACACCTCCAAATTTTTGCGGACTTATCACAATATACCCTCCAATCGCGTAGGGAACTTAATACAGTTACCAAAGCTTTGAGAAACCATAATCTTCCATACAAGTGGATTAATCCTGCTAAGCTTTTGATTACTTACAAGGGGGCTAAATTCACAGCTTCTACACTGAATGAAGGTTTGCACCTTCTCCGCTCATGGGGAATAATCCCAGAAAACACAAGTCCACCATTTGAGAATCACAGGCACTCTATCCCGCATCCTGATGCCCAACTTAATCAGCGCCCCCGCTACTCCTCTAATCGCTGAACGGGGTCCTACTAAGTCAGCATCTATGTCCCGGCCTGTTACGTGGCTCTGACTGGCCACTTGAACTTTTTCCCCACAAGTTAGCCAAGTAAGTGCACAGCACTTTCCTGATAGGCCGACTGTTCGGCCACTTGGCACACAGTTCTTCATTTTCTTATCTAACTTATTATTTTTTTTTTACTTTTATTTTTTTTTAAATTTTAGTTTTGTATCATTGTTTGTTGCCGACCATTTCTAGTCTTATTTTACCATATAGCTTAACCTCGGAGCACATACTCTATAGAGCGACCACTTGCTGAAAACTACTACAGTACTCCTACCAAGCTAACATCTTAGATCTCCTTGGAAGTTTAGTCTCCTCCACATTCAGAATGCCTATCACATTCCTAACGATAAATACCAAAGGCCTCAATCATCCAGCAAAAAGGTCTTCACTTTGGACACTGGCTAAAGAATCTCACTGCGATATTTTATGTGTGCAGGAGACACACTTCAAAGCCTCATCTCCACCTAATTGCTCCAATAGCCAGTTCCCGCATATCTTCACAGCAAGCACGAATTCTAAGAAGAGAGGGGTATTAATAGCAGTAATCTCTTCTATAACCTTTGAACTGCATGACAAGATACTGGATCACGAGGGCCGTTACATCATACTAATTTGTTCCCTAAACAACTCCTTGTTTACTTTAGTAAATGTCTATGCGCCAAACATTCACCAAATCAGCTTCCTAAGAAAACTCAAAAGAAAAATTGACACTGTTCAAAAAGGTGCTCTTCTTTGGTGTGGAGATTTTAACTTAACTCCAGACTTCAATTTGGATTCCTCCATCCCATCTAGGCGCCGTAATCTTTCCTTGGGTCCTCTCCTGAAAGAATTTCAGTTGCAAGATATATGGAGATGCCAACACGCGTCAGAACGCGACTTTACCTTCTTCTCACCGTGTCATAACTCATACTCCAGGATAGACTTATTCCTATCCGATCAGTGGACGCTTCAGAAAATCTCAGCCTCTCACATTCACTCGATAACCTGGGCAAACCACTCTCCAGTGAGTATTACCTTCGAGGACTCTTTTCACCACTCACCAACTTTCCTTTGGCGGATAAACACTACCATTCTACAGAAAGACCCCTACAGCACTATTCTAAAGGACCATCTGGAACAGTTCTTCATTACCAACAAGGACTCAGTATCTAACCCAACAACAATATGGGCAATATGAGGGTCAGGCTGCATTGTGCTGGCTGTGCGGGGTCCCGTCTCTGCAGTCCTAGCTGCACCCCGTTTGGAAGCCCCTCTTGGCTTGCCATAAAAGATACCTGGAGAACACCTGGAGATTATTGGTGAGGATATCATCTGGACTCACATATTTCTACTGAGCCTGTTTTGACCCCCCTGAATAAGGGTGGTCGCAGGCTGTCCGGTAAGCCTCCAACTTTTATCCCTTGGTGGTGGGCAACAGCTGCGGTGGAATACTGAACCAGATTCTGTGTTGGAGTGTCACTACGCTTTGGGACCTGTTCTTTAATTTTTTTGGGACTGTTTATTTATTTATTTTAATTTCCTTTTCATTTGCGATCACTAAGTAATCAGCACTATTAGTGATTAGATGTTTTATGTTGACATAATATTTTTTATTCATTTTGCTGTCACATTGGTTCATTTTCATTCACTTAAAGTTTGCCATTTTTACACTCACTCTTATATCATTTTTTGATCTTTAAATATATGCAGGTGCACTTGATTAATTTCTAAATGTCACTATACATGCACTTGATTATTTTAGACTAAATGATATATGGTCTTTATCTATTAGTCACTTTTACACATTTATGGGCTCCGTCCACTCGCATACATCATTATATGCGTATTTTTAGTCCAGCGCTACACTATTTTATCTATTGTTCATTTTGTGTGCCCTTGTATTGGGGTTATTGTGTTTTAGCTGCAGGACTCACTTCACGTTTTTCAGTTTTTTTTTCGAACACCGAGCGCAATTTCTCCCCCCTCCCTTTTCCTTTTTTAGCTCATAAGGCCTACATGCGGGGTATTTTTATTCAGCAAAGTTCTAGGGCTAAGAGAAAGAGATCGCAGCGCATTGATACCCTCATTAAAGAAATTGATGATCTTGACTCCTCAAACAAACAAAAAGCAACCGATCACTTAAAAACTAAACTGGGCCAACTCCGTTTAGAACTTCGATCCATACTATTGGATCAATTTGAATTCAACCACAAACGTTTTCAATCTACCCAATATGCCACTGGTAATAAAGCGGGGAAACTCCTATCCAAACAAATTAAAGGGTCACGCACTAAATCATCCATTCCCTTTCTTTACCATCCGTTCACTAAAGAAAAATTGTTCAACCCCCAAGATATAGCTAATGCGTTTAGCGCATACTATAGCTCCTTATATAATTTGAAAGGAGACCCTGACACTAAGCAACCCACACCTTCTGACATAACAGCCTTTCTACAATCTATTCATCTACCCACCCTGTCCACTCTCCAACTTGAAACCTTGAACTCCCCATTCACTACTCAGGAAATAGCAAAAGCCATTAAACTCCTTCCTATCAACAAAGCACCTGGGCCTGATGGCTTTGTGGCCGAATACTACAAACAATTCACACCTCTGTTATTGGATCCTCTCACTTTAGTATTCAGTGCAGCCGCAATCTCTTCCTCTTTCCCTGATGATATGTTAAAAGCTTTAATTATTACACTGCCTAAACCTGGTAAAGAAGCCTCTTCCCCTCAAAATTTCCGCCCCATATCATTATTGAATCATGATCTGAAACTTTATGCAAAGGTAATAGCGAGTAGAATTATTGACATCCTCCCCGCGTTGATCCACCCGGATCAATCGGGGTTCACAAAAGGGAGACAAACAGTTGACGCTACAAGGCGTATAATCAATATAATCCATCACACCAATCTTCAAAAAATGCCTTCTCTGCTTCTAGCTCTAGATGCAGAGAAGGCATTTGATAGAATACACTGGTCATATCTCCAGCAGACTTTACAAAAATTTGGATTCCAAGGTCACATCCTATCTGCCATAATGGCTCTTTACTCCAAACCCTCAGCTCAGGTTTATTGCTCGGCAATGCTCTCCTCCACTTTTCCTATATCCAATGGGACCCGCCAAGGCTGTCCCCTATCCCCGTTGATTTTCAACCTCCTTATGGAACCATTAGCCCACAAGATTCGCTCCCAACCAAACATTGTAGGGATACAAATAGGCACTGAGGAACATAAAATTAATCTCTTTGCGGACGGCGTAATTCTTATGTTGTCAAACCCACAATCTTCTCTAGATGCTGTGTACTCAACACTGCAGGAATTTAGCTCCATCTCCTATTATAAGGTCAACGAGTCCAAATCCCATATCCTAGAGCTTAATATCCCCCCTACTACCCAATCTATCCTCTCTGACCGTTTCCCATATCTCTGGGCAGACAAATCTATAAAATACCTCGGAATACAGATCACAGCCAATCCTAAATCCTTATTCCAAGAAAACTTCAGTCCCTACCTTCAAACCCTACAATCCGAATTAGCGCACCTTGCCAAATTCACACTCTCATGGATGGGAAGACTGGCATCTTTCAAGATGCTTAAGCTCCCACAACTATTATACCTCTTCCGCAACCTACCTATTCCGATACCCGCATCATATTTCCGTAAGCTACAGACAGAGTTAAACCACTTTATATGGCAGGGGAAAAAAGCGAGATGCTCACACGCTAAACTCATCAAACATAAAGCAGCTGGAGGCATGGGACTACCCGACCTCAGGGACTATTACCTAGCCACACTATTAGCACAATTAAAGGTATGGTTTAAGCCACACACGCAGTGTCTATGGAGGAACTTAGAAACTCTACAAGTTCCAGGCAAGGACCTCCACAGCTGGATCATCAGTACACTTCACAAACACAAGAAAGATACACTCCTATCCCCTACCGTATTAGCGTCCATGTCAGCCTTCCAACATCTGATCCTCAAATCTCCACATAGAGGCTCCCTATCACCAATCCCCATCCCACTAAAAACGATCTCTCTTCTAACACCGGGCATCAGTACTTCAACGTGGACAATGAGAGGCATTACCTTAGCTTCGGACCTATACACATCCGGGGCACTTAAATCCTTCCCGACACTTCAAAAGGAGTTCAATCTCCCTAACAAAGAGTATTATCAATATCTCAGAATCACCCACTGCCTAATTCACTCATCTGCAATATTCCAAAACGTTCCTAGCCAACTATTGAAATATTGGTTTGAGGAAAGCCCTCAAATTAAAGGTATATCTCTTTTCTACCAAACGTTAAAAAATAAATCACTCTTCACTAAAACCCAACCCCAGAATAAATGGGAAATAGAACTAGGAACACAATTCTCAGAAGAGCAATGGAGAGTGGCCATAAATGCGCCATATAAAGCAACCAAATCAGCCAATTTATGGGAATTATCGTATAAGATTGCTTTCAGATGGTATCGAACCCCATATATCCTACACACAATGGACTCCTCCAGATCTCCATTGTGTTGGAGAGAGTGTGGCTCCCACGGTTCACTCCTACACATTCTATGGTCTTGTAGATTCCTCACTCAATATTGGTCTGATGTTTTCACACTCATCCAAAGTGTCACCCACATCCAGATAAATCCCTCTCCAGAACTTGCCATTTTAAATTTGGGAATTGAGAAATTCCCCTACTCACTCAGATGTATAATTACACACATACTATTAGCGGCTAAATTGATCATCACACGTAATTGGCGCTCTAAACTAAGTCCTTCTTGCTCAGAAGTCATAACCACTACTCAATTACACAGTACTTATGAATGTTTGTTTGCATCAAGCAAAGGCCGTCTACGCTCCACACAAGCAGAGTGGTCTCACTGGTCCATCTGGTACAAAGAAGTGTTTAACAAGCCTAAACAATAAGGTTAATATATGTTATGTAGCTCATGTTGTTCTGATCACTTATTCTGTGTACCTCTGTTACGTCAATATAGTGAATACGCTGATATACGTAGACAGCCAACCTAATTACAGGAATGGCGGCAACATCTGTTACCCTTGTCCTCAGTTCATTGTTGTTCTTGTTAGACTGTCACCCACATACAGCAATAGATAATTAATCCTTCCTCTGAACCTTTCCTATTTTTTTATTTTTTTATAATATATATTTTTTATTTATTTATAAATTTTTTTTTTTTATTTATTTAATTTTTTTTTTTTTGGTATCTATACAAGGGGATGTGTCTCTCTCTCCCCCGCCACAGCTTGCACCTACTTGGGGTGACGAGGGAAGCGGAGGAACACTCCTCATTCCTAGACATGTTTTGATACTATTCATACGCATGATTTATGACTGTTAACTAACTTAGTACAAGTTGTTAGTATTATGATCACTTACAACGCCTAATGTATGACAATTTTACATATCTGCTTGCTCTTATGTTCTTTTTGAAAACCTTAATAAAAACATTGAAAGAGAATAGATAAAGAGATGAAAGCTCTTGGCCGCTGCCCTGTTTATAGTCCCGACGTACGTGTTTTACGTCACCGCGTTCAGAATGATCGACAACTTTGTGTGACCGTGTGTATGCAAGACAAGTTTGAGCCAACATCCGTCGTAAAAAATCCTAGGATTTTGTTGTCGGAATGTCCGAACAAAGTCCGACCGTGTGTACGGGGCATAACAGTGTAGCGCAAGCCGGCAGGGACTCTTTCCGTGCTGCTCCCCTGCAAAGTGCCGCCCTAGGCCTGGGCCCTGTTGGCCTAGGCCAGGATGAAAATGTGGTCTTAGTACATTAAACTGTCTTACTATATATTTGCAAGAAAGAGTCTAAGCTTGTTAAAGCTACTTAAAATGTTGGTCAGCATAGATTAAAGAGAAAAGGTTTTTTAACTGCTTTGTTTCTTTAAGGATTATATTTAGCCACCAATTTGGTTTGACCACCAGAGACACTGTATTGTCGTGGTTGATGGTCAGTGAGTCATAGGGGAATAGTAAGATATTTTTACTCAAAGGGTGTATAGTGTACCTGGCTGTCCTCTGGTTTGTCCTCCTAAAGACATTGGAACCCATCATGAAAAAAAGTCATATTTCATATTTTACACATCAGGGTTGATTATGATTTGAGAGATCATCTACAAACATGAAGCGGGACTTTATATAGTTACCCAGAAAAAATAGAAAATTATAAAAAATATCTCTTTATTCAATACATGATTTCATGCCTTCACCCTTCATCAAGTAGATGGCTTGGTCATTTTATTTTATTTACATATATAGAAACCCCCTTTTCTAAAAAAAACAAAAAACTTTTTGGTGTGTTTTTTCGATAGAGGTTGAGAATTTTCACTAACCCTACCGTTGAAGGCTTCCGTTGTGTATATATTAGGTGAGCCTATTTGGAAACTAATACTCCTTTAATACTCTGTTAATATAATGTACAGTTAGTTGTGTCCGAATTTCATACGGAGATGATTCTGTGTGTCTCTTGTTAGGTTTTCATTCCCTTCTGGGTTGGAGGGTGTGGCTGGGTTTAGCATATCTTGCATTACATCAGGCCTGCTTTCTAGGGTTTTCCTTGAATCTGCATCCTCTCTCTTTTATGTATGCATCATTAGGTTCTGTGTAAGAAATTGTAATACTTAGCTGGTTTGCAATTGCTTTTCTCCCTTTATAAAGTCTTCTGTGAATTTTGCTGTTTTTTTTTATATTTGTATTTCAGACTGTACTATTTCGTCCTGATGAAGACTCTGTATGAGTTGAAATACATTAAAGTGTTTTTACAGACTGATATTGAAGACATCTTCATTTGATGGAATGTATACATGCTATATTAACCCTTGATGTAATTAAATGTAATCTTTTACAATATGTTATATCTTTTAATTGTATTGAATAAAGAGATATTTTTTATAATTTTCTACTTTTTCTGGGTACCTATATGTAGCACACCTCACGTAGGAGCCCCCGGTGACCTGAAATCCATCACTCTGCACAGCAGGCACAAGGAATCTTCACAGGCTCCCAGAGTCAAGAAACATTTCAGTGCTTGTTTTTGTATTTTTATTGAGTTGAGAGGATACAACTTGGATAGGGAATAGGGATAATATGGGATGCCCACTTTACTGTAACAGAAATTCAGGGACAATTCTCTTATATACAGTCTATGTACACTCATCTACTTCCTCCAGCACACTTGCTTGCAGAAATCCTAGCTGACACACTGATAGGTAATCTGACCAAAAGGCAATAGTCAGATATTTAAGCAAAAGCCCTTTACAGGCAAGGTCCCCGGGCCCCCTGCGTTGTGTAGCGAATTATAGTGTCCAGCTTACATCCCTGTGGCTACTGATCCCAGAACCACCTCTTCAGGCACTGCCAGCCCACCTGGCTGCAGCTGTCTCTTCCCTAGCCCATCTGGCTACATCTCCACCACAGTCCTCCAAGATGGCAAACACTCACCAGCCCACCTGGCTTACTTCTCCTGGAGATCTGCTAGATGGGCTGACTCTCTCCCGCTGTCCTCGCACCTGCTCCCAGGCATCCAGGACAGGACTCCTCCATGTGATGTAAGAGGATCCCTCCAGCACCCGAGCCCCAGGCCCGAGGTCATACCCCCAGACTAGGAGGCACCCTCAAGGGCTAACAACAGCCTCCTCAGCACCCCATCTCTAACTTCCACCCGACTGCTCCTTGCTGACATGACCCAGAGTGTTTAGGAGGTGCCCACCCCCTGCCACTTGCTGGGGATCAGCTGGGGCCCTCCTCAATACTCCAAGCAGCTCCTCCTAACCTCCCACCCATTCTTCTGGAAGCTTCTCCAAGGATCCAGAAAGTAGGGGGAGGTACCAGAGGTGTTGCCTGATGAGTTATCCAGCCTCCCCCACACAGATTCAACCCAGCCTGACTCTCAGCCAGGACACCCTTAGGTAGTTGCAAGATTAATTGGCAAACTCCGAGCCTTCAATAGCAGGACAGCCATGCAGGGAAAGGCATCCAGCACGATGCCACATCTGCAGGTGCAGGAATCCTGTCTCCTATGGCATCAGCCTTTAACAGTTCCTAACACAAAGCTTAACAGTTCCTTCACTTTCACTACAATTGCTCCTTGTAGTTCTTCAGCACACTGAGCTCCCGGTCTCTCACTAGACCCACTGATTCACTGCCACTGAATCCCTTGAGCTACTCCAATCTTCACGGTGGCATCTTCCTCAAGTGTCACCCCGGCTTCTCTGCTGGGTCCCTAGCTTGGCACTCTAGATACCTCTCAAGCTTCACCCTCGCTGGCCTGCTTGGTCCCTGGCTTGGCACACAAGGCTGCTCTGCAAGCGTCACCTCCGCTTGCTGGGTCCCTGGCTTGATACCCACTGAAGTTTTCAGATTCTTCACCGTCCCCGGTTGGTGAGAATGCTGCTCCGGTGCTTGCTTCAGTTACTCACTGTGGTCCCTGGTAATTAGGAGGATAGTCCCTGACTAGCGAAAGCTTCCCCTCTACCTCTGACCATGACAGGTTCTCCGGCCGGCAGAACCATCACTTTTGGTTGGACTGCAAGCCGAAGTCCCAACCCTGCAGTGCTCTCTTGCTTCTGGATAGGCCTTCAGACAGCCTAGCAGCCAGATGTGCCGGGATAGGCCCCATCTCCAGCCTAGCAGCCTGGGCAATACGACACACGTCCACCCAGACACCCGTCTAGGTGGCACAGAACATAGATCACCTGACTCCACCCGAATATATAGGCTCTCCCAGCAGGCCAAGTGATCCAAGAAATCCCCTGCCCATTGGCTGAGATACCCCATATACCCATAACTAGACCTTGTGTTGCCCTTTTCATATCAAGTACCACCAAGTACCCATCCACCTAGTAGTAGAAGAGAAAAGTGCAACAAGGCCAAACTTAGGTAGAGGACAATAGATCTCTACCAATCAACCAGGATAACTACTCCTGGCAAGTACATTTGTGAGGAGCAACCCTGCCTAAACTCCAGGGTGCTACATCGACAATACCCAATTAGGGAAGAGGTACCACTGATAATAATGGTCAGGTGACACAATACGATTATACAGGGCTTTTTTTCTCAAACAATAGGTGCTGGAACTCAACCGCGATCCCCCAAAACCCCTCCACCCCCACACACCCTCCAAATCACATCAAATAGTGGGTGTGGTCATATTTCACAAACAGTAAAAGGGTCTTAATGGGGCAATAAATATCAGGATTGCATTACATACAGAGTGCAGAGTTCATGGGGGTTACACACAGAGTGCAGAGCTGTCACTTGTAAACCAGACTTCTCTGTTTACAAGTGATTGTGGGGAGCAGACACCAAAGGGTCTGAGCCAGAGATGGTGGAACTAAGTTCCACCAAGTTCGCCCTGAAAAAAAGCCCTGCGATTACATGGTTTGAGAGATCTTCCTCTATTATGGATATGTTGTTCAATAGTCTGTGGCTACTAACACAACAGACATGTCTCTTATATTGTTTTGTTTTATTATTTGGGCTATTGAATCAGCTCATTTTTCTTTGGGGAACTGGCTGTATAAAGTTTTATACAGACATTTAGAATACCTTGTACCTGAGTCTAATAACACACACTAAATAAAAGTTAGAACTAAGTTTGCAAGTTATTTTCAGAATTCTAAATGCTGTTTATATGTAGTTACACATCCATTCCTCCTGTTAGTGAGAAAGGCCACAATAGAAGCTGTGATTAGTCTGTAGGTTCTCTTTTTTACAGGAAGTAAATAATCATGGACAAAATTACCCTATTTGTGTTCAGACTCTCTGCTGATTTAATTAACCCCTTTAGATTGCAATATGTGACCATTTAGGTTTTATTTTTAACATATTTTCAACTTAAAGTTGTTGTAAAGCCTAACGTTTTTTTGTGAAAATAAAAAAGATGCTATACGTACCTGCTCTGTGCAATGGTATTACACAGATCGGCCCCTTACCTGCTCCTCTGGATTCCTCTGCCTGCACTCTGCACTCCTACTTTACTATATTAGCCCCAATAGCAAGCCGTGTGTTAAAGGGGCACAAATGTGGGCATGCTCCCGAGCTGGGCTGTGTGCATCCATAGACACACACAGCGTGGCCTGCCCCTGCCCCCTCTCACTCCCCACAGGATTTGACTGACAGAAGCAAACCAATGGCTCCTGCTGCTGCCTGAGTCTCCAATGAGACCAGGTAGTGAAGAGAGAAGACCTACAGCTGGGCACAGCACTGGATTGCTGATAGGCTCAGTTAAGTGTTTGGGGGGGGGGGGGGGCTAAGGGGGCGGGGGAGAGGGCACAGTTAGTGTGGAGTTTTTCTTGTTCAAATAGTTTATTGATAACAAGAATCAAGAATACAGAAAATACATGCCACTTTTGAGCCAAATGGCATACAAAATTGTGTACAACCAGGCAAATTGTCTGCAGTGTACAGTTTTACATTCAGTACAGCTTAAAATGTAACATTTTCATTTCCAAATATCACCTTTTATTAATGTTAAAATATTGGACTCAAAGTAGATTTCTTTAGACATTTAAAATGTATAAAATTAATTTCTCATTCAAAGAAGTAATTTGTGCAGCTGAGTATTATAAAAGACCTTGAGGTCATTTTTAAAGAACTTTACTGTGGAATGAAATTTGGTGTCGCTGGTACAGGGTGAGACTGTTGTACTTTCAGCAAGTCATAATAAAGAGGTAGGAAAGTTATAGGAGTGGAAAACTAGACACATTCTGATGCCTGATTTGAACTTGGTGGAATGTGCGATAAAAAGTCTCACCTTACAACAGACTAGGTTTAGTTTAATGCTTTTATACTACAGCTGATCACAAAGGGAGAATGAGATCTCTCATTATCTGGGATGCAAGGACACATAACATTAACAATTAAGTATCCAAAACTATAGTACAGTGTTGGGTGATAAACAGACCAGCTTCTTATATCTGTTTGCAGCAAAGCAAGCAAAACAATCAAAACTATGAGTGAGGGGCAGTGGCGGCTGGTGCTCTATTTTTTTTTGGGGGGGGCGCAAACAAACCCCCCCGCCAGGTCTACACTTACCCTATCCAGGTAGCGGCTTGCCCGGCTTCTCCATGCTAATCCGGTCTTAAGATCTACCTCCTGTCCTGAATGGCTGGGAGGAGAAGCCGGCAGACAATAGCGTATATTGATTCGCTAATCTCACAAGTGGGTTGGTTCACTGCGCCCTGGGTCCAACCCTTTTGAAGCCAATTAGAACCTCAGGCGCTAGTCATGTGCTTAAAAAAAAAACTCATAGAAACCCACATGGAGATAATGGGGCGGTGCAAGGAGATTAGGGGGTTGAAACCCCTACGCCCCTTATGGACCGGCCGCCGCTGGTGGGGGGTTTCCTTGATCTGTATACAAATATATTACTAAATATAGAAACTCGCGCTGTAAGGGTCACAAACCCAAAATAGTGTAACAAATATTTTTAAACATAACCTAAAGTGAAAACAAACAATGAGAATAATAAGTGCAGCTGCTGTACACAAAGTGCTGGCCACTTGGACAAAGTGATAATAGTGTAAATTTTACAGCGCTAGCAAACACAACAATAGTGAATGTAAAAACAACAATATATTGGTAACAAAAATAAAAGTCCATATAAAGTGACTGATGTGCTCAAATCCAACAAAAGTGAAAAAGTGCTCCAGAGTTTTCAAGGTGTACACCCCCTCCTGTGTCCCCACTCACCAAATATGGTAGACCCTCAGCTTTTCAGTCTAGGGGTCACTTCAGGCTTAATAGTGATGACAAGGAATGGCAACTTGAACATCAGATCATCCAAGAGACTTCTTTTGTTGAAAATACTCGGCCAGATTATTAGATACCCAAAAATTGTAAGGAAAGGGACTAATAGTGAGGTACCGCTTATAAAAGGCGCTTATTGTGCATAAAAAAAGGTACTTACAAGAGGTAAGATAAAACCAGGCGTGACAAACATGGAGTTAAAGATACAAAAACGGTGCTCATGGCGTGCGTTCCACGATACCAGAAGTGACGTAAATAGGAACCGGAAATTACGTCTACGCGTTTCACCCTCTCACATCAAGGACCTCCAAGGTTTCCTTGATCTATTTAATTGTGCAACAGAAAGAGGAATGAAAGGGCTAAATTTCCTGAAAATTTCAATGTGAATTGGCAGCATAAAAGAGACATCAATAGTTAATGTAAACCCTACAAATTTTGACTCTTATGCCCCGTACACACGATCGGACTTTCCGACAACCAAACCGTGGATTTTTGTTCGAAGGACGTTGGCTCCAACTTGCCTTGCATACACACGGTCACACAAATGTTGGGCAACAATTACAAACGCGGGAACGTGACATACGACGAGCCGAGAAAAAGGAAGTTCAATAGCCAGTGTGGCTCCTTCTGCTTGATTCTGAGCATGTGTGAACTTTTGTGCGTCGGACTTGTGTACACACGATCGGAACAAAGTTTTGTTGGCGGAAAATTTGAGAACCTGCTAGCCAACATTTGTTGGCGGAAAGTCCGCCGACAAATGTTCGATGGAGCATACACACGGTTGGACTTTCAGCCAACAAGCTCATATCCAACATTTGTTGTCAGAAAATCAGATTGTGTGTACGGGGCATTAATGGCTCCCTTTTTGTCTGTTTAATATACATTTTGAAGTGTTTGGTTATATTTTTTGATAAGTGCAAAAAAAAATGCCTGTTCAACCTGCCAAAAATGCAGTGCTGTCCTATGTACTCTGCAATATTCTCCCAGCTCCCCTTTGTCAACTACAGAATACTTTCCTCTATGAAATGGAGAAGAGAAGATGGTGAGGTATTCTGTATTCCTTACACAGCAGGAATTGGCCAAGATTCAATCCATGTGTGGGCAGGCTGAATGTATCCAAGTTGATCGATTAATCAACTTGGGTACAACCAGCCTGTCAGATTTTACATGCGATTATTGCTAGCCGCTGTTACAGCAAAATGGCTCTGCGGGAAGATTTTATTTCCTGCAACCCGTGGTTGCAGGCAGTGTTAATTTTGACATCAAATTTTGATTTATTTTTAGTCATATTCTTTTGACTAAAATGCCATTCTTGCTTTAGACATATTTTAGTTATCTGAATTTTAGTCATTATTTAGGTGACTAAAATCTAATGGGTTTAGCTAAATTGTAATGCATTATTTAAGCATTTTTTTAGAATTTCCAAACTCATTATATACTCCTGGAATAAAAAAAACTCGAATAACTTGTTACTCTTGGTATTAAGGTTTGAACAAACTACACAGACATAGATTTAGCCATTATATAATGTCTTTATAAGTAAAACCAAGTTTCGTTACAAAAATATTGCTTTTTTGACAGAAGTGTAACATCAAAAAAAAATAAAAAATGCCTGTGATGCCTGTGATGCCACCATGCACATTTACATGAACTTTAACCGCTTGCCAACAAGCTGCCGTCAAGCTGCCGTCATTATACTGCAGCAGGTTGGCACGTTCCCAAGAGCCGTCATAGCTGTACGTCGGCCCTTTAAGCAGGAATAGCAGGCGTGCGTGGAACCGATGCGCGTGGCCGGTGGTCGCGATGACCGCCGGCCACGCGTGATTGTGGGCACGGGAGCCAGAACAGGGACGTATGTGTGTAAACACACAAATCTCTGTTCTGTGTGGAGAGGAGAGGAGAGACAGATTGTGTGTTCCTACTAGCTAGGAACAACGATCTGTCTTCTCCACTAGTCAGTTCCTTCTCCCTACAGTTAGAATACACACTGAGGGAACACATTTAACCCCTTAATCGCCCCCTAGTGTTAGCCCCTTCCCTGCCAGTGACATTTACACAGTAATCAGTGAATTTTTATAGCACTGATCGCTGTATAAATGCCAATGGTCCCAAAAATGTGTCAAAAGTTTCTGATCGGTCCGCCACAATGTTGCAGTCCTGATAAAAATCGCAGATCATCGCCATTACTAGTAAAAAAAAATGATAATAAAAATGCCATAAATCTTTCCCATAGTTTGTAGACGCTATAACTTTTGCGCAAATCAATCAATATACGCCTTTAGCGATTTTTATTACTAAAAATATTTTGAAGAATATATATTGACCAAAACTGAAGAAGAAATCTGATTTTTTAAAACATTTTTGGGGATATTTATTATAGCAAAAAGTAAAAAATATTGTTTTTTTTTTCAAAATTGTTGCTCTTTTTTTGTCTATAGCGCAAAAAAATAAAAACCGCAGAGGTGATCAAATACCACCAAAAGAAAGCTCTATTTGTGGAAAAAAAAGGATGTCAATTTTGTTTGGGTACAGTGTTGCACGACTGCGCAAATGTCAGTTAAAAGGACGCAATGCTGTATCGCAAAAAATGGGCCGGTCAGAAAGGGGGTAAATTCTTCTTGGGCTGAAGTGCTTAACAGTTAAAGTAACTGAACACAACAAAAAATTTCAGAAGCTGCAAGCACAGGCACTTCCACTGGCACAGTATAATAAACCAATACCCAAGGGTAATTCTTATTTGTACAATAAGATTCAGTTTACCGTTCACAGTTTATTAAAGAAAAAGTGTACAGTCTACATTACCATTAGCATGTGGATTATAACAATTACCACTTTTTATCAACTCTTCTCTCTCTCGGCATTTACAATGGAGGTAAATATCACACTAAGGCCGAGTTCACATATGTGCGTCTGCAATTTGCAGTCCGGGGTCTGGTGCATTTCTGTTCCCCGGTTCAGGTGCAATTCAAGTGCAAATTTTTGCCTGAATTCACACCTGAACCGAACCCAAAAACGCATAGGACCCCTTTTGAAACCACACCGCGGCTACCCGGTACATGTGTGAACCGATTCCATTGAGAGCCAGTCACATTCACATGTCATACAGCTGCCTTTTGCGGAACATACTAAAACCCTCCAGAGTGACAACATGTCCATGTCCGTGGCCGCTTTGATCTACACAACCACCTTGAGAACTTTAAACAGAACAATAGCTACCAAGACCTTGCCACAATTGCACAGGTGATGGAAGGGAATGTGAACCAGCGTTTTGCTTGATTCTTAGATCTAACTGATGAAATGTCCTCACCACTTGCAGCAACTGCTTGTTTTGTTGACTCTACTGTCTGTGAAACCCTTGTTGATGTGGCTGATGATAGCAATCAGGAACTGCTTAAAAAATGCAGAAGAGTATGCCTGTGCCGTAAGAAATGGCATGGATGCTGATAATTGTGAGTTAACATTTTTGGCATATTTAAAAAAAAAATTGCAAAATAACAGAACAATTGGCTGGCTTTAAAATACATTTTTTATAGCATACCTTAGGGGACAGCAACTATAAAAACTATTGTACATTATATTAGTACATCTTTCATATAAAGTAATTTACAAGATCTTTAGGCAGTTACTTTACAGTGAAAGCATTAATATGTACGGAATTTAATATCCAGGAAGTTAACGCAAACGTATATTAATTTTTTGTGTTAAAGCAGCAATCTCTGGATTCTAACAACAGACTGCTGTGACATCTAGTGGTGGAGATATGGAAATAAGAAAGACCTTGATACTGAGATGTACTGTAGTTCAGGAACCCATAACCATAACCAGTCAGAATAATTCTTCCAAAATCATATCAGTGTTTGATTTCTGTTTATTAGATAGTTGTTAGCAAATCTTAACAAATCTGGACTCCAATTAAATGCTATCAAACGTCTTACTGTATTGTGTGATCTAGCAAAGGGGGTTTATTTGCCATTACTGCCCCCCCCCCTAAAAAAAATAAAAACAAAATTCCTCCACTACCTACTGGGGGAATTATGGTGTGAAATGAGACATCAGAATGGGTTTTTATTTTTCTAGAGGTCACTATTTTCTATTTTTGCTCTCTGAAATACTTGCATGGTACCAAAGGGCATATAAAATCCTAACATGGGAGGGGAGGTTTGCAGCATGTCTATGGACTTCCAGCCACAGTTATACCAGCATGTATGGTAGACCTATTGAACCTATTTTTTTAGAGGAGGGGAAAGCAAACATTTTTTTTTTTAATCAGAAAAGGAATTTTATTGTACAAAATTGCAAAAAACACAAACAGCCGAGTTAGCAAAAATAACACCTCCGGTAGTATAAACATTAAATTGGTAATCATACATTTCAGAAATCGAACCAGTATACAATATCCTGTCTTATCTGTATTACGACTATGTATATAATCCACATTTACAATATGGGTTCAAAAACATTTTTTAATTTAAAAAATGGTGTTCCTGTAGACTGGCTGGTGAAAAACACATGGGGTCAAAACAGTTAGCCACTCCAGTTTTTCTAATCAAAGAATATATCATTTGTGCAGCACAAAGTTTTGTTAGAGAAAATAATCGGTGTCTGCTTCTTTTCTTTCAGTACTGATTCTATTTTTGTCTTCAGATTTTTAGATTCTGGATAATAATTTTCCAGGTAACATACAATTAAGTATCAAGAATCTCCATAGCAACTCTGAGCTGAATTTTTCTGTCCACACAGCAGAGTAGAATAAAATTCCTGTAAAACACTATTTATGCTGACCACTTTTCAGCTCCTTCAAACATAGTGTGTAGAGCTTGGATACAAAGTATTTGTTAACATTTTGGTTTGGGTTTTTGGCCATCCTGACCAAATGGGTAATAGGTAAATATATTTTAAATAAAACTATACAGTATATAGATATATATATATACAGTGCTGTGAAAAAGTATTTGCCCCCTTCCTGATCTTTTCCCATATTTTTCACACTTAAATGACTCAGATCATCAAACAAATTTTATTATTACACAAAGATGACCCGAGTAAATACAAAATGCAACTTTTAAATTATGGTTTCATTTATTAAGGGAAAAAAGCTGTCCAAACCTGCCTGGCTTTATGTGAAAAAGCAATTGCCCCCTAAACCTAATAACTGGTTGTGCCACCCTTGGTGGCAACAACTGCAATCAAGCATTTGTGATAACTGGCAATGAGTCTTTCACATTCCTGTGGAGTATTTTGGCTCACTCTTCTTTGCAGAATTGTTTTAATTCAGCCACATTGGAGGGTTTTCCAGCATGAATGGCCTGTGTAAGGTCATGATACAGCATCTTCATTGGATTTAAGTCCGGGCTTTGACTAGGCCACTCCAAAACCTAAATTTCCTGGCCCACCTCACATCAGCACACAGCGGGTTAACACCTCCTCTGGAGACCCACTTGACCACTTGTACCTATCTGAATAAAAGACAGCCCCTCCCCCAACTAAGATGTTCTTCTTTTTTGGTCTGCTCCAGGCCACCTGTTGATTGCAGTTGGTAAGTAATTTGTTTGCTGCATCCCCCCTGCCAAACCTACCCCTCCATGTTCAGCCTCTTATGGAGTTGGAAGACGCTGAATGCTGAAGGTAAATCCTTCTAAAAACTGGGTGCCTTTTGTGCCAAGGCCGCGGGCAAAATGATGCTTAAACAGCATTGATATTATACAGATGTGGTATTATAAAAGCTCTGCAATGTCACCATTGCCTCTGCTTTTAGTTTTTTTTTCCTGTCTTTTTATATGCAATACACCACACTGCTCTCCTGGCTGTGTTGTCAGTCTGACAGCGACTGTGAATCAGGTCACAGGGTGCAGGGAGATGGGCAGCACAGGATGGGCCAGTCACTATGCAATGGTGTAAATGATCTAGGAGGTCTGCAGTTGGGAGGGCTTCTCTCCTTCTCTCTGAAGTACTGCCAGGTTAAGGACTTACCTCAGATTCTGACTAAGTCTCCTGTCTGCCTCTTGAGTCTCCTGTCTGCCTCTTGATGTGCTGTCCTGGCTCTCCTGCTATGCTGTGTACTTCTGTCTTACTGGTTTTTGTCTCAGACTCTAATTGTGTCTGCTGTCTGCCTTTGGAAGTGCTGGCTGAGCTCACCTACAGCTACTTCCGAAGTGAGTGGATGATTGCACATGGCTCTTAAAGAGACAGGGTACCACGTTTTTTGGTGAGAGGTAATATGCATTTTTTACATAAATTTTGTGCAAATATGAGCTTGCCACACCTGTTAGTGGCACAGAAGATTAGCAAAGGTAGGAGAGGGTAACGTAGGACATGGTTTTTAAAAGAGTGCTCAAGGAAATTATGCAAATTAAGGTGCTTTGCATTATTTTAGGAGCAGAAGGCCTGAACGCAACGCTCCAAAAAACATAAGACCCGTCAACGATCATCTTATCCTGACCAGGATGATAATACCTAACAGGTTGTCACATTCATTAAGCATGTGGTCAGTA
This sequence comes from Lithobates clamitans, assembly GCA_037952925.1. Lineage (NCBI taxonomy): Eukaryota > Metazoa > Chordata > Amphibia > Anura > Ranidae > Lithobates > Lithobates clamitans. The sequence continues at coordinate 1,557,671 of JBBGZY010000675.1, forward strand.
CACTCTAAAGGAGTTGTTTCCACTTACCCTTTGAAGGGACAGGATCCATCCAGGATACATGCGTTTATGCTAGCATGATAGAAGATGCCTTGCCAAGCTCAGGGTGCATTTTAGGCCTGCATGCAGTCTGCAGTGGCAGAGAAATTAAATTGCACAAGTTGCCTTACAAGGATGTGGTTGTGCAAAATTCTAAACCCTATTAAGGCGGCTGTAGGAGAAAGTATGGTGCAAATATTCATGCCACAAGCAACACCCATAATGATAGAGCTTAAAGCTCTTGTTGATGAAGGATGACAGAGACCAGTCAGGGACCAGCACTGCTGGAGCTGAGGGACTCCCCTAGCTACCAGGGGAAGAACTCCTCCAGTGATAGCGGGGGGAAGCGAAGGGAAAGGAAAGACAGATTTTGGTGGTTGGGGACTCAATTCTTAGAAGGACAGAGAGGGCAATCTGTAACAAAGACCTGAAGCGCCGAACTGTATGTTGTCTACCGGGCGCTCGGGTTCGGCGCAACACGGATCTGGTGGACAGATTACTTGGAGGGGCTGGGGAAGACCCCGCTGTCCTGGTGCACGTTGGCACCAATGACAAAGTCAGAGGCAGATGGAGTTTCCTAATGAACAATTTTAGGGACTAAATTGAGGAAAAGGACCTCCAAGGTAGTATTCTCAGGAATTCAACCCATACATCGAGCCACACCAGAAAGGCAGAGGGAAATTAGGGAAGTGAACAAGTGGCTGAAGAGCTGGTGGTGTAAGGAGGGATTTGGGTTTCTGGAGGACTGGGCAGACTTCTCAGTCGATAACCAGTACTATAGAAGGGACGGACTGCACCTAAATCAGGAGGGTACAGATCAGCTGGGAGTAAAGATGCGGTCCATGCAGACAGTCACAAGGACAGTTTAGCAGGACCAGTTGGTATCAATCGACTGTCCGACTTATACTTCCATGTACTGATCAATTTCGAGCACCAGAGGTGTGCGAGATTTGCTGTGGCCAGATGTCACTTCCAGTTCAGGTGTCTACCTTTTTTCAGAATTTGCATAGCTCCAGGAATCTTTTTGAAGATCTTGTTGGCAGTGGTGGTACCTTGGGCCAGGTGGTACATGAGGGCGTTTCAATTTGCCTTCTTTAGCCGGGAGCTGGGCTGTCTATGGATCAGAAAATCGTTATGCCTATACAAATTCAACGAGAACTGGAATTTTGGACATTGCCATTGTGCTTCTTTCGGAGGCATGCCTCTCAGCCCAGAAGATAGGATGATTCTGATGCGAGTCTCTGGGGCTGGGAGTCCAAAATCTATAGAAACAAGTGCAAGGCCATTGGAGCGCAGTGAAACGCAGACTGCATTACAAGCCTTTCAGGATCTTCAAGGAGGCCTGAGTAAGGTTGACAACAAGACAGTATTAGCTTACATTGCCTGACAAGGGGACACCAAAAGTCTTTTTTTGTTACATCTTGCAAAGAAACTTTTCATGGGACAGAGAATCATTTATAGTCAGTTAAGATTGGCCTTCTTGCCAGGAAAGCAAATCCAATTATTGTTTCGGTTAGGCAGAATATTTTTTCAACAAGTGCCTCATACCAATATTGGCCCTATGGAGCGTTCCAGCAGTACTTCTCAGGGAGACTTCACTGAATATGCAGCTTCTGATATTTGCAACAGGATACCAATGCAAAGACTTCATCATACAAGATAGGTTCACTGTGCCATGGAATTTTCTGTTTAAACTTTGTCTCTGGTCGAATTAAATCTTTTATGGCAAGGTCAGTAACAGCACCCCAATCTAATGAGACTACTTTTAATAGCCTGGCTATGGAATAGGCTACACTAGAGGTGCGGGGATTGTCATCTGAGGTTGTTCAGACCTTGGTAACCAGAAGATCATCCGTGAACAATATGTTGGAGAGGATACAAAAGAAGTTTGTTTTGTTTGCTTAGCAAAAGCTTTCTCTCCTGCGTTCCCTGCTCTAGCCAATATCCTTTACATTTTACAGTCAGAGCTAGAGGTTGGTCTGGCATACAACTTCATTTAAGGTACAGATCTCTACTTTATCTTCTCACAGGCTGCAGATGGCTGCAAAAGCCAGTGACCAGATGCTTCTTCCAGATGACAATCCATATATGACCTTGAGGGAAATCCTTGTTCCCTCTGTGGGACTTGGGCTTGGATCTAAAAGCACCTGTTGCCCCAATAGGTTTCATTTCCATTGAAGTACCTCACGGAAAATCTAGTTCTCTCGACAGCAACTACTTCAGACAGAAGGATGTTGAAGATTTCAACACTTTCCTGCAAGGGCCCTTTGTTGTCTCTTTTTTTTCTGTTCTTTTTTACCAGAGATAGGGATACCATGTCTATCTCCAAAGTTAAATTTTACCCCCTTCCTGACCAGATCACTTTTTGCGATTCGGCACTGTGTTGTTTTAACTGACAATTGCACGGCCATACAACGTTACACCCAAACAAAATTGACGGAATTTTTTTCCCACAAATAGAGCTTTCTTTTGGTGGTATTTGATCACCTCTGCAGTTTTTATTTTTTGCGCTATAAACAAAAAAAGAGCGACAATTTTGGAAAAAAAAGCTATATTTTTTGCTTTTTTGCTATAATAAATATCCCCCAAAAATATATAAAAAAACAATTTTTTTCCTCAGTTTAGGCCGATATGTATTCTTCTACATACTTTTGGTAAAAAAAAAATCACGTATATTGATTGGTTTGTGCAAAAGTTATAGCGTCTACAAAATAGGGGATAGTTTTATGGCATTTTTATTATTCATTTTTTTTTTAATTAGTAATGACGGCGATCTGCGATTTTTATCGTGACTGTGACATCGGACAGTTTTGACACTATTTTGGGACCATTGTCATTTATACAGCAATCAGTGCTATAAAAACGCACTGATTACTGTGTAAATGACACTGGCAGGAAAGGGGTTAAACACTAGGGGGTGATCAAGGGTTTAAGTGTATCCTAGGAAGTGATTCGGGGAAATGCCTTGTTGGTGGGACCCGCTAGCCCCGCCAATTAAAGGGGATGTCCAGGTACGCCCATTTGCCCACTACTGCCAACGTGTCGGCAAGTGGTTAAAGTGATATTCAGTTTTCAGAAAAACTCGGAAGTAGTTCCTCCGAGTTTTCACATGAGAGTCACTGAGTGCACAGCAGGAAGACTTCAGTTTTCTAACACATGATTACTAACAGTGTACGTGGTCAAAGGAAGAACGTGTACAATCTTTTCATTTAGTAGCCATCAGGCCCTCAAGAGTCATCCACTCTTGGGTTACCAGGGTGATTAGATTGGCATGCAGGAAGTACGCTTTTCTCCTCTGAAACAATTGCAAGCCTATTTGACTAGAGGGGTGGCAGCCTTTGGGGCAGTTATGCCAGGATTGCTTGGAAGATATAGGTAAGGGCTAGCTTGAAGGTCTGGTGCGGCCTTCATTTAGCCTTACAAACGAAATATGCGACCAGCAAGTTTGGGACAAGAGAGATCAATTCTTTCTGGCTTTAGCAGCTTTTCTTTGATTGTCATTATCTCTTTTCATTTGTTCTCTCCCGCCCTATATTAGCTTTGGTATATCCCGTTGTGTGCTGATGTGAGGTGGGCTAGGAAAAAGGAAAATTTTATCAAATACTTACCGTCATTTTCCTTTCCAGCAAACAAATTACTTACCAACTGCAATCAACAGGTGGCCTGGAGCAGACCAAAAAAGAAGAAAATCTTGGTTGGGGGAGGGGTTGTCTTTTATTCAGCTAGGTACAGGTGGTCATGTGCGTCTCCAGAGGAGGCGTTAACCCGTTGTGTGCTGACGTGAGGATGGGCCAGGAAAGGAAAATTACAGTAAGTATTTGATAACAATTTTCCTTTTTTGCTTTGCTTGATCCATTTGGAGGTGGACTTGCTGTTGTATTTGGGATCATTGTCCTACTGCATAACCCAAGTGCACTTGAGCTTGAGGTCACGAACTGATGGCCGGACATTCTCTTTTAGGATTTTCTGGTAGAGCTCAGAATTCATGGTTTTATTAGTCGTCCAGGTCCTAAAGCTGCAAAGCAGCCCCAGACCATCACGCTACCACCACTATGTCTGACTGTTGGTATGAAGTTCTTGTTATGAAATGCTGTATTCGTTTTATGCTAGATGTAACAGGGCGCACACCCTCCAAAAAGTTAAATTTTTGTCTCATCAGTCCACAGAATATTAGTCTTGGGGATGATCAAGATGTTTTTTGGTAAATGTGAGATGAGCCTTTGTGTTCTTTTTGGTCAGCAGTGGCTTTGGCCTTGGAACTCTCCCATGGATGCCATTTTTGCCCAGTCCCTTTCTTATTGTTGAATCATGAACACTGATCTTACCTGATGCAAGTGAGACCTGCAGTTCTTTAGATGTTGTTCTGGGTTCTTTTAGGACCTCCTGGATGAGTCGTCGCCAGGCTCTTGGAGTAATTTTTGTAGGCCGGCCACTCACAGGAAGGTTCACCACTGTTCCAAGTTACCTCCATTTGTGGATAATGGCTCTCTCCATGGTTCGCTGGAGTTCCAAAGCCTTAGAAATGGCTTTGAAACCCTTCCTAGACCGATACATGTTTTTTTTCTAATTTGTTCTTGAATTTTTTTAGATTGTGGCATGATGTGTGGCTTTTTGTGATCTGTTAGCATGCTTCACTCTGTCAGACAGCTTCTATTTATATGATTTCTTGATTCAACAGGTCTGGCAGTAATCATGCTTGGGTGTGGCAAATGAAATTTAACTCAGCTTTCCAAAAAATTGTGGTTAATCATTCATGATTCAGCATGGGAGGGGGCAATTACTTTTTCACATAGGGCCAGGCAAGTTTGAACAACTTTTTTGACTTAATAAATTAAATAATAACTTAAAAACTGCATCTTGGATTTACTCGAGTTATCTTTGTGTAATATTAAAATTTGTTTGATGATCTGAATCATTTAAGGGTGAAAAATATGCAAAAAAATAAGGAGGGAGGCAAATACTATATAAGAAGTCAAAGCCCTGCCCTGCGCTCTCTTCCTCCTGGGCCTGACAAAAGACCGACCTCTATGTGCAAGGAGAGAGGTCCTTGCCTACCACGCGGTGTACCACATTCCAACTCGAGCAAGAGGGGCCAAGTGCTGCTTACTGTTCGTCAGACATCTGTTAAGCACCACCTCGGCTCCCCACCAACCTGCATTCAGAGCTTCGCATCGGGAGATTGATACGGCGGATCCGCTGCACGTGTGCCGCTACAGGAACTGCTCGGCCTGGTTGTTGGTGAGAGGGCAATTGCCAACCTTTTACAAATCCTTTCCTCACAATTTCACTGGACACTTTGAACAAACATCTTTACCTTGGGAGTACTTTACTGAACTTATCTTGAACACTGTGCATAGGCACCTTTAGCTACTACCATTTCAAGAAATCTTATTGTTTGCTATTACACCTTATTGGATACAATTAAAGAGCTCCTACGTGCCGGTGAAGACCATCAGATCTGCAATGGGGACATGCTATCATTATTGCTACAAGAGTCCTTATACCATTGCCATTAAGTCTGACCTCTCATTAGAGTTAAAGGTTTATAGGCTGGCCTAGGTTTACCCCTTTAGAAGTTTTGTCAGTATAACCATCTAACTTGCTTTTCCTTTCAGGTGCAAGCAGGATTTCACTGTTCAAGTGTATATAGTAGACTGTTTTACCTGCACATATTTGATTTGTGTTATTTGGAGGAATTCTTTGCTGAGTTTTCACTGTTTTAGCTCAGAATTGGGTTCTATTGCTGGGAGCAAAGAGAAAGTGGTGGCTCGAGTTGCTCATCCAGAGATGGATTTCTCAGATGAAGATAGTGGAACCTAGTCTGAAATGGTGGGATTGGCACTTCTTGACACTAATAAGCCAGTGGCAGAACTCGGGCAAACCGAATTAATGGCCCAGGTAGCTCAGGCCCAGACCCAAATGTATCATGCTCTGATGCAGGTGATGGAAACCCAAGGGAACGCCCAGGAACAAGGGACTCGCCAAGGTGAGCAAAAATCGTACCAGGGGTGAGAGAAGAGATGTTATGGATGTGGAGAGGTTCGACACTTCTGAGCTGAGTGCCCCAAGTCTGGCATCAGCCCTCAATTGCTCACGGAAGTCCTGAGAGCATTACAAAAATTACTTATCCCAAAGACGGCGGGAAACTTCAAGGGACCTCAGTGAAGGAGCTAGTTGAGAATCCTGAGGAGAAACTGCGCTCCAAAGCCAAGAAAAGAGGCAAGAAAAGGAAAGGACGCAGATCTACTGTTACCTCTACCCCTTCTTTACTTAAACGAGTGAAAGAAACAAAATCCTCAGGGAAGAGAAGACAGAGGCAGGAAATCAATGCACACCTTACTGAACAAATAGTTAGACCAACTCCACCACCTCTAAAGAGGTTGGTTAGGGCATAAACTCTAGAGTCACCTGTGAGTAACCTATCAAAGAACTTAGTGGGGCCCTGTGCTATAGTCTCGGTACAAGTCAAGGGCATCTACACACAAGCCTTACTGAATACTGGAGCTCAGGTGACGTTGCTGTATCGCGAGTTTTACCACAAGTTCTTGAAGCATACCCCTTTGTGTAAGGTCTAGAAGTTTGAGATCTGGGGCATAGGGAACCAGAAGTGCCCATGCAACGGATACATATCCATTAAGATAACTTTCAATTCTGCCATGGCAGGAAAACCAGAAATTTTCGACATGTTGGCTGTCGTCTGTCCCTGACCTCCTGGGGCAGGCCGAAATTTCTTATTGATAGGCACCAACACCAATCTTGTGAGGAGACTACTCACTCCTCTGGCCTTGGAGGGCACTCCAGTAGGAAAGATTCATCCTCAGCTGAGGCAGGAGTTCCAGTGAGTGTTACAAGAAAAGAAGGCACCTGCTGAAGGAGTGGGAAGATTGTGGCAATTGGATACCCAGGGGAAGCTGTTGCAGCCTGGGGAGAGGGAATGTCTAAAAAGCAAGGGTCAAGCTGTCGTGGGACCAGCCGGGCCCTTATGTGGTGGTGGAGGCTGATTCAGCAGAGGAGGAGGCTGGAATAGAATTGGTCCCTGAGACCGTACCCACTTGGGCCTTACTAAGAAACGGGGGAAGAATTCATGTCAGCATTAGGAACATCACTAGTCACCCAATCAGCTTGAAGCCCCATATGGTGATCGGAAAAGTGAGTGCTGCCACCCCAGTGGTAGGGGATGAGGTAGTTCATAAGGAAGATGGAAGAAGAACCATGGTTCACTGCCCAAATGTACTCTCTGCTTGGGAAGAGAGGATCAAATTTAGATAGCTCGATGGGAGAAAATGTTCTCCAAGATAGACTTTGATGTGGGCTGTGCTAGGAGTGCTCAACATCTAATTCGACTGACCGAAGATAAGCCGTTTCAAGAAAGGGCCAGGCGAATCCCCTTGTGTGATCTAGAGGATCTTCGAGAGCAGCTGGCTGAATTGAAGAGATCAGGGGTCATTAAGGAGTCCAGGAGCCCCTATGCCTCCCCGATCGTGGTAGTGAGGAAGAAGAATGGGTCCCTTAGAATGTGCATCGACTACCGAACCTTGAGCCGAAGAACCATACCAGATCAGTACACAACCCCTCGCATAGAAGAAGACCTGCAATGCTTATCAGGAGCCAAATGGTTCAGTGTGCTGGATTTAAAGAGTGGATATTACCATATCCCTATGCATCCAGATGACTGAGAAAAGACAGCCTTTATCAGCCCTCTAGGGTTTTTCGAGTTTGCCCAAATGCCACAGGGATTAACAGGGACCCCTGCTACTTTCCAGAGACTGATGGAGAACACTGTGGGTGATATGAACTTGGTAGAAGTGCTAGTCTATCTCTGATATCATTGTGTTCGTCAGAACGTTGGAAGAGCATGAAGCTCGGTTGGAAAAAGTTTTCCAACGACTACACGCCGAGGGGTTGAAGCTCTCTATAGAAAATTGCCAGTTCTACCAGACCTCATTGACGTACCTAGGGCATGTGGTGTCAGCTGAGGAGATAGCAACTGACTCTCAAAAGTTGGAGGCTGTCACTTCTTGGCCTCACCCAAATACCATCACGGAGTTGAGGTCATTCTTGGGTTTCTGCTCGTACTATAGAAGATTTGTGAAAAACTTCTCACTGATTGCCCGGCCGTTGAACGAGCTGTTGCAGAAGCAAACGGAGGGGGACCAGCAAAGAACCCAGTAGGGAGGCCCCAGGAAGCCTTGTGAGTCTATCCAGGAACAATGGACAGTGAAGTGTGAAAGGTCTTTTGAATGGCTGAAGGAGAGCCTGGTTAAAGCACCGGGGTTGGCCTACACGGATCCATCAAAACCGTGTGAATTACACGTGGATGCCAGCAGAGGTGGCCTTGGAGGGGTATTGTACCAAGAGTCAGGGGGGAAACTCCGTCCAGTGGCCTATGTGAGTCGCAGCTTCAACCCCCCTGAGAAGAACTATCCTGTGCATAAATTGGAGTTCTTGGCTCTCAAGTAGGCTGTGGTAGATAAGCTAAGCGACTATCTGTATGGGGCTACTTTTGTGGTGAAGACTGAAAACAACCCATTGACTTACCTACTGTCCACTCCAAAGTTGGATGCCACTGGGCATCGGTGGCTGGCAGGTTTGTCAGAGTTTCAGTTCAGCTTGAAATAACGACAAGGTGCGGGAAACAGAGACGCTGACACTTTTTCCTACAGGCCGTGTGTGAAGGAGTAGAGTATAAACACAGAGGAGCCATAGGGGCTGAAGCCATGGGAGTCACCCCCGCAAGAGTACCAAAGTACTACTGTAATTTGACCCAAGTATGCAGCCAAGAATTGCCTCTGCTGACAAAAGAGGATATGAGGATCAACGTGGAGATTCATTGGGGAGTCTGGTAAGTCTGGAAATCGCTATCAGCCCAAGACCCTCAGTGTCAGAAACCATGAAATCAGACTGAGACAGAAGTACAGTTAAATAACACTTGTTTAATAATAAAAGTAAAAAGAACAAATGTAGTCAAAACATAGCCAAAGTTCAGTAACCGTAACGAATAGTCAGCCAAGCCAGAAGTCAGGTATCAATGTAGTGGAACAGCAAGCAGGATCTGGAGCCAGAAGGGATATCAGCAAAGCAAGTCAAAGGAACGCAGGAGAATGTCTCTGTGATGTTGACCAAGGCAAAGGCAGAGATCCTCTGGACTGGATGGCTTAAGTAGGCAAGACTGACGAGCAGGATATCATCAACAGCTGAGTAACTGTGGAGAGATAGGGGCTGGCAATTAGCCGACATCTGAGTGGCCAGCTCTGAGAAGGAAGGGCTGAGCCCAGCCCTGACAGTAACCCCTCCTCAACGACACCTCCCCTTCGGAGGATCACCAGGCCTGAGGAGAAAACGTCTATGGAAATCATGGAGGAAGACAGGGGCATGTACATCTGAGGATGAGACCCAAGGGCGTTCCTCTGGACCGTACCTCTTTCAATGCACCAGGTATTGTATGCGCCCACGGAACCTATGGGAGTCAAGAATGGACTGTACTTCATACTCCTCATGGTTCTCAACCTGTACAGGGTGAGGATGTGGCACTGAGGTGGTAAAGCGGTTGCAGACCAAAGGTTTTAATAAAGAGACATGAAATACATTTGAAACGCGCATATTAGAAGGAAGGTCTAATGCGTAAGCCACTGGGTTAATCCTGCGAAGAATACGGAAAGGCACAATAAATCGAGGTGCGAACTTCAGTGAGGGAACACGAAATCGGAGGTTGCGAGATGACAGCCAGACCCTGTCCCCAACCTGGTAGGAAGACGCAGGCAGGCGTCTGCGGTCAGCATGGAGTCTGTACCTATCATTAGCATGTCACAAAGCCTCCTGGACTTGTGCCCAAGTGGAATGAAGACCACGGAGATGCTGCTCTAACGCAGGAATATTTTGCAGAACAAATGAGTCAGGCAACATGGAAGGTTGGAAACTATAATTCGCCACAAATGGGGACAATCGGGAAGAAGAATTCAAGGCACTGTTGTGAGCAAACTCTGCCCACGGTAATAGGTCTGACCAGTTGTTATGATGGTCAGAAATATAGCAATGTAGGAATTGCTCCAAGGACTGATTGCCTCGTTCTGTGGACCCATTAGACTGCGGGTGATACGCAGAGGAGAAAGCAAGATGAATTCCCAACTGTGCACAGAAGGTTCGCCAGAACCCGGACACAAACTGACTACCCCTGTCCGAGACAATCACCTTGGGAAGCCCATTGAAGTGAAGGATCTCACGAGCAAAAATGGTAGCCAGTTCCTTAGAAGTGGGCAACTTCTTAAGTGGAATACAATGACACATCTTTGAGAACCGGTCAACCACCATAAGAATAACTGTGTTGCCCTGGGAGTTGGGTAACTCCACAATGAAATCCATAGATTTTATATTGTAAAGCGCTGCGTAAACTGTTGGCGCTATATAAATCCTGAATAATAATAATAATAATAATAGACAGGTGGGTCCAGGGCCTCTCTCCATTGGGTATGGGTTGTAGGAGGCCCACTGGAAGATGTTGTGGAGTCTAATGCCCCGTACACACGGCCGGAAAATGTCAGATCGGAGCGTGTTGTCGGAAATTCCGACCGTGTGTGGGCTCCATCGGACATTTTCCATCGGATTTTCCGACACACAAAGTTTGAGAGCAGGCTATAAAATTTTCCGACAACAAAATCCGTTGTCGGAAATTCTGATCGTGTGTACACAAATCCGACGGACAAAGTGCCACGCATGCTCAGAATAAATAAAGAGATGAAAGCTATTGGCCACTGCCCCGTTTATAGTCCCGACGTATGTGTTTTACGTCACCGCGTTCAGAATGATCAGATTTTCCGACAACTTTGTGTGACCGTGTGTATGCAAGACAAGTTTGAGCCAACATCCGTCAGAAAAAATCCTAGGATTTTGTTGTCGGAATGTTCTAACAAAGTCCGACAGTGTGTACGGGGCATAACTCTGAGCCCACACGGAAGAGGCAGCTACGAAGGCGGTTACATCAGCACTTAGACTAGGCCACCAGAATTGTTGGAAAATGGCCCAAAAGAGTTGATTCTTCCCAGGGTAGACAATTTTCCTCCACTTCCATGGCAATTTGGGGGCGATGCGGGGGCAATCCAGTCCAATGCAGAGGGTTTCTCAACCAGGCTGAGATATACTTTGAGATGCTGCCCCAGGCATTTCCCACGGACAGAAGCAAAGTAGGTTTCGTGATATCTTTGCTGGGCAAACCCTCTATGGGAGACGCAAAAACCTGTTGTCTTGAGCTACCCTGAGTTTGTGGCTTTGTTTAAATGGGTATTTGATGTTCCCACATGCTCCGCTTCTGCTGCCAAGTGCCTTATGTCCATCGAACAGAGTACGAGAACTGTTGCCGACTATGCCATTGAATTCCGTACTCTGGCAGCAGAGGTTGTGTGGAACAATGAGGCCCTTATGGCTGCTTTTTCAAGAAATTGTCACCTGCAGAGTGCAATTACGAGATTGGTGACAGAGAGCTATTGGCGATCATTTTAGCCCTGAAAGAATCGAGACATCTCCTCGAAGGAACCACTGTGCCAGTTCTCAATCTTACTGACCATAAAAATCTCACATTCTTGTCTGAGGCTAAACGCCTCTCTCTCAAAAGGGCGTGATGGGCTCTTTTCTTGTCAAGTTTCAATTACATTGTCTCATTCTTACCCGGTACTAAGAATGTAAGGGCTGACGCTGCCTTGTCATGACAATTTTCCTCCACTTCCAAGATGGATTCGGTTTCGGTTCCTGTGATTCCTCCTGATCGTATTCTGGCTACAGTTCGCACCAGTCTCACTTCTCCTTTTTGTGACAAAATTCTTGCTGCTCAGGTCCATGCTACTCCTGAGAAACCTTATGACTGCTGTGTTGTCTGCTGTGTTGTCAATCTCTGTACTGCCATGCTCCAGACTTACCATTCTCCCAAGGCTGATGGCCACCCTGGGAAGAATCAACTCTTTTGGGCCATTTTCCAGCAATTCGGGTGGCCTAGTCTACGTGCTGATGTAACCGCCTTTGTAGCTGCCTGTTCCGTGTGTGCTCAGAGTAAGACTCCACGACATCTTCCAGTGGGCCTCCTACAACCCATATCCAATGGAGAGAGGCCCTGGACCCACCTGTCTATGGATTTCATTGTGGAGTTACCCAACTCCCAGGGCAACAGAGTTATCCTTATGGTGGTTCACCGGTTCTCAAAAATGTCTCATTGTATTCCACTGAAGAAGTTGCCCACTTCTAAGGAACTGCCTTCCATTTTTGCTTGGGAGATCATTTGCTTACATGGGCTACCCAAGGTGATTGTCTCGGACAGGGGTAGTCAGTTTGTGTCCCGGTTCTGGCGAGCCTTTTGTGCACAGTTGGGAATTCAGCTTGCTTTCTTCTCTGCGTATCACCCGCAGTCTAATGGGGCTGCAGAACGAGCCAATCAGTCCATGGAGCAATTCCTACATTGCTATATTTCTGACCATCATAACAACTGGTCAGACCTATTACTGTGGGCAGAGTTTGCTCACAATAGTGCCTTGAATTCTGCTTCCCGATTGTCCCCGTTTATGGCAAAATATAGTTTCCAAGCTTCCATGTTGCCTGACTCATTTGTTCTGCAGAGTATTCCTGTGTTAGAGGAGCATCTACATGGTCTTCGTTCCACTTGGTCACTGAAGTTCGCACCTCGGTTTATTGGGCCTTTCCGTATTCTTCACAGGATTAACTTCCTTCTAACATGCGTATTTCAAATGTATTTTATGTCTCCTTATTAAAACCTTTGGTCTGCAACTGCTTTACCACCTCAGTGCCACGTACTCACCCCGTACAGGTTGGGAACCATGAGGAGTATGACGTACAGTCCATTGTTGACTCCCGTAGGTTCTGTGGGCGCATACATTACCTGGTGCATTGGAAGGGGTACAGTCCAGAGGAATGCTCTTGGGTCTCAACCTCGGATGTACATGCCCCTGTCCTCCTCTGTGATTTCCATAGAAGTTTTCCCTTCAAGCCTGGTGGTCCTCCGAGGGGGAGTGGTCGTTGAGGAGGGGGTACTGTCAGGGCTGGGCCCATCTCTTCCTTTTCTGAGCTGGCCACTGAGCTGTCAGCTAATTGCCAGCTCCTATCTCTCCATAGGTACTCAGCTGTTGATGATATCCTGTTCATCAGTCCTGCCTACTTAAGCCGTCCAGCCCAGAAGATCTCTGCCTTCGACTTAGTCAAAAACACAGAGACGCTCTCCTGCATTCCTGGTAAAAGACTTGCTTGGCTGACATCCCTTCTGGCTCCAGATCCTGCTTGCTGTTTTACTACGCTCATCTCCGGCTCCCTGACGTTTGGCTTGTCTGATTATCCATTCAGGTTCCTAAACTCTGGCTATGTTTTGACCACGTTTGTTCTATTTACTTTTATTATTAAATAAGTGTGATTTAACTGTACTTCTGTCTCGGTCTGATTTCATGATTTCTGACAGGCGGCCAGAGCGAAAGATTCCTGGTGAGCCATGCGACTCAGGAGCCTTTGTAAAGCCATAGCAAACTAATCCATGCGGTGATACAGTTCATCCAATCTGAAAAAAAATATTACCAACAAGTGGATTGACTGCATCTTCTGAATTCATGGCCTTAGCCTACTGTCAGAAACCATGAAATCAGGCTGAGACAGAAGTACAGTTAAATCACACTTGTTTAATAATAAAAGTAAAAAGAACAAACATAGTCAAAACATAGCCCAAGTTCAGTAACAAGAATGGATAGTCAGCCAAGCCAGAAGTCAGGGATAAATGTAGTGCAACAGCAAGGAGGATCTGCAGCCAGAAGGGATGTCAGCAAAGCAAGCCTTGAACAGGATCGCAGGAGATCGTTTCTGTGATGTTAACCAAGGCGAAGGCAGAGCTCCTCTGGACTGGACGGCTTAAGTAGGCTGGACTGACAAGCAGGGTATCATCAACAGCTGAGTAACTGAGGAGAGATAGGAGCTGGCAATTATCCGACAGCTGAGCGGCCAGCGCAGGGAAGGAAGGGCTGAGCCCAGTCCTGACAGCAACAAGGCCAAACTTAGGGAGAAATCAATGGATCTCTAATGCAGCGTACACAAGAGCGGACTTTACAACTGGACCGGTCCGACGGACCGAGTCCAGCGGACAATCCGATCGTGTGTGGGCTTCATCGGACCTTCAGCTGACTTTTTCTGTCGAAAGTCTGACGGACTTTAGATTTGGAACATGCTTCAAATCTTTACGTTGTAACTCCACCGGACCCAGAAATCCGCTCATCTGTATGCTAGTCTGACGGACAAAAAACAACGCTAGGGCAGCTATTGGCTACTGGCTATCAACTTCCTTATTTTAGTCCGGTGTACGTCATCACGCACGAATCCGTCGGACTTTGGTGTGATCGTTTGTAGGCAAGTCCGTTCATTAAAAAGTCAGTCGGAAGTTCATCAAAAGTCTGTTGAAAGTCCGTCGGAAAGTCCGTCAGACCAGTCCGGTCGAAAAGTCCGCCCATGTGTACGCGGCTTAACAAGTAAGCAAGATAACTTCTCCTGGCAAGTAAATTTGTGAGGAGCATCCCTGCCTAAACTCCAGGGTGCTACAAGTTGAATTACAACATTTTTACACTGACCTTATGTATGCTAAAAAAAAACAGGTATACCTAGTGAAACATGTTTGCTGGAGGAAGAACCGCGATCTACCTAATGTGATTTTTTTTTTCCTTTAGGTAAATTTTGTAGAATGACATTTATCACATGATCCTATGGTTGGACAATGTAAGCACTTTTTAGATTGTTATAGTTTTTCTATTCTCCATGGAAAATATTTTGGCGCTTTGGAAGTTACAGTATGTTAACTGCAGTGTTCCAAGTCAAGACTGTATTATGCTGAATGTAGCCTTCATGCCAACTGTAACTGTGTGTGCAATTTCAGACATCAAAAGCAATGTATAATGATGAATGCTAGTTTTCATACAAACTGATAAATAATTGCTGGTAGAAATTCTGATTGTGATGCCTTGAGACACTGCTATTACAATTATGCCTTCATTTTCTACCTTATATTTCCTTATAGGAAAATCTGCTGAAATTTTAGAGCTATTTTATAAACTTTAACTAAACCTCTATGTAAACATCTAAATTACAGATAAACTACACATATGTGAACTATTTTACCTGTCAAGTGATCTGTCACTCTGTTCTTTACAGAGACTGACCCCCAAAAGTTGGGGAATCTAAGCACACAATTCACTGCCCCTCAACCATTCAGTAAATATAAAATCCATTCTGCTTTGGAACAGAACATGGCTTAGTTTATCATCACATGGTCCTACATAATGTACTATTGTCATGACATTTGTCAAAGAACACAAGGGAACCACCCAAGGTCCTCTGATTTCCAGGTAGCTCCCTAAGGTTGATGATTCTTTTTGGTCTCATTGATGATGTCCTACAGGCCATACTTTATAGGTACCTGTTTCTAGATACTATGTTGTAACTGAGCCAGATATGGTAGTTCTTTGTCATTTCTAGGGTTGCCACCTCATCCTTTTAAACCCGAACACATATGAATTACACAGATGTAATAAATCACTTGCTAAATACTGTGTTTTAATTTTTTCTGTGAGGCCATGTGATCGCAAAGCTCTAGTGCTTCTCCACACAGCAAAGCTTCTGACAACAGTGCTGAATTTCAGGAAGCTGTGATGTCATCCTGCTGATGTCATATTTACCCGGGTTGCCAAGCGTTGTCAGCTGGGAGAAAAGTTCCCACCCACCTGCAACAGAGAAAGTGGATTGTAAACCAGAGTGCAGTCACATGACCAAAATTTGTAAAAATTTTATTCTGGAAGTGAATTATTACAAAATGTATACAAGGCAGATTCACACCTACCTTGGTGCTGTACAATTTCCAGTCCACTAGGACCACTGTTAGAACCTCAGATTTTCGATGACCAGCAATTTAAAATTTCTCACACTGTCTACAGTTGGTCCATGCCTTCACAATGAAAACAATTTGGCAACACCGGGGACAGATATCTCCAAGTAAATCACATCCATCATAATTGCAGTGAATCAAGCTCTTCCTGCGAAGAACCTCAGAGTTGGCCACAGCCTGGAAAGTATCCTCTTTACTTAGGTAAGCACTGACTTCTGCAGACAGCTGAGATGTATGCAAGTATTCCACGTGCTCAGTTTGAGTTTGCTAGGGTGGAGCATAGATCTCCTGTCTGAGTCTAAACTCCACAGTAGAAAAAGCAAACTGGGCTAAGAGGGCCTTCATTTTCTGTGATTTCCACCATCAGGATTTTCATGTGATTGTTTGGTAGCAGAAGTTTCCTTTTAATTAACTCTTCCACTTCTGACTAAAGTGTCAAACACTGGCAACCCTTCTGTCTACAAGCAGAAAAGACTGCACGGGTCTTCAGCCAAACAAAGCAGAAGAGTTCCACCATACTAAACCATTTGCTGCCCGTTGTAAATACATAGAGGGGAATTTATGAAAACAAATCTACTTAGACCACTATTTTCAGCCTCATAAAACTGCAGCTCTTCACAATGTTCACAGTCAAAAGTGTGAAATGGAAATATGCATTTCTGGCAGCTGAGCCTCGTGCTCGTGTTTTAATGTTGATGGTGCAAACAAAGTGATGATTTAAAATCAGGAAAAAAAAGGTGAGATGACGCAGGGAACAGATGTGGTTAACATATTAGAAACTGTCCAGAGAGAGTTGAGGTAATGGAGCAGATTGATTGTGTTACCTCTATTGCTACAGCAGGAAGCTCTAACACTCTTCTCCGGACAAAATGTGCTAAGTCTGTTTTAAATGTTTTTCCTATATGAAGCTGACCAAGTTATATAAAAGGTTTAAACATAATGTTAGCAGACTGGCATGACTCTGACTCGCAATATTGAAATAACAGCATTCCAATATACACCACATAATGAAAATGGATGTGTACAGTATTTAAAAATGTATCTGCCAAGACAGAAATATAAGAGCTCCCACTACCACCTTTTGAAGGCAAAATCTTTGGACTGTCATTCTTCACCTTCCTTCAATATTTGTACAGTGCCTTGAAAAAGTATTCATACCCCTTGACATTTTCCACATTTTGCTATGTTACAACCAAAAACTTACATTTTTTTAATTGAGATTTTATGGGATAAACCAACACAAAAGTGGCACATAATTGTGAAGTGGAAGGAAAATGATAAATGTTTTTCAAACTTTTTTACAAATTAATATGTGAAAAGTGTGGCGTGCATTTGTGTTCAGCCCCCCTGAGTCAATACTTTGTAGAACCACCTTTCGCTGCAATTACAGTTTCAAGTCATTTTGGGTATGTCTTTACCAGCTTTGCATATCTAGAGAGTGACATTTTTTGCCCATTCTTCATTGTAAAATAGCTCAAGCTCTGTCAGATTGGATGGAGAGCATCTGTGAACAGCAGTTTTCAAGTCTTGCCACAGATTCTCAATTGTATTTAGGTCTGAACTTTGACTGGGTCATTCTAACACATGAATGTACTTTGATCTAAACCATTCCATGATAGCTCTGGTTGTATGTTTAGGGTCGTTGTCCTGCTGGAAGGTGAACCTCTGCCCCAGTCTCAAGTCTTTTGCAGACTCTAACAGATTTTCTTCTAAGATTCTCTGTATTTGGCGCCATCCATCTTTCCATCAACTCTGACCTTCTTTGTTCACTAAGGTGCTCCAAAAAAATCCCTGAGTGCTTCACAGAACAGCTGTATGTATAAATAACACACAGGTAGACTCTATTTACTAAACAGGTGACGTCTGAAGACAGTTGGTTCCACTAGATTTTAGTTAGGGGTATCAGAGTAAAGGGGGCTGAATACAAATGCATGCTACACTTATTTATTTATTTGTAAACAAAAAAAGAAAAAACATTTATCATTTTCCTTCCACTTCACAATTATCTAAAGTATATAGATAATACCGCGCTGTCAAAAAGCAGCTGCTAGCATCGCAAATGACAGTTGCAAATAGTGTATCTAAAAATATAATGGTGCAGCGCTAATATCATTTAAAATGAATCAAATGAAAATATATAGGTATTTTAAACTAAAATAAAACCCATAATGATGATAAATAATGAATCGCAGTGATAATATTACATAAATATATAAGTGCATATTTATGTATTACTACTACATTTTTGTTTTTGGTTGTAACATGACAAAATGTGGAAAATTTCAAAGGGTATGAATAATTTTTCAAGGCACAAGTTATTGATTTGGAGAAGAATATGGTAATCAACTGATATGTACAAATATTTGCTGTTGGAATTTATCATTTGTCTGTGATATGTGTAAATGTTAACACACAAGCTATAGCTAATATGTGCACAATTTATTAACAAAGGTGGTTTGCAAAAGAATGTACTCTGCACACTCAAAATGTATGCCAACTAAGTTGTGTTGTGTTTAAAAAACTGGATTTTCTCTACAGCTTTTGGATCTAAACAACGCTAGAATTTTTGATGTGCATACCATAAAGGAATAAACTTGCCTCAAGTGATATCATTAAATGAGCCTATAAGCATCAGAGAACCATACATAAAGGGAGGGAAGATGAGAGCAATGCACTGTGTATGCATTGATGTTTGTTACATAGTTGGTGAGGTTGAAAAAAGACACAAGTCCATCAAGTCCAACCTGTGTGTGTGTTTTTGTATCAGTATGTTATGGTCGCTCAGGTGCCTATCTAATATTTTTTTTTTTATTATCTATGCTCTGCTGAAACCACTTCTTGTGGAAGAGAATTCCACATCCTTACTGCTCTAACAGTAAAGAATCCTCTATTCAGTTTAAGGTTAAAACGCTTCTCTTCTAATTTTAGTGAATGGCCATGTGTATTTTTAAATTCCCTTTCGCGGAAGAGTTTTATCCCTATTGTGGGGTCAACAGTACGGTATTTGTACATTAAAATCATATCCCCTCTCAAGCGACTCATCTCTAGAGAGAATAAATTCAGTGCTTGCAGTCTTTCCCCATAGCTGAGATCATCCACTCCCTTAATCAGCTTTGTTGCCCTTCTCTGGACTCTCTCCAGTTCCAGCACATCCTTCCTGAGGACCGGTGCCCAGAAATGGACGGCATAATCCAGGTGCGGCTGGACCAGAGTCTTCTAGACTGGGGGAATTATTGTATTATCTCTGGAGTTAATCC
The DNA here is from genome assembly GCA_037952925.1 of Lithobates clamitans. Lineage (NCBI taxonomy): Eukaryota > Metazoa > Chordata > Amphibia > Anura > Ranidae > Lithobates > Lithobates clamitans. Next base: position 1,576,868 of record JBBGZY010000675.1, read on the forward strand.
CCTTTTTAATGCATGCTAAAATTCTGTTGGCTTTGCTTGCAGCAGCTTGGCAGTGTATGCGATTGCAGAGCCTGTCATCTGCTAGGACCCCCAGGTCCTTTTACATCCTAGATTCCCCCAGAGGTTCACCCCCTAGTGAGTAGATTGCATTCATGTTTTTGCCACCCAAATGTATTATATTATATTGTATATTGGTGCTACATTGGCTTTTCTCCAATCTTCTGGTACCATTCCAGTCAGTAGACTGTTCTTGAAAATAAGGAACAATGGTCTGGCAATTACTTGACTGAGTTCCTTAAGGACCCTCGGATGCAAGCCATCTGGGCCCGGTGAATTATTAATGTTACATTTTTCAAGTCTATTCCTAATTCTATCCTCTGTTAGCCATGAGGGTGCTTCCTGTGACGTGTCATGAGGATAGAAATTGCAGTCTTGGTTACTGAATCCCCCTGTTTTCCTTGTGAAGACTGAGGAGAAGAATACATTCAATACCTTCGGCATCTCTCTGTCTTTTGTAACCAGATTCCCTTCATCATTCTTTTGGAGGGCCAATATGATCCGACCTCCCTCTTTTACTATTTATATACTTAAAGAATTTCTTGGGATTTTTTATACTCTCCACCGCTATGTGCCTTTAGTGTTCTATCTTAGCCACCCTGATTGCATCCTTACATTTCTTGTTGCAATCTTTGTAAAGTTGAAATGCTGACGATGATTCCTCAGCCTTGTATTTTTTGAAGGCCTTCTCCTTTGCTTTTATATGCATTTTTACGATGGAGATAAGCCTCCCAGGACTTTTATTAGCTCTTTTAAAATTTTTTCCCATTGAGATGCACTGGCTTTATCCCATGTAATATCTTCCAGCAAGAAGCGTAGTTTTTGGAAGTTGGCTCTTTTGAAATTCAGTGTCTTTGTATTCCCCTTATGTTTCCTTTTTGTGTGATTTATACTGAAACGAATTGACCTGTGGTCGCTGTTTCCTAAATTGCCCTGTATTTCTACATCCACGATCAGGTCTGTATTGTTAGCAATCAGTAGGTCTAGTAACGCATTTTTCCTTGTTGGTGCAATTACCATCTGACCCATGAAATTGTCCTGTAAGACATTTAGATAATGGTGAGCCTACGGTGAGCCGCCTACACACAAGCGGACTTTACGGCAGACTTTGCCCGGCGGATGGGATTTGGTCGGACAATTCGATCGTGTGTGGGCTCCAGCAGACTTTGTTTTCTCAAAAGTTGGACGGACTTAGATTTGAAACATGTTTTAAATTAATCCGTCGAAATCGAGTCCGGTCGAAAAGTCCGCCGTCTGTATGCTAGTTCGACGGACAAAAAGCCACGCTAGGGCAGCTATTGGCTACTGGCTATGAACTTCCTTGTTTTAGTCCGGTCGTACGTCATCACGTACGAATTCGACGGACTTTGGTGGATTGTGTGTAGGCAAGTCCGTTCATTCAGAAAGTCCGTCGTAAAGTACATCGAAAAGTCCGCCGGGCAAAGTCTGCCTTAAAGTCCGCTCGTGTGTACGCGGCATTAGCCAAATGCACGGTTCATTACGCCCAGTCTATGTCTGGATAATTAAAATGATAATAATAACTACTCAGACTTTTAATGTGACAGCATAGCATGGGGGTGAGAGGGGGATGGTTATGTATTTTAGATGGGAACATACACATTTGATTGCTTAACAATTTAGTCACATTTGTATGCTTTTTTTTTTACATTTCAGGTTGTTTTTCAAAAATGTTTGCCCGTGCATTTTCGTAGTAAAAGTGTCACTTACCTGGTTGGAGGCTAAAGTGACGAGAGGGCTCTCCTTATACCTCTGGTCCAAATATCTGAGAAGGTGGTGACATGGAGTGAAAAGCACAATACGGCATGAATGGGCACCATTGAACATCAGGTCAGGCCTAGCAGCTGATAAGATGACAACATCAATAGTAGGCAAAGGTGATGTAGGATATGGTCAACAGGAAAGAACTGGAGTACTAATGCTGAGGTCAGCAGCCAAGCCAAGATAATGCAAGGTTGATCATTGGGGTTAAAGATAGCAGAGCAGTCAGGAGCCAAAGCCAGGGTCATACATGGTTGATCAGTATGACTGAAGATAGCAATGTGGTTAGAAGCCAAGCCAGGGTCATACACAGTTGATAAGTAGGACTGTTGATTGAAGCAGAGTAGTCAGGTCTACTGACCTGCCAGTCAGGCTAAGGTCATACACAGTTGATCCTTAGAATTGAAGATAGAGTGATCAGGAGGTAAGTCAATGTCATACACAGCTGATCAGTACACAATCTGGGGACACAACCAGCAATCAGATAGAGGGGGATCCAAAGGTAAGCCAAGTCAGTAACAGTAAATGAAGATATGCACAAGGATCAAGATATATGGAAGCATGGGTCATGGACAAGCTGAAGATCATCATGCAACCAGCTGTCACTACTTCTTGCCTTCAATAGGTCATTTGGTGCCAGTTTTGGAATTAGGTATGCCTGCATATTGGTGCACTTGTGGTTAGAATTGAAGATAGAGTGATCAGGAGCTATATGCAGCCACTTGATGGGCAAGTGGCTGCATATAATGGGCACAGGTGGTTAGAATTGAAAATAGAGTGATCAGGAGCTAAGCCAGGGTCATACACAGTTGATTAGTACACAATCTGGGGACATAACCAGCAATCAGATAGAGGGGAATCCAAAGGTAAGCCAAGTCAGTAACAGGAAATGAAGATATTCCTATGGCGGGGTGGGAGGGGGTGGTACCTTTTGAAGCACCTGATTAGAGCCAGAGGCTTCAAAATAGGGTGGGCTCAGGGCGCAGAGAGTGCACCTTGAGCCCACCTAATTGTGTGCAGATAGCAAATTAATTTTTGATATTTTCACACTAACCTTCCTCCCCGCCAATCAGGAGGCAGGACGTCAGATTGGCCTAATTGGCCGAAGTGCCAGGCCACCCTATTGGATGCCTGGCGCTTAGGAAAAGGAATGAGGAGACACACGCTGGAGCGGAGGTCGCCGCCGCTCTGATAGGAGCTGCTGCAGTGCTGCGGTAAGTCCCCTCGGCTCTGTCAGAGCTGCTTGCGTGGGGGTGCCAGAGCCGTGAGCCGCGTGGGGGGCTGCCAGAGCCGTGATCCACAATCCGCATGTGGGGGGTGCCAGAGCCGTGATCCGCAATCCGCGTGTGGGGGGTGCCAGAGCCGTGATCAGGGATCCGCAATCCGCACACGGGGGGTTGCCAGACCCGCGATCTGCAGGGGGGGGGGGGGTTGGTGGGCAAAGTGGCTGCATTTAATATGTTTTACAAAGGCTATCCAATGAACTCCTTAGTTTCATCTGTAACTAGGATGGACTTTTGTTTTAACAGCCTTGAGAATACTTAAATATGTTCACACTTGTAAAAACAAACAGCAGGACAGCTGTGTGGTAGCTACCAGTGTTGTCTTAATTTTAAAGGTACCAGTGGCGGCTGGTGCTCAAAATTTTTGGGTGGGCGCAAACAAACTGAAAAATACTGAACCCCCCATCAATTGCAACCTAACTGTGCCCATCAAATGCAGCCACTGTGCCCATCAATTGAAGCCACTGTCCCCATCAAACGCAGCCATTGTGCCCATCATATGCAGCCACATGTGCCCATCATATGCAGCCACTTGTGCCCATCTAATGCAGACACTTGTGCCCATCAAATGCAGCCACTTGTGCCCATCATATGCAGCCACTTGTGCCCATGGTTTGCCTTTTTCTTCTTCTTCTTCTTTCATTTCCCCACAATCCACTAATTTTGCTGTATATCGCAATAAACTTTAAAAAAAACAATTTTTTTGAGAAAAGATTATTTTTCCACTCCCTCCAATGAAACATAGCAGATTACCCCACATTAAGGCTGGTGTAAATTTCTAGGGCAAACACCACACCAAAAATAAAAAAAGGAACAGCATAAAGACTTTGAAACTGCCTAACACTGCACATTATATTTAAGTTGCATGTCTGGGCAAAAGAAAAAAAAAATACATTTCTGCAATACATACTGTACATATTACCCTATACAGCTGCAAGCTAAAAAGCTACTAAACACCTAACCCTTTTACTTTGCTCCAATCATAAGGTTTGGGGTTGGGAATGATGGGCATTCTGAAATCCAAAGGGAAAATTGGGTAAGGCTGATAAATCTAGTTTGGATCTAAGTGCAGCAGAAGCACTGTATTTTCGGGAAGCAGAACGTTAGGAACTTACTGGATTTCTGACAGATCAGTAGGTATATATCTGTACTTGAAGTGCATATTCACTTCAATTATTCAGACATGTTAAAGGTAAATTCATGTTTATTTAATCCTTGTGCGCATGATTGGATAGTCAAAGGAAATTAGCTTTTCACGTGACTGAATAATTGAAGTGAATATTCACACAATTTATTGATGTAAGTGTGTTTATTTTATACATTCATTCCTGCAAGCAGTCATATCCTAACTTTCTTTACTATTTTTGCTTCCTGACAAGACCCACAAAAGAATAGTTAGGTATTTTACAACTTGCCTAACTTCTATAAAGGATACTAGATTCTTATATGGTCAAATGCAAAGCATTTGCACTAAGCACTGAAATATGTTTTGCTTTCAGTTTTTTAAATTGAAAGGTTTAAAATCTCTATTTTTAGGTTGTTATAAATATATTCATCTAGTATACATTTAAGTGAAATACCGTATTTAGTGATTATTTTCAGAGCTACTGTGAACTACTATTTTCTACCACTAGATGGCAATGTTGTTCTGTATTTTGTGATGTTCGTAGTATTGTAGTGTAATAGACAGAACAGAGCACAGTCTGTGGTGGATTACAGCTAACATGGAGCTATGGGGCTGCAGCTCAGGCTACTCACTCAAAGTGCTTTTACTATAGTTCACTGCTAAGTACACTAGTGTTTACATATAAGCATGCCTTCATTGTCAGTTCTATGCAGAAGCCTAGTTTCTTTTATATGGAAATATTTGTATTTCAAAGATGGCAAGCGCATTCTGGTGTGTGCAGTAACCAATAATAACCAGTCAGTAATTTTTATTTTAATAGTAATTTTTAATGTGTCTGGCAAAGTGACAGGTTCATTTTAACAAAAGTGTGTTGTTTCCCGGAAATCTTGCTGTCTATTGCTGGTCTTCTTATAGAATAAACTGGGTTTCTTTCTTCCCTTAAAGGGTAACTCCACTTTTGTGGGGAAAAAAATAACCTTTCCTTTTCAATCTGCAGCTCTGTAATTGTCTGTAAAATGCAATATGGCCACCTGGAGGCGCTCTGTACACAGATAGTATACAGAACGCCCCCCAGAAACATTTGTGTGCTTGGCTCACTGATTTTCCCAGAAGTCTGCACTAAGATTCAGGCATCCCCTGCAACAAAAATGTCATTTTGGTGAGATACCGGTACTCCTAATGGAAAATCACGTCTAAAGGGATGCAAACCCTGCAGCTTTCTCCATTAGAGCTGTCCAGGTGCAGCAGCTGATTGATAATTATGAAACCACTCCTATTAGACTCACTTTTGCACATGGGCACAAACCAACACAAAGGAATTTCTTCAGAATAGGAATTTCAGAATAACAAAGTTAGGAATCTGTAACAACTTTTGTCAAATTCCCTGCAATGTACATCAATGTACATCACTTGACCAGCCTAAAGATTTCTGGGAAAGCTGAATTAAAAAAAAAAAAGTATAAAATACAGCCCGGGGTACCTTCAAAGGGGAGGGGAGGCACTGGGTGGTGGGGGAGTATGGCCTTCAGAGTTCAGCTTTAAATGCAGCCTGTACTTTATTAAATCTCTCTTTGTGAACAATGATTTTCTATTTTTTTTCTAGCCTGTTGACTGTTGATTTTGGCAAGATGGGTCCCTTTCTTATACGTTGTACAAGTAATGGTACAGAAACATTAGAGCTGCGTTTCTGATCTCCTTCTGAAAATGCTAGTTGCATGGCTAAAGTGCTGATCATCTAATCTCAATACCTTAGCACAGACCTGGATTAAGAAAAAGAAAAAATCAAATCAAAGTCAGAATCCCTTACATCATTATTTTTTACAGAAAGTTTTGAGGCCAGAGGATCAGAAAGAGAGCCAAGCAACAAGTATTTTAGCAGAAGGCTTTAGCAAGGGCAACCCCAATGTTTTACCCACAAAAGTTTTCCTGTAAAGAAAAGCTATTGTGACATGTATATAGACTGCTGCTGATCTTTTCTTCATAAAATACTACTTAAAATACATTTTAAACAAAAGCTTTTTTATTTTGATTAATACCTTATTTTAGAACCAATGATGTTACTGCTGGGTTTCTGTACTTCTCTATGTAGCGCAGGTTGCTATATATACCTTCCTGAAAATATCACAGCCCTCTGACTCAATACTCCTCTTAAGAGCCCTCAGTCCTGATGCAGTAGGACTGGCTCTTTGGTGAAATTATATAAATATAAAAATGTCTTTGTAGGGATCTGCTGTCCTCTACTGTAAGGTGCTAATATGACAGTATTATGCATGTGCTGGTTTTAATCTTTTTCTTACATAAAGCTTGTATTATTTCCACACTGGTGTGCATCTACAGTATCTCACAAAAGTGAGTACACCCCTCACATTTTTGTAAATGTTTTATTATATCTGTTCATGTGACAACACCCCTAAGTGAAAATGTCCAAATTGGGCCCAATTAGCCATTTTCCCTCCCCGGTGTCATGTAACTTGTTAGTGTTACAAGATTTCAGGTGTGAATGGGGAGCAGGTGTGTTAAAGTGGGATTCCGGCGGTAAAAAAAAAAATAAATAAAAGTCAGCAGCTACAAACACTGTAGCTGCTGACTTTAAATAAGTACTTACCTGTCCTGGGTGCTGCGATGTCGGCCGCCCGAGGCCGACCCGTCCCTCGACTCTCGGGTCCTGGCACCGCCATCCTAGGTAAGGGAAACAGGCAGTGGAGCCTTGCGGCTTCACTGCCAGTTTCATACTGCGCACGCGCGAGCGGCGCGATGATCTGTGAATGGCCCCGTGGTGTTCTGGGAACACACACAGTTCCCAGAAGACAATGGGGCCGCTCACCGAGGAGCAGAACACGCCGCGGAAAAGCAAGAGGCAGATTAGGAAGACTGCCTAGCAACAGGGGTTTAGGTAAGTTTAAAAAATGTTTTTTTTTCAAATGTTTTTTTTTAAATTTTTTTAGGATTTTTGGTGATTTTTTTTTTTCAGGGTGGCCCTCCACTTTAAGTTTGGTGTTATCTTTCTCACTTTCTCATATTGGTCACTGGAAGTTCAACATGGCACCTCATGGCAAAGAACTCTTTGAGGATCTGAAAAAAAGAATTGTTGCACTACATAAAGATGGCCTAAGCTATAAGAAGATTGCCAAGACCCTGAAACTGAGCTGTAGCACAGTGGCCAAGACCATACAGCGATTTAACAGGACAGGTTTCACTCAGAACAGGCCTCGCCATGGTCGACCAAAGAAGTTGAGTGCACATGCTCAGCGTCTTTGGGAAATAGATGTATGAGTGCTGCCAGCATTGCTGCAGAGGTTGAAGGGGCAGGTGGTCATGCTGTCAGTGCTCAGACCATACGCCGCACACTGCATCAAATTGGCCTGCATGGCTGTCGCCCCAGAAGGAAGCCTCTTCTAAAGATGATGCACAGGAAATCCCGCAAACAGTTTGCTGAAGACAAGCAGACTAAGGACATGGATTACTGGAACCATGTCCTGTGGTCTGAGGAGACCAAGATAAACTTATTTGGTTCAGATGGTGCCAAGCGTATGTGGCGGCAACCAGGTGAGGAGTACAAAAACAAGTGTGTCTTGCCTACATTCAAGCATGGTGGTGGAAGTGCCATGGTCTGGGGCTGCATGAGTGCTGCCAGCACTGAGGAGCTACAGTTCATTGAGGGAACCATGAATGGCAACATGTACTGTGACATACTGAAGCAGAGCATGATCCCCTCCCTTCAGAGATTGGGCCGCAGGGCAGTATTCCAACATGATCACGACCCCAAACACACCTCCAAGACAACCACTGTCTTGCTAAAGAAGCTGAGGGTAAAAGTGATGGACTGGCCAAGCATGTCTCCAGACCTAAAACCTATTGAGCATTTATGGGGTATCCTCAAACGGAAGGTGGAGGAGCACAAGGCCTCCAACTTCCACCAGCTCCGTGATGTCGTCATGGAGGAGTGGAAGAGGACTCCAGTGGCAACCTGTGAAGCTCTGGTGAACTCCATGCCCAAGAGGGTTAAGGCAGTGCTGGAAAATTATGGTGGCCACACAAAATATTGACATTTTGGGCCCAATTTGGACATTTTCACTTAGGGGTGTACTCACTTTTGTTGCCAGCGGTTTAGACATTAATGACTGTGTGTTGAGTTATTTTGAGGGGACAGCAAATTTACATTGTTATACAAGCTGCACACTCACTACTTTACATTGTAGCAAAGTGTAATTTCTACAGTGTTGTCACATGAAAAGATATAATAAGAGGGGCGCATGCGCGGCGCGATGCGGGAAGGACGTGAGTAATCTCAGCTCCGTCGGTCCCGGACATCACAGGCTCATCAACCAGGGCCATACCGCTCACATCCCGGCGAAAGTGCCCCTACCGCCTAAAGAACCACCCGGTCCATGCCTGAAAGAGATTCCGGTCTCTCAAAACGCTCCCAGCACAATTTAACACACTTTCTGCTGGACGCTGCAGACAGAAGGAGCAGAAAGATGTCCCAAGATGGCGCCGGCGCCAGCACACAGGCAGCCTCAAGAAAATCTACATCCATGCCATCCGACCTCACAACTAACGCAGGGATCAGTGAGTACCCACCTCCCCTCTCTAAAGCAGACTTAGATAACAGCCTAACCACCATTTTTGAGAAACTAGTGGATAAAATCGAAAGTGAAGTTCATAAGTCCACTACGGCCCTATCACAAGAGATAGCCAGCATTGGCACTCGCACAGACATATTGGAGACTAAACATGATGAACTTTCACTAGCCCATAATGACTTAAGGAAAGATTATGAAACACTTGCTGACAGTTTCGCTTTTATGCAAGCTCAGGTTGAAGATCTCGACAACCGAAACAGACGTCATAACATCAGATTGCGTGGCGTCCCAGAGTCAGTTACTGACCTCATGCCAACGGTTTCCAAGATTTTTCATAATCTCTTACCAGATAGGCCTCCATCTGCATTCACTTGTGACAGAATCCACAGGGCCCTACGTCCCAAACCTACCCCTGATAAACCACCCAGGGATATTATCATGTGCATGAAAGATTTTCTGGTTAAAGAGGACATCATGCGCGCAGCGAGAAACTCTCCTAACATTTCCCTGGAAGGCAAAAAGCTGCAAATCTATCCAGACATCTCCCCTGCCACACTAGATAGAAGACGCAGGATGAAAGAAGTCACCAACATCCTACAAGCAGCAAGAATAAAATATAGATGGGGCTTCCCATTTAAACTCACTATCCCTTACAATGGATCCACATACACAGTCTACAACATAATTGAAGGCAAGGAACTGCTTGTGAAACTGGGCTTGCTTGAACCGGAACCACCCAACCGTTTTCCTGTAACCCCCAGATCTTCTCCAATATGGTCCACCCCCTCCTCCAGGCGCAACACAAACAATCAAAGAAGATGGCGTCAACCTCTGCGAGATAACGTCGAATGACCGCACGCCCAGGACATCGACATTGTTTCTTTACTAAGAGTTGAAAAGGAAGAAGAGGGATGAAGAAAGAAGACCTGATCTCTCATACCAACCCCTTTTTTTTTTCGTGTTTCTGTCTATAACAGACTCCCTACATTAGAACTACAGTTATATAGTTGTTATTCTGCCATTGTAACGCAATGAGAGATGGTAATACTCCCTCCTTATTCTATTCCCTGATGACCCTCCCACCCTCTCCTTCCTTACCTCTACCTCCCCCCTTCCTACCCCCCCCCTCCCCTTTCCCACTAACTTGTTAAATCCTCCCCCCTGGTTACTTTATGCATGGTTTCCCTATTTTTCTCTTTGAAACCTTTAAATATGCTTATCTTAGGCCTGTGACATCCGCCACCGCTGGATTGTCCCCCATCCTGCTGATGCCGTTGACTGCGACGCTCCCATTTTTGGAGTTGTCGCGCCCGACCGCGCTGGCAGGACTAGGACTTTTTTGTCCTCTTGAAGTTAACTTACTTGTTAGTGACAAGATGTTTCTTGTCCCTTTGGTACTACTTTACATCACTGTTTTACACTTGTTGGTCGCCCTTCGGGCAAATGTTATAATATATTTTAAAAATGGAAGTTTTCACGATATCCCTCAACTACAACGGTATATATCTTGGTTTAAATACAAACAATATGGTATGTTACTCCCATGGTACTACATACAACTCATTATGCTCCATATATACTCTTTATATAACCCCTACCTCACCTCAGTAAATATTATTACCAATTATACTTACTATACAAAACATATATTCTTACCTATAGCTTACCCCGCATATATGATTGACTTTATTCATAAACTTATTACCTTATCTATATCTAATGGTATTTAGAGTTATTTCACATAATGTTCAGGGTTTCAACTCACCTCATAAACGTAAAAAAGCTTTTCAACACTATAAAAGGCTAGGAGCAGATATTATCCTCATGCAGGAAACACATTTTGCTTCCTCCAACCATCCCAAATATTTCGATAAGTCATTTAACCAATTTTATTATACTACCTTTCATAACAAAACCCGTGGTGTAGCTATTTTTGTACGCAACACCATTATTCTTGATATACAAAATATTTTTAAGGATGTTGATAGCAGATATATTATCATCAAGGGACTTATTAACAATAAAGCTATAACAATAGCCTCAATTTACGCCCCCAACGAATCTCAATCTATCTTTTTCACAAATTTCTTCGACAAACTTGACCAATACAGCTCACCTCATATTATTTTAGGGGGAGACTTTAACATGACAGCACACGCAACACTTGATAGAAGTACAACTTCCTCTTCATCAAAAGCTTTCTCTAAATCCACGAACTGCTTTCTAAACAACTTTCAACTTATAGACTCATGGAGATCTCACAATGTAGGAATCAGAGGCTATACTCATTACTCATACCCCCATGATGTCCACGCTAGACTTGACTATATTTTTTGTACTCCTATTATGCTGGCTAACTCCTCTGATGCGCAGATCCATCCTTGCCCTTGGTCTGATCACGATATTACTTACTTTGAAACGTCCCACATAGGACTTTCCCCTTCCCCTTACAATTGGAGACTAAATAACTCACTTCTAACAGATCCCTCAATATCTCAAACCATCTCATCACACATTGAAAACTACTTCACCGAAAATGCTATTGACGATATCTCTCCCACTATTCTCTGGACAGCACATAAAGCTGTCCTACGTGGACATCTAATTAGCATAGCTGCTAAGAGAAATAGAGAAAAACTCACAAACATTAAAAATCTCACCAAAGACTTAAATCTACTATACAACAAGCTACAACACAATCCAACCCAAGAGATCACCAAACAAATCCAAGACAAACGTAAAGCCCTGGACCTTATATTATCAGCGAACACGGAAAAATCCTTGAGATTTTCAAAAGCTAAATTTTTACTACACAGCAATTCCCCATCAGCTATGTTTGCCAAAAAACTTAACCATGATCATAAACCCCCTCATACATATAAACTTAGAGATCAAGCTGGGAACATGATCACTCACCCTCAAGGCGTTCTTGAGGTCTTCTCCTCATTTTATAAAGACCTACTTTGTAGCCCTCAAATCCCTCCTGACCAACTCTCTAAATCATGGTTAGACGATATTCAACTACCCACCCTGAATGCCACCCAAATAGAATCCCTCAATGCGCCTTGCACACATGCAGAAATAATAAAAATTATCAAATCTCTCAAAACATCTACAGCCCCTGGCCCAGACGGCTTCTCTTCATCATACTATAAAAAATATGCCCCTCTTTTAACCCCTTACCTAACCAAACTTTTCAATCACATTCTTAATGGTAATCATTTCCCAGATGAAATGCTTTTAGCTAATCTTTCCCTTATCCCCAAACCACTAAAAGATCACTCCCTTCCTCAAAACTACCGACCTATATCTGTCCTTAATAATGACCTAAAAATCTTTGGTAGCTTACTATCAGATAGACTAGCTGCAGTAATCACAAATTTAATACACATAGACCAAACCGGCTTTATCCCAGGCCGACAGATAGTGGATAATGTCAGATTAGTCACTAATATCATTCAAGATGCCAACTTAACCTCCCAACAATTATGCCTACTCAGCTTAGACATCCATAAAGCGTTCGACAGCGTTAGCTGGTCATATCTAAACCACTTACTTCCCAAATATGGAATCTCAAATAAATTTCTACAGGGTTTCAACGCTCTTTATCACAACCCCCAAACTAGAATTAAAATCCCTGGACACAACTCTGACTTTTTTTCTCTTAGTAGAGGCACCAGACAGGGCTGCCCGCTGTCACCATTACTGTTTGCTCTAGCAATTGAACCCTTAGCTCAAAAGATTAGGAATAGTATTGACATAAAAGGATATACAAAGGGGGACAAAGAATTTAAACTCAGCCTATATGCTGATGATGCTCTTCTTTTTCTCACAAACCCCCTCACTTCTATCCCATCCCTTTTAAGAACATTGAAATCTTTTCAAAAAATTTCAGGCCTCAAAATTAACACTAATAAATGTTCTGCTATTCCTATTAATTACCCTCAGAACACCCAATCCTTACTATCGCAAAATTTCCCATTTATATGGTGTCCTAAATCATTCAAATACTTAGGCGTTACAATAACCTCCACACACACTCTTTTATATAAATCTAATTATATCCCATTATTCTCACATATCACATCTCTTTTAAAGTCATGGTCCTCCTTTCATATCTCCTTCTTAGGTAGAATATGTGCTATCAAAATGACAATCCTCCCAAAACTCTTATACTTTTTCCGCGCCTTACCTATTAATGTTCCTAAATCCAAATTGACCTCTCTTCAGAGAGAAATAAATAAATTTATATGGGCTGAGAGAAAACCAAGATGCAGCTACGCCCTCATGCATAGGCCACAAACTACAGGCGGCCTAGGCCTCCCAAATATATGGCTCTATTATCTGGCATCAAGACTCACACAACTTACCCAGTGGTACACTCCCTCAATTAATTCCCCATGGAAAATGTTTGAATCCATCTCAATTCTCCCGCTTCATCTGCAGGGAATTCTTTGGTCCAACACTACCACTTACAGCAAACTTATGAAACACAACATCATTATAGCTCAATTTTACCAATTATGGTCTAAATATAAAGATATATACAAACTCTCATCAGACATACCTCCCCTAGCTTCCTTCATAGGAGACCATAGATTTGAATATGCCTATAATAACATACAAGATTTTTCCACTTGGATTGACAAAAACTTGATTACTCTGAGATCTCTTCAACAAAAGTGGGAATTTATCCCATTCTCAGATCTACAAGCCACACATAATTTAGATACAAATGAACTTCAACGTTACCAACAAATTAAGGCCTTCTACGCTAAATATTTTGCACTCAACACTCATCCGTCATACACTACATTTGAACATATATGTATTTTATCCTCTAGAGATAGAGGCCTCATATCTAGGATGTATAGTTATATCAATAGTGTTGGTGTTCCCGATAAATCTACACAAATGCTTCAATGGGAGGCAGATATGAATGTCTCGTTTACTATTGAGGAGTGGAGCTCCATGTCAGAAAACCTCCGTAAAAGTAACAGAGCTATCACCTTCAGAGAGACCCCCATTAAAATATTCTCTAGATGGTACCTCACCCCTTCGAGGCTCCATACCTTCTACCCATCCATCTCTCCTGATTGCTTCAGAGGTTGTCCAGAACCTGGCTCCCTCTTACACATTTTTTGGAGCTGCAAACATATTAACCATATATGGCTCAAGGCAATCAGTGTAATAGAACAACTTTCTAAACAAAAAATTACTCCCTCTCCTCAGATTTGCTTACTATACGCTAATATACCAGGCATTCCTCCCCCATGTATGAGATTATTCCACTCCATGTGTAGATCAATCCACTGGATGACAGCATTCAACTGGAAATCCTCAAATCTGTCATGGCAACAAGTAATTAATAGAATGGAGCTCCTCAAACTCTCTGAGTGGATTTATCATACCCTTAATGACACTATTCATATTCACCAGAAGAAATGGGCCTATTGGAACCCAATCTAAATAATTTAATATACCAGTATCATAACTACCTATTACTTAACGTTGATATAATGATTTATCTTATAATATGAGCATATAAAAGTATTCCTATCACTAATACAGCTTTTGTAACTTAAAGTTATATAACTTATGTTTTGTATTTTCTATATTCTATTTTTTCTGTACCGATATATTACAATAATGTCAACTATACCGTATGTCTATTACCTAAACTTCCAAATAAAAGCTTTTGTAAACAAAAGAAAAGATATAATAAAATATTTATAAAAATGTGAAGGGTGTACTCACTTTTGTGAGATACTTTATATATTTATGGTTGATGTTTTAGCCTGGTTGCAGTAGTTCCTCTGCTACCAATTACTTGTTTAGATTACTGAATAATTTCCCAGCAAGGGAATCCCCTCTGTTCACAGAGGCCCTGTCCTGGGTGGAGGCACTGGCAACTTTATTATCAAAAAAGTATGAGAAAAAAAGGGTTGGGAGGAGAGTCTCATAAAAGAACCCTCAATGTTTGGACAACAATGATTCAGTATCTCATCCTAAAATTGATTGCACAAAAAAACCCTAACCACTAAGATTGAAAGCACTATAACGGTACCAATATGTATATAAAAGAGTCAAAGTATTTATTTTACAAAATGTAAATTATGTTAAACATGAGATATGTATACATATACTACAAACAAAACAGCAAAATAGCAGTAAGATGCTTCTTCTTAGTGTTGATTCTCACCAGCCCTACTACGGTAGGGAATGGGAGGTTTGATGCAGGTTGTGTTTCACAGGACCTAGCCCGCTTCTTCAGGAAAGTATGTCAAACACTAAACTAAAAGATATTGTATACATCAATCACAATTCCATTTGATCAATCGGTATAGTGGCTAAATCATTTTGTTGCCACCTACCTAGAGTCTATACAGAAACATATCAATAGAGTCACAAGGGTCAAAAAAACAGATGATCTTCATATGGTCGTCTGCTGCCACCTTTTGGTCCACGATATATTCCACATATAAATCATGAGAGACACTGAGCTCCCATAGAGCCTTTCATATAAATATCTGAAAAGATATATTACATGAAATTACTGGTTATGTACTGTATATATCAATGCCCATAGAAACAGCATTCTATGTAGCTTGGCAAGGTAGAGGGACAAAGTGGTGTGGGGCCCCTTATGGTTACAAGCTACACCCCTACTCCTCATAATTTGTTTCTGTGGGCATTGATATATACATAACCAGTAATTTCATGTAATATATCTTTTCAAATATTTATATGAAAGGCTCTATGGGAGCTCGGTGTCTCTCATGATTTACACGTGGAATATATCGTGGACCAAAGGGTGGCAGCAGATGACCATATGAAGATCATCTGTTTTTTGACCCTTGTGACTCTATTGATATGTTTCTGTATAGACTCTAGGTAGGTGGCAACAAAATAGAATATATCAAAAGGTGGCAGCAGTGTTGAGAATCAACTCTAATGCCCGTACACATGGTCGGACATTGATCGGACATTCCGACAACAAAATCCTAGGACTTTTTCCAACGGATGTTGGCTCAAACTTGTCTTGCATACACACGGTCACACAAAGTTGTCAGAAAATCTGATCATTCTGAACGCGGTGACGTAAAACACGTACGTCGGGACTATAAACAGGGCAGTAGCCAAAAGCTTTCATCTCTTTATTTATTCTGAGCATGCGTGGCACTTTGTGCGTCGGATTTGTGTACACACGATCGGAAATTCTGACGGATTTTGTTGTCGGAAAATTTTATAGCCTGCTCTCAAACTTTGTGTGTCGGAAAATCCGATGGAAAATGTGTGATGGAGTCTACACACGGTCGGAATTTCCGACAACAAGGTCCTATCACACATTGTTCGTCGGAAAATCCGACCGTGTTTACGGGGCAAAAGAAGATGCATCTTACTGCTAATTTGTTGTTTTGTTTTGTTTGTGGTATATATATATCATGTTTAACATATTTAAAAATAAATACTTTGATATTTTTATATACATATTGGTACCGTTATAGTCCTTTCAATCTTAGTGGTTAGGGTTTTTTTGTGCAACCTTTATTATCAAACCTACTCTTCCATTTAGTGAAGCGAAGGTTCTGGTTCTCTTTTTAACTGACAGGTTTAATGCAATATCCTGTTTGAAGAGGGTCATTTCTCATAACCGCCAAAGATGGCTACACCTTAATGGGTGGACATCAGTCTGAAGAAGTAGGCATTCCTAGGTGGACTGAATTTTCATGCAGATTGCCCCTATTTAAAGCCCACATGTGCTGCTGAGCTTCCATGATTGAACCAAAACCCAATGAATTAAAATGGTAGACCTCAGACATTCAGGCTGTGGAGGAAAGAACTCAATGCTGCTGGATGTCCTCCAGCCAGAAAATTAGGTGGGCCCTGTTTGATTTGCTGCTGCTTCTAATTCACATTGTGACAAGCTCGCAGTATGCAGTACAATCCAAGTAACAAAATTATAGTCAGAAGAGGAACCTGTACGGTGCAAGACTTAGGTAATTGGAGTGGAATGACCGATATCGAAAAAAAAGTCTCCCTTGATGGATTTTATAGCTGTTTATTGAAGATAAAAGTAAACAAAGAGAACCAACGTGTTTGGGGGGAATTTCCTTAACGGTGCAAGATTGGAAGTAATGGATTTATTTTAAAACAGCTTTCCTTCACTTGTAAACTGATCATACACGCTTATGGTGTTTTATCTGTTCCATTTATCTGCCCAAATATACAATATAGTGTATACAACCAAATGGCCAGCAAAAGTTCAATAAATACTAATGACAAAGTTTCTGATTTTACTGTTCTGTCTGTATTATTGGTTTTGTGTGAAAAGTGCAGTTTGTGCTTTGCAAAATTCAAGCAGAGATTGGTGGGAGAGGGTATTAAGGAATCTTCTTACCTGCAATGCTATGATTTTTAGTTCATCACCAGTAGAAATAATAAATGAAACAAGTAACCTGAGTGTATACTTTTGGTTTTAATCCCTGTTCAATAAAATGAAGACACTGATTGGTCAGCATGAGCAACATCACTTTGTTGCAGTTCATTTTCACCAAATTTTCCTATAAAAAAATTTAGGACCATTACACCAGCAGTTGTGCTAGAACACATGACAGCGATGGCGATTTGCCGATTCTGGCACATCACACTGTTTACTTTTCTTTAAAGGAACTTTATTGAAATTTCACATGGTGTGACATTTCATTAAGTTTCATTGGCTGCAGCTCAGTGCAAGCCAGCAGATCGTGCCCCACCACGCTGCGATGGAAAGAATAAATGCAAGCCATACTTTTTTTCAGTGCACACCACAACAATGGGATGGTGTAAATTGGTCTGATACAAGAAGAGTAAGGAGAGATTAATATATTTGCTATTATCTACCTACAAGTATTTATGCCATTAAGGCTTGCTGTGTTTTTGCTTTGTTTTTTAAATTGTGTTTCACTTTTGCAGTAAGATTGGCATAACTTTATAATATTTGTAAAATGCTGCTTACCTTTTTAGTTGCTGAAGAATCTTACTAGCTTTTCCTTTGTAAAGTTAAAGCAGACCTGCACCCAAGAAAACAAGTTATTTGCATCTGGCTCCTCTCCCCTCCCTCCCTCCCTCCCTCACAGTTAGATTAACACTGGTTATATACCCTGTTTCCCCGAAAATAAGACCTAGCATGATTGTTGGTGATGGCTGCAATATAAGCCCTACCCCCCAAATAAGCCCTACCCTGTTTCCCCGAAAATAAGCCCTACCCTGAAAATAAGACCTACAAGGACTTTAACTAGGGCTTATTTGGGGGGTAAGGCTTATATTGCAGCCATCACCAACAATCATGCTAGGTCTTATTTTGGGGGAAACAAGGTATGTGTAGCACCCCCTAGCATAGAGTGCTAAAGTAGGATGTTTTGTGTTAGTGTAGATCCACTTTCAGGCTTGGATGCCAGCTTAGTGTCAGAAGAAGCCTTCGTTCCTTTCCGGCCGTGTATTTTCACGCATGCGCGGCGGAACGGCGTTCCGGCACATGCACATTCGCGGTCTGGCGCTACAGTGCTCGCACATGCGCACTAGTGCACACCCAACGTGATTCCCTGGGCAGCCTATAAAAGGCACTCAGAGAATCAAACAAGTTTCTGGTTTGTCTCAGCTTCCTGTGTTACCTGAACCTGTCTCCTGTACCTTTGCCTGATTACCTGTTGTGACCCGGATTTGCCTTTGGATTCCTCTGCTTCTCTCCCGGACCTGACCTCGGCTTGTTTATCGGATTCCCACCAGTCTCCTGTGTTTGATCCTCGGCCTGTTACCTGGACTGTCTCCTGTCTCCTAGCCCGACTTCCTGCCTGCACCTGGACCACCCGTGTCTTGAAATACTACTCTGCAAACCCTGCAGCTCAATATCACTGTTAAGGTGTTTGACCCTCAGCCTGGTTCTGGACTTTCTACCTGTTGCCTCCAGTTGCACCTTTGCCTACCAGTACCTGCACAGCGGCTCTTCTCTACCAAGACCCCTCAAGCAAGTCACCCACAGTCCATTGGGGTATCCTGTGCCTCTTTGTGCCGTTCCCTCCCTGTATCACCTCCAGGGGGCGGACTGCGCTTAGTCGCAAGGTTGAACCGCTCTCTGCATCTCGGCCTCGGTGAATACTATCAGTGACAGTACAAACCAGCCATGTCAGAGGCCGACAGAGCGCGTTCCCCATTGGAAATCCTGTGTCAGCAGGTCTCGGCTCTCACTGAGGCCGTCCAAAAGTTGCAAGATGGCTACGCCCAAATTGACGGCTGCCTTCAACAACTTGCCGGACCATCTCCAGTCCCTGCTGCAGCCTCTGCACCTCCCAGCGGAGTCTCCTCTCCTCAGATACCAACTAATCCTACCGTGGTCATGGCCTCTCCAGAACCCAGGGTTCCTACACCAGAGCGATTCTCCGGCAATCGTAAAAAGTTCAGGGCTTTTAAAAATGCTTGCTCCCTGTATTTGGCTCTGCAACCCAGGACTTTTTCTTCAGAGGTGGTAAAGGTCAGCTTCATCATCTCCCTCTTGGCTGATGAACCACAAGCTTGGGCTCATAGCTTAATGGAACAGAGGAACCCCATGCTAAATTCAGTAGATACCTTCTTTGAGGGTATGGCACAGCTATACGATGACCCCCAGTGCACAGCCACTGCTGAAGCCTTATTGCATAACCTAAGCCAAGGACGAAGACCGGTAGAGGACTATATCGTAGAGTTTTGAAAGTGTTCAGCCGATACCGGCTGGAATGAACCTGCCCTCAAGTACCAGTTCCGTCAAGGGCTGTCTGAAGCATTGAAGGATGAGCTGGCCAGGATTGAGACCCCTGATTCCCTGGAAGACCTCATCAATATCACAACTAAACTGGATCGTCGCATGCGCGAGCGACGTGCAGAGCGCTTCCAAACTCCTCGCCCTACCTGGAGGATGCCTAAACCGACTCCCGTCCATCCATCCTACTCAGCCCCACCAGTCTCTACCACTCCTGAAGCTGAGCCGATGCAACTTGGTCTAGTTTGTGCCCCACTCACTTCAGAGGAAAGATTACGTAGGCGCCAGGGCAATCTGTGCCTTTACTGTGGGGGTTCTGGACATTTCCTCCATTCCTGCCCCGTGAGACCTAGTAAGTCCTACCCACAGCCTGCCATTAACCATCAAGTCAGGTGTTTCTCAGTCTTACGTTACTCTCTTTGTCTCCTTACAGCTACCGGAAAAGGAAGCTCACCTACCCGCTATAGTTGACTCCGGAGCATGTAGCTGTTTTTTTTGGATGCCTCACTAGCCGCAAGCTTGCACATTCCTCTAACCAATAAAAACCAAAGTCTACAGGTCCACCTAGCCGATGGGTCTCTTCCCCGCTCTGGGCCTATTACTCAGGAAACCAGACCCATCCTTACCATCACTGATACTGGCCACCAAGAATATCTGCGCTTTGATATTATCTCTTCTCCCATGTTCCCCATTATCTTGGGGCTCCCATGGCTACAAGCCCATGAACCACAAATCAATTGGAACAAGAAAGAAGTCTCTTTCTCATCCCAATACTGCTCCAGACATTGCCTTCTTCCGGCCCCAGCCTCTGTTTCAACCATTGCAACCATGTCCGATAGACTTCAACATGTACCTGCAGTCTACCTGGAATTCAAAGATGTGTTTGATAAACAACAGGCTGACCGCCTACCACCCCATCGGCCTTATGACTGCCCTATAGATCTTTTGCCGGGTTCTGAAATCCCTTTTGGCAGCATTTTCCCTTTGTCCGAAACAGAATTGAAGGCCCTCAAATCATACATTGATGAAAATCTTGAGAAAGGGTTCATTCGTTCCTCCTCATCACCGGCCTGAGCCGGTATTTTCTTTGTAGAGAAAAAGGATGGATCCCTCCGGCCCTGCATTGATTATAGGGATTTAAATAAAATTACGATTAAAATCGGTACCCGCTTCCTCTCATCCCAGAACTATTCCAACGTTTCAGATCTGCCCGCATCTTTTCCAAACTGGACCTTCGTGGCGCATACAATCTTGTCTGAATCCGAGCGGGCGATGAGTGGAAGACCGCCTTCAGATCCAGGTTTCGACATTATGAGTACCTGGTAATGCCGTTTGGAGTTTGTAATGCCCCGACCACTTTCCAACACCTGAACGACATTTTTCGCGAATACCTTGACAACTTTCTAGTAGTTTACTTAGATGACATTCTCATTTTCTCAGCCACCATGGAACTTCATCGGGTACATGTCAAATGTCAGGAAATGTTCCATCCGCTGGTAATACCTGTTATTTGGCATGCAGTACTGAGGTCCACCAGCAGGTGTCTCCTGGCAGTTTGGAACTGTCAGGAGAGCTTTTCCCTGTTGATAGTATATCATCTTTGGGCCACAGTACTGGCGTCCACCAGCGGATGGATTCTGGCAGTATGGAGCAGACAGTGCCTCCTGCAATCAGGTGTCACTTGAGGCCAATCACAAGCCTATAAATACCCGGCAAACATTCACATGTTTGCCTTGACTTCGTCATTGCCTCCTGACCTGCTAGCTATCTGATCCTGTGCCCTGAACCTGAACCTGAGCCTGTGCCCTGATCCTGTCCCCTGGTCCTGTCTCCCTGTCTGGGACCCTATCCTGTCCCACCTGTTACCCTGCATCCCTGCCTGCAGCCTGACCCATCCATCCTCTCCCTGTCCTGTGTTCCATACCCCATCTGCTGATCTCCCTGTGTATGACCTTGGCCTGGCTTACGTTTATGTCTCTGGAACATCCCCTGCTGATCTGCTGTGTATGACCCTGGCCTGGCTATTGTTTATGAACCTGGTATTTCCCATTTATTGCACTTATCTGTCTGTTGTTATTTGTGGGTCTCTGTCTGTGGTTGGTTATTACACTGTGTCATATTGGAGTTGGTTATATTATATTACTCACTTTCTTTAATAAATTAATATATTTTCATTTATATACGTTTTGGTGTCCTCTGTCGCAGATCACACGATTCTGGTCACACCTGCTCATGACAGTAAGTCAAGGCCATCCCTGACCAGAAGTGGCTGCACAGGGGAACCATTTTGATTCAGTTGGTTGCAAACATGAATGCCGATGAGGTTATTTATTTTTCTCTGCTGGCATCTGAAAGTGGTGATTATTGCCGCCAGGCTTTGAAAGGATGGTCTAGTGACCAGTTGTTTGCCACAATACGTTTGGCTCACTCCCTGGTCGATCGGGGTTGTGTATTGTTTGGGGAGGTACAGCCTTTGATCAAACTATGTACTGAGCTGGCCCTGCCCTGTATTCCTGAGGGCCGTGATGATTTCACTCCTCCTTTTGATATGAGTCAGGTTGTATCACTAGTTTGACTTTTTGAAGATGATCCAGACGATTTTTGTGAGCACTATTCAGCCTGTTCCTCACAGGTGATTGCTGAGTGCATTGTGTCTGCTCAGTCTTTTGTTAGACAGGGAGGTTTAAAAGCACAGATTGTACAACCTATACTTTCAGCATTGTCTGACATGATGCAAGCAGCTCCAGTCAAACAAACCACCTCTGCCACCAAACACCAACCTACCCAAATGTATGTTTCCCCATCACCCATGTCAACCGCAGTTGCAGCTCAGTATACGCTGCTGCCAAACAAATACTCATATCCAGTCTCTGCTCCCTGTACCTATCCTGCATTCAACCCACCTGTCTCTTCCCTGCTGCCTGCAAACCCACACAAACTTCCTCCAGCCACTGTTACCTCTTCTCTGCCATATCCCAATCCTCCTCTCCAGTCTGCTGCACCCCTCACCTACAGATCTTCAGTAGTTAAGCCCAAGAAGAAACGGAAGTTCTTCCCCACTCACACAATCCTGCCAGTAACCCAACCTGCTCCCAATTTCCAGTCTGATGTTCCAGCTTTCCAGTCTGAAGTTCCAGCTTTCCAGTCTGAAGTTCCAGCTTTCCAGTCTGAAGTTCCAGCTTTCCAGTCTGACGTTCCAGCTTTCCAGCCTGACGTTCCAGCTTTGCAGCCTGACGTTCCAGCTTTGCAGCCTGACGTTCCAGCTTTGCAGTCTGACGTTCCAGCTTTGCAGTCTGACGTTCCAGCTTTGCAGTCTGACGTTCCAGCTTTGCAGTCTGACGTTCCAGCTTTCCAGTCTGACGTTCCAGCTTTCCAGTCTGACGTTCCAGCTTTCCAGTCTGACGTTCCAGCCTTCCAGTCTGATGTTCCAGCCCTCCAGCCTGATGTCCGGGTGTCTGCCCTCCAGCCTGATGTCCGGGTGTCTGCCCTCCAGCCTGATGTCCGGGTGTCTGCCCTCCAGCCTGATGTCTGGGTGTCTGCCCTCCAGCCTGATGTCCGGGTGTCTGCCCTCCAGCCTGATGTCCGGGAGTCTGCCCTCCAGCTTGATGTCCGGGAGTCTGCCCTCCAGCCTGATGTCCGGGAGTCTGCCCTCCAGCCTGATGTCCGGGAGTCTGTCCTCCAGCCTGATGTCCGGGAGTCTGCCCTCCAGCCTGATGTCCGGGAGTCTGCCCTCCAGCCTGATGTCCGGGAGTCTGCCCTCCAGCCTGATGTCCGGGAGTCTGCCCTCCAGCCTGATGTCCAGGAGTCTGCCCTCCAGCCTGGTGTCTGGGTGTCTGCCCTCCAGCCTGGTGTCCGGGTGTCTGCCCTCCAGCCTGGTGTCCGGGTGTCTGCCCTCCAGCCTGGTGTCCGGGTGTCTGCCCTCCAGCCTGGTGCCCGGGTGTCTGCCCTCCAGCCTGGTGTCCAGGTGTCTGCCCTCCAGCCTGGTGTCCGGGTGTCTGCCCTCCAGCCTGGTGTCCGGGTGTCTGCCCTCCAGCCTGGTGTCCGGGTGTCTGCCCTCCAGCCTGGTGTCCGGGTGTCTGCCCTCCAGCCTGGTGTCCGGGTGTCTGCCCTCCAGCCTGATGTGTCCATGCCTGCCGCCATCCAGCCTGATGTGTCCATGCCTGCCGCCCTCCAGCCTGATGTGTCCATGCCTGCCGCCCTCCAGCCTGATGTGTCCATGCCTGCCGCCCTCCAGCCTGATGTGTCCATGCCTGCCGCCCTCCAGCCTGATGTGCCCATGCCTGCTGCGCCACCTGTTGTTCTGCTTGATGCCATACACTATGGACAAATACAACCAATTGGAGCGTCCGGAAGCCGCTCTTTTGAGGGGGGGTACTGTCAGGAAATGTTCCATCCGCTGGTAATACCTGTTATTTGGCATGCAGTACTGAGGTCCACCAGCAGGTGTCTCCTGGCAGTTTGGAACTGTCAGGAGAGCTTTTCCCTGTTGATAGTATATCATCTTTGGGCCGCAGTACTGGCGTCCACCAGCGGATGGATCCTGGCAGTATGGAGCAGACAGTGCCTCCTGCAATCAGGTGTCACTTGAGGCCAATCACAAGCCTATAAATACCCGGCAAACATTCACATGTTTGCCTTGACTTCATCATTGCCTCCTGACCTGCTAGGTATCTGATCCTGTGCCCTGAACCTGAGCCTGTGCCCTGATCCTGTCCCCTGGTCCTGTCTCCCTGTCTGGGACCCTATCCTGTCCCACCTGTTACCCTGCATCCCTGCCTGCAGCCTGACCCATCCATCCTCTCCCTGTCCTGTGTTCCATACCCCATCTGCTGATCTCCCTGTGTATGACCTTGGCCTGGCTTACGTTTATGTCTCTGGAACATCCCCTGCTGATCTGCTGTGTATGACCCTGGCCTGGCTATTGTTTATGAACCTGGTATTTCCCATTTATTGCACTTATCTGTCTGTTGTTATTTGTGGGTCTCTGTCTGTGGTTGGTTATTACACTGTGTCATATTGGAGTTGGTTATATTATATTACTCACTTTCTTTAATAAATTAATATATTTTCATTTATATACGTTTTGGTGTCCTCTGTCGCAGATCACACGGTTCTGGTCACACCTGCTCATGACATCAAACTGGTTCTCACGATCCTCAGAAAACACAAATTATACCTTAAGACAGAGAAATGTGAATTCGAAAAGACCACAGTGCAATTCTTAGGATTCATAATCTCAACGGACGGTGTCGCAATGGACCCCCAGAAGGTCAAAGCAATCCAAGAATGGCCAGCTCCTGTAGATAGAAAGGGGGTACAGCGATTCTTAGGATTCTCAAACTTTTACTGAGGATTTATCATAGGTTTTTCAGCTATTGTAGCCCATCACTCAACTTACACCCCAGCATAATCGGTTTCAATCGTCCTCAGAAGCCCAGGAAGCTTTCTTAAAATTAAAAGCACTATTCTCGTCTGCACCAGTTTTACGACATCCGGATCCAGCCTTGCCTTTCATTCTGGAAGTTGATGCTTCAGAGACCGCTACTGGTGCCATCCTCTCACAAAGACAAGGGCCCAAGGCTCTTCTGCATCCCGTAGCTTTTGCATCCCGGAAATTAAGCATACCCAAGAGGAACTATGATGTAGGCGATAGAGAATTATTGGCCATCAAGTTCGTCTTGGAGGAGTGGAGGTATCTGCTTGAAGGGGCATCCCATCCTGTCATGATATTCACTGACCACAAGAACCTGGAATATCTGCGAACAGCTAAACGTCTAAGACCCAGGCAAGCTCGATGGGCCCTCTTCTTTTCCCAATTTAATTTCCACATTTCTTATAGACCTGGTTCTAAGAACAGGAAAGCGGATGCACTTTCAAGGATGTTCCATGAAACCTCTCAGGTAACGGAGCCAAGTACCATCCTGTCCCCGCAAAATTTCCTCCTGGTCACCCAAGGGGACCTAATATCCGCAATCAAATCAGCATCCGCTCAATGTTCTGAACCCAACATATCTTCTATGGAGAAATGTAATGATCTATTTTGGTCCCACGGAAAAATCTTTGTCCCGCTGGAATCTAGGCTCCTAACTTTACAGACCTTTCATGACCACAAATTGGCAGGCCATTTTGGGTCACAAAAACCATGGAATTGATCTCACGTTCCTTTTGGTGGCCTGGCTGGAGACATCCTGCATTCCTTGCCAGTGCAGCAAGGGTTCAAATACAAAGTCGTGGGGGCTACTTAAACCTTTGTCCATCCCTGAACGCCCATGGGCAGAAATCTCCATGGACTTTATCGTGGACTTACCTCCGTCAGGGGGATTCATGACTATCCTTGTTGTAATTGATCGACTTTCCAAAATGGCACATTTCCTGCCCATGGTAGGTACTCCCTCCACATCTGCTACAGCTAACATGTTCTTTAAGGAAATTATCAGGCTTCATGGTACCCCGGTGAGCATCACCTCTGACAGAGGGGTCCAATTCACTTCCAAATTTTGGAGAGAATTATGTAAGTCCTTAGAAATAAAGATCTGTCTTTCCTCTGCTTATCATCCCCAAAGTAACGGCCAGACAGAGAGGACGAACCAGACCCTGGAACAATACCTCCGATGCTTCTGTTCCAATTCCCAAGATGAGTGGTCCTCCCTCCTCCCATATGCGGAATTTGCATATAATAACTCCATCCATTCCGCTATAAATTTATAGGTCTTTTTAGAATCAAAAGGGTAATCAACCCAGTGGCCTTTGAATTAGCTCTACCTGATTCTTACAAAGTGCATCCAGTCTTCCATGCATCTCTCTTAAAACCTGTTGTTCCCAGCCCTTTTTCGGACAGAGAGAAACCTCCACCGCCACCGGTCATGATTGACGGAGAAAACAAATTTGAGGTGGAAAAAATTCTAAATTGCAGGAAAAAGGGTAGACAGCTTCAGTACCTAATCAAATGGAAGGGGTATCCTTCTGAAGATAACTCCTGGGAACCATCCAGAAATCTACATGCCCCACGTCTACTCCAGGCATTTCACAGAGAGCATCCAGAACTGATGTCTACTTTGGGTGTCCAGAGGCCCCCCCCTCGGGGGGGCACTGTCAGAAGAAGCCTTCGTTCCTTTCCGGACGTGTATTTTCGCGCATGCGCGGCGGAACGGCGTACCGGCGCATGCACATTCGCGGTCCGACGCTACAGTGCTCGAACATGCGCACTAGCGCACACCCAACGTGATTCCCTGGGCAGCCTATAAAAGGCGCTCAGAGAATCGAACAAGTTGCTGGTTTGTCTTAGCTTCCTGTGTTACCTGAACCTGTCTCCTGTACTTTTGCCTGATTACCTGTTGTGACCCGGATTTGCCTTTGGATTTCTCTGCTTCTCTCCTGGACCTGACCTCGGCTTGTTTATCGGATTCCCACCAGTCTCCTGTGTTTGACCCTCGGCCTGTTACCTGGACTGTCTCCTGTCTCCTAGCCCGACTTCCTGCCTGCACCTGGACTACCCATGTCTTGAAATACTACTCTGCAAACCCTGCAGCTCAATATCACTGTTACGGTGTTTGACCCTCAGCCTGGTTCTGGACTTTCTACCTGTTGTCTCCAGTTGCACCTTTGCCTACCAGTACCTGCATAGCGGCTCTTCTCTACCAAGACCCCTCAAGCAAGTCACCCACAGTCCATTGGGGTAGCCTGTGCCTCTTCGTGCCGTTCCCTCCCTGTATCACCTCCAGGGGGTGGACTGCGCTTAGTCGTAAGGGTGAACCGCTCTCGGCATCTCGGCCTCGGTGAGTACTATCAGTGACACTCAGGTAGGCTGGATGACTCAGCAGCAGCTTCTCTGGTAACTCCTCCCTGTTTGCTGGAAACTTGGAGAAGGTTCCAGAAGCAGTTAGGAGGCATCTAGGAGGTGTTCGCTGGAGTATTCTGAGGGCCCTGACCAATTCCCAAAAGAAGGGTTTGCAGGGGGCAGGCCCCCTCCAATACTCAGGGTCAGCCCAGTGTGGAATTTGGGTGGAAGATGAAGATGGAGTGCTAGGCTGTCGGGGCCTTTGAGCGTACCCCCCCCAGTCTGGGGGAGTGAACTCAAGCCTGGGCTCGGGTGTGGAAGGGACCCATCTCATGACACACGGAGGGATCCTGACCAGGAGGCACGGGAGCAAGAGGAAGACAGCAGGAGGACACTGCCATGCAAATCACCATGGAGGAAGACAACCAAGAGAGCTGGTGAGTTTTTCAGTCAGAGGACTGAGAGGCATGCCTGAAGGGACTGGGTGCAAGCAGTCTGGGATGGATGCAGAGTCAGTCTGGGAGGACTGTGGAGAAGTAGCCAGGAGGGCTAGCGAAAGGGGAATCTGCAGCCAGGCAGGCTGGCAGTGCCTGAGGAAGTGGTACTAGGAGCAGTAGCTGCAGGAGAGGACAGCTAGCACCCAAGACCTCTATTTTTGCTGCACTACTAAAGGGGTCCTTGAAATAAAAAAAACTAAATAAAGCTGCAATGACTGCTTCTTGTCTCAGGATTGATTGGAAAATTCATGTGCCTGGCTGTTCAGGGTGGGAGATAACCAACATTCACCAGCAGCTCCTGCAGGGGGGTAGTGCTAAATATGTAGCACCCTCTTATGCCTTGGAGGTAGTTAGGGACCCCCAAGCAGCACAGTGAACTAGTATTTTAAACCTCAGGGTGGAATATTCGATACTTTATGGGGTGTCCCCCCCCCGCCACCACCTTAACCTAACCCCAGGGCAGTGTTTCTCAACCAGGGCTCCATGGAACCCTAGGGTTCCTCCACAGGTTGCTCGGGGTTCCTTGAGCAATTAATAATTTTTGCCTCTTTGATAGGGTCTTACTGACACCAATTATATTTTTAGCTATCGGTAAGTGGGTAATTCATTCCAATGACCACAAGTGTATGGAGCATTCTTCCCACTGACCACCACACTAATTTATCAAGAGTTGTAGATATAGTATTTTTTAGTAGGGGTTTCCTGAGAAAAGAAAATTATTTCAAGGGTTCTTCTGCCTTGAAAAGGTTAAGAAAGGCTGCTCTGGGGGGTGCTACACATGCTGTAGCTGTGATGCTTCCAGGCTACAGCAAATATACCATAGACCAAGTTAGGTGGGTGGTACTGTCGCCATACGCAATTCATTGAATCAAGAGGTCATGCAGCAACTGCCTTGTAATCATGTGTATTGTGTGCTGTTGAAGAGGTAAATATATTACCCCCCAGCCCCCTCTTAAATTCCCCATGAAAAACAATTCACAGCGGGTTGCATAACAGCTATGAGTGTAAATGAGCTCAAGATCCAAAGCAGCAATCAAAAATAACTCCAGGCTTCTCTAGTAGCAACAGTTAATACACAAACAAGGACATTTAAGCAGAGACGGGATATCTCTACTCTTCAGACTGTTATGCAGCATGTTGAAACACCAGAACACCCTACAATATCTACTCACAGCAGCTTCTACCCAGTTCTTCAGGATGGTCTTAAGCAGTGGAGTTTCCTTCTCCTGGTGCTTCAACAAGGCTCCAGTTTCACTCTTTCTGAATGTACCCTTCAGCAAGGCAGTGCAAGGCCTTCACCCCCAGGATCAGGCACACTTTTCGCTTTAAGATTCTGATTCACCTGATCATGAATTCACAGAGGGCAAATTCTGGCTTTCATTTATAATGCCTTATGCATCCTTGCTAGCAGACTCACAGCAGTCAATAAAAGAGGGTAGAGGACTAAATAATCCAGTCACTTAAAATGAAACTTTACCCATAACAACTTGATAAAAAATAATGTTCTTTAACAAGGAACATACATTCCACATTAATAAGTATACTATTAGTGTGTGCTGTAAATTGCCTCCAGCATTACTCCTGTTTCTTCTTGCCAGAGGCTGCCATTTTGCTGAAACCCATAGCCCCTAAACAGCAGTAAATATTTAGGCTGTCAGCTGCTTGGCCTCTAGTGGTTGTGATTTTAGTCACAGTGCCGACATATAGAGAACAACTAAGCATGTGCAGAGCTGGGGGAGTATCAGGAACCATGAATCAGACCGAGACAGAAGTATAGTTAAATCACACTCGTTTAATAATAATAATAATAAGGTAAACAGAGTAAGCATAGTCAAAACAAGCCAGAGTTCAGTAACCGGATGGGGTAGTCAGCCAAGCAAATGTCAGAGAGCCAGAGATAAACGTAGTAGTACAGCAAGCAGGATCAGGAGCCAGAAGAATCGTCAGCTGAGCAAGTCTTCAACAGGAACGCAGGAGAAAGTCTCTGTGATGTTGACAAAGGTGAAGGCAGAGATCAAGTGATCTGGACAACTTTAAGTAGGCAGGACTGATGAGCAGAATCAACAACAGCTGGGTAACTGTGGAGAGAGATGGGAGCTGGCAATTAGCTGACAGCTGAGCGGCCAGCTCAGAGAAGGAAGGGCTGAGCCCAGCCCTGACAGTACCCCCTCCTCAACGACCCCTCCCCCTCGGAGGACCACTGGGCTTGAGGGGAAAATGTCTATGGAAATCACGGAGGAGGACAGGGGCATGTACGTCCAAGGATGAGACCCAAGAGCACTCCTCCGGACCGTATCCCTTCCAATGCACCAGGTACTGTATGTGCCCACGGAACCTACGGGAGTCAACAATGGAGTGTACTTCATACGCCTCATGGTTCTCAACCTGTATAGGGTGAGGACATGGCACCGAGGTGGTAAAGCGATTGCAGACCAAAGGTTTCAATAAGGAGACATGAAACACATTTGAAATGTGCACACTAGGAGGAAGGTCCAAGGCGTAAGCCACTGGGTTAATCCTGCAAAGGATACGGAAAGGCCCAATAAACTGAGGTGCGAACTTCAAAGAAGGAACACGAAGTTGGAGGTTTGCGAGATGACAGCCAGACTCTGTCCCCAACCTGGTAGGAAGGTGCAGGCAGGCATCTGCGGCCAGCATGGAGTCTGTACCTATCGTTAGCATGTTGCAAAGCCTCCTGAACTTGTGCCCAAGTGGAACGAAGACCACAGAGATGCTCCTCTAACGCAGGAATACTCTGCGGAACAGGCAACATGGAAGGTTGGGAACCATAATTCGCCATAAACGGGGACAATTGGAACGCAGAATTCAAGGCACTGTTGTGAGCAAACTCTGCCCATGGTAATAGGTCTGTCCAGTTGTTATGATGGTCGGAAATATAGCATTGTAAGAATTGCTCCAAGGACTGATTGGCTTGTTCTGCGGCCCCATTAGACTGCAGGTGATACGCAGAGGAGAAAGCAAGCTGAATTCCGAACTGTGCACAAAAGGCTCGCCAGAACTGGGAGACAAATTGACTACCCCTGCCTGAGACAATCACCTTGATTGTAGCCCATGTAAGCGAAAGATCTCCTGAGCAAAAATGGAAGCCAGTTCCTTAGAAGTGGGCAACTTAAGTGGAATACAAAGACACATCTTTAAGAACCAGTCAACCACCATAAGGATAACAGTGTTGCCTTGAAAGTTGGGTAACTCCACAATGAAATCCATATACAGGTGGGTCCAGGGCCTCTCTTCATTGGGTATGGGTTGTAGGAGGCCCACTGGAAAGTGTCTTGGAGTTTTACTCTCAGCACACACGGAAGCTACAAAGGCAGTTACATCAGCCCGTAGACTAGACCACCAGAATTGTTGGGAAATGGACCAAACGAGTTGATTCTTCACAGGGTGACCAGCTGCCTTGGGAGAATGGTAAGTCTGGAGCACGGCAGTATGGAGACTCTCTGGAACAAAGCAGCGGTCACAAGGTTTCTCAGAAGGAGTATGGACCTGAGCAGCAAGAATTTTGTCACCCAAAGGAGAAGTAAGACTTGTGTGAACCATAGCCAGAATACGATCAGGAGGAATCACAGAAACCAGAACCGACTCCAACTTGGAAGTGGAGGAAAATTCTCATGACAAGGCGTCATCCCTTACATTCTTAGTACCGTGTAAGAATGAGACAATGTAATTAAAACTCGACAAGAAAAGAGCCCATCGCCCCCTTCTGGGAGAGACACGCTTAGCCTCAGACAAGAATGTGAGATTGTTATGGTCAGTAAGAATGAGAACCGGCACAGTGGTACCTTCAAGGAGATGTTTCCATTCTTTCAGGGCTAAAATGATCGCCAACAGCTCTATGTCACCAATCTCGTAATTGCACTCTGCAGGTGACAATTTCTTGGAAAAGTAGCCACACGGATGCATAGCGCTCTCAGAGGACGTTGAGACAGAAGAGCGTCAGCTCCAGTCTCAGAAGTATCAACTTCTAGGATAAAAGGCAACGTAGGATCAGGATGTGCCAACACAGGAGCAGAAACAAAGGCAGCCTTGAGATTCTCAAAGGCCTTAATGGACTCCGGAACTCTGTGGGTTATCGTCCTTTCTGGTCATATCAGTCAGGGGCTTGAGCAGAGACAAGAAGTTACGAATAAACTTCCGATAATAGTTGGCAAAGCCCAGGAAACGCTGCAGAGGACGTAAACCCACGGTTCTGGGCCACTGTAGGACTGCCGAAAGTTTCTCTGGGTCCATCGAAAAACCAGCAGTGGAAATGACATTGCCCAGGAATTTAACCTGTTCACGATGGAACTCACACTTCTCCAGTTTACAATAGAGATTGTTTTCTCTTAGTTTCTGAAGCACACGACAAACATCTGTATGGTGCCTCTCCAGGGACATGGAAAATATGGGGATATCATCGAGAGAAACCACCACACATAACTACAACAAATCTCAAAGGACATCATTAATAAATTCCTGGAAAACTGCCGGGGCGTTACAAAGGCCAAAAGGCATTACGAGGTACTCATAATAGCCTGTTCTGGTATTAAACACAGTTTTCCACTCGTCGCCCTCCTTAATCCGCACAAGATTGTATGCCCCTCTCAAATCAAGCTTCATGAATTCTTAATCGTGAAACCATTGAGACCCCTATAATCAATACAAGGTCACAGTTCACCCCTCTTCTTCTTCACAAAGAAGAAACCAGCACCAGCAGGAGACGAGGATTTGCGGATGAAACCTTGAGAAAGTGCGTCTGCAACATACTCCTCCATGGCCTTATCCTCCAAGACCGACAAAGGGTAAACCCGGCCACGAGGGGGTATGGCACCAGGTTGAAGGTCAATTGCCCAATCAAAAGGCCGGTGTGGAGGCAAACTACCGGCTTGACCTTTGACAAAGACATTGCTAAAATCGTGGTACTCCTCCCGCAGGGAGGAGAGTGAAGAGGTGCACAGTACCCTGGCTACCTTCTGGAAGCATGTCTCATTGCATTGTGGTGACCAGGAGAGAACCTCAGCACGGAGCCAATCAAAAGAGGGGTTGTGCCTCTGTAACCAAGCATAACCAATAACCAGCGGAAACATAGGTGAGGAAATAACTATGGTCATGGACAACGGAACCGTCTCATGAGTCACATGGGCAGGCTGTAGAGGTCTCCTTTCAAGAGCCTCAATGGCAAGTAGAGTGTCACGCAGCTGCAGCGGAATCGAGTGCTGTGATACAAAGGCAGCATCAATGAGCAGGCCTGCAGCCCCAGAGTCGATTAGAGCCTGTATGTCGATGTACGACTTAGCCCAAGAAAGGGTGACCGAAACCAGGGGCTTATCCTTCTGCATAACTGGGGATGAAACAACGCCACCTAAGGTCTGTACATGACAGGACCTCAAGGTTCGGGCGTTCCCTGGATGGGTAGGGCAAGACTTCAAAAAGTGACCTGCCTGACCACAATAAAGGCACAATCTCTCCCACCTCCTAAAGGCTCTCTCATCCGCAGAGAGACGCGTGAAGCCCAAGTGCATGGGTTCATCTTCACTGACCATACAGGAGGCTTCCACAAGCTCTCCTTAAAAGAGAGTCTTTCTCTGAGTCTGGAGTCAATGAGGATGGCAAACGTGATCAACCTTTCCAGCTCAGTGGGTATATCTCGGGCTGCTATCTCATCCTTGATGGAATCTGAAAGACCATGAAAAAAAAAGCAGCCACGAGGGCCTCATTGTTCCAAGCAACCTCTGCTGCCAGAGCACATAATTCAATGGCGTAGTCGGCAACAGTTCTCGTACTCTGTTTGATGGACATGAGGCACTTGGCAGCAGAAGCAGAGCATGCAGGAACTTCAAATACCCTTTTAAAGGAGGCCACAAAGTCAAGGTAACTCAAGACAACAGGTTTTTGCATCTCCCATAGAGGGTTTGCCCAGGCCAAGGCTCTCTCAGAAAGCAAAGATATCACGAAACCTACTTTGCTTCTGTCTATGGGAAACGCCTGGGGCAGCATCTCAAAGTAAATCTCAACCTGGTTGAGAAACCCTCTGCATTGAACTGGATCGCCCCCAAATCGCTGGGGAAGCGGAGCAGAACCAGACATACCTCTTATAGAGATAATACTCGAGGCGGGTGCCTGCACAGAGACTGGCGCAGCAGCAGGGACGGCCTGCAACTCAGGTTGTACCGGAGCAGCCACAGTGGGAGTTTCCAGGTGAGCTGTGCGACTCAGGAGCATTTGTAACACTATGGCAAACTGATCCATGCGGTGATCTTGCTCATCCAATCTGGAAAAAATATTACCAACAAGTGGATTGACTGTATCTTCTGAATTCGTGGCCTTCGCCTACTATCAGGAACCATGAATCAGACCGAGACAGAAGTATAGTTAAATCACACTTGTTTAATAATAATAATAATAATAATAAGGTAAACAGAGTAAGCGTAGTCAAAACAAGCCAGAGTTCAGTAACCAGATCGGGTAGTCAGCCAAGCAAATGTCAGAGAGCCAGAGATAAACATAGTAGTACAGCAAGCAGGATCAGGAGCCAGAAGGAACGTCAGCCGAGCAAGTCTTCAACAGGAACAGAGGAGAAAGTCTCTGTGATGTTGACAAAGGCGAAGGCAGAGATCAAGTGAGCTGGACGACTTTAAGTAGGCAGGACTGACGAGCAGAATCAACAACATCTGGGTAACTGTGGAGAGAAATGGGAGCTGGCAATTAGCCGACAGCTGAGCGGCCAGCTCAGAGAAGGAAGGGCTGAGCCCAGCCCTGACAGTGAGGCAGTGTATTACTGGATTTTAAACAGTATAGGCACTTATTTTTATTGTTTTACATAGCTATACCTGCAAAAAGGGTCAACCTAAAGTGATCTAGCAGGACTTAATTTTAAGCACCATTTTAGGCCCCTTCCATACAGGGCAGGCTATGCTAGGAGTCTGCTTGCTCAGCAGGGGATCTGTCTGCTGTTCCCCACCGAGCAGGCGGATGGCTGGGTCATGTCTGCCCCGCTTATGCCAGAGCGGACACAGACACAGCCCGCTCTCCTCTGTGGGTAGTCAGTCGTAAATGGACCACCTGTCTGTTTGCACCCAACTGCCATCCTATCCGCTAGATGGTAGGGGAACGGATCCCAATCCATCCTGATTGGAGGATGTCAGTGGGTGTAAGCGGACACATGTCTGTTTACATTCGCCGCTCCATATAGGAGATTGGAGGGTCCAATCAGGTCTGCCTGAAAAACTGACAACAGTCTGCTCATGTGAAAGGGGCCTTAATCTTTTTTTTTTTTTCTGTTTTGGCAATGGTCTCCTACCATAGTGCTTGCCTTCCCATGCTATTAGTTTGGCAATAATATATCCAACAATCTCCCGAGGGTTTACAATTGTCCATCATTTCATCATTCACCTCCTAGCCTAAAAACAATTCACCTCAAAATTGTTTTGATCATTGTTTTGATTATTTTGATCAGTTCGCTTAAATCTTGGTGAGTTTAATTTGGGTCAATTTACTCATCACTAGTCATATACAGTAATACTAATTCTATACACTACTGGCATTTCATCCCACTCGGGATAGGACTAAAAGGATTATTTTTTAGTAGCTTATTGAGCTACTATGGGCTGGTTCACACCACAATTTCTGCATTCCAGATGCATTTTTGCATGTGTATTTTTGACGTGTTTTTTTCATGCGCTCTTCCCCTCTTTCTTTCTTCTTCCGAATTAAGGACATGTGCATTCCACTGTGTTTGTAATGCTTTTTATTGTGTTCCAGATGCATTCCATACAGAAACAATGCAACATGTTCTACTTTTGTTGACTGCACTGAAATGTACTGCACTGGGGGTGAACTAGGGTCATTAGAATCCACGGTAAACACTGTCCATGCCTTTTTGATGTAGAATAAAAACATACAGGACTGCATCTGGCGTGGACCAGCCATAACATGTAATGAGATAAATCTTATTTGGTATTTTAATGTTAGCTGCTACAGTATATAAGATATTTTTAGTGATGTAACTAAGCAACTGATCTCACATGATTGCACAATGCCACAATTTATTGGTATAACAGAAAGTAAATGCAATTGATCTCTTTTAATTTTCCCAATAGATTTAGGTCGCAGAGGATTAATTGCGCAACAATTAGCTCATTTACTAGATTCTTGGGCCATTTTTTTGTCATTCAACTGTATGAAATCTATCTCCTAACAATCTCACAACAACAATCTACAGTAAGCAGATTTAGGCTTATACTTAGTATTGGTAATAAAATGCTAATTGTTGATGGTACCAATGATGTAATGTTATTTGTACATGATGATATAAAGCAACCTGTACATGGTATTTGTGGCATAATGTTATTTGTACATGGTACTGGTGATACAGTATATTGCTACTTGTACATACCAATGTTGTGATTCCGCTTGTACATGTTGCTGGTGATGTAATTCCACTTTAATATGGTATTGGTGATTTTGCTATATTTACATGCACTTGGTGGTATAATGCTACATGTACATAGTACTGGTGACATAATGCTACATGTACATAGTACTGGTGATATAATGCTACTTGTAAATATTTCCAGTTTTATAATGCTATTGTACACAGTGCTGATGATATAAATTAGCTTGTATATGGTATTGGTGGTATAGTGCTACTTATACATTGTACTGGTGATATATTACTACTTATTACTAATATTACTACTTGTGAATAGTTATGGTTATATAATGCTGCAGTACATTGTACTGGTATTATTAATATTATTTTTACAACAACAACCTATTATAATATAGTACAAGTGCAATTTTTATTTCATGTTTAATAAATCTTACTAAAATCATACACAGTCTGGTTTCGGTCGCCTAAGTAAAGCTACAATGAACGGGTCACCCCTGCTGTTGCTGTATACCTGCACACTGTATCCCTTACATGTAACATTGGGCATGTTTGTAAATGGCTTTGTATGACAGGACGGAGGGTAGATAGAGAAGGGGTCCAAGGACAGAACCCTGGGGAACCCCAACTGGAAGAGGAGAGGAGGAGAGTTGTAGGCAACATTGAAGGAACGATGTGATAGGTAGGAGGAAAACCAGGATAGAGCAGAGTCTTGGAAGCCAAGGCAGTTTTTTTTTAAAAGGAACACAATATAATGCTACTTGTACATAGTGCAGGTGAGATAACGCAACTTGCCCATAGTACTGGTGATATAATTCTATTGTAAGTATTACTGGTGATTTAATGCAACTTATATATGTTAATATGATGCGCTAGAGTGTGCTAACCATGCCCTAATCCTGGCACACAGAGATACAGTGCATATACAACAGAGTATAAAATAATTTAACCCCAATATGTGCTATATCCCCCAAGATAAAGAAACTTAATGTGCACAAATAAACAGTGCAGTGAGCATGTGAAATGGTAATGTCAACAAAAATGCTCCAAAATGAATCAGTGCAAACCAGGTGCTAAAAGTGCAATAAAAATAAAATAAAATAAAATAATTCATAAATGATTCTTATATGCAAACAAAAGCTGAAAAATGGCATGTGCCAGCCAAAAAGTGCAGAATGTCACACAATACATATACTTAATCGTCCATCAAAAATAAACGTATATTAAACACAAAAGTCCTTAATGAAAGTGATGACAACTTTGCTTCAGTGATGATGTTTTCAAACGTGCTGCGATTCCATGTGCCACATATCATGCGATGGTGAAACACAAGGTGACCCCCCCAAGGTAAAGCGCTCACCTTAGGGAATGTGACTAAGTCACTAGACAGAGTCAGGAAATGCTTATGAGCCACCCAGGGCTGAGTGTGGATCACAGGAAAACAGGCTCCAGCATAGGCTCAAATCATAGGCAAAAAGAGAAAGGAACCATATGGTGTGATAACGTTTAAAAAGTGTTTATTAACAAGGTCAGATAAAAACTCTCCCCCAAAACTCTCCCCCAGAAGGGGGTACTCACATTTTGAGGGTGCGTCAGTGCACCACTCAGAAGAGGCATATAACCTGAATAAAACAATAGGTAATGGGTGTAGCAGTGAGGTTATGGAGACCGTCCCAGCACAGACAGCTGCTGCTGCCTAACACTCCGTCCTGGCCCCTCCCCTACGCGTCTTCGACACAGGGCATATGTGTCATCATCAGGGGAAATGTGATTGCATCATCCCTGATGTGAGTACCCCCTTCTGGGGGTACCCCCTTCTGGGGGAGAGTTTTTATCTGACCTTGTTAATAAACACTTTTTAAACGTTATCACACCATATGGTTCCTTTCTCTTTTTGCCTATGATTTGAGCCTATGCTGGAGCCTGTTTTCCTGTGATCCACACTGAGCCCTGGGTGGCTCATAAGCGTTTCCTGACTCTGTCTAGGGACTTAGTCACATTCCCTAAGGTGAGCGCTTTACCTTGGGGGGGTCACCTTGTGTTTCACCATCACATGATATGTGGCACATGGAATCGCAGCACGTTTGAAAACATCATCACTGAAGCACAGTTGTCATCACTTTTATTAAGGACTTTTGTGTTTAATATATGTTTATTTTTGATGGACGATTAAGTATATGTATTGTGTGACACTCTGCACTTTTTGGCTGGCACATGCCATTTTTCAGCTTTTGTTTGCATATATGAATCATTTATGAATTATTTTATTATTTATTTGTTTATTGCACTTTTAGCACCTGGTTTGCACTGATTCATTTTGGAGCATTTTTGTTGACATTACCATTTCACATGCTCACTGCACTGTTTATTTGTGCACATTAAGTTTGTTTATCTTGGGGGATGTAGCACATATTGGGGTTAAATTATTTTATACTCTGTTGTATATGCACTGTATCTCTGTGTGCCAGGATTAGGGCACAGTTAGAACACTCTAGCGCATCATATTTATTTATTTATTTAATATTTCACACGCATTACAAGGCGTGATTCATGTATGTGGCTGTGTAGTGCTTACTTTTAGCACTAGGTTCATTTTGGCTCGTAGGAATGTTTCTTTGTTCAACTTATATATGTTACTGGTGGTATAATGCTACTTACACATTGCACTGGTGATATAATATTCCTTGTACTTGGTGAAGGGGATATAATGCTATTTGTACCTCATACTGGCAAAATATTTATATTGTACGTTATTGGGGGTTTAAAGCTACTTGTCTATTAGTGGTGATATAAGGCTGCTTTTACATGGCAATAGTGATAAAATGCCTAATGTATATAGTACTGGGGCTATAATGCTATTTATGCAGAGCACTGTTGTCCTGGTAATGTTAGCGGTGATAGCACTGCTTTTATATGGCACTGGTGGTACACTGCTACCTGTACATGGCACTGGTGATATATTGATACTTGTACATGCAAAGGCCTTATGCGCACTAGACGTTTTTACAGCTGCTGTTTTTTGGCTTCAGGCGTTTTTTTTCTGCAGCCAGTAAACTTCCCAGCATGGTAT
Source organism: Lithobates clamitans (assembly GCA_037952925.1). Taxonomy (NCBI): domain Eukaryota; kingdom Metazoa; phylum Chordata; class Amphibia; order Anura; family Ranidae; genus Lithobates; species Lithobates clamitans. Next base: position 1,616,203 of record JBBGZY010000675.1, read on the forward strand.
CCTATGTGTCCATGCCTATGGCTATGTACATAGGCTGTTATCAGGCAGTTTATGGCTGGAAAAAAACCCCAGAACGAGTGGGTTTTAAGAGGAGTTTTCCAGCTATTAAAATGCTTTAACTCTGATAAAAGCTTAAAAACGCTAAAAAACCCTGAAAAGTGTGGCTAATCGGTGTTTGTCAGCGTTTTTAAACCATAGGATTTTGTGGGAGTAATAAAAAGCTAAAAAGCCCTGAAAAATTCTGGAAAAACGCGCCTGCAAAAACACTGCAAAACTCGATCTACAGCTACTGGCGTTTTTTATAACATCCAGTGTGCATGAGGCCTAATAGTGTTAAAATGCTACTTGTACATGTTGGTAGTGAATACTACTTGCATATTATACTGGTATCAGAATGCTACTTCTACATGGTACTGATGATTTAATACTGCTTGCATGTGGTACTGGTTATATACAGTGCCTTGAAAAAGTATTCATACCCCATGACATTTTCCACATTTTGTCATCTCACAACTAAAAACATAAATGTATTTTATTGGGGTTTTATGTGATAGACCAAAACACAGTGGCACACAATTGTGAAGTGGAAGGAAGATGATAAATGGTTTTCAACATTTAAAAAAATAAATATCTGAAAAGTGTGGCGTGCATTTGTATTCAGCCCCCTTTACTCTGATACCTCTAACTAAAATCTAGTGGAACCAATTGCCTTCAGAATTCACCTAATTAGTAAATAGAGTCCACCTGTGTGTAATTTAATCTCAGTATAAATTGAGCTGTTCTGTGAAGCCCTCAGAGGTTTGTTAGAGAATCTTAGTGAACAAACAGCATTATGAAGGCCAAGGATCACACCAGACAGGTTAGGGATAAAGTTGTGGAGCAGTTTAAAAAAAATATCACAAGCTTCGAACATCTCACAGAGCACTGTTCAATCCATCATCCAAAAATGGAAAGAGTATGGCACAACTGCAAACCTACCAAGACATGGCCCTCCACCTAAACTGACAGGCCAGACAAGGAGAGCATTAATCAGTGAAGCAGCCAAGAGGCCCATGGTAACTCCGGAGGAGCTGCAGAGATCCGCAGCTCAGGTGGGAGAATCTGTCCACAGGACAACTATTAGCCGTGCACTCTACAAACCTGGCCTTTATGGAAGTGTGGCAAGAAGAAAGCCATAAGAAGTCCCGTTTGCAGTTTACGAGAAGCCATGTGGGGGGCACAGCAAACATGTAGAAGAAGGTGCTCTGGTCAGATGAGACCAAAATTAAACTTTTTGGCCTAAAAGCAAAATGCTATGTGTGGCAGAAAACTAACACTGTACATCACCCTGAACACCCCATCTCCACCGTGAAACATAGTGGTGGCAGCATCATGTTGTGGGGATGCTTTTCTTCAGCAGGGACAGGGAAGCTGGTCAGAGTTAATGGGAAAATGGATGGAGCCAAATACAGGGCAATCTTAGAAGAAAACCTGTTAGAGTCTGCAAAAGACTTGAGACTGGGGCGAGGTTCACCTTCCAGCAGGATAATGACCCTAAACATACAGCCAAAGCTACAGTGGAATGGTTTAGATCAAAACATATTCATGTGTTAGAATGGCCCAGTCAAAGCCCAGACCTAAATTCAATTGAGAATCTGTAGCAAGACTTGAAAATTGTTGTTTACAGATGCTCTCCATTAGGGATGAGCTTCGAGTTGGCTGTTCGCAAGTTCGCCGAACAGCGAACAATTTGGGGTGTTCACGGCAATATTGAATGCCGCAGAACACCCTTTAAAAGTCTATGGGAGAAATCAAAAGTGCTAATTTTAAAGGCTTATATGCAAGTTATTGTCATAAAAAGTGTTTGGAGATCCGGGTCCTGCCCCAGGGGACATGGATCAATGCAAAAAAAAGTTTTAAAAACTGCCGTTTTTTCAGGAGCAGTGATTTTAATAATGCTTAAAGTCAAACAATATAAGTGTAATATCCCTTTAAATTTAGTACCTGGGGGGTGTCTATAGTATGCCTGTAAAGGGGTGCATGTTTCCCGGGTTTAGAACAGTCTGACAGCAAAATGACATTTCGAAGGAAAAAACCCATTTAAAACTACAGCGGCTATTGCATTGCTGACAATACACATAGAAGTTCATTGATAAAAACGGCATGGAAATTCCCCACAGGGGAACCCCGAATCAAAATAAAAAAAAAAAAAACGTGGGAGTCCCTCTAAATTCCATACCAGGCCCTTCTGTCAAACTGTCAAAAATGTTAAAAATTACAAGACACAGTTTTTGACAATTCCTTTATTTAAATGCTTCTTCTTTCTTCTATCTTGCCTTCATCTTCTTCTTCTTCTGGTTCTTCTGGTTCTTCCTCCGGCGTTCTCGTCCAGCATCTCCTCCACGGCGTCTTCTATCTTCTTCTCCTCGGGCCGCTCCGCACCCATGGCATGGGGGGAGGCTCCCGCTCTTCTCTTCATCTTCTTCTTCATCTTCTTCTCTTCTTCCTTCTTCTCTTCTTCTCTTCTTCATTTTCTTTTCCGGGCCGCTCCACATCCATGCTGGCATGGAGGAAGGCTCCCGCTGTGTGACGGCGTCTCCTCGTCTGACGGTTCTTAAATAATGGGGGCGGGGCCACCCGGTGACCCGGCCCCCCTCTGATGCACGGGACATGACGGGACTTCCCTGTGGCATTCCCCGTGATGTCACAGGGAAGTCCTGTCAAGTCACCGTGCGTCAGAGGGGGGTGGGGTCACCGGGAGGCCCTGCCCCCCGTTATTTAAGAACCGTCAGATGAGGAGAAGCTGTCACACAGCGGGAGCCTCCCTCCATGCCAGCATGGGTGCGGAGCGGCCTGGAGAAGAAGAGAAGAAGAGAAGAAGAGAAGAAGATGAAGAAGATGAAGAGAAGAGCGGGAGCCTCCCCCCCATGTGCGGAGCGGCCCGAGGAGAAGAAGATAGAAGACGCCGCGGAGGAGATACTGGACGAGAACGCCGGAGGAAGAACCAGAAGAGCCAGAAGAACCAGAAGAAGAAGATGAAGGAAGATAGAAGAAAGAAGAAGCATTTAAATAAAGGAATTGTCAAAAACTGTCTCTTGTCATTTTTAACATTTTTGACAGTTTTTTTGTGAAATGGTAGGGGTAAGTACCCCCTTACCATTTTACACAGGGGGGGGGGGCCCGGGATCTGGGGGTCCCCTTGTTAAAGGGGGCTTCCAGATTCCGATAAGCCCCCCGCCCGGAGACCCCCACAACCACCGGCCAGGGTTGTGGGGATGAGGCCCTTGTCCTCATCAACATGGGGACAAGGTGTTTTGGGGGGCTACCCCAAAGCACCCTCCCAATGTTGAGGGCATGTGGCCTGGTACGGTTCAGGAGGGGGGGCGCACTCTCGTCCCCCCCTCTTTTCCTGCAGCCTGCCAGGATAAGGGTCTGGTATGGAATTTAGGGGGAACCCCACGTCATTTTTAAAAAAAATTTGGCCGGGGTTCCCCTTAATATCCATACCAGACCTGAAGGGCCTGGTATGGAATTTAGGGGGACTCCCACGTCATTTTTTTTCTTTAATTTTGGTTCGGGGTTCCCCTGTGGGGAATTCCCATGCCGTTTTTTTCAATGAACTTCTATGTGTATTGTCGGCAATGCAATAGCCGCAAGTAGTTTTAAATGGGTTTTTTCCTTCGAAATGTCATTTTGCTGTCAGACTGTTCTAAACACGGGAAACATGCGCCCCTTTACAGGCATACTATAGACACCCCCGAGCTACGAAATTTAAAGGGATATTACACTTTTATTGTTTGACTTTAAGCATTATTAAAATCACTGCTCCTGAAAAAACGGCAGTTTTTAAAACTTTTTTTTGCATTGATCCATGTCCCCTGGGGCAGGACCCAGGTCCCCAAACACTTTTTATGACAATAACTTACATATAAACCTTTAAAATTAGCACTTTTGATTATTCATGTTCGTGTCCCATAGACTTTAACGGTGTTCGTGTGTTCGAACGAACTTTTTTCCTGTTCGCATGTTCTGGTGCGAACCGAACAGGGGGGTGTTCGGCTCATCCCTACTCTCCATCCAATCTGACAGAGCTTGAACTATTTAGCAAGAAATAACGGGCAAAAATGTCACTCTTTAGATCAGCAAAACTGGTAGAAACATCCCCAAAAAGACTTGCAGCTGTAATTGCAATAAAAGGTGGTTCTACAAAGTATTGACTCAGGGGGCTGAATACAAATGCATGCCACACTTTTCACATATTTATTTGTAAAAAATTTTGAAAACCATTTATCATTTTCCTTTCACTTGACAATTGTGTGCCACTTTGTGTTGGTCTATCACATAAAATCCCAATAAAATATATTTACGTTTTTGGTTGTAACACGACAAAATGTGGAAAATTTCAAGGGGTGTGAATACTTTTTCAAGGCACTGTAATGCTTCTTGCACATGGTACTGGTGATATAATGCTACTTGTACATGGTGCTGGTGATATAATGCTACTTGCACATCGTACCAGTGGTAAAATACGTCTTGTACATGGTACTGGTGATACAATGCTACCTGCACATGGTACTGGAGGTATAATGCTACTTGTACAAATGCTACATGCAGGGCCGTAGATAATTTTTTTTCCTGGGGGGGTTCCGGTCTTTCAAACTTAAAGGCATCATTTACACTTTTATGTTGGGGGAGGTACGGTAAAAACATGTGACAGCAGAGTGGGGCCATGAGACTTTGCAATGCAGTGTAGCAAAAATTATCCCCATTCAACTGAATAGAACGCAATGCACTTAGTTGTGGTGCGGTAGTGTACTCATTAGTACAGCGAGCTCCTCCTAAGCTTCGTGGATGTACGGCACCAGGGATTTTTTTTTCTCTCCTCCCTTCAGTGACTACAGGAGCTGGGTTGAGCTCCATCCCTCGCCGGCACTCCTGCAGCACATTGGGTATCATCTACATTACTCTCCACATCGATTAAGCCTGAGCGACCTACTAACAAACTGTGGGTCAGAGTGGTTACCTGCTGTTAGGGACACATTTCTGACCCTGGATGCAGAGAGATTTTATCCAAGGGCAAAAATGTATACCTACCTGGAGGTAACCACTGGATGTGCAGATACGTGTGAATACATGTTTACAGCAGCAGACAGCCTTGGCTCTTTTCAGCCCATCACTCAGGTGTACAGGCTGAGCAGATATTAGAACATCTGATCCTGGGTGCAGGTATTTGCAATATACTTGCTGCACCATGGTCATGTAGGATATATGAATGAGACCCAAGACTGGATTTTAGCTAACCTTACTGTGCAAGTTGAGCAGGTGCAAGGGGCAATAAATTCAGTGATTTATTTAAACCTTAAAAAAAATGTGTCCTAAGAAATTTTGTGAAATGTTTTAAGATATGAAAAAATAAAAAATATTGTGTACTGCCTACCACAGGATGGTGCCCTTTGCACCTGGTCAATATGGTCGGCTTTTATTCAGTCTTAAACTGTAGCAAACCCAGCTTTTGAACTTGTACCTACAAGTAAGCCTATAATAACACTTATCTGTAGGTATAGTGAATATCTCCTAAACTTGTGGTGTTTAGGAGATATTCACATGAAACGCAGCCAGTGATGTCACTGGTGCATGCGCTCTGAAGGGACGGCATATTGCTTGGTTGTACTTCTCCTGGGGAGGAGCGCAGTTCGTTCTGCACTTTTGTGACCCATTTTTAGCCGACAGCCAGCTATAGCCCGCTGTCAGCTGACATCGCTCAGCAAGTCCAGGCTGTGGAAAGATCCTAACTTTAAAGTCAGGATTCACCCAGATGCCTGGATCAGCAGCTCGCTTAGCCTCTCAGTGAGCCGCAGAGACCCTGAGCCAGCCGCTCCTGCCCCCTCCACAGCCTGGCATTCCAGTGAGCTTGTGGGGGGGGCAGAGCCAGGGACTGACAGTCACCGCTCTTTGCTCATTGAAGGCTGAGAACTGAGTAATCAGTGGCCTTTGATCGCTCTGTTGTAGGGCTTAGAAGCAGCTGGGGACAGATGCAACATTGATGCTCCATCCACCTTGGTAACTATAATTAAAAAAAAAATCTCTTTTAAAGGAAAAAAAATCCCCCTCTCCCTTCTAAAAACCCTCTCTCCCCAAGCAAGGATTCCCACTGTAAAATATCTCCCTCCCTCAAATATCCCCCCAAAAATGAAACCCCCTGTCTCTAAACCAACCCAAAGCAAAAATATCTCTCTCAGTCAATACCCTCTCCCCCAGCAAAGATTTCTAATTATGAAGAAAATCTCCCTTCATCCAATCAAACTCCCTCCCAGAAGCAAATCCCTGCCATTAACCACCCTCTGTAAACTTCTCTACAAGAAACTCCCCCCTTCTCCAAAAGCAAACCCGCCCCCCTTTCCTTAACCCCCCAACAAAAGAAACTCCCCCAGACTGGAATTCTTACTTCCTCCTTCCTAAAACAGAAAATTGATGCCTCCCCACTTACCAGACCTCAGATTCAGCATGGCACAGAAGTAGGAAAACTTCTGCATCCCCATTCTCCCTTCGGCTGTGTCATATGATACTTCGCGGTGGAGCCAAGGAGTTCCTTTAACTGTGCACTGTCAATTGCCGGCATCTGAGACCTCGCAGTAATTTCATGCTTTTCAGGGGGACCCTTTATTAAACTGAGGGGATGGTGAACAATAGAAAGGGGGCTGACTGCTGCACTCCGAAACTCTGATTGCTTTTACTGTGCTGATGCTGAGGCAACACAGCAGGGACATTGTCTGGGCATTTTGCCAGGATGCTCTGGGGGGGGGGGTTGAACACCCCTGACTCCCCCCTTATCTAAACCCCTGGCTACATGTACATGCACTGGTGATATAATAGTATTTGTACACGGTAATGGTGATATAATGGTACTGGTGATAGTAGTGATATAATACTACTTTTACATGGCACTGGTGGTATAACGCTTTCTGTACATAGTACTGGTGATACAATATAATGCTTCTTGTGCACAGCACCTGTTGTACTTTTACATGGTAGTGGTTATGTAACAATACTTTTACATGGTACCGGTAAAATAATGCATTCTGTACATAGTACTGGTAATAAAATTCTGCTTGTGCAGAGCACTCCCAATGAAATGCTCCTTGTACATGGTACTGGTGATAACATGCAACTTGTACACACTGTACTACTCCAACGTCTTCCTCCAGCACACACTTGTTTGTTCCAGCTGTCACTCTGTGGTGATTTTACAGTCTCTCTAGCAATGGCACCTTACAGGCAGGGACTCGCAGACCCTATAAGTGTAGAACAGTGGAGTGACACAGCTTGTACTATCACATCACTTCCTCCCTGTGGTTACTGGTCTCAGCACCACCTCTTCAGGCACTGCCAACCCACCTGGCTGCAGCTCCCCCTTTCACTAGCCCTCCAGCCTAACTCTTCACCAGCCCACCTGGCTGACTCTCTCACCAGCCCCCTTGCTGAATCTCAGGAGATGGGGAAGGATGAAGAGTTAAGCACACCGCTGACTACATGTGGCAGTCTCCTCCCTTGTAAGTCCCCAGTAGTGCTGATCTACTCTCTGCTCTCTTGCTCCTGTGCCTCCAGGAAGGGCTTCCTCTGTGTGTTGTGGCAGGATCTTTCCAGCACCTGAGCCCTGGCCCAAAGTCACCCCCCCAGACTAGGAGGTACCCCTGAGGGCCACGACAGCATCCTCAGCACTATCCATCTTCCATCTGGCCTGACTCATGCCTATTTATGAGGTAAACTCCACCCCCTGCCAGCCAATTACTGGCGATTGCCCGAGGCCTCATAAATATTCCAGCCAGCTCCTCTTAACTTTCACCTACTAGCTCTAGATCTCCAATGTTCCAGAAACGGGGGGAGACACCAGAGGAGCTGTCAGGATGAGTCATCCAGCCCTGAAACACTAAACCCTGACCCAGATTCAACAGCTCAGGCTTAGCCCTGAGCTAACTAAATTTACCTACACTAACAAAACCTACACTAACAACCTACACTACTTCTAGTACACACTATAGAGTGCTTCCATTTTTTTAACCCCTGTCAAGTTTTCTTACTAGCTGGGGCTCCATTACAGAGATTTAACGTCACTTCCTGTCCTGCTAACAACATGAAAGAACACATCTCTGGCATCTCTACACGTGCATACTCCCAGCTGTCCAGTGGGTGCTGCAGACCTAAAGAAAGTTAAGCGAGGAGCGCATGCGCAGAAGCTTAAGAAGATGGCCGCGACCTCCTAGAGCTCCGTGCCACCACGGCCACTTAACTGCCTGCTAAAACATACAGAGCACCCCCCCCGAACACCACACCGGATCGATACACCGGGGAAAATCCCTGGGAACAAATGGATGTCCGTGGCATCGCTCAGGCGAAGCTTATTCTGCCAGATGACCTCCACAGCGGGTCTGCACAGCTACACCAATATGGCGGCCCCCCCACGAGGGAATCACGCAGACGCCGAGGAGGAAAGCCCCATAGCCGACCAGGCCATAGCCCCCCACCCTCACTAGGTACGGCAAACCCCCTCCAATGTCAGCACTCTCCCCAGCGTCCACTGAATCCCTGCTGGGGAGATCACTAATGGGGCTACCCACGACTCCCATGCAGGATCCAATCTCAGGCCTGCTCCTCTGTGAGGGAGATGCATGTGATAATGTACCAGCTCCCACAGATTTCCCATCCATGATGCAAGCTTTCTCACAGATGCTGACCAAAAATCTAGCACTGCAAGCTGCCCAAATCACATCATCCATACATGCAGATCTGCAGCAATTGGGCATGAGGATTGAGGTGATGGAAAAGAAAGCAGATCAATCTGTTGCCAGGATAAACCAAAACTCAGCCAGACTCCAAGACATGCAGGACCAACTAGAGACTGCAATATCAAAGACTGATGACCTTGAGAACAGGTCGAGAAGATACAACTTTCCGATAAGGGGGCTCCCCAATTGGTGAAAGAAGTCCAGCCTGCAGTCAAAGGACTTATTAAAGGGCTTATTTCAGACATTGCTGCCCATGGCTTGGAACTCGACAGGGCTCATAGAGCACTACAGCCTCCCAGATCAGACGGGCTTCCCAGGGACATAATAGTAAAACCCCATTTGTATGCGGTGAAGGAGGAAGTGATGAGGAAATCGAGAGGGTCGGCAGCACTTAACATCCAGGGACACGCCATTCAGATCTTTGCCGACCTCTCACCATTAGGGATGAGCCGAACACCCACCGGTTCGGTTCGCACCAGAACCTGTGAACAGACCGAAAATTCGCACGAACGTTAGAACCCCATTGACGTCTTTGGGACTCGAACGTTCGAAATCAAAAGTGCTCATTTTAAAGGCTAATTTGCATGGTATTGTCCTAAAAAGGGTTTGGGGACCCGGGTCCTGCCCCAGGGGACATGTATCAATGCAAAAAAAACTTTTAAAAACGGCCGTTTTTTTGGGAGCAGTGATTTTAATGATGCTTAAAGTAAAAAAAAAAAAGTGAAATATTCCTTTAAATATCGTACCTGGGGGTGTCTATAGTATGCCTGTAAAGTGGCGCGTGTTTCCCGTGCTTAGAACAGTCCCTGCACAAAATGTAATTTTTAAAGGAAAAAAAGTCATTTAAAACTGCTTGCGGCTTTAATGTAATGTCGGGTCCTGGCAATATGGATGAAAATCAGTGAGACAAACGGCATGGGTACCCCCCCAGTCCATTACCAGGCCCTTTGGGTCTTGTATGGATATTAAGGGGAACCCCGCACCCAAATTAAAAAAGGAAAGGTGTGGGGCCCCCAGGCCCTATATAATCTGAACAGCAGTTTACAGGCGGTGCAGACAAGACAGGGACTGTAGGTTTGTTGTTAGGTAGAATCTGTTTGTAATTTTAAACTGGTACATTTTTAACGTGTTTAGCTCCAGCCAAAAAATCTATTTTAAGCTTTTTGGAAAACATAGGGAAGGGATATCACTCCTGTGACATTTGTTTTGCTGTCTGTGCTCCTCTTCAGAAGATTTTACCTCACTTTTTGTCCCAATGACAAATGTTTTTTGAAACTTTGGGGTTTTTTGTGAAACAAGGATTGGTGATAAAGCATCAGTGGAAAGGAGAAAAGTTTTTCCCATATTAACTCTTACAGGAGAGAATTTCCCTTCCTAGGGGTAGATTTCATCTCACTTCCTGTTGTCTCCTTTCGTTTGCAAGTAGGAGTCGTTTGTAAGTTGGATATTTGAAAGTAGGGGCCTGCCCTATATACTCAGCAGAAATTTGGGCCTTAGGTGTTGTTGTGGCCACAACACTGTAAGCCCTCACAGGGCCCTGCTGTGAAATATTAGATCAAGAATTGTAATTACATGCCCCTGTTGAACAGGGGCAGAAAAATTGGGCCTTTGGTGGTGGTGGTGGTGCCACAACACTGTAAGTCCTCACAGATACTCTTGGTGGGCGCAGAAACGGCCCTGCTGTGAAATATTAGATCAAGAATTGTAATTGCATGCCCCTGTTGAACAGGGGCAGAAAAATTGGGCCTTTGGTGGTGGTGCCACAACACTAAGTCCTCACAGATACTCTTGGTGGGCGCAGAAACGTGCCCTGCTGTGAAATATTAGATCAAGAATTGTAATTACATGGCCCTGTTGAACAGCGGCAGAAAAATTGGGCCTTTGGCGGTGGTGGTGGTGCTGGTGCCACAACACTGTAAGTCCTCACGGATACTCTTGGTGGGCGCAGAAACGGGCCCTGCTGTAAAATATTAGATCAAGAATTGTAATTACATGCCCCTGTTAAACAGGGGCAGAAAAATTGGGCTTTTGGTGGTGGTGGTGGTGACACAACACTGGAACCCCTCACAGATGCTCTAGTTGGAGAACAGGAACTAGCCCTGCTGCAAAGAATTGCATCAAAAATTGTAATTACATGCCTCTGTTAAACAGGGGCTGAAAAATTGGGCCTTAGGCACTGGTGCTGGTGCCACAACACTGCAAAACCTCACACATACTCTAGTTGGAGCGCAGGAACTAGCCCTGCTGCAAAGAATTGCATCAAAAATTGTAATTACATGCCTCTGTTAAACAGGGGCTGAAAAATTGGGCCTTAGGCACTGGTGCCACAACACTGCAAAACCTCACAGATACTCTAGTTGGAGCGCAGGAACTAGCCCTGCTGCAAAGAATTGCATCAAAAATTGTAATTACACGCCCCTGTTAAACAGGGGCTGAAAAATTGGGCCTTAGGCACTGGTGCTGGTGCCACAACACTGCAACCCCTCACAGATACTCTGGTTGGAGTGCAGGAACTAGCCCTGTTGCAAAGAATTGCATGAAAAATTGTAATTACATGCCCCTGTTAAACAGGGGCTGAAAAATTGGGCCTTAGGCACTGGTGGCGGGACTGGCGGCGCCCAGAACCAAAAATGTTCTTACAAGCTATCATCATGATCATTGAGGAGGAAGAGGATAATTACTCAGTATAACAGGATAGTCACTCATCATCAGCATAGGCAGTCTTTGAAGGGATCTGACATTTCAAAAAAATGTATTCGGTTACATCAGCATCAGGTGCTTGGTAGCTGGTGGTGATCCAAGACTGATTCATTTTTATGAAGGTCAGTCGATCGACCGAGTCGGTGGACAGACGCACCCTGTGATCGGTTACAAAGCCTCCAGCAGCACTGAATGTGCGTTCCGAAAGAACGCTGGATGCAGGACAGGCCAGTAGCTCAATTGCATACTGTCCATGCTCTGGCCAGTAAACCATCCTCAAGACCCAGTAACCCAGAGGATTTTCGGTGGGAAAGGTGTCCAAGTCAGATCTTGCCCCTAGGTATTCCTGCACCATGTAAAACAGACGCTGGCGATGGTTGCTGGAACAGATCATACCTTGGGGCTGCGGATTAAAAAATTGTCTGAACGCATTGGTCAGACGGCCACCTTCTCCATCGCTCCTTCTTTGACTGACCGAAGCCTCAGCAACACGTTGTCCAGAAACAGGAGTTTGTAACCTCCCAGTCTCTGGGAACATGTTGCACAGACCTTTCTGCAAGGCCTCTCAAAGATGTTTCATCTTCTGCTCCCTCTGCGATGGCAAGATAAGGTCCGCGACCTTACCCTTGTAACGTGGATCAAGGAGGGTTGCCAGCCAGTATTGTTCCTTCTCCTTGATACTACGAATACGAGGATCCTTCCACAGGCTTTGCAGGATCAGGGAGGCCATGCAGCGTAGGTTTGCTGAGGCATTCGGTCCGGAGTCCTCTAGGTCACTAAGGACGACATGATCCGCAGCCACCTCCTCCTAGCCACGTACACGTCCATGTGTTTCTTGGGACTGTAAATGATCCCTTAAAGACTGCTCCTGATGCTGAGTGCCAGGCTCCACCTCCATACTGACACTATCCTCCTCCTCCTCTTCCTGTGTGATCGGCGGGCATGCAGGAACACTGTCTGGATAAAGGGGGCCTTGAGAGCTAAGGAAGTCCTCCTCTTCCTGCCTCTGTTCTGCCTCAAGTGCCCTGTCCATTATTCCATGCAGCGTGTGCTCCAACAGGTGGACAAGGGGGACAGTGTCACTGATGCATGCACTGTCACTGCTCACCATCCTCGTGGCCTCCTCAAATGGTGACAGGACAGTGCATGCATCCCTGATCATGGCCCACTGGCGTGGGGAAAAAAAAACAAGCTCCCCTGACCCTGTCCTGGTGCCATAGTCGCACAGGTACTCGTTGATGGCCCTCTGCTGCGCGTGCAGCCGCTGCAGCATGGCCAACGTTGAGTTCCACCTTGTGGGCATGTCACATGTTCTTGGGCAGGTTAAATTCCTTTTGGAGGTCTGCCAGCCGAGCACTGGCATTATATGACCGGCGGAAATGCACACAGACTTTCCTGGCCTGCCTCAGGACATCCTGTAAGCCCAGGTACCTGCCCAAGAACCGCTGCACCACCAAGTTAAGGATGTGAGCCAAACAGGGCACATGGGTCAGTTGTCCCTGTCGGAGGGCGAAGAGGAGGTTGGTGCTATTGTCGCAAACCACCATTCCTGCCTTAAGTTGGCATGGCGTCAACCACCTCTGAACCTGCCCCTGCACAGCTGACAGAAGCTCTGCCCCAGTGTGGCTCCTGTCCCACAAGCACAACAGCTCAAGCACCGCATGGCATCTTTTGGCCTGCATACTTGCGTAGCCCCTTGAACGCCTACAGAGCACCGCTGGTTCCGAGGACAAAGCACAGGAAGAGGCCATGAAGGAAGAAGAAGAGAAGGGGGTGGAGGAGAGAGGTGTGTCAGAATCATTAGTAGTGGCATTTTGGAGGCGTGGTGGCAGAACAACCTCCAACACTACTGCACCTTGTCCTGCATCCTTCCCAGCTGCCAGCAGAGTCACCCAATGCGCGGTGAAACTTAGGTAACGTCCCTGTCCATGCCTGCTGGACCATGGGTCTGCGGTAATATGCACCTTACCGCTGACCGCTCTGTCCAGGGAGGCATGGACATTGCCTTCCACATGCCGGTATAGAGCCGGAATCGACTTCCGTGAGAAAAAGTGGCGTTTGGGTACCTGCCACTGAGGAACCGCACATTCCACAAACTCACGGAAGGGGGCAGAGTCTACCAACTACAATGTAGCAGTTGAAGTGCTAGCAATTTTGCCAAGCTAGCATTCAACCGCTGGGCATGTGGATGGCTGGGAGCAAACTTCTTTCTGCGGTGCAACAGCTGGGGCAGGGAAATTTGCTTGGTACAATCTACAATCTGACGTTGGTGTACCAAAAGCAGATTGCCCACAAGTACTTGGCTGTGACACACCTAATTCTACACCTTCATTCCTCTCAGTGCAGGTCCCAGAGAGGACTGAAGGTATAGTGGGGTTGGAGATCTCAGCTGATGAGGAGCAAGGAGAGGTCCTCTTTGTTCTTTGGTGTAGGTCTTTTAGATACGCTTGCCAACGAACTGCATGGCAGGTCAACATATGTCTGGTCAAGCATGTGGTGCCCAAGTGGGAGATATTTTGGCCACGCGAGATACGCTTGAGACATATGTTGCAAATAGCAATGGTGCGATCTGATGCACTCGTCTCAAAAAAGGCCCACACCAAAGAACTTTTGGAATAATGCGCAGAGACAGCAGCACCCTGCACATGCGGAGCTTTGCAGTGTGATGCAGTCAGTGTGCTGCCCTTAGGCTGGCCCCTGGAGGGCATCCTGCCTCGTTAGTGATGTGCCTCCTCCTCCTACTCCTCCTCCTCTCTCCTGTCAGGCACCCACGTTGAGTCAGTGACCTCATCATCCCCTCCCTCCTCATCACTGGAGCAAACCTGGCAGTATGCTGCAGCAGGGGGAGCATGACTGCCAGATTGCTGTCCTTCTTGGGCACCCACTCTGTCCGTGCTCACGTTACTGCCTTCATCTAGCCCAGTATCATCATCAGAGCCTTCTAAACGCTGGGCATCCTCCTGGAGCATGTACCCAATACTGTGGTCAAACAGTTCGAGGGACTCCTCAGGAGGACATGGTGGGGCTAGGGAAGGAGTCACTGATGCCATTGAGCCGAGGGAAGAGGTTGTGTTGGCAGCTGCTTTGCCAGACAAAGTACCCTGAGCATGGGTGAGAGAGGATGAAAAGGATGAGGATGGCTTGGTCATCCACTCGACCAAGTCTTCCGCATGTTGCGGTTCAACACGGCCAGCTGCTGAAAAAAAGGCCAAGCATGTCCCACGGCCATGTGCTGATGAGGATGCACTGTCTCCATGACCAGCACTGTTGCCTCTAGACACAGAGCCTGCTTGCCCTCTTTTATTGGCTTGTGACTGTCTGCCTCTTCTTGTTGGCCTTCCAGACATACTAATGGCCTGCAGTGAGATGTAGCTGTAGCTGCACTAAACTGGGATATATATATATATATATATATATATATATACTGATACTGCAGCTAGCAAAATCAACTGCCTGCCTGTAGTATGAGAACACCACCAATCTTCTACAGGTAGCTTTAGATGAACACTGTGCAGAGGTCGCACTACACTAACTTGTAGCTTTAGCTGAACACTGTGCAGAGGACGCACTACACCAACGTAAAAATAATGTCGCTGCCTGCGGTAGTAATAGGATCAGGAAAACACCACCAACCTTCTACAGATAGCTTTAGCTGAACACTGTGAAGAGGACGCACTACACTAATGTTCAAATAATGTAGCTGCCTGCGGTAGTGATAGGATCAGGAAAACACCACCAACCTTCTACATGTAGCTTTAGCTGAACACTGTGCAGAGGTCGCAATAGACTAACGTGTAAATAATGTAGCTGCCTGTGGTAGTGATAGGATCAGGAAAACACCAACAACCTTCTACAGATAGCTTTAGCTGAACACTGTGAAGAGGACGCACTACACTAACGTTAAAATAATGTAGCTGCCTGCGGTAGTGATAGGATCAGGAAAACACCACCAACCTTCCACAGGTAGCTTTAGCTGAACACTGTGCAGAGGTCGCACTAGACTAACGTGTAAATATTGTAGCTGCCTGTGGTAGTGATAGGATCAGGAAAACACCAACAACCTTCTACAGGTAGCTTTAGCTGAACACTGTGCAGAGGACGCACTACACTAACTTGTAGCTTTAGCTGAACACTGTTCAGAGGACACACTACACTAACTTGTAACTTTAGCTGAACACTGTTCAGTGGACGCACTACACTAACTTGTAGCTTTAGCTGAACACTGTTCAGAGGACGCACTACACTAACTTGTAGCTTTAGCTGAACACTGTGCAGAGGTCGCACTACAATAACTTGTAGCTTTAGCTGAACACTGTGAGCTAACTCACTGACTGTTCTGCCTAATCTATCTAACTTAAATCAAATGACACTGTCTCTCTGTCTCTGTCTCTCAACGCCGGAACACACACTATACAGGGCCGCCGTGCAGGCAGCCTTATATAGTGTGGGGCGTGTACTAAACCCCCTGAGCCATAATTGGCCAAAGCCAATTACGGCTCTCTCTACAGACCGCGCTGTGATTGGCCAAGCATGCGGGTCATAGTGCATGCTTGGCCAATCATCAGCCAGCAATGCACTGCGATGCCACAGTGAATTATGGGCCGCGACGCGCCACGCGAATTTGGCGCGAATGGCCCATATCGTTCGCAATTCGGCGAACGGGCGAACAGACGATGTTCGAGTCGAACATGGGTTCGACTCGAACATGAAGCTCATCCCTACTCACCATATACAGTGCAGAAGCGAAGAGCACTCAAGCCTCTACTGCAATTTTTAACAATGAAAGAGGTTACGTACAGATGGTCTTTCCCTCTATGCCTGAACTTCTCATTCCGCAATAGGGGATACGGCTTCTCTTCATTTGCGGTGTGTGAACGCCTACTGCTCCACCTAGACCTACTCTCCCAGGAGCTTCACCCCCCTCCAAACAAGGGATCCTCATCATCATTGAAAAAAGACCACCTCCAGCTAGCTCTCTACAACCCACCTGGCTGTTGCAGCACTCCAAGAGGTCCTGGGGAGGTGGTCGAAATGTGGTCTATCCTGGCTGGGCAACACGGTAAAAATGACCCTTCTTCCACGTATGCTGTATTTGTTCCACCCTCTCCCAATCCCTATAAAGAAAAAATTTATTTTGAAACGCAGTCCCAAATAGTACGGTTTGTTTGGGGTAACAAAGGCTACAGATGCACTAAAGAGGTTCTATATAGGACTAAATCACAGGGTGGCATTGGCCTCCCGAACATGTGGTGGTACTATCAGGCAGCACAACTCACCCAAATTTCCATAGTATACTCTAGGGGCCCTAAACTCGACTGGCTTTCCATGGAAAGACAAGCAGTTCCCCTGAATATGGTTGACTACCTCCTATGGAGTTATAGGACATCCAGACTGGCTATATAGTCCCCCACCCTCTCCCACTCAGTAGCTCTGTGCAACACCCTCCTTAAACATCGCTCACTGACCTCCCCCCTAAGGCCCCTGTCACATATTTTCCACAATCAAAAATTTCCCCCAGGGCTGAACATTCAAGCTTTACGCTGGTGAACCAACAAAGGCCTGTTTCGCATTGGCCATTTTATTACTCCGGCAAGCCCCCTCACTCTGAAACTTTGCAGAAAAACACTGGAGATGCCAAACTCTGAAATGTTCGATTCGCACAATCCCTATTACAAGTTTATAACAAGAAACTCCACCCAAAATGGGACTTTAAAGGGACCTAATAATATGATACAGTATCTCACAAAAGTGAGTACACCCCTCACATTTTTGTAAATGTTTTATTATATCTTTTCATGTGACAACACTGAAGAAATGACATTGTTTGCCTACAATGTAAAGTAGTGAGTGTACAGCTTGTATAACAGTGTACATTTGTTGTCCCCTCAAAATAACTCAACAGACAGCCATTAATGTCTAAACTGCTGTCAACAAAAGTGAGTACACCCCTAAGTAAAAATGTCCAAATTGGGCCAAATTAGCCATTTTTCCTCCCCGGTGTAACTTATTAGCGTTACAAGGTTTCAGGTGTGAATGGGGAGCAGGTGTGTTAAATTTGGTGTTATCTCTCTCACTCTCTCATACTGGTCACTGGAAGTTCAGCATGGCACCTCATGGCAAAGAACTCTTTGAGGATCTGAAACAAAGAATTGTTGCACTACATAAAGATGGCCTAGGCTATAAGAAGATTGCCAAGACCCTGAAACTGAGCTGCAGCACGGTGGCCAAGACCATACAGCAGTTTAACAGGACAGATTCCACTCAGAACAGGCCTCGCCATGGTCGACCAAAGAAGTTGAGTGCACGTGCTCAGCGTTATATCCAGAGGTTGTCTTTGGGAAATAGATGTATGAGTGCTGCCAGCATTGCACACTGCATCAAATTGGCCTGCATGGCTGTTGCCCCAGAAGGAACCCTCTTCTAAAGATGATGCACAGGAAATGCCGCAAACAGTTTGCTGAAGTCAAGCAAACTAAGGACATGGATTACTGTAACCATGTCCTGTGGTCTGATGAGACCAAGATAAACTTATTTGGTTCAGATGGTGCCAAGCATATGTGGCAGCAACCAAGTGAGGAGTACAAAAACAAGTGTTATTTGCCTACAAGCCATGCAGTCAAGCATGGTAGTGGACGTGTCATGGTCTGGGTTTGCATAAGTGCTGCCGGCACTGGGGAGCTACAGTTCATTGAGGGAACCATGAATGCCAACATGTACTGTGAGATACTGAAGCAGAGCATGATCCCCTCCCTTTAGAGACTGGGCTGCAGGGCAGTATTCCAACATGATCATGACCCCAAACACACCTCCAACACAACCACTGCCTTGCTAAAGAAGATGAGGGTAAAGGTGATGGACTGGCCAAGCATGTCTCCAGACCTAAAACCTATTGAGCATCTATGGGGCATCCTCAAATGGAAGGTGGAGGAGCACAAGGTCTCTAACATCCACCAGCTCCGTGATGTCGTCATGGAGGAGTGGAAGAGGACTCCAGTGGCAACCTGTGAAGCTCTGGTGAACTCCATGCCCAAGAGGGTTAAGGCAGTGCTGGAAAATTATGGTGGCCACACAAAATATTGACACTTTGGGCCCAATTAGTAAATTCTCACTTAGGGGTGTACTCACTTTTGTTGCCATTTTTTCAATTGATATAAAAACAATAAAATTATGACATGACATAACCCAACATGGCTTATTTGTTCCAAAATATAATACATAAAAAACGAACAAATTTGTTTCACAGCTTGTCGTTAATCTTCCCAAGCTACTATATACCACTTGTCTCCTTTGTTATTATTGGGACAGTTTTTTTTGTGAGTTCTGGATGACTTTGGTAAGGTGAATTTCAATGACTTTAACCGCTTCAGCCCTGGAAGATTTTACCCCCTTCCTGACCAGAGCGTTTTTTGCGATTCGGCACTGCGTCGCTTTAACTGATAATTGCGCGGTCGTGCGACGTGGCTCCCAAACAAAATTGACGTCCTTTTTTCCCCACAAATAGAGCTTTCTTTTGATCGCCTCTGCGATTTTTATTCTTTGCACTATAAAGAAAATAACAGCGACAATTTTGAAAAAACTCATTATTTTTTACATTTTGCTATAATAAATATTCCCCAAAAATATATAAAAAAAACATTTTTTTCCTCAGTTTAGGCCGATCGTATTCTTCTACATATTTTTGGTAAAAAAAAATCACAATAAGCGTTTATTGATTGGTTTGCGCAAAAGTTATAGCGTTTACTAAATAGGGGATAGTTTTAAGGCATTTTTATTAATATTTTTTTTTTTACTAGTAATGGCGGCGATCAGCGATTTTTATTGTGACTGCGACGTTATGGCGGGCATGTCAGACATTTTTGACACATTTTTGGGACCATTGTCATTTATACAGCGATCAGTGCGATTAAAAATGCACTGATTACTGTGTAAATGACACTGGC
The DNA here is from genome assembly GCA_037952925.1 of Lithobates clamitans. NCBI lineage: Eukaryota > Metazoa > Chordata > Amphibia > Anura > Ranidae > Lithobates > Lithobates clamitans. The sequence goes on from JBBGZY010000675.1 coordinate 1,635,605, forward strand.
AGTGAAGAGGTTAACCACTAGGGGGCGGGGAGGGGTTAAGTGTGTCCTAGGGGAGTGATTACTAACTGTAGGGGGATGGGCTGGCAGTGTCATTACTCTGATCACTGCTCCCAATGACAGGGAGTGGTGATCAGTGACACTCACTAGGCAGAACGGGGAGATGCTGTTTACATCAGCATCTCCCCGTTCGTCCTCTCCGTGAGGCGATCGCAGGTATCCCCACGGCGATTGGATTCCCATTTTGTGAGAAACAATGTATATAGTCCTCCCCAGGGTGAGTCAAGAAGGCATAAATCAATGAGAGAGAATGGCATACCAGTTCCCCCCTATGGCATAATGATTTGGAGCAGGCGAGTGGACGGGCAATGCCTGGAATACTGGAATGCTTGCAAAGAAAATAGCGTAATTGATATCCACCCCAGAAGTCCAAGGGAGGGTCAGTAAGATAGGCAAAATCTGAAGAGATCAAAGTCCCTGCCAATGTGAGAAAGTATAACAAGTGAGTGTAGCCTTCAGTTTTAAGGCAATGAAATTGCCCTCTGCGGAGGCTAGGAGTGAATTCGGGATTGCCCAGAATGGGAATCAAAAGTGAGGGAAGTGGAGAAACTGAGGCGATTCGGAACCTTTCCCATGTGATCTGAGGAGAGTACTACAAAGGGTAGGATGTATGCAAAGCACCCTAGGTAAGGGGGAGGCAATCCAAGGCCAACTCAAGGCTGTACTCTGTCAGTACTCCAATTTCATGGAGATCCATACCTTTGCCTAACCATGACAGTGCCAGTCAACTATCCTGGTGAGATGTATGGCCTATTAATAAGCCTGATTATCTGGAAGAGCAAGACCTCAGACACCTTATAGAGGGCTAGACTCTGCAGTGTCTGGCATGGTCTCTTGTAAGACTAGATTAAGTTCCAGGACTAGGAGGGCTGTCTCCTTTACTTCCAGCATTACTGGAGGCTACTAATGAAGGACTAAATACTACTGAAACAGAACTTTGCTTGAGAGGATTTATTCTAATATATATGCATGTGTTTTTTGGAGTATTACGCACCCTCATCCCTCTACTCAGCTGTGTTCAAGTACTGCAATAAATCTTCAAAAAAACACCCCTAGACTGACCCTGAATTTTGTTGGTGTGTTCTGGAACTGGTATCTGGGCTGACAGCCTATAAACAGGTAAGGGAGATCTGGGTTTTTTCCTGCAATTGTTTCTAAACTTACTGAACAATTTATGCTTACTATATATGGTGATACAACTGACCAAATGCATCCTTCTTCATGCTATAATTATTCTCTTTGTAAGATGTACATGATATCATTTGGTGACATCTTTTAGGCATCCTGTTAGCAATCATAATGTTATAATGACCTTTCATTCAAAATAAACTTTTATTTTACCAAGAATCATAAAAAACTTGTCAAATCTTGTTATAAAGACAGGGGCCCATTTTAGTCACTACAGATTTTCCCAGTTAGTATGCTGAGTGGTATTCTGTGAAGTAACTGGATAAAAGCCTTTCACATGTCTAGAACATGTAACATGGTTCAATCCCAACATATGTTCCTTGTCAAACCATGGAAACTTGGAAAACACATAAATTGTCAGAGTATTTCAGTGTTTATAGCCCTGGGCAGAGGTCACCCTGTGTATGGGAATGAGAAATACAGCCTGCTTAGTCCAGGTGATACATTTCATTCACAATACAGCTTGCCCTTTGTTAACAGTGACCATGACCACTTCTTCTGACGTAGGCCGTGTTAATTTTACTGTACTGTATTGTGCTGGCTTGCATAATAACTGCTAGCACTCTGATTGCAATCAGGACTTCTATATGCTCAAATTGAGCTTATTGTATGAGATTTGCTGTTTCTTCATTTAACATTATGTATGCGTAAATTTATAATTATAGGTAACAGCTGTGTATTTTAGTTTTAGTTCATGAGGCTGGCCCTTTTTATTGGTAGACTGTGTACGTTTGGCTATATTAGTCATTGCCAGCAGACAGCAAAGCTGAACTTCTGCCAGTATGACAGAATATACGAAGAAGGTTGTTGTACAAAGCATTGCATTGTACCATGGCTTCATAATATGTATAACCACACAGTAATCAGAACCAGCCTGGAAAATGACTGCATACTAGGAAATGTGTGTGTTCACAGGAAATCACATGGAGTGAGAGCTGAAGGCCTTGTTACCCACCAAAAGAAGAGTTTATTACAATGCCAAAAGCATGTGAGCTTATTTGCAAGGATAATCCATAGCAATCATCAGCAAATCATAGCAACCCCAACCCTACTGTGCTTAAATTGGTAAAGGGGTGTCTCTGATTGTTTACTCTCAGCTTAGACACATTCAGGGGAATTCAATAAAAATATAACAGCACATTTCTGGTAGTTTCCTTAAGGACATATTGCACCTAATTCAGGCAAGTTAGAAAACGTGTTTAGGGACAGAGTGTATTCTGCAAAATTACTGCATTCTACCAACGTCCTCATATTGATAGAGCCACATTGTAGGTGCAACAAAACCCCTCAAGGACTATGGAAGCAGAACTACAGTGAGATTATAGTATAAAAAAACATTTTTATTGAACAAACACAATAAAAGCATACAGCAAAATATAAAAATATGAACACCGTGGTTGGTTAGCACCATCAGATACAGCCAAGAGGCTGCCGATGCTATAGACCTGATTCAGCCCTTGTAAGTGCAGTTGATGAAACCTGACAAGTTTCGGACAATGCAGTCCTTCCTCAGGTAGAGTAGCAGGTATTGAGACTTCTGAAAACTATATATACAGCAAACATTAATTACATTACAAAAGAACCATTGTTTTACATAAAGTGGGGATGGAAAGTATTCAGACCCCCTTAAATTTTTCACTCTTTGCTATATTGCAGCTATTTGCTAAAATAATTTAAGTTAATTTTTTCCTCATTATTGTATACACAGCACCCCATATTGACAGAAAAACACAGAATTGTTGACATTTTTGCAGATTTATTAAAAAAGAAAAACTGTAATATCACATGGTCCTAAGTATTCAGACCCTTTGTGTGACACTCATATATTTAACTCAGGTGCTGTCCGTTTCTTCTGATCATCCTTGAGATGGTTCTACACCTTAATTTGAGTCCAGCTGTGTTTAATTATACTGACTGGACTTGATTAGGAAAGCCACACACCTGTCTATATAAGCCCTTACAGCTCACAGTGCATGTCAGAGCAAATGAGAATTATGAGGTCAAAGAAACTGCCTGAAGAGCTCAGAGACAGAATTGTGGCAAGGCACAGATCTAGCCAAGGTTACGAAAACATTTTTGCTGCATTTAAGGTTCCTAAGAGCACAGTGGCCTCCATAATCCTTAAATGGAAGACGTTTGGGATGACCAGAACCCTTCCTAGAGCTGGCCGTCCGGCCAAACTGAGCTATCGGGGGAGAAGAGCCTTGGTGAGAGAGGTAAAGAAGAACCCAAAGATCACCTTGGCTGAGCTCCAGAGATGCAGTCAGGAGATGGTAGAAAGTTGTAGAAAGTCAAGCATCACTGCAGTCCTCCACCAGTCGGGGCTTTATGGCAGAGTGGCCCAACGGAAGCCTCTCCTCACTACAAAACACATGAAAGCCTGCATGGACTTTGCTAAAAAACACCTGAAGGACTCCAAGATGGTGAGAAATAAGATTCTTTGGTCTGATGAGACCAAGATAGAACTTTTTGGTCTTAATTCTAAGCAGTATGTGTGGAGAAAACCAGGCACTGCTCATCACCTGTCCAATACAGTCCCAACAGTGAAGCATAGTGGTGGCAGCATCATGCTGTGGGGGTGTTTTTCAGCTGCAGGGACAAGACAACTGGTTGAAATCGAGGGAAAGATGAATGCGGCCAAGTACAGGCATATTCTGGACGAAAACCTTCTCCAGAGTGCTCAGGACCTCAGACTGGGCCGAAGGTTTACCTTCCAACAAGACAATGACCCTAAGCACACAGCTAAAATAACAAACGAGTGGCTTCACAACAATTCCGTGACTGTTCTTGAATGGCCCAGCCAGAGCCCTGACCTAAACCCAATTGAGTATCTCTGGAGAAACCTAAAAATGGCTGTCCACCAACGTTTACCATACAACCTGACAGAACTACAGAGGATCTGCAAGGAGGAATGGCAGAGGATCCCCAAATCCAGGTGTGAAAAACTTGTTGCATCTTTCCCAAAAAGACTCATGGCTGTATTAGATCAAAAAGGGTGCTTCTACTAAATAGTGAGCAAAGGGTCTTAATAGGACCATGTGATATTTCAGCTTTTCTTTTTTCATAAATCTGCAGAAATGTCAACAATTCTGTGTTTTTCTGTCAATATGGGGTGCTGTGTGTGCATTAATGATGAAAAAAAAACTTAAATGATTTTAGCAAATGGCTGCAATATAACAAAGAGTGAAAAATTTAAGGGGGTCCGAATACTTTCCATCCCCACTGTACATTCCCTGAGATAACAATAAAAATGATAAAAAATAAATAGAAAATGAAAGGAACAGTTTAAAAATAAAATAAAAAAGCAAAATTAAATAATAATAAAAAAAAAAGCACCCCTGTCCCCCAGTGCTCTTGCGCAAAGGCGAACACAAGCGTCGGTCTGGTGTCATATGTAAACAGAAATTGCACCATGCATGTAAGGTATCACCGCGAAGGTCAGATCAAGGGCAGTAATTTTAGCAGTAGACCCCCTCTGTAAGTAGTATGTAGTTTGTCACGGCTGAACGTTTGTGCACAATTTTAAAGCATGTCGTGTTTGGTTTCCATGTACTCATCATAAGATCATCTTTTTTTATTACACCAAACATTTGGGCAATATAGTGTGTTTTAGTGCATTAAAATGAAAAAAAAAAATTTCCCAAAAAATTGCGTTGGAAAAATCGCTGCGCAAATACTGTGCGAAGAAAAAAATTGCAACACCCACCATTTGGGGGTTCACAGAAATTTTCTAGCAAAAAAAATATTTTTTCATGTAAACAAAAAGTGTCAGAAAGGGCTTTGTATTCAAGTGATTAGAAGAGTGGGTGATATGTAACATAGGCTTCTAATGTTGTGCATAAAATGCCAGGACAGTTCAAAACCCACCCAAATGACCCCTTTTTGGAAAGTAGACACCCCAAGCTATTTGCTGATAAGCATGTTGAGAAAGCCCTTAGAAAGCCTGAAGGCAGTGATTGGTTTTCGGGGTCCACTACATGGTTAGACTGCCAAAAAGTCCCACACATGTGGTATCCCCATATTCAGGAGAAGCAGCAGAATGCATTTTGGGGTGTAATTCCACATATGTCCATGACATGTTTGAGCAATATATCAATTAGTGACAACTTTGTGTAAAAAAAAAAAGAAATTGTAATTTTCCCAAAACTTGTGGCAAAATATGAAATATTCCATGGACACAACATGCCTGTCAGAAAATAGCTTGAAGTGTCTACTTTCCAAAATGGGGTCATTTGTGGGGGTTTTGTGCTATCTTGACATTTCATGGCCTCTGAAACTGTTATGTCCTGTACACACGATCGGATTTTCCGACGGAAAATGTGCGATCGGAGCTTGTTGTCGGAAATTCCGACCCTGTGTGGGCTCCATCTGACTTTTTCCATCGAATTTTCCGACACACAAAGTTTGAGAGCAGGCTATAAAATTTTCCGACAACAAAATCCGATCGCGTCAATTCCGACCGTGTGTGGACAATTCCGACGCACAAAGTGGCACGCATGCTCAGAAGAAATTCGGAGACGAAAATTAGCATTCGGAATGGATATAGCATTTTCGTCACGGTGCAATGTTTGAAATTGTTTAATGCAGTGCACTCTCTTCTTCTTTATAATGCTAAAAGAATGAACTCGTTTTGCTGCTCAATATTTACACAGGCTTCTCACAAACTTCTTTCTTTATTATTTATCATGATTTTATCAATATAATATTTTGATTTGTCACATCTGAGGAAAAAATTATCAATTTTTTATTTTTGGGTTTGTATTTTTTTCAAGTCTGATCTTTTTTTTTGACCAGAATATTTTTGGGTGTGTTTTGTGTGTCAAGTTACCACAACACCATTATTATCTTGTATTATTTAATCTCAAGGAGGTTGCTTGGTGTTGGTGTCTCTTGTTAATTTTACATTGTATTTTTGAAATGTACCTGCCTCCTCACAAACTGTCCTTTTTGAATGAAAACACACACAGGCAAGTATAATTGAATCAAAAATTCCTTTATTAAGGGCTCATAACTAAACAAAGAGGGAGGCAACGCCGGAGAAACAGCAGAAATTGGCGAAGCCTTAGGCCCCCAGGGCAGACATCAATTATTTAAATGCAAAATTGGTGGCGTGAGGAGTCCATATCTAGGGGAGTACAGTCTGGTCCAGAAGTCCAAGAGATCATGAAAGCAGCAGATGACATGTATGTCCCCAGGCTGTGGTCATACAAGAGCCTGCATCTTTTGCCAGACCAGACTGAACCCAGGTCATCACTCTCTGGTCTTCCTTACACGCTTCCTTCCCGGCTGTGGCTCTGGTGTTGGAGGTGTGGCAGGAGGAGGAGTAGGACCTGGAGGAAAGGGAATGTGAGTTGGCCCCTCGACCCCTTCTGTAGAGCTTCTAAAATGACACACTCACATAAGAGGTGTTGGTCCTCCTCCATTTTCATCATTTTGCAGGCTGTTATGGCAGCAAAATCCTCTTCCACACTGTGGGGTGTTCTGAGGGCCTCAGTAGCCTTTCAAAATAGGCCTATTGCAGCCTCCTCCAGGTTACTCCTCTTCCTGCCACTTTGTCTTTGAAGGTGGAGGGGAGGGACCTGGGTATCGGGCAGCCTGCTTGGCCCGGCCACCTCCTGGCTGAGACTTCCCTGTGTATGAAAAAGGGACATCATTTTAGTTTGTGGTTCATCAATTACAATCAGAAATTAGTACTCCAAACTAACATCTATTTAACATCATTAATTTGACAACCAGAAATATTTAGAAGAATGCTATACCTTGCTCAAGCTGGGCTCCTCCACATGTTGCTGCCTGGAAGGCCCAGGTTGGACATCAGAAGCCTCAGCTGGGGGGGAAGGAAGCGTGGAAGGAAGACTGGAGAGTGCTGGCCTGGGTTCAGTCTGACCTGCCAGAAAATGCAGCCTGTCATAGTACCATAGCCTGGGGAGATAAATGTCATCTGCTGCTCCTGATGTCTGGGAATCCTGGACCTTCTTGCGCTCTCTTAGATAAGTGCTCCTCATGCCACAAATTAGGGCCTTCAAATAGGGGATGTCTACCGTGGGGATCACCGGCTTCACAAATTGCAGCAAATTATCCAGCGCTGCCTTCTTCTTTGTTTGGTTCTTATAATCGGGGTGGTTTACCTGCCACAGACAGGGCAGCTACCTGAACATATCTATGAATATGCAAATAAACTCTTGATTCTTCAAGATATCAATTTTCTCTGCAAGACACAACACAAGACAAACCCTAATGTCAGGCTAAAGTCTCCTAATCTTGTCCCAATATAGGCCTCAATCTATAAGCAGTATAGGCCCAATTTTAAATCTTACCTTCGTTATCACGATCGGCGCCTCCGATACTCCTGCCTCCGATACTCCTTCCTCCGCTCACAGATCGTACGTACTACGCACGCGTGTTACACTTTATATACACTGCACATGCGTGACACTCCGCCGCCCCTGACGTTCCTTCTATTCTATTCCCCGCCCCTTCTCATTCAGCGCAGTGGGGAAGAGCACATGGCGGAAACACAGCAGGTGCATGCTAATCACAGCAAGGAGGAGGAGGAGGAGAAAAGCCCGGAGCCAGAAACGTCCCAATCCCGGAAGAGACGATTTAAGGCATCAAATATGTCCTTTGGGGAGATGTTGGAGATGGTGGACATACTGAAGAGGGCCGACTATGATGGGAAGTATGGACCTTACCCCAACCCCAATGTCAGAAAGGTCAAGATCATGGTGAAAGTAGTCAAGAGTCTGCACCGGAATTTTGGGGTACGACGATCGAAAGATCAACTCAGGAAGCGGTGGTTGGACCTCAAATTAAGGGAGCATGATCAGTATAGAAGGATCAGGAGAGTGCTGCAAAAAAGTAAGTAGTTGTTCTGTGTTCCTATTCTTTATTTTTCTAACGTTCGTGCTGCTCCATGTGCTTTTCTTTACTGTTGTACAGTTTAAAATGGCAACTTTCATGTTCATGTGCACATTATTCGTTCGTATGAAACATTGTTCGTTTGCATAGAAAACACCATGTTTTGGACATATGCATTTGAATACATTTTTTCTAGCCTACTTCTCTTCAAATAATTTTGTTGTCTAGATGGGTTGTTAACTAGAATGAAATGCAAACTAGATTCTGTGTAAGGAGAGGACACTCAGCAGCTGTTTACACATCTGGACACAGGAGCACTAGTGTGGGACACCAGAACACCCTTTTTATTAGGGGGCCCACACAGGTGCTCCAGTGTACACTATAGGAATGTCTGCATCTGTGAAGCTTGTACAAAACAGGTAAGTATACAAGCTTGACAAAGTAAAAAAATATTTCTTCATCTTGGAACTCTGCCAAAAGAGACAATTGTACCCCACTTCCAAGCAACGTTTCATATTCCTATTTCTGTCATAAAATATCTGTGTGCTAAGTATACCTATTTTTTTTTTACATAGGGGAGACAAGACTCGGAGGACACCACTCATCCGAGGAGAACACAGACCCCCCACCTCATGAGGAAGTGGAAATCCACCAAAGCCAACAGGAGGAGGAGGGAGACGTGGTGGAAATTGTCACCACAACAGGTGAGTGTCTGCGACCACAGGCTCAGGTAAGAGATGGATGCCGGCAGATTTATAATACATGGTGTATTTTTTTTTTCTATATTTTTAGGTGATCGTGATGTTGTGGATGAAGGACATTTCACAAGTGAGAGTGCCCAGATCCTCGGGGAGATCATGGGGTGTAATAGGGACTTGGAAAACATCCAGAAAAACATCAATGATGTTAAAAACAAAATGAAGAACATCATTGATGTTTTAGGGAGAGTTTAAAACCCCTCGAAATCCCTAATGTAGTTTGCATTTTTTCCACAAAAAATTGTTGCACCTTTTTTAACATAGTCTCGAAAAGCCAAATTTTGAAGATGCACACAGTGTGAAAACATTTGCTATCTGCCATCACGGGAGATCAATGTATGCGTTTTGTGGGTGCAACCCCTTCCTCAATAATAAAGTAGCTGAGAGGAAGGGGTTTCACCCCCAAAACAAGTCCATTGATCCCCCGTGATGGCAGCTAGCACATGTTAACATTCGGCAATTTGTGTGCATCTTCAAAATTTGGCTTTTCCAGGGGTGACTTCACCCCATCTGAACGCAATATCAAACACAGTTTATAAATACTCATGTCTGATGTTGCCTTCAATTTCTAACAAAGTTGAACTTTGTAAGTTCCAGATTTGTGTATTTCTTGTTGCTTTTAAACATGCCTGTTTTACCTTAAATGGACATTTCTACTTTTATTAATGTGACCCAAAAATTGTTATACAACAAACATGTTGGTTTGTTTTAAAAACCTGTGATAAATGTACATGTGATTGTGCTTGTATTAAAAAGATTGATAATCAAGAATGTGTGGATTCTTCTTTCAATGCTCCCCAAATTGTTGGTTGGTAAAATTGTTGGCTTCCGTGACAATGGGGGTTATTTCCTAAGGGCAATTCCACTTTGCACTACAAGTGCCGTTTCAGTGCAGTCTCAAGTGCACTTGTAGTGCAAAGTGTCTTTGCCTTTAGTAAATAACACCCAACAGTGGGTTCTAATGTTACACAATCACGCCATTTTCAGGACTCCCCAAATGTATGTCAGGGTCAGCTAAAAGAAAGACAAGCAGTAAATGTCAGCAAATGTTTTAGTTGTTCAAATTTTTTTTTTTATTTAAAAAATGTCTCAGACATTGTCTGGCATATTGATGGCCCCCGTACACGCAAAGTATTCAAGGTATCTTAGACGGACCTCGCGGGCACTCAGGGGGGGCAAGCCAGGAAGGCCAGCTTCAAGCGCCATCAGGGTTGGTTCATTTACTTGAATTCCAGATTCAGGCCCAACTGAGCCAGCATAGTTCACAGAATTTCTCCATAAAAGGTTGTGGAGAACACAGCACGCCAGGATGATATGATTGAGTTTATACTCCGCCATGTGTATGGGTGTAAAAAATAGGCGGAACATTGTCTTCTGGAGGTGGCAAGTCCAAGCTGCCATTCTGGAGATGCCTGTAGAACTCCGTCTGGGCGATGACTCCACAATCTGACATCCGGCCATTCTTCCCCACGTCCACATACAGGAACTCGTAAGTAGTCGACACCACCGCCAACATCACAATACTATTGAACCCCTTGTAGTTGTAATAGTATGACCCCGAGTTGGGTGGTGGGATGATGTGGACGTGTTTCCCATCAATTGCCCCTCCGCAGTTAGGAAAGTCCCACCGCTGGGCAAAGTGGGATGCCACAGTCTGCCATTTCTGTGGGTTGGAAGGAAACTGGAGTCAAACAAGAAAATAAAATTAATCATTTTTCACATAAACGTGGAAAGCAGATTAGACACAAACATTCTTGGTCAACATCAGTATTACATTTATTTTAAGGAGTATTTAAAGACAAAGGTATAAGGTCTACCTATCAGATCCCCCCCCCTCATGGGCCATTTTGTGAATTTTATGGGGGTAGATGTTTGGGACAGGTAACCCTCTCCACTTCATTGAGAGATGAATGCCTAAATAATGTGTATTACTTTGGCCAGCCCCTCCTTACTTACACTATTGGCAGCCCACTGGACAGGTAAGAAGTGTCATAATACAAAGAGATACATACACACTGTACACATTTTAGCACATTTTTACATTCTGCTATTAGCTATCAAGATAATAATAGGATCCAAAAACTTCAAACAGTACCATTTGAAATTATTCAGGCAGGCCCTTGCACTACATGCTTTGGGGAATTCATCCATAAATCTGACCACAAAAGAGGTGGGTATAGTGTGTATGGGTTTGACAAAGTCAGCAGATAGAGGATTGGTATCAGCTGAGATAGCAGTTGGGGGGAGGGGGGTTCCAAATGATTTTGTGACCCCCCCCCAAAAAAACCTCTGGCACTCTAACAGAATTTAAAGCACAAATCACAATTTTACACATTTTAGGGATTATTTAGGGTAAAGCACTACTATGGAGCTGACAAAATAAATTGTTAAGTGACTACATGAGGTGAATATAGGCCCAGGAGAGCATGCTGGGGAGGTAAGTGAAGGAAAATATGTATGAAGGACAAAAATAAAAATTACCTAAAAATCCAACATGCATGAGGACAATGGGGACATTCACAGCATATTACAATCATGGTAATTAGGGAATGAGAAAAGAAATACAATACATTATCAAACATTAAATACAATAAAATGTGATATTAAAGGATAAAATTCTTACCTTAATATACTCCTTCTGCAGGACCTGGATGATGGCAGAACAGGTCTCCGGGATAATGATCCCCAGAGCCTAGGGGGATATGCCTGTCGAGAACTTGAGGTCCTGCAGGCTTCTCCCCGTCGCCAAGTACCGCAGGGTGGCGACTAGCCTCTGCTCCAGAGTGATGGCTTGCCTCATGCAGGTATCCTGCCTGCTGATATAGCAGCAAAGCCAACAAACGGTGAAATACGGGGTCCATCATCCTGAGAAAGTTCCTGAAATCATCAGGATTATTCTCACGGATCTCACGGAGCAAAGGCATGTGACAGAACTGGTCACGCTGGGGCAACCAATTCTTGGTCCATGAACTCCTCCCCACCCTGTTCATGGACTGGGCTTGTGTCAAGGTAAGGACCCCAACACCAAGCCCCCGCACAGCACGAACTCTACGAGGAGTACGTATACACAACATGGCTGCTCAGAACGAAGTAACAGAACGCACTGAAGAACAGCAAAGCCTGTGAAGAGCGACCTGAAAATCAGTAACGAACGAACATGAACACAATGACAAGTCAATTGTACTCGCTGCACGCACTGAAGACCAGATACAAATCCACAAGCACAAACTGAACAGCAGAAAACGATCTGAAAGCCACGAGTCTGAAAAAGCGCGAATCGTCTCTCACCAAACTTTTACTAACACGAGATTAGCAAAAGGAGCCCAAAGGGTGCCGCGCTTGGTTCTGAACTGCCCTTTTATAGTCTCGTCGTACGTGGTGTATGTGACCGAGTTCTTGGCGATCGGAAATTCCGACAACTTTGTGCGACCGACCGTGTGTATGCAAAACAAGTTTGAGCCTTGATCCTTCGGAAAAAACCCATGGATTTTGTTGTCGGAATGTCCGATCAATGTCTGATCGTGTGTACAGGGCATTATAGGTAGTGAGGAAGTAAAATCACCATTTTCCGCCCTTAGACAGCCTGAAGCCGGTGATTGGTTTTCAGGGTCCTGTACACGGCTAGGCTCCCAAAAAGTCTCACACATGTGATATCCCCGTACTCAAGAGAAGCAGCAGAATGTATTTTGGGGTGTAATATTGGCATATTTGAGCAATAGATCAGTTAGTGACAACTTTGTGTAATTTTTTTGTCATTTTTCAATCACTTGTGACAAAAAATAAAATATTCAATGGGCTCAAAATGCCTTTCAGCAAATTCCTTGGGGTGTCTACTTTCCAAAATGGGGTCGTTTGGGGGGGGGGGGGGGGTTGTACTGCCCTGCCATTTTAGCACCTCAATAAATGAGATAGGCAGTCAAAAACTAAAAGCTGTGTAAATTCCAGAAAATGTACCCTAGTTTGTAGACGCTATAACTTTTGCGCAAATCAATAAATATACGCTTACTGACTTTTTTTTTGCCAAAGACATGTGGCTGAATACATTTTGGCCTAATTTTTTTTCAGTCTTTTCCGTTTATATTGCAAAAAATAAATATCACAGAGGTTCTATTTGTGGAAAAAAAAAGGACGCAAATTTCATTTGGGTGCAGCATTGCATGACCGTGCATGCGCGTGGTCCCCGCTATCTCCTGGGACCTGTGTGTTTCCCAGGAGACAGCGCGGAGGGACGGGAAGAGGCGTAGACTCCCGTGGGAGTCTATTCCAGGAAGTGGGTGCAAATACCTGTCTTAGACAGGGGGAATAGAAGCCAAATTTCCCACCCAGCTGTATAGTGCTGATGATTAAAAAATGTTTGCTAAGACTATTCTGGCCACTACCTTGGTATACAAGGATCTGAAAACAGTTGTTACCCACAATTATGTAAGGGACGATTTGATGACTAAAGTGAGTCCATTTCTCATATTAGCAAAAAGTAGTTCCCAGAAGGGGTAAGTATCCATCATACCTGATAAGCCAAGGGTATTGATGAAAGCATATGTGTTATAATATCAGTTTTGCACAGGGTTATGGGGATTTTTGGAATGTGTTGACCTCATCCTGTGCTGAGGGGGCATACACCAGAAGGGGGTTCAAGTAAAAACTAGAAAATTAGGAAGCAACACCACGTACTTGGGGGGGGGGGGGGGAGAGGGGGTGTATCATAATATGTACTTAAAACCCTTTTGCTTCAGAGAAATTACTAGAAGTATTTTGAATAGGAGTGAGTATAATACAGTAGTTTCTCAAGGTAATTACAATTAGTTGTTTAAATACTAACTGGGATAAAAGAAAAATAGCATCCATATGGCTTAACATGCTCATATATAAGATTTAAGAGAGAGCACCCATATTTTTGAAAAAGAATAATAGAGATGTGTTACCTTATATACAGCCATGAACCATATGCCCACAGTCATCTTGCTCACTGCGGCCTAGTTCAATAAATACCTGCATCAGTAATAAGGGAGGAGGATCATCCTCCCGAAATATTGTGCAGCTCGGAATGTTAGCATCCGGACGCCATTCTGGAAGCATACAGTCAGACATGGCGTTCCGGGAGGGTCCTCCGTCACAGTGACATGTGGCGCCACCCCGCCCATGGAGGGCGGGATCGCATCCTGCGTCATTGCGCCGCCGACATGCCAGACGGCCATATCCGCATTTCATGGTGAAATGCAAGGCGGGGCAGGAGGGCTGAATCTGCCAGGGAAAGGGAGGGGCCGAGGAAACCACTCCCCAGTGGCTAGGAAAGATTCCCTCTAGTCCGTACGGGCTGAGAGGAACTTGGCACATTGGGTGATGCACAGTGTACGCTCATCCACAGCATGACCACCCAGAATGCTGAAACAGTGCCACACCTACAGCCAAAACAGACAACGGGATGTACATTTCCTTGGATATACACAGGAGGATATAGATAACAATGAGCTGCAGTAGACATGAAAAATAAAAATGACAAGGATATGGCACTTCAACAAAATGGACCTATACATACCCAGATAACATCGAAAAGGTCAATTAAAATTCACAATATATAAAAAAAGAAAAGGGGGAGAGCGGAGAAAGATATGGCTCATCATATCTTTAAAAGCAATAATGATGCACACGTCATGACCATCATAGCATATAGTTGAAAAGGGGTCATATTGTTATGCATACCTATATTGGAACGGTATATCTTTAGTTGTATAGACATATGGATATACTGTATATATGTAAAAAACATATAGATACCCGTCTTAAAATGTGTATCAAAATAGCATACATATATAACCATGCATAAGATATGGATCTTTATAGGTCAAGCTCACAACCCCCTGAGATGAAGCACTGTAGAAGGGCTTGAAATTAAATTCTTTGTTTAGACCTGGCGGTGGCTTAATGTTGTGAATCCACCTCAGTTCACGTTGCAGCAAGGTCTTATTAATGTCATCTCCCCTAGGGCTAGGATGGATGCAGTCTAGTGCCAGAATTTTGACCCTAAGGATTCATTCATTGTGTACCAATGCCATGTGTGTGCCTATTGATAGTTCTGTATCTCTTTTACAGATCCTGGCCATGTGCCGATAAATGCGCCTCCAAAATTCCAATTTAGTCTTCCCGACTTAGCAACACCAGCACTTACAGGAAAGAAGGTATTTTTGCAGTTAACATAATGTCTAGCTTTTAAAATATGTCCATTGGGGAGGATGATATGTGTTTGTGTATCCTTTAAATCACAGTATGAACATTTGCCGCATGGAGAGGTGCCTAGTGTTTTACATCCATTGTTTCTGTTTTCTCTAAACTCGCTATGCACCAGTCTGTCCCTAACTGAAGAAGCCCTTCTAAAGGTAATGGCTGGCTGTTCAGGCACAAAGGGGGCAAGTGAGAGAACGATGGTTAGTAAGTGCCAGTACTTTCCAATGATCTCTTTCACCTGTGTGTGTTGTCTAGAATATGTTGTTATAATACTAGGGATATTATCTTTTTTGATTCTCTATGAGAGAAAAGCAGATCATGGCGTGATTTCTCTTCGATCCATTTATATGCTTTTTTCAAAACAGTGTTGCAATACCCACGTTCAAGAAGTCTTGACTTAAGGGTTTTAGCTTCCTTTTCAAAATGTAGCAGTTGAGCAATTGCGCCTTGCTCTAAGGTACTGACTGTACGGTATTGATGCCAACAATGGTTTGGGATGGGAACTGGAAGCATAAAGTATTGTGTTTCCTGCTGTGGGTTTTCGAAAGAGGTCACTAGAAAGTTGACCATTAGGCTCATAACCTCCAGAAATTAAATTTCTGACTTTTTAGGGGACATAATGAATTTCAGTTTGAATTCATTGGTATTGTTTATGTGTATCATAAATTCTTTAAGAAGAATTTCTATTTCAGGCAAGAGTTTGTGCCAGTGTCGGCAACATTATTGACATGTGTGACAGCTTCACTGCTTCCACTTTAAGTACATATCGCCTTGGCAGAGACATATTCTTAAAGAATCTTCTCAGATAAGAAAACTGGCAGTACTAAAGACCAACTCTGAGCTGGCATACAGAGGTGCACCAATACACAGTGGGACATGTGCTGGAAAGCTGTAATAAATGCCACAGCTTCCAACACAGTACTGTATCCTCAGTCCCATTTAGCTGTTGGCTGGGAGATTTCATGTCTATATGTAAACAAAGGGGCTGGGAATACAGGTGATATCATTACCCAAATATGGCAACGCCCATATTTAGATTATGACTTGTCACTGGGTGGGCAGAGCCTGATGGGGAACTGAGAGACTATTTCCCTATCAGGTCCACATCACTTTTGATTAATCATGCACAGCATTGGGGAAAGTTCAAAAGCTGCTATTGAACTGAATAGTGGCTTTGAATCTTCCCACTGACATGCACTGTCAATCAAAAGTAAAGCGGACCTGATGGGGAACTAGTCTCTCAGTTTCCCATAAGGCTCTGCCTATCACTACTACAAAACTCCTTGGTATGTGCCTGTCATTGTGATGGCAAATATGCAAAAGAGATGACCGCAATCTTCAGAAAATTTGATGCTTCATAAGTTAAAATCAACGCATGACATCAAACTTCCACGATACACGAGGACAATAGCAGCATGGTTAACATGTTTCAGGAACCAAATCGCTTAATCATTGCTTGATTAAGCGATTTGGTTTGTGAAACCAAATCGCTGCTATTGTCCTTGTGTATCGTGGATATTTGATCACATACGTGGAACCCCATACGAGTGAAGCATTAAATAAGCTGAAGATTGGGAGTGCAGTCATCTCTTTGCATATTTGTCAAGTTTTCCAGTTCATGGACTGCACCGGCACCCTGCCTTCAGTTGACCCTCTGTATATCACCTGGAGCAGTGTTGCAGTCTTCCCCATTACCCTGTCATTGTGATGAGCACAGTGGCCTGGGTAGGAGGGAGTGCACTAAGGAAGGAGTGTCCAATACATAAGCACTGACAGATTTATGTATCTGTCTGTGGTAGATGCATGAATTGGGCACGAACACCAACACTTCTGGTGCTGTGCCCTGACTAAACTCTAAAGGATATCTACAACTCACTATTATGAATTCCCAAAGATTCTTTTTTACCTTCTTCATCGGTGTATAGCAATGGAAACTAAAGATAATTGAGGTCTTTTTAATTTTGGGGAGAGACATTTCTCCGACACACATAGTCAGTAAATCTAGTGTTCTGAAGCACATTCTTGCATGATTTGGAAACTTCCCAGAGTCCTACTGAAGTCCTAATTTGACCTAAACCTTTTAGTGGTAGGTTCTCCCAATTTAAAGGTGGCCTTGGCTGCAAACAAACTGAGCTTAGCTTTAAGGCCAAAGTACAATTCAAAATATCTTACAGCTGAACTAAACCCAACAATTTAACTGTTTCCAAAAGCATTTACAGTCAAGGCATGCCTTGAAGGATAACTGTCACAGTTATTCAACAGTGCTTAACAGTCAAGCCATCAAATAGCAGGTGCCATAGTTGATCACATGTGCAGTACCATGGCAACTGCAGATCAAAAAGAGGCTAACATACAGTCAGGTCCATAAATATTGGGACATCGACACAATTGTAATCTTTTTGGCTCTATACACCACCACAATGGATTTGAAATGAAACGAACAAGATGTGCTTTAACTGCAGACTTTCAGCTTTAATTTGAGGGTATTTACATCCAAATCATCTGAACGGTGTAGGAATTACAACAGTTTGTATATGTGCCTCCTACTTTTTAAGGGACCAAAAGTAATGGAACAATTGGCTGCTCAGCTGTTCCATGGCCAGCTGTGTGTTATTCCCTCATTATCCCATTTACACGGAGCAGATAAAAGGTCCAGAGATCATTTCAAGTGTGCTATTTGCATTTGGAATCTGTTCCTGTCAACTCTCAATATGAGATCCAAAGAGCTGTCACTATCAGTGAAGCAAGCCATCATTAGGCTGAGAAAACAAAACAAACCCATCAGAGAGAAAGCAAAAACATTAGGTGTGGCCAAATCAACTGTTTGGAACATCCTTAAAAAGAAAGAACGCACTGGTGAGCTCAGCAACACCAAAAGACCCAGAAGACCACGGAAAACAACTGTGGTGGATGACCGAAGAATTCTTTCCCTGGTGAAGAAAACACCATTCACAACAGTTGGCCGGATCAAGAACACTCTCCAGGAGGTAGGTGTATGTGTGTCAAAGTCAACAATGAAGAGAAGACTTCACCAGAGTGAATACAGAGGGTTCACCACACGATGTAAACCATTGGTGAGCCTCAAAAACAGGAAGGCCAGATTAGAGTTTGCCAAACAACATCTAAAAAAGCCTTCAGAGTTCTGGAACAACATCCTATGGACAGATGAGACCAAGATCAACTTGTACCAGAGTGATGGGAAGAGAGATGTATGGAGAAGGAAAGGAACTGCTCATGATCCAAAGACCTCATCAGTGAAGCATGGTGGTGGTAGTGTCATGGCGTGGGCATGTATGGCTGCCAATGGAACTGGTTCTCTTGTATTTATTGATGATGTGACTGCTGACAAAAGCAGCAAGATGAATTCTGAAGTGTTTCAGGCAATATTGACGGCGCTTCACAGTGCAGATGGACAATGACCTGAAGCATACTGCCAAAGCAACCAAAGAGTTTTTTAAGGGAAAGAAGTGGAATGTTATGCAATGGCCAAATCAATCACCTGACCTGAATCTGATTGAGCATGCATTTCACTTGCTGAAGACAAAACTGAAGGGAAAATGCCCCAAGAACAAGCAGGAACTGAAAACAGTTGCATTAGAGGCCTGGCAGAGCATCACCAGGGATGAAACCCAGTGTCTGGTGATGTCAATGTGTTCCAGACTTCAGGCTGTAATTGACTGCAAAGGATTTGCAACCAAGTATTAAAAAGGTGAAAGTTTGATGGATGATTGTTAATCTGTCCCAATACTTTTGGTTCCTTAAAAAGTGGGAGACACATATACAAACTGTTGTAATTCCTACACCGTTCACCTGATTAGGATGTAAATACCCTCAAAGTAAAGCTGAAAGTCTGCAGTTAAAGCACATCTTGTTCGTGTCATTTTAAATCCATTGTGGTGGTGTATAGATCCAAAAAGATTATAATTGTGTTGATGTCCCAATATTTATGGACCTGACTGTAGGATAGGAGCGTTTTTGTTCCACTTTAGGTTCTGTACTGATATGCACATTTGTCCATGCATCATTATGAACAATATTAGCAGCTTCTTTTTACATAATGTTAATTTGTATTTCAAGTTTACTGCTAATTGTAACTCCTTAATTAATTTACTGTTATTTCTGTGTCTTTTTTTTAAATTGTGGTGGCATTTAAACTATAATTACAACTTTCTTATTTTGGATGCTGCTTCAAATCTAAAGCTAACCTAGCCTTTAAAAGAAATACAGAGTTCTGTCCTACATAGCTCAGAGTGCTCCAAATATAAACTGGATAAAGCAGGAGGGTCACTTGAGGACAGAATCCCAGGGAAAGAAGAATGTCAGGAAAAT
This sequence comes from Lithobates clamitans, assembly GCA_037952925.1. NCBI lineage: Eukaryota > Metazoa > Chordata > Amphibia > Anura > Ranidae > Lithobates > Lithobates clamitans. The sequence continues at coordinate 1,655,017 of JBBGZY010000675.1, forward strand.
ACTAAGTGAGAACGCGTGAAGGAGGATCATGTTTGAGTTTGAAGGCCAAGAACAAAAAAAAAAAAAAAAAGTGACATACTCTGTACAAGCTTTATCTACTCTTATAGGGAATAGAGATTTTTCAAATGCATAAATACACTTGATGTGTGTCCCTAGACAACCAAGAGACAAAGCAAGTGACAGGAATCTACAACAAAAAGAACACAACATTCTTCTAATATTAACAAATTCATATTTTAGCACACAAAGTTCTGAACATATACAATGTATATATATATATATATGTATATACAAAATATTAGTAAAACTATGTAACCTTGAATTAGATATTTAAACCCAATAATTAAATCTTATACTGTATAAGCTTTAACATGTTGAAATAATTTCAAAAGTAATGTTCAGTCTTTTAAATCTGCAGCTATCCTTAATGTGGGTGTAAACCCACCACTCACCCAGTATAAACTAATGGCACAGTATTAATGTACATATACATGCAAGCCTCCTGCATGTATCCCTACCTTGCAAATATCACCCCCTTCAGCAGTAGGAGCCCCGCAAAGCTCTGGAATCAGTGGGTGGGTTTCTTTGCCGGAGTTCAATGGGCGGACTCCCCACCCACCTCTATGCTCTCCTACTCTTCAGTCACACTGATCATGCCCCATGATGAGTACATCCAGTCAAAACTCAGGAAAGGCACCACATGACTTCAGCATGCCCAATCATGCTGAGGCATGGTGCAGCCAATCCTGGGAGAGCTGGAGAAGAAAGGAGGAGGGATGGAAGCTGGAATCATAGACACTCTCTGCTCTCATGTTGTTCATGAGATAAAGAAACCGGATGTCAGTCACAGCAGTAAGGGATGTGGCGACACAAACTTATCTGTGTGTCGTTTTTTATCTTACTACAAAAAGACAAGAGGATTGCTCAGAGCTGGATTACCTCTTCATGGCAAGACTGGGCACAGATGAATTGACATCCTCTATTGTACCAGGTAAAAGTATTCATTAAACAAAAAAAATTCAGGTTTACATCCACTTTAAGATAATATGTGTTTATCCTTTCGTGAAGGTGCTTATGTAGCTACAACGTACCTCCTGTTATAGGGTATCAATGCTCTGTATCTGTCATCCTGTAACATGGGGTTTCAAAAAAGACTAAATTTGCCAGGTTAATGCACAGAAAATCCTCCCGGTGAAAAATATAGCTAGCATAGGCATGTATGCTTGTGGACAGGACTTGGCTGAAAAAAAAACAACTAAAAACAGCTATCCAGATCAGTCTATTCTCAGCCAAAGCTTTGGAGGCCCTTCCCAGACTCCATTGAACTGGATGGTTGTAGTACTAGTCTGAAATGTGTCCTTAGCCCACTAGGCTCTGCATTGTGATGCTTTTCAGACCTCAGTGTAATGTACTAGTTTGTCGCAGAGTGCTTTCTGGGTCCAGATCATTGGCACATCCTCTGGTGTGACCCAGACTCTGAAGGCTCACTTTTGAATAGGCTGTGTGGACTGAGTACAAGGAGTTACCTAATTATAAAGACAGTTGGGTGCCCTTATTATACCAATTTTCCATCAGAGTACAGTGGAAAGGTTTACATAGTTACATAGTTAGTAAGGTTGAATAAAGACACCAGTCCATCCAGTTCAACCTGAGTGAGTGTGGGTGTGTGTCTACAATTGTCCCTATTTAACTAAGATACCCATATAGCGCAGTCAATTCACACAGCACTCCACACATACATCGGTCCCTACCCTCAAGGAGCCCACAATCCAAGGTCCCCAACTCATGTTCATATACTAGGGCCAATTTTGAACAGAAGACAATTAACCTACCAGCATGTTTTTGGAGTTAATGCTGAGCGATGATGCACTTAGTTTAGAGAAGTGTCATTTGGGTTCAGTGTGGGGTAACAGCTTCAGCTACTCCTTCTTGTCAGAATTGACACAGAAACTTTCCTCTGTAGGTTTTTGCTTTCCCCCAAAAGTGATCTGTCACTGCTAGCTGTACAAACCTCCTCTGCCATGAGCAGCTGGTTCATGAGTATGCAAGATTTAGCCGAGTATCTTGAGCTATATTGTCTGCCTAGCAGCACAATATGTTGGCTCCCATACACACAGGGGGCAGTCCCACTGTAATGGGTACCTCCCTCTCATGTTCCACTAACAGCTCTGGAGTGGCCTGCAGTGCATCATTTCAAGTACTTCACAGTGAGAGCCTGGAATATTGTTCTCTGCTTGAGTCTTCAGAGTTTTCCTTTGCTCTGTCAGGTATAGTCTTTTCTTCGGTCCTCTTCCTGGACGATTTCACCACAGCTTTGAAAGACAAATTGCAACCCTGATTGGTGAGTCTGACCACAGAATCCTCAGGCGTGCCTTTTCCCTTGTATAATCTGTTTCTGATCTGCCTGTGTCCTTAGCGATGTGTCCTTTTTTTCCCCTAAAGAAGCCAGCAATGAAGTTTTGTTCAGCTGCATTTTAAACTAGATCATTTTTTTTTCTTTGTAAATACCACTTTTGCTATACTACAGCCCACCCCCAAAGTTCATACCAGATCCTTTTGACTGTGGTAAAGATTTAATAGAATGGAAGATCCTTTGTTTCAACCATGGGAGCTGAACTCCTCTATGTAGGAGAACTGAAGGGGATACATCCTAAACACTGGTGGCCACTAAATAGGAGGTAATGAGTAGGGGGAGGGGTGCTCCAGCCCCAAAAACATGGTCAGGGCCTATTATAATATACAAGAACATATTTGGGGGGCACACCATACAATGCGTTTAAATTCAAGATGGTGTTGCTATAAGACCTACAAACAGTACAAAATATTTTACAGCGCACACATACAAGAATGACATTTCCTGCAGGGCTAGTTAAAAACACCTGAACATATTCAAAAAATACGGGGGTTTGGTCACACTATATGGTCATATAGTGCTAAGCCCACTTACTGTGACAAAGTACCCCGAATTAGTGGGTCCTACACTAGTAATAGAATATAAGATCCTTTGTCTCAACCATGGGAGCTGAACTCCTCTATGTGGGAGAACTGAAGGGGATACATCCTAAACACTGGTGGCCAATAAATAGGAGGTAATGAGGAGGGGGAGGGGTGCTCCAGCCCAAAAAACTTGGTCAGGGCCTATTACAATATACAAGAACATATTTGGGGGGCACACCATACAATGCATTTAAATTCAAGATGGTGCTGCTATAAGACCTACAAACAGTAGGGGTATTTTGTCACAGTAAGTGGGCTTAGCACTATATGACCATATAGTGTGACCAAACCCCCGTATTTTTGGAATATGTTCAGGTGTTTTTAACTAGCCCTGCAGGAAATGTCATTCTTGTATGTGTGCGCTGTAAATTATTTTGTACTGTTTGTAGGTCTTATAGCAGCACCATCTTGAATTTAAACGCATTGTATGGTGTGCCCCCCAAATATGTTCTTGTATATTGTAATAGGCCCTGACCAGGTTTTTTGGGCTGGAGCACCCCCCCCCCCTCCTCATTACCTCCTATTTAGTGGCCACCAGTGTTTAGGATGTATCCCCTTCAGTTCTCCCACATAGAGGCGTTCAGCTCCCATGGTTGAGACAAAGGATCTTCCATTCTATTACTAGTGTAAGACCCACTAATTCGGGGTACTTTGTCGCAGTAAGTGGGCTTAGCACTATATGACCATATAGTGTGACCAAACGACCGTAGTTTTTGAATATGTTCAGGTTTGGTGTTTTTAACTAGCCCTGCAGGAAATGTCATTCTTGTATGTGTGCGCTGTAAAATATTTTGTACTGTTTGTAGGTCTTATAGCAGCACCATCTTGAATTTAAACGCATTGTATGTTTTTTCCCCCCAAATATGTTCTTGTATATTGTAATAGGCCCTGACCAGGTTTTTTGGGCTGGAGCACCCCTCCCCCTCCTCATTACCTCCTATTTAGTGGCCACCAGTGTTTAGGATGTATCCCCTTCAGTTCTCCCACATAGAGGAGTTCAGCTCCCATGGTTGAGACAAAGGATCTTCCATTCTATTACTAGTGTAGGACCCACTAATTCGGGGTACTTTGTCGCAGTAAGTGGGCTTAGCACTATATGACCATATAGTGTGACCAAAGCCCCGTATTTTTTGAATATGTTCAGGTGTTTTTAACTAGCCCTGCAGGAAATGTCATTCTTGTATGTGTGCGCTGTAAAATATTTTGTACTGTTTGTAGGTCTTATAGCAGCACCATCTTGAATTTAAACGCATTGTATGTTTTTTCCCCCCAAATATGTTCTTGTATATTGTAATAGGCCCTGACCAGGTTTTTTGGGCTGGAGCACCCCTCCCCCTCCTCATTACCTCCTATTTAGTGGCCACCAGTGTTTAGGATGTATCCCCTTCAGTTCTCCCACATAGAGGAGTTCAGCTCCCATGGTTGAGACAAAGGATCTTCCATTCTATTACTAGTGTAGGACCCACTAATTCGGGGTACTTTGTCGCAGTAAGTGGGCTTAGCACTATATGACCATATAGTGTGACCAAAGCCCCGTATTTTTTGAATATGTTCAGGTGTTTTTAACTAGCCCTGCAGGAAATGTCATTCTTGTATGTGTGCGCTGTAAAATATTTTGTACTGTTTGTAGGTCTTATAGCAGCACCATCTTGAATTTAAACGCATTGTATGTTTTTTCCCCCCAAATATGTTCTTGTATATTGTAATAGGCCCTGACCAGGTTTTTTGGGCTGGAGCACCCCTCCCGCTCCTCATTACCTCCTATTTATTGGCCACCAGTGTTTAGGATGTATCCCCTTCAGTTCTCCCACATAGAGGAGTTAAGCTCCCATGGTTGAGACAAAGGATCTTCCATTCTATTACTAGTGTAGGACCCACTAATTCGGGGTACTTTGTCACAGTAAGTGGGCTTAGCACTATATGACCATATAGTGTGACCAAACCCCCGTATTTTTTGAATATGTTCAGGTGTTTTTAACTAGCCCTGCAGGAAATGTCATTCTTGTATGTGTGCGCTGTAAAATATTTTGTACTGTTTGTAGGTCTTATAGCAGCACCATCTTGAATTTAAACGCATTGTATGGTGTGCCCCCCAAATATGTTCTTAGAAATATAGTTCTGACCTGGAAAATCGAGGAAAAACAAATACAATTTCTCGACCTTGAAATTAGTATTGAAAATAACAAACTAATCACTAACACACATTTCAAAGAGGTTGCGAGAAATAGTTATTTACCTATTACCAGTTGTCACCATAAGCCATGGTTGTTTAATATTCCAAAGGGCCAGCTAGTCAGAATCAGACAAAATTGTACCAAAGACTCAGATTTTAAAACCCAGGCTGACTTAATTGGCAAAAGATTTATTGCGATAGGATACACCTCAGAATTTGTTAGTAAACAAATCCAATCAGTACAATCTTTGGATAGGTGTCAAATGATCCATGGTGATAAGAAACGATAACCACTACTGGAAGCACCAGCCCTGGTCCTTTATTTTAATGTCCAGCACAAAGACATAGAAAAAATACTCATGAAACACTGGCATATTTTGAAAGGCGACAAACACTTAAAAGTGCCTTATCAGACAAACAAGTTATTATATACAAATGTGCCACCACACTGCAGGATCTGATTGTAAAAAATGTAGTGGACCCTCCCACAAGACCCCATTTTCTTTTTTTAATGGAAAAGGTTTCTTTCCATGCAAATACATGTCAACATTCAAAAAAATTTCAAGGAAAAAAGAATGAATTTTTGGCAACTAGCACAGGACATACATATCCAATTAAAGATTTCATTAGTTGCCACACAGAAGGGGTGGTGTACGTTCTACAATTTTCTTGTAAACTACAATATGTAGGAAAAACAAAAAGAGCATTGAAAGTCAGATTTAAGAACATGTCCAAAACATCATGAAAGCTTTTCCAAAGCACAATGTATCGAGGCACTTCGCCGCAGTCCATAATAGTAATCCAGCTGAAATGACCTTCTGGGGTATAGATAGATACCACAAATCTTGGAGGGGCGATCATAAAGTTTGGAGTATTAGTCAGAAAGAATCTCAATGGATCTTTTAAAATGAATCCACTTGTCCCTAATGGGTTAAATATAGACTTTGATTTAAATTGTTTCATTAGTGATTATTAATTTTTACTGGTATTGTGAACCTTTTACTGAACTTCCGGCACGCTTACTATTTTATAACTTTAGCTCGTTTTTAATTTTCCCTCCCTGTATGGCCTTTTAATTAATCTATTTTGCTGATCTACTCAGTCTATTTGGACATGTATTGTCACTCATTTTTATAATCTGCTACAGCAAGTCATCAGTGATTTCAACACTAGTGCCATCGGTTAGATGCAATTACCTATATTGCCACAAGATGTCAACAGTGAGAGAGTCCCTTCACTCCGTCCCGATGTGATACTATTTTTAGTTAATGAGCCAGCCCCCTGCTTTTATATTTTGTTTTATATAGTATATTTTACATATATTTTTTATTAAAGTAACCTTATTTATTCTATGGTGAATAGCGTTTTTCACATCCTTTACTTGACCGCTACATATCAACACACTTATGAGCCTTTGGTCTCCATCAAAATGGCTATTCTACCACTTCCTGTTCAACTAGTATAAATGAACTGATTGCCCATCCAATCAGAATCCCTGAGGAAGTCACGAGGTACGTGACGCAACGCGTAGGACTGACGTACTAGACACAACCGGAAGTTCACACCTTTTGACCTGGTTGTTTTTGTTGCGGACCGGAAGTGATGTACTAGGTAACGGCGATACGCCGTTCTGTTGGCTGTGCGTTACCTTTTCATTTCCCTGTACAGCTTTTTTATTTATTAAACTCTGGTCTATGGTACTACATGATTGGAGGCCCCCTTTTGTTCTTCTTTTTTCTACATGCTCATCCGGACCCTGATGCAAGCCTGATCCGTCCCCACATCTGTCATCTATCTTCCGGATGAAACCGCTGCTCTCAAACTATCATCCACTCACCATGATTGTTAAGGCATTTACCCATAACTTTTAAGGTAAGGGCTCTGTGAGCACATATTTCAGCTGTCATTTCATCACGTTTTCAATTTGTTGCATCCACTGAGAAGATTCATGAACGGCTCTTTACCATTTTGTGGACTTATTATATCATATACATTTTTTTCTATCACTCATCACGATTTAGTCACGATTGGACATTGTTATCTCGTCCACTGTACTCCATATATAACCATTTTTTGAGACACATTTTAATCATGTTTCCTTGATTGTTTATTAACATTTTTGTCAAGAGCCTTTACTTAGCTATTCAGCACTGGGACTTTTTTCACTTTCAATTTTTGATCTGCAAATTTTTAAAGAAAATTTTTTATTTTATTTTATTTCTTGATGCACTCATTGTAGCAATTGCTCATTTAGAATGTGTGAAGTGTTTTGGCACCTTTTTACTGAGATTACCAAAATAGTGAGCTGCAACGAGGCAAGGATTAGCGATATAATACCTCTCATGTTCCTCCTGGAGCACACACTCTATTACCTGATAGACCGGGCACTGGAAGAACAGCAGCAGAAGAAAGGGGAAGACTTGCTCTTGTCTCAGGGCCAGCTGGAACATTTGGCTACTGCCTCCATCCATGTGAGGCAGAAGCAACAGAAGGCCAAGGAATACAAGGAGGCTTGGGGTGCTGGCAGTGGGAGGGAAATGGAACTGCTTCAAGGTTGATGTTTAACCCCTCTAAAACCCCAGGTGTTGTACTTGTGTGGGGTGAGATCCCTGATACAAGAGTAAAATGGCCAATCTACTACCACCATCCCAGGGGGAGTGCAAAATGCGGCATTAGGAGGAGGTGCTGCATAACAACCTCTTTTGTAGCAGAATCCCAGCTGATGACCAATGTGCCTCAAATCCTCTGATCCCTGAAAGGAGGAGCCATGGTGGTGACTGTGTTAGACAATCTCCTGTGTATCTGGGAATTCCATATAGCAGAGCAGCCATTTCACATTCAATTTTCAGCAATTCTTCATCTATGCTTTTAATGATATAGTTACTCTCAGTTATTGTTTATATATTTACATTATTGCAGGTACTGATATAGCTCACAATCAGAAAAAGGAAGATGTGCACATAAACTGAAATACTTCTTTAAACACTTGCTTTTTTAAAACAGAATATTGAAGTCATTTGAGCCACTGCTTAAAATTGTTCACCCCCTTACAGTGACTAAAATGGATAACATCTTGATTTTATTTTCTGATGTACAAATAACTGTTAGCTATGTTCTCCATATGCTCTACAGGAAATATTGTAAACTGATTTACCAGTTGTATGTGAAAATATCATATGAGTAAAGGATTCCACAGTGTTTATAGTATAAACATCCATTATGATCTATTTCCTTGAAGAGTGTGCTTGGCAGACACAGAAACTAAACAGAGCAAATTGCCTGTTCAGTGGTATATTCATGAAACTGCTAAGTATGGAAGAGAACCTACAAATCACACACCCTTTTGTGTGCAAAATTTTAGTACACAATTCTGGTATAATAAAAATAATAATGAATTGGCAAGGCAAAAATACTAAATTATCAAGCCATTTGTTGGACACTACGTACTTACAAGCTACCTCCGTAAAACCATTGTTTTTGTTACTGTGAAATTTGGCTTCCTAGATTGATCTACAGCCGCATCTCATCCTGAAAACCTAAACAATGACTACAAATTGCCTAAACATCTCACTTCAACCCCCCAACCCCCCCCCCCACAACACCACCACCACACTTTTACAGCAAATGATATATGACACTGCTTTAGTGACATGTAGTAAAGAGAGCAGATATAACTTGGTGCCAATCACCTGTGCTTGGCTATGTCTCTCTGTTTAACACTCAATACCATTAAAACCATCATTTGACGATTCAGCTAGAATGTAAGGATGTTTAGGCTATACAGAAGGATTATGTTTGAAGTTCATACATAAAAAACACACTAATTTACCCCAAAAATATATTTTATTGTAAGAAAACAGATGTCAACCAGGTACACATGGAATTGTAAAACAAATCAATAGATTTGCCCTTGTTAAACTTGAACAAAGATTTGACTTTTGTTCTTTAAAGTAATATTTGGTGTATATTAAATTGGTTCTGTGGTATATTTTTGCTGCATTTTCACTTTGTTCTGGAAGACTATTCTTTGGAACCAATTGTGTAAGGAAACAATTTTAGCACATCTTTTTTACGAGTCAAGTAAATTAGAAAAATTTGTAATTGTGATCTAGGCTTATGATAAGTAACCAAAATAACAGACACATGTTGTAAAGGCGGGTTGTATTGAGGGGTATGGTTTATCCCAAGTAATTGTGTATGGAAAGTGTATGGGCAGATCAAGATGGGGCTATACAATGTCTCAATTTTAAAACTGAACTGTTGGAAGATATGATTTACTGTCTATGTCAAATATTACAGCCAATAGTGATTACACTATTTAGTGACTTTCTGGATGGTTATGAAGCATAACCTGATAATGGAGCTACCTACAGTAAATCATTTACAAAGCACCATTTTCAATAGCATATTACAAGGCACATGGGAGAAAATTACAGTACTTTGAAAAATGGTATGCCACAGAAAACATGAAGCATTCACGGTATTTTGCTACAGCAGATGAAAAGCATAATTCACGTCAATTATCTATTATAAAGCTAATGAAAAGGTCCAGTGTTTGATGTTATGAACTTCCATTAAATGAGCACCTGAACTCTTCCAACTGATCGGAAAACATCTCTATCAAATAGTTGAAAGGGCAAAATGAAAAAATAGAATCAGTCAACAGCAGTGGTCCCCAACCAGCAGCTCGTGAGCTACATGTAGCTCTTAGCTCTCTTTGACATTGCTCATGGCATGTTTTTGTTACTTTTGTTCAGACTATATAGGGTCTTTAAATGTGAACACAACTTGACTTATGTATTCCCATTAAAAATGAATTTGTCTGAATTTAAAAGAACCGCAGCAGTTCAGAGCTTATCTATTCACAAATGAATAAAACAAAATGGCTCAATTACCACAAAGTAAAATAACAAACAAACAAGGCTCTATGCTCATTTAAAATAATTTTCATAATGCATGTCATATATTACTGTAGCAAATAAATACACATTTACAGTTTACTGGGCACTATAGCAAAATACCTCCAAATACTTACAAACTGCAAAACAAATATTGATGAATGTGGTAGATGATAAAGCCATACTTAGTTTTGATTGGTTGGGTATAATACTTCAAATAAACCAATTAGGGTTTACCCAGGCATCTTTTTTTACCTTAATACATTTCTTAAATTTATGTTACAGAAATCCGAGCCAGATTTTATAGAAATACTCAGATAGCTTATAACAATAATTTGCAATGATAATTAACCTTTTTGGTAAGTTTCAAAGCTGTTTCTAAATAAATATATACAATATATCCCAAGTTACTGTGCTTTAAATATTTCATTGATGTGTTTCATATCAAGCATCATTATTAATATTTGCATTATATATTAGCAATGCCTTCTGTGTTACATGTTTCAATATCAGGCAATTGGTTTCGTAAATGTTTTTGTAAAATTAATGGATGGGCTTAAAATCATGTTGAGCCCTAAGTACACAATCTTTGAGTTGGGATGCAAAGAAGGGTTCCACTGTAAATGAATGGACTTAAAAATATGTTAAGCCATTGGTGGAAAAAAGTGTGTGCATTTGCGGTATTTAGATTTTTTTATTTACTATGTTTCTGTTTTGCCCCAAAACAATGGGAAGCTGACATTTGAGGTCCTAAAATACTATACTGACACTCATTCCCAGTGTAAATAGGTATAAGCACTCCTATATTAAAGTGTATGTAAAGACATTTTTATTTTAGTTTTGGATAAAGTATGGAAACTTAGACCCTTTGTGAAGTCTTTATTGCTGTCTCCTCGGGGGGGTTACCACTCTATTTGTCCTAATGACCACTGTCACCAAGACAGGGAGTGAGAGGAAATTCAAGTTTTTTAGTTGTCAACAAAGCAAGAAGTGTGAGGAAATGCTCCAAAAGAGATACATATTCTTGTACTAACTTTCTAAGATGGAAATTATGTTCACTTTGGAGAGACTTCCTCCCATTTCCTGTTGTTACATAGCCACAGCTTATATAGCCACAGCGCCAGAAGTACAGTGCTAAATCAGCAGGTTTGTAACATTTTACAAACCTTCAAAGAAGAAATAGGAGTTTTATGTTTGTAAAATGTTACAAACCTGCTGAGCTAGCACTGTACTTCTGACGCTGTGGCTATGTAAGCTGTCACTGTCACACAGGGAAGTGATCATGTCCTTCGTCACTCCTCTCCCCTTGTTTATTCACAGAACAAATGGTATTCTCTGAATGGTTCCCAGAGTCAAAGGAATTCTGTGAATGGACAAGGGGAAAGTAGGGGCAGAAAAATGTCATGATCTCTTCCCAGAAGTACAGGGCTAGGTGTAGTGTCCAGCATATGCAATTTAATTAGTTGCACAATAAATAGAAACAATCTGTACAATTAACACATCTGTCCAGAGGTAACTTTTTTATATTTAGGAATTTGTAAATATGTCTGTGCCTGGAGTTCCAACTTACCCTGCTTTACTCAAAACTAAAAAAAAAAAGTTTTGGCTATACATACACTTTAAGCTATGCTGTGTCAAACTTTAAAAGTTATAAATATTTAAATTATATTACATTGGGCTACATTTGGTTGTTACTCCTTTTATTTAGCCTGCTTTGAAACAATTGTCAGCATGTTTGTAAAATTTCTATGTCTAATCAGCATTCACAAATGTTGGTTTGTCCTTTATTGGATTAAACTACACTATGTGAACCGCTACTTATGTACAAAACTCATATAGTGGTCTTAATTTCAGACAGAGACCATTACAGTTGTAGAAGGTTAAAGGCTCATTCACATGGAGGCTCAGCCCTGTACAGTGTGCAGAGCAGTTGGTTTATCTTACTTGTACTAGCATTAAGCTGCATGCAGGCAGCTTATATAAGTCAAAAGATATGCATCAGCTTTACGGACTCAACTGCACAGCTGAGTTTCACCAGTAGGCAGGGACAGGTACATGGCCCAGGATGTACAGGGTCTGCTTCAGGAGGAGTAGTGTAACCGCTGTGCTGGTCAATACAGTAAGTCCATACAGCTAATGTGTATTTATTGATTTATGTAGGCTGCCTGCATGCAACTCAGTGCTAGTACAATAAAATAAACAAACTGCTGTACTAAAGTTGATGTAGCTATTAACACATTTTATGGAGAGTTATGTATTAGTATACAAATGAATTTATCAATGTGAATGGTTTGTAAAAACAATTATTAAATAAAGAACTAACACAATGACTTGGGATTTATCTGTATATATCATTTCTTTACAGCTGTGCACTTTCATTATTTGAGGCTACAATATATTTAAATTACTATAACCAAAGCTGGCATTTTCATAAAACAAAAAGAAATATAAAACATTACCACTTCTACGTTATTTTTTCCTGAAACAGTCACTGTGCAGGGGTGAGACAAAAAAAGAGAGTGGTCCATTAAAATCAGTCACTTCCTCCTTAAAGATTTCAATATGAACACATACTCAGTTGGATAAATAAAGGACCAAATGTGGTTGTTCTGCTCTGAGTTTGAATGTGCTCTTTAGATTAAGAGATGTCTAACTGTAGTCTCATTCTGAGAGTCTCCCCCAGCTCCCCTAGGAGGTAGTTGTCTTCGTGTTTCTCTTCCAGTTTAGTGAAGTCACTTTTCTTATACAGAGGGATGCTGATTATACCCAGTGTGTAAGTTCCTGGCTGTATATTCTTATGAGTTGCATGGAGGTAACTAAGTCCATCCCTTTGGTTTATACGGAAGATGGTGTTATTGCCTTGAGATATAACATAGCGTACGTGGTTGGTAAGGGCTTGGATTGCCGGAACAATTTCCAGGATGTGGTTCTTTGTATTGAGTTCAGAGATGTTTATCTTTATCTTCAATGGTTCCTCTATATCCAGACTCTTCAGACTTATCTTTTCATCCTGTGTAAGCAAATTATAATATTATAATTGGGCAAGAAATGTGCAAACAGTATAACTAGGTGTCATACCTAAAGAGGCATTGACTTTAACCACTTGACAACTGGGCACTTAAACCCCCTTCCTAACCAGAACAATTTTCAGCTTTTGGTGCTCTCACATTTTGAATGACAATTACTCAGCCATGCAACGCTGTATCTATATGAAATTTTTGTCCTTTTTTTCACACAAATGGAGCTTTCTTTTGGTGGTATTTAATCACCGCTGGGTTCTTTATTTTTTGCGCCGTAAAAGAAAAAAGACCGAAAAATCTGTAAAAAAATGCATTTTTCTTCATTTCTGTTATAATATTTTGCAAATTAGTAATTTTTCTTCATATATTTTGGCCAAAATTTATACCGCTACATATCTTTGGTAAAATTAACCCAAATCGGTGGATATTATTTGGTCTTTGTGAAAGTTATAGAGTCCAAAAGCTATGGTGCGAATATTTGAAAATTGATCACACCTGAAGTACTGACGGCCTATCTAATTTCTTGAGACCCTAACATTCCAGAAAAGTACAAATACCCCCCAAATGATACCTTTTTGGAAAGAAGACATTCCAAGGTATTTAGAAAGATGCATGGTGAGTTTTTTGAAGTTGTCATTTTTTCCCACAATTCTTTGCAAAATCAAGGTTTTTTTCTTACTTTTTTTTTTTTCACAAAATTGTCATATTAGCAGGTTATTTCTCACACACCACATATGCATACCACAAATTACACCCCAAAACACATTCTGCTATTACTCCCGAGTATGGCGATACCACATGTGTGAGACTTTTACACAGCGTGGCCACATACAGAGGCCCAACATGCAGGGGAGCACCTTCAGGCGTTCTGGAGCTTCCAGGCCAATTCTGACATTTCTCTCCTACATGTAAAAATCATCATTTATTTGCTAGAAAATTACATAGAACCCCAAAACATTATATATGTTTTTTTAGCAAAGACCCTAGAGAATACAATGGCGGTCGTTGCAACTTTTTATCTCACACGGTATTTGCGCAGCAATTTTTTTAACGCTTTTTTTTGGGAAAAAAACTGTTTTGTGCTTTACAAAAACCAAAACAGTAAAGTTAGCCTAATGTTTTTGCATAATGTGAAAGATAAAGTTACACCGAGTAAATAGATACCCAACATGTCACCTTTCAAAATTGCACGCGCTTGTGGAATGGCGCCAAACTTTGCTACTCAAAAATCCCCATAGGCGACGCTTTAAAATTTTTTACTGGTTACATGTTTTGAGTTACAGAGGAGGTCTAGGGCCAAAATTATTACTCTCGCTCTACCGATCGCAGCGATACCTCACATGTGTGGTTTGAACACGGTTTTCATATGTGGGCGGGACTTACGTATGCGTTTGCTTCTGCATGCGAGCACGCAGGGACAGGGGCGCTTTAAAAATTTTTTATTTTTTTTTTATTGTTCATTTTACTTTATTTATTTTAGTTTGATGCTTTTTTCCAAAAAAAAAAAATTTTGACCACTTTTATTCCTATTACAAGGAATATAAACATCCTTGTAATAGGAATATGGCATGACAGGTCCTCTTTACAGTGAGATATGGGGTCAATAAGACCCCACATCTCACCTCTAGGCTGGGAAGCCTGAAATAAATAAAAAAAAAAAACGATCCTGGCTTCGATCGTAGCGGTGAGTCGGTAGAAGCGCGGGAGGGGGGGACATCCCCTCTCGCCTCCCGTAAGAACGATCAAGCAGTGGAACAGCTGCTATGGTCATTCTCATGGTGTAGGGAATCGCCGGCTGAAAAAGCCGATATCTGAATGATGCCTGTAGCTGCAACCATCATTCAGATATCTCCGCACAAATTCAAGGACGTTGTATGACGGCCGGTGGGCGGGAAGTGGTTAAAACGCATTTTTTTTTTAACACAAAGTTGTCCATTTATACAATATTTCTACCACATAACATGTACATACCAAAAATGACACCCCAAAATAGATTCCCCTGCTCCTCCTGAGTACGGCGATACCACATGTGTGAGATTTCCACAGCCTGGCCACATACAGAGGGCGAGTACAGCTGAGCATGGCTCGGTATGGCGGGGTATTGCGGAGTATGGCGGGGTATGGCGGGGTATTGCGGAGTATGGCGGGGTATTGCAGAGTATGGCGGAGTATGGCGGGGTATTGCGGAGTATGGCGGGGTATTGCAGGGTATTGCAGGATATGGCGGGGTATGGCGGGGTATTGCGGAGTATGGCGGGGTATTGCGGAGTATGGCGGGGTATGGCGGGGCATGGCAGAGTATGGCGGGAGCATGGCAGAGTATGGCGGGGGCATGACAGAGTATGGCGGGGGCATGACAGAGTATGGCGGGGGCATTGCAGGGTATGGCGGGGGCATTGCAGAGTATGGCGGGGGCATTGCAGAGTATTGCGGGGGAATTGCAGAGTATTGCACAGCATTGCAGACAGGGCCGGACTGGCTTGCCGGGATACCGGGAGATTTCCCGGTAGGCCGCCTGAGTTGCTGCGGCTGCAGTGCTCCCCTCCTGCTCCTGTGTGTCACGGAGCTGGCTGGGTCTGTGTTCGGCGGCCGCGCTGTAACATGGTCCCGCCCCCCTAGACCGGCTCGTGTGATAGTGGATAGAATCAGTGTTCCGCCTATCACACGAGCCGGTCTAGGGGGGCGGGACCATGTTACAGCGCGGCCGCCGAACACAGACACAGCCAGCTCCGTGACACACAGGAGCAGGAGAGAGGGATACTGTACATGCCCGCCCGTACAGTCCGCCCTGCGTGCCTCAGCCTGTATAGGAGGATCGGCGGGGGGAGAGGAGGGGGGCCGCATATAGAGGAAATGAGCTTTCTATATTCCTCCATGCAGCCGCTGAATACTTGCAAGAGGGAGAGGAGGAGAATCAAGTATTCAGCGGCTGCATGGAGGAATATAGAAAGCTCATTTCCTCTATATGCGGCCCCCAGCCGATCCTCCTATCCAACTTCTTTTACTGGCCCCCCCAGTTCCTCTTGTGCTCCCCCCCATGCTCTCCTCCCCTCACCACACTCTCCAGCCCCCCCCCCACAGTTCTCTCCACCCCTGTTTTTTCTGCCCCCCTGCTCTCCAGCTCTCCCCATCCTACTCTAGCCACCATCCCAGTGCTCTTCACTCCCCCAGTGCTCTCCACCCATGTTCTTTCTCCCCCCCCAGTGCTCTCCAGCTCTGCCCATCACTCTCCAGCCCCCACCCCAGTGCTCTCCGCCCCCCACAGTGCTCTCCAGCCCCCCATTCTCCGCACCCCTGTTTTCGGTCCCCCCGGTGCTCTCAAGCTCCACCCATCACTCTCCAGCCCCCACCCCAGTGCTCTCCGCCCCCCACAGTGCTCTCCAGCCCCCCATTCTCCGCACCCCTGTTTTCGGTCCCCCCGGTGCCCTCAAGCTCCACCCATCGCTCTCCAGCCCCCCCGTGCTCTTTTCCCCCCGTGCTCTCCACCCCTGTTTTTTTTTGGCTCCCCCTCCAGTGCTCTCAAGCTTCCCCCCAGCACTCTCCGCTCCCCACCCCTGTACTTTCCACTCCCCCCTGCATTTTGCCCCCACCCATGTGCTCTCCAACCCCCGCCATTGCTCTCCAGTTCACCGTGCTTTCCACCCCTGTTCTTTCTGGCCCCCACTGGTGCTTTCAAGCTCCCCCCATTGCTCTCCACTCCCCCCTGCTCTTTGTACCCCCCAGTGCTCTCCACCCCTGTTTTTCTGCCCCTCCCCCAGTACTCTTCGCCACCCCACACTCTTAGCCCCCACAGTGCTCTCCACCTCTGTTCTTTTTGGACCCCCAGTGCTCTCAAGTCCCCCCCCCCAGCGCTCTCCGCTCCCCATCCCTGTGATTTCCACTCCCCCCTGCTCTTTGCCCCCACCCATGTGCTCTCCAACTCCGCCAGTACTCTCTGCTCCACCTTCTTTCCAGCTCCCACCCAGTGCTCTCCACTTCCCCAGGACCAGAGGACAGGCTGACTGGGGCTGGAAAATGAGGATGGCTGAAGGTGCAGGTGACCAGGGACCACTCCATCTCACAGCAAACAGATCCTCTGGAAGGAGCACTGTCCCCATCCAAAATGAGAACAGACCCTGCCTGCTGTTGGCCATCATGGATATCCTGCTGGCATGCAAGGTACCGTACCAAGCATCAACAACACACCTTCCCACAGACAGGGACTGCTGACTGGGCCATGGGGCACAGGAGGGGCTGCAATGATGGGCACAGTGAAGCTGCATTCCTGGGCACAGTGAGACTGCATTCACGGGCACAGTGAGACTGCATTCACTGGCACAGTGAGACTGCATTTGATGGGCACAGTGAGACTGCATTTGATGGGCACAGTGAGGCTGCATTGATGGGCACAGTGAGGCTGCATTGATGGGCACAGTGAGGCTGCATTGATGGGCACAGTGAGGCTGCATTGATGGGCACAGTGAGACTGCAATGGTGGGCACAGTGAGGCTGCAATGGTGGTCACAGTGAGGCCGCATTCATGGGCACAGTGAGACTGCATTCACGGGCAGAGTAAAGCTGCATTTGATGAGCACAGTGAGGCTGCATTTGATGGGCACAGTGAGGCTGCATTGATGGGCACAGTGAGGCTGCATTTGATTGGTACTGATGAGGCTGCATTTGATGGGCTCTGGTGAGGCTGCATTTGATGGGCACTGGTGAGGCTGAATTGAGCTCCTGAATCATGTCTGCAGTCACTGACCATCTCCTGTATCATGTCTGCAGTCTCTGACCATCTCCTGTATCATGTCTGCAGTCTCTGACAATCTCCTGTATCATGTCTGCAGTCTCTGACAATCTCCTGTATCATGTCTGCAGTCTCTGACCATCTCTTGTATCATGTCTGCAGTCTCTGAGGGAGTCTGCAGAGGAGTTAAGAGTGGGAGCACCGCTGGGATGGGGGTCATGGGAGAAGTCAGACAAGTGTGGACTGTGGAGAGGAGACTATAGGATAAAACCAGAGCCACCGAGCTGGAGCCGACTGACTGAGCCCTACACGGTGCACCTGAGAGGAGGTCAGTGACAGCACCGCTAGGCCAGTCTGAAGGGGGGTCACTGATGTAAGGGGGGAGTGAATACGATAATGTAAGGGGGCACCGATATAAAGCACAGCCTTATATCAGTAACCCACCCCCCCTTACCTTAGTGTATTCTTTCTGCGGAAGGTGGTTTCCCCCCCCCTCCCACGTTCTGAGTTCCTGGGGTCCCCCTTGATGATTGATCACTTACCACTTTTAACTGGAATTTGCTTATATAAAGCCCTATGTGATTTCATATCTGTCTTATCTATATATAATACACTCTTCAAATGTGCATTTTATGGTTTTCCCTTTCATGAACAAGAAATCAATGATGTTATGCTGTTGCGGTGGTATAATAATGCTGTGGGGCTGGTATGAAATTTTTTCCAGGGCTGGATGTTATTCCCAGTCCGGCCCTGATTGCAGAGTATTGTGGGGGCATTGCAGAGTATGGCGGGGGCATTGCAGAGTATTGTGGGGGCATTGCAGAGTACTGCACAGCATTGCAGAGTATTGTGGGGGTATTGCAGAGTATTGTGGGGGTATTGCAGAGTATTGTGGGGGTATTGCAGAGTACTGCACAGCATTGCAGAGTATTGTGGGGGTATTGCAGAGTATTGCACAGCATTGCAGAGTATTGTGGGGGTGTTGCAGAGTATTGTGGGGGTGTTGCAGAGTATTGCACAGCATTGCAGAGTATTGTGGGGGTATTGCAGAGTATTGTGGGGGTGTTGCAGAGTATTGTGGGGGTGTTGCAGAGTATTGCACAGCATTGCAGAGTATTGTGGGGGTGTTGCAGAGTATTGCACAGCATTGCAGTATAGTGGGGATGGCTGAGCATGGATGGATGGATGCCTGGATGTCTCTGTGCAGCGCTGTGGGCACTACACATACAGCCCACAGCGCTGCAGACATCCATCCATCCCCCTCCCCGCTCACAGTGTACCGATCGGTACACAGGAGGGGAGGAGAGGAACCGGCGTCATCAGATGACGCCGGTCTGTTTACATGTGATCGCGCCGTCATTTGACGGCGCGATCACATGGTAAACGGCCGCGATCAGCGGCCATTTACCGGGATCCGTGATGCGCCGGGTCCTCTGGACCCGGCGGTCACGGATGTGTTCGGGTGCGCGCCCCAGGGGGCGCGCGAGAGGGGAATTCTGGGAGGACGTCATACTACGCCCTCCCAGAGTTATCCAACCGCCCTGCAGCCGTCATTCGGCTATGGGCCGGTTGGTAAGTGGTTAAAGTAGGACTATAGGCAACATTTTTTTTTTTTCATTTTGGGTAAAGTAAGGGAGGGTTAAAACCCCTGAAAGATATTTTATTTCAGTCATCTGTGCTCCATTGGGGAGATTTCCCTTCACTTCCTGGCCCAAAACCAAACAGGAAGCGAAAGGAAATCTCTGTAAATCAAGGGAATTCCTTGGTGACTCCCAGTCCAGTGTACCAGAACTAATGTCCCCATTGGAAGATTTCCCCTCTATTACTTTTCTGGGGGCAACCCAAAATTTGGGTAATTTCTTTTGCTTTCACTTTTCAATGATAATGGTAAACAGAACAAATAGGGCGAATCTTCCTAATGGGGCACAGACAGCATTTAAAACTGACAGGTGTTCTAATCCGACTTCACTATCCAAAACTAAAAAAAAGTATTCTCTTTAGTTATACTTTAATTTTTAAATACATTTTACTTTAATTTGACCCATTGCAAACTATGGTTGCAGCCCCAGCCTAGATATCCCTTTTAGCTAATAGCAATAGGCTGAGTCACAAATAGTATCTCCACACTAGTGTGCCTGGATTTGTAGCATTACTTTACATTACTTGATCACCTTGTCACATTAGAGCAAAGGCTCTGTGTTATTTTCAGATTTTATCCCTGCAGATTATATTGTATTTATAACCGGCAGATCACTGCAAAACATTTCTAAATACTGGGAAGTAAAAACCCCAGTGAAGCTAAAAATGTATACCAAATGAACATTTGTGACAGTAGATATTAGACGAGTATCTTACCATTAGAGGTTGTGTATCATTAGAACTTCTCTTGGACCTTCCAGATTTCTTTGGGTAGCCATTGATCTTACATTCATAGCATGCTTCTGGGGACAGAGCATTCTCTTCACTTTCATCTATAGCAGCAGATAGATACTGGCCTCTGTTGAATCCAATGCTGGACACACAATGCCTGCAAAAATAGAACATCAATTTATTTTTACATTGCACTATTACATGCATAAATACATTTATTCCATGTAATTTGATTTTGGAGTGACATGCTATATTTAATTTACTTTACAAGTACAACAGATATCTGATATTACACATACTTGTAATATTACATTGATTTGAAAAATACCATTGTTTTCATTTAAAATTAATGACAAGTTACAATTAACACAGGTGGTGGACACTTTTTGGTGTCTGAAGTTTTACATATTTGGAAGTCTGAAGAAAAAAGAATTTGTCTATGGACATTTTGACACAGTGGTGAATATAATACTACAATGGTGATAATTAAGGCTGTGTTGAGGTTACAAGTTTTGTTTATGCTTAATTCACGTTAATTGGAACTAAGATATGGGATTGTTGCACTGGTTTATACTAGTTTATATATACAGTACATACTGGTTTAAATATTTTATAGGGATCATTTTAGGATTAATTGGTGAGCTGCAGCATTTTGGAACTTTATATTATTTGAAGATAGTGCAGAGTTAGTGCAGCGTTTTTTGATACTATATATTACCTTAATTTAGCTATAATAAAAAGATCCACCTAGCAAGGGAGGTATTTTTAATGAAAGCTTTAATTAAAATACATTGAATTTTACTTTATTCTGATGGTCCATTTTAAATGCATGTTATAATATCATAAAACCCACAATTTTTATACAGCGGTAAATATAATCCTACCACTTTTCAGCTGCTCATTAGGCACTTATCCTCCATGTCACAATTATCTCTATTTATAGACTTCTGTCTCCAAGCACATCTGCTTTCATTACTTTGAGCAAGAGCATTCTATTTTTTTGCCAGTAAATATTTGTCTATTGGAAATAATCAGGTTTTTCTTAATGTATGCTGCTGTTGCTTCTGTTAGTTAACAATCACGGATATTCGCCAAGCAAAACAATCATAAACAATGAAAATACTGTGGTGGATCAGGCGAAATATAATCTGACTAGGATTGCTTAGATTCACTGTTTCTAAGACTGAGGTGAAATTAGAACATTTCTGGAGCCATAAGCCATTGCATAAGCCCTTACCCTTGGCCGGCTCGGTAGTATCCAGTGGGGCATCCACAGACGTAGCCTCCATCAGTGTTGGAGCAGCCATAATTACAAGGATTCTTTGATGTACATTCATTCACATCCTGACAGGAAGCTGAAAACTGGTCAAAAGCAAATCCAGGTGGACAAGCACATTTGAAGCTGCCAAGTGTGTTGTAACATGAAGCAGAACCACATGTGTTTTGTGTGGTACACTCATTTTCATCTGTGAGAAAAAAAATATGAGGAAGACATTTATGAGAATCTTCATTTTAAAGCTTCAGTGTATGATGTGGTTCATGTTCACACTGAATATGGAAAACTGGGTCTGGTGTTGATCACCAATGACCCAGGTCAAAGTTGTCCATAAAGTAATAAAAAAGCATCACTGGCCAGTATTTCAAAAACATGAGCATGGCGTAGATAGGCATTTACTTTACAAATCCTTTATTTTCTTTCCTGTTTGTTCACACATGACTAAATTTCTAACTCTTAACAAATGCTCCTATAGTGTTAATGTGCTTTAGTATAGGCGTTAGACTTGCGTTAATGCACTTTAGTATACAGTAGGCGTTAGACTGTCGTTAAAGTGATTGTAAAGTCTTGTTTAAAAAAATGAATAAATTACAAATATGTTATACTTATCTCCTCTGTGCAGTTGGTTTTGCACAGAGCAGCCCAGATCCTCCTCTTCTCGGGTCCCTCTTTGCTGCTCCTGGTCCCTCCCTCTTATTGAGTGCCCCCACAGTCAGCAGCTTACTATGGGGGCACTAGAGCTGAGTCAGCTCGGTGTGTCCATTCGGACACAGAACCCGACCTGGCCCCGCCCCCTCTCTCCTCTGAATGGCTGACTGACTTTGATTGACAGCCGTAGGAGCCAATGGCACCGCTGCTGTGTCTCAGCCAATCAGGAGGAGTGTCCCGGATGGCTTAGACATTCGTGGACATCGCTGGAGAGAGTAGGGGCTCAGGTAAGTAATTAGGGGAGTGTTGGGGTGGCTGCTACACACATAAGGTTTTTTATCCTAATGCATAGAATGCATTAAGATAAAAAACCTTCTGCCTTTACAACAACTTTAATGTGCTTTAGTATAGGTGTTAGACTGGCATTTTACAGTTATAAATGACACTTTAAAAATACTCCCCAAATGCCATATGCGCAGTTTTAAAGCGTTTGATGAGGAGCCTTAAAAACACCCCTCAAATACCTGCTTTCAATGTCAGTGTGAACTTAGCCTTAGCGTGCACAAAAAAACAGAATAAAAAGTCCCTGCAATATAAGAGTTTTTATACTCAACACTCTGACAGCTTGTGTTTCCTGCCATCACTCCATTCCAGCACTGCAGCCACTGTAAACTTTTTTTCTGATTCACTCTTCATAAAGATTAGAATATTTGTGTTCACCACAACAAACTGTGCTTCCATTTCCCAACCCCCAGGTTCCTACAGGACACAGCAGTGATGTGGGCATCAAAGGATGAAGCTACTGATGCCAAAGGGGGTGGGGGGGGGGAACATATCAGAAGTGTCAAATGCTTAAAAGGCTTACTTCATAGCACTGTATGGAACTAGGAGCTTTCTGCACTGCTCTGTGCCAGGACAGAGGGGATAAATTATTCAAGAAATGTAATAATTAAATCATTCACTAAACTTAACACTCTGACATTAGTGTGGACACTGAAAGATTTGGCAAAAACACAAACTTTATATAGTTAGTGATTTTCTGCACAGTGTGGTTAGGCTACTGCCCAAGGTTGTCTTTACTGTAAAAGGCAAAAAAGAAAAGCAGTACCCAGCATATAAAAAAAAATGATTTTTTTTTAAATTCTATTTCCCTCTTTCGTCCACTATGGACATGTGTTGCTAAAATCAGCAAGAGAACTGTAGGTAACTTTAATCACAGGATACTGGCTAGATTAACAATAGTTCAGGAAACACGAAACCATCTCTCATTTGTCTTGTTTGTCGGTCTGTATGGTTCAAAAGTAGTTGTGGATATAAAGCAGACAGCATGCTTCCCCTAATAGGCTTAGTTTTTACTAAAATAAATTGCATAATAAAAGCAGAGCAATGTTAATAATGCCTAGGGCAGCTAGCTATTTAAAGGCAATCCTTCTAATGTGTCTAGCACTAAAGTTTTCTTCAAAAACCTGGGTTTAGTAAACTACTGTTTAGCACTGGGTGACCCATGAAGTCCACTAACATTAAAATCTTTATTTGGTTTGCAGATAAAATGGGACCTTGGAATTGAAAGCTTCTGATGCTTTGAATGCTCATGTGAGCTTATATATTTCAATGCATAAATGATCTGAGACAGGCATTCTGAAATAAATTATCCTTATGTCCATACTATGACATATGTATCTGCCTATCAATCAATATGGTATATGACTTTTGGTAGATAAAATAGACTATTTTATAAGAAAATGTGCACTAGTTGTACTGTACAGTATGTAGCAAAGCTTTTTACTACATCATTTTTCAATAATAATGTAATTGTATCACTATTAACTAGTTAATCAAGCACTTTATAAATTGCATGTATACACAACAACAGTCACAAATTCGTATATGCTGTTTTCTTACCAACACACTGGTTCCATTGGTAGTGTTGAACATAACCCTGTGGGCAGCTACATCGATAGCTACCAACAATATTTTGGCATCCATGTTGGCACCTATGATTTCCATCACATTCATCAACATCTGTGCAAATAAGGGACAATAAAGGGAATAATGTCACTCATTTATCTCAAGGCTGCATCTAGCTCACATTTATGTTTGGTATACTATCCCAGTTTCATATTAGTTTATTTACCCGTAGCCTTATTAACAAGAAAGAAAGGTAGGCATGGCTAAGGAAGAAGAGCAAGCCAAAGTAGGGTAGAGGGTGAGGCAGGACAGGACAAGATAGGGTATGACTAAGGAAGGCTAAGGTACCCTTATTGTGAACATACCATCACAGTTTAAGCCCGTTGAATCCAAGGAAAATCCTCTTTGGCACTGACAAGTGAAGCTGCCAGCTGAATTTTGGCATTCTCCTTTAGAACCACATACACTGGGCTGTGTACATTCATTATTATCTAGAAAAAAAATGCAATATATGAAACATATTCTCATACAGATTACAGAAACTGATTTAAATCTAAAGTGTGTAAACAAAAAAGTAAAAACAAGTTACAACAATAAACACATGGATAAGGGCTTTAGTTAAAGTGGCATTGTTTTCCAGAATGAATCTATCACATGGCATATTGGACTCTAGAAGTAAAACCACACAATTTCAAAATATATATTTTCTCTGAGAGTGCACAATTTGATCATGAAATTTAAGTGATTTAAGTGATCCAGCAGGGACTGGTTGAATTTAGGTCAGTGTATGGCCTCGCCCGCTTGACAGAATTTGATTATTTAATCAAATCCTCTCACACTCCAAAGTCATGCTGGTAGGTTAATTGGTTACTGTCTAAATTGGCCCTAGTATGTGTATGTATGAATGTGAGTTAGGAACCTTAGATTGCAAGCTCCTTGAAGTTGGGGACTGATGTAAATGTACAATATATGTGTAAAGTGCTGTGTAAATTGTTGGTGCTATATAAGTACCTGTAATAAATAAAGACTATCTGAAATGTAAAGATAGATAGACAGCCCCCTCTCTGTCCACCCCCCTCTCTGTCAGCCCACTCCTTTCTGTCAATCCCCCTCTCTGTCAGACACAGCAGGGTGCACCGTTCCAGCCACCCATCCACCCACTGACCTCACAATAAGAGGCCCCAAACCCTGTGCATCCGTCAAATTAGGACACATTGCTGTGTCCATACAGCCACTGTGTCCTTATAGAGTTACGTATAGTTACATAGTTAGTCTGGTTGAAAAGTCCATCCAGTCCATTAAAAGGGAAAAAAAAATGTTTTATACAATCCTATACCCACAGTTGATCCAGAGGAAGGAAAAAAAAACCCCAGCAAAGCATGATCCAATTTGCTCCAGCAGCCGAAATAATTCCTCCAAGATCCCCCAAGAGGCAATCACATATTCCCTGGATCAACTTTACCTATAAATGTCAGTGCCCAGTTATACTATGTACATTTAGGAAAGAATCCAGGCATTTTTTTAAAGCAATCTGTAAAGAAGCCTTTCTGTATTTGGAGATTAAATCTCTTTTCCTCTAGATGTAAAGAGTGCCCCTTGTCCTCTGTGATGACCTTAAAATGAATAACTCAACACCAAGTTAACTATATGGACCCCTTATGTATTTACCCATGTGGTTCATATCCAGGGGCAGGCTGCCAATTTCCCCCCAGGCCATCCCAACTTATATGCAAAACGCCCGGCGGTCGCCCACTGCCGTCCTTTTTTCTTTGAGGAAGTCGGCCAGGGGCACGGTCGCGGAAGCCGGCTGCATGCTGTGGTATTCTGGGACTTGTAGTCCACGCAAGTGCCCTGTGATTGGCCAAACGGGGTCATGTGTGGACGCACGCTGTGGCATTCTGGGACTCCATGCGAGCGCCCTGCTATTGGCTCGGCAGAGCTGGTCACGTGTGGATGCGGCCAGACGGGGCTGGTCTGTGGGTGATCGCGATCACTTGCTGCTGGAGTCCCGCCTCTCTGCCTGGTGCGCTGTGTGTTTTCTGATGTCCCTCTTATCTATCCCCTCACCCCCTCTGTCAGCCCACCCCTCTCTGTCAGCCACCCCCCTCTGTCAGCCCTCCTCTCTGTCAGACCACCCCTCTCTGTCAGCCCCCCCTCTCTCTCAGCCACCTCTCTCTGTCAGCTCCCCCCTCTGTCAGCCCCCCTCCTCTGTCAGCCCCCCTCCTCTGTCAGCCATACACTTTGTCCGCCTGTCCCTCTGTCAGCCCCCCTCTGTCCACCCCCTCTCTGTCAGCCCACCCCTCTCTGTTAATCCCCCTCTCTGTCAGACACAGCAGGGTGCACCATGCCAGCCACCCAACCACTGACCCACAGCAGGGGGCCAGGCCAGCCATTCAACAGCAGAGTGCACCATGCCAGCCACCCACCCACTGACCCACAACAGGGAGCCAGGCCAGCCACTTGCAGCAGGGTGCATTGTGTCAGCCAGTCACCCACCCACAACAGAGAGCCAGGCCAGCCACCTGCAGCACGGTGCACCGTGCCAGCCACCCACCCACTGACCCACGGCAGGATGCCAGGCCAGCCACCCACAGCAGGGTGCACCGTGCCACCCAGCCACCCACCCACTGACCCACAGCAAGGAACCAGGCATGCCACCCACAGCAGGGTGCCAGGCAGCCATCCGCAGAAGCCAGCCACCCATGGTGACCCACCCACAGCAGGACCAGGGTGCCAACCACCCATGATGACCCACCCACAGCAGGGCCAGGGTGCCAGCCAGCCACCCACCGTGACCCACCCACACCAGGAAACCAGCCAGCCACAATAGGGTGTCAGCCAGCTGCCCACAGGAGCCAGAAGGCCATGGTGACCCACCCACAGCAGGGAGCCAGACAGCCACTCACAGGAGCCAACCAGCCACGGTGACCATCTATAGCAGGATGCCAGCCACTCATGGTGACCCACCCACACCAGGGATCCAGCTAGCCACAGCAGGGTGCCATCTAGCCACCAACAGGTGCCAGCCAGCCACCCACAGGAGCCAGCCACAGAGGACGCAGGAGCCAGCCAGCCACTCACAGGAGCCAGCCAGCCACCCACAGGAGCCAGCCACAGAGGATGTGGGAGCCAGCAAACCACAGAGGATGCGGGAGCCAACCACAGCTACAGTACCCATAGTTAAGGTATAAGGAGCGCTACACAGTACCAATTTTATTTCTACTTTGTGAGAGGTTGGGGCAGGGGTGAGAGTCATGGCACAAGAAGGGGGTCCCATGAGGACCAGAATGAATGAAGGTGTTCACTGTACACTCTGTTAGAAAGAGCACCCCCAGGTCCCATTATACTCCTTTTCAGTCTCTAATGGGACCTGGAGGGGGGTCTCTCTCTAACAGAGACTTTCTAATGGACACTGTTAGAGAGAGACAGCCCTCCAGGTCCCATTAGACTCTGTTGTAGTCTCTAATGAGGCCTGGAGGGAACACTTTCTAACAGACTGTCCAATGGACACAGTTAGAGAAAGACCTCCCTCCAGGTCCCATTAGGCTCTGTTGTTAAACAGTGTTTTCTTTTTAAAAAAAAGGCAAAAGTTGTACTTTGTGCAAAATGAGGGCCAGGGGTGGGCCATGGTCAGGCCAGGGGCGGCTCATGGGCAGGGCCTGACAGGGGGCCTTTGCTTTATTTGGTCTGGGGGCCCTGAGTGTTATCAGTCTGCTCCAGATCAGCAAGGCGTGCTAGGGAGTCGGGACCCACGTGACTGGTCGGGCTGCAAGTTTACTTGACCCCAGAACAGGAGCATCACTTCACACCTCCAGGATTGGAGGAGGCTGTGCAAGGACCTGCTGAGCTGGCACTGGCATGGGCAGCTGCCATCGCTGAGGTGAGAGACCCGCAGCTGAACCTCACATCCCATCTCACCCCCCCATACACCCAATTTATCCTGCCCCAGGCCAGTGCCCACCCAGTAACCTGTGGTCCTGCTGGCCACTGACCTGTGAGTCCTGCTGACCACTAGCCTAGGGTGACCAGACGTCCCCGGTTTCCGGACCAAGTCTGTCCCCGGTTAAAGGGCCAATCAGGGGTGGGTGCACCGCGAGCTGGGGCAGTGGGAGGGCGCCCATGGCCGGCCCTACCATGGGTCCCACTGTGCCCATTTGGCTTCCTCTTATGGGGAGCACCACCAGATTGCACAGAGAGGGGATCTCCCGCTTACCTGGCGGCCGCTGTAATATGAAGTCCCGCCTCCTGGACTGGCTTCTATGATAGACAACACACTAATGACATCCATCATAGGAGCCGATCCAGAAGATGGGACTTCGTATGACAGCGGCCATGCTGGGTAAGCGGGAGATCTCCGCTCTGTGTAATCATATCCCTATATATCCCCATATATCATAGGCTGCCTGTCATGTGAATGAGCCCTTATCATTGTTATTATTATGAGATAAAGTGTATTTAAACTATCCTGTTTCCATATTAAAAAACATCAGCAATCAAGCAACACCAACAGACCAAGCTATCTACGATGTTAAAAATTACTTCAGCCTTCTATACAAACATGAAAAAATTTGCTAAACTAGATGCCAATTTAGCACCCATAGCTATACCTAATGATTGTAAGAAATAATCTCCTCCAAACCAAAAAGAATCGAAACAATTATGGTTAAAACTCTGTTGTACAGCTTTCAAGCCAGCCAGATTGTTCTTTTAATATCTTCTCCACAGCTTCCATCCCATCATTATGTTTAATAATGGTATAACTCAAAGCCACATCACATGTGCTTTAAATGTATTTAGAATGATAAGGGATCTCATTTAATATGCAAAAAGATATTCTTCATATACCTCACATAAGACCTAGTGATTTGTACCAATGTAATTCACCCAAAATCAATCACACTAACAGTAATGCATCCAGGGGGACAATGGTTTTGGCATTTTTGGCAAATAATTACTAGCAGACACCTAATGGCACCCACTGACAGTACCTCTAGTTATATATATATATATATATATATATATACACAATCAATTTTTTTTATATGGTCACTCTTGCTTAATATACCGTCCCACCCCACCCTTTGCAGGACAGATGATAATTTGTTTACCTTTTAGTTTCCCCAAGCAATTATAATGGATAATACTTTTATGTCTGTCACATTTTTAATATTTTAAGCACCATTTCTTTAAATGCCAGAATACAATGATTATAAAAATTGAGTTATTTCAAAAATCACTATTAACAAACACATTATCTTCTTTTTTTCCATTATACATTTGTTAGCAGTGGTACTGAACAAAAATATTTAGGTCTGTGACATATTTAACCTTTCTTGGAAACAAATTTGGGACCTTGATCAAGAATTTCAATTCATCAAGTTATAGATACCTTGATCAAGTTATAGGGACCTTGATCAAGAATTTAAATTCATCAAGTTATAACTCCCCAAATCATCACAGACTGTGGAAAATGTTGCATTTCATTTGGAAATCAAGGTCCCACAATTTGGAGGGAGAGTGGAGAGGCATAGAATCCAAGTTGCATGAGGTCCAGTGTGAAGTTTCCACAGTCATGATGATTTGGGGAGCCATGTCATCTGTTGGTGTTGGTCCGCTGTGTTTTACCAAGTTCAAAGTCAGCACAGCCTTCTACCAGGAAATTCTAGAGCATGTCATGCTTCCCTCTGTTGACCAGCTTTGTGGAGATACTGATTTCATTTTCCAGCAGGACTTGACACCTGCCCACACTGCCAAAAGCACCAATACCTGGTTTAATAAGCATGATATCACTGTGCTTGATTGGCCAGCAAACTCATCTGACCTAAACCCCATAGAGAATCTGTGGGGTACTGTCAAGAGGAAGATAGAAGATACCAGACCCAACAATGCAGATGAGCTGAAGGCCACTATCAAAGAAACCTGGGCTTCCATGACACCTCAGCAGTGCCATAGGCTGATCACCTCAATGCCTTGCCACATTGATGCAGTAATTCATGCAAAAGGAACCCTGACCAAGTATTGAGTGCATACTATACTGTACATGGACATACTTTTCAGTAAGCCAACATTTCTGTATTAAAAAAACTTTTTTTTATTGGTCTTCTATAATATCCTAATTTTCAGAGAAGCAGAATTGTGGGTTTTCATTAGCTGTTAAGCCATAATCCTCAAAATTAAAAGAAAGAAATGCTTGAAATATATCACTTTGTGTGTCATGCACCTATATAAAATAGATGAGTTTCACTTTTTGAATTGAATTACTGAAATAAACTAACTTTTTGATGATATTCTAATTTTATGAGATGCACCTGTATATGATGGCCACCAACAATGCTTCATCAAAATTTCCAGAGGTCCTGGAATTGAATTGAAGATGCTGCTGATAACAGAGGGTACGTGGAAGTTTATCTAAGAGCTCTGACCAAACCCAACTGCAGATAGTTAGACAGAAATATCAAAAAACAATATCCCTAAGCATCGATAAAGATCAAACTGCACACATATGCAAGCGTGAAACTGCAAAAAAGATATGGGAAGAGCTATAAGAAGTACTTGAGAAAGCTTAGAAATAAACTGTACTTAATTAGAA
This sequence comes from Lithobates clamitans, assembly GCA_037952925.1. Taxonomy (NCBI): domain Eukaryota; kingdom Metazoa; phylum Chordata; class Amphibia; order Anura; family Ranidae; genus Lithobates; species Lithobates clamitans. Next base: position 1,685,622 of record JBBGZY010000675.1, read on the forward strand.
AGTTTTAACAGATTAAAAAGGAGTTTCAGTCTCCTGTGAAAAAAATAAAAGTCAGCAGCTACAAAAACTTTAGCTGCTGACTTTGAAAAAACTGCCACTCACCTGTCCCACGATCCAGAAGTGTGCTCACCCCAGTCTGTTTCACCCGCTGTGTACTTTCCTCAGTGCCGGCATCTCAACTATGGGCATCCGGTTGCGACAGGTTGCTGCTCATCGTCAATGGTGGATGCAGTCTTCTGGGACCTGTCATTGTCCCAGAAGACTGCAGGAGGGGAGTGAGGGAGGAGAACTTCTGTTTCTGTTCGCTTAGGCGGTCGGAACGAAAGTGGGAGTGAGTACCTGTCAAAATCGGGTACCCGTCCCCCCCACTACTCAAAAGTAACAATTCTTCAAGAGGAGCGGGGGACGAGTCCTTAATGCAGAACTTCCCCTTTTGGGTGTTGCTCCGCTTTAAGATAATGCAAAAATGTCATGCTATAATGAATAGCTTCTCCATAGTCAAACTTGTATGCACAAACCAAGGACAATTTATGATGTTTACCAATGACCTGTTCTAACTACCTACACTTTATAAAATGAAAGAACTAAATGTGTTCTCCCTTTGGCCAGCTGAACGTTAGTAGATTAGAGTACTCTAGGATGTCACATTGTGCTCACCAATGCACGCGGTATGATGCTGGGTGAAACCCGGAGGACATTTACAGTTGAAACTTCCAATAATGTTGACACAGAGGAACTGGCAGTTGTGTTGTTTGGATTGACATTCATCAAGATCTAGAATAAACAAAAAATCACAGTTAAGCAGTTTTTGGATATGTACCTTATTTTTCTCAGCCACAATGCAGGTGCTTGCATGTTTTTGTCTAAAACTTCTGCAGATGTTTTACAATTGTATGTCTGAACATTCTGAATGTTTCCTTTTTATTTCCTGTTTGAGACCACAGGCCTAGACATTGAAATGTTTATGGAATTTAGTCTCTATATGAGTAATTTTCTCTTTCATGCATCAATGCCAGTTAGTTTCTAAAGGGGAAACATTGCTAAATGAGTGACCATATTTCTTACACAGTTATGTGAAAATTGTGAAAGACCTTTGGGTTTTTAGTATTACATTGTCTATGTGTGCCTTTCATCAGCTTCCCAGAGCCAGGAAACACAAGCTCTCCAATATGTACAGTAAAAATTGACTTTCGGAACAAAATTGTCCCTGCCCCCTCTCTCTTCTCGTTCCTCGTATGATTCCTGAAGGCTACCAATGAAGTTTAAAAATCAGTAGTAAGGCATAGGAGGTGGGGTGTGAGTGCCAATGTTTGCCTTTCTTTCTAAAAGATATCTACATATTGCAGTCCCCAAACTTCATTTAAAAGGTATGTACAAGTACTCTGGGGTAATTGCATTTCATTACTTGTGATACTTTGTCTAGTTTATATTGAAATTAAGCTTTACTTTAAGCTCCATGTCTATTCTTAAAGCGGAAGTAAACCCATCCATAAAACAGTTTCATTTCAGGCACGTGCCAGAAATGTAACACTCCCATTGGTTGTACTCTCAACCAAACTGTCAAACCATCCAATGGCTGGTGTCATAACTGATCACATGTACAGCATCAAGGCAGTTGTAGAATAACTAGATGCAAAGATGGCAACTTCCTTGGCTGAAAATGATAGGGGGGGTTTACTTACACTCTAACAGTGTCTATAATAATTGAATTGTATATGTTTAAAACCTTGTAGCTGCCAGTCACTGGGATAATTGCTTGTCACTAGGGATGAGCCCGATGTTCGAAAGTAAGTAGAGAAAGAAGAAAATGGTACAAGAAAATGGTACAAAAGACAAAACATAACTTGGGACAAGTCCTTTATTAAAAAATAAAAAAATAAAAATGTCCCACGAAGTCTTCTTCTCTCGCTCTGCCGACGGACTGAAAAAGAAAAAAACAAAAAAACAAAGCCGCGACCGACCCGCCTCCATGGGAGGCACCCGCCGTATGACGCGTCCTTGCAGGTGACAGTTCTTTTACAACTGAGGGCGGGGCCACACGGTGATGTTCCCGGGTGACCCCACCCCCCTCTGACGCTAGGGGACTTCCCTATGGCTTTCCGGGGTGTCAAAGGGGGCAAGGCCACCCGGTTACGTAAATGGGTGGCCCCGCCCCCTCTGATGCCCCGGGAAAGCCATAGGGAAGTCCCCATGTGTCAGAGGGGGCGGGGTCACCCGGGAATGTCACAGTGTGGCCCCGCCCTCAGTTATAAAAGAATTGTCAAAGCGAAGGCGCGTCATACGTCGGTCGCGGCTTTGTTTTTTTTTTTTCTTTTTCGGTCCGTCGGTGGAACGAGAGAAGATGAATGGACTTTGTGGGACATTTTTATTTTTTTATTTTTTAACCGGTTCCTGACCGGCTCCTGTACATTTACGTTGGCAGAATGGCACGGCTGCGCAAAGTAATGTACCCGTACGTTACTTTGAATTTGCGCCGTATGCGCGCACGCCACCGGTGGCATGCGCACCTGCCGGGAGCTCCGTGAGTCGGGTCGCAGGGAGATGCGGAGAGGACGAACGGGGAGATGCTGATGTAAACAGCATCTCCCCGTTCTGCCTAGTGACAGTGTCACTGGATCTCTGCTCCCTGTCATCGGAGCAGAGATCAGCATAGTGACACACACAGCCCCTCCCCCTACAGTTATAAAACATTCCCTAGTACTGATTTAACCCCTCCCTGCCTCCTAGTGGTTAACCCCTTCACTGCCAGTGTCATTTATACAGGAATCAATGCATTTTTATAGCACTGATTGCTGTATAAATGACAATGGTCCCAAAAATGTGTCAAAAATGTCTGACATGTCCGCCATAACGTCGCAGTCACAATAAAAATCGCTGATCGCCACTATTACTGGTAAAAAAAAATATTAATAAAAATGCCATAAAACTATCCCCTATTTTGTAAACGCTATAACTTTTGCGCAAACAAATCAATAAATGCTTATTGCGATTTTTTTTTTACCAAAAATATGTAGAAGAATACGTATTGGCCTAAACTGAGGAAAAAAATGTTTTTTTATATATTTTTTGGGGATATTTATTATAGCAAAATGTAAAAAATAATGTGTTTTTTTCAAAATTGTCGCTCTTATTTTGTTTATAGTGCAAAAAATAAAAATCACAATAATGATCAAATACCACGAAAAGAAAGCTCTATTTGTGGGAAAAAATGGACGTCAATTTTGTTTCGGAGCCACGTCGCACAACCGCGCAATTGTCAGTTAAAGCGATGCAGTGCCGAATCGCAAAAAGTGCTCTGGTCAGGAAGGGGGTAAATCCTTCCGGGGGGCTGAAGTGGTTAATAAAGGATTTGTCCCAAGCCATGTCTTGTCATTTGTACCATTATGACACTTTTTTTGTGAAATGGTAGGTGTACATCTGTACCCCGTTACCATTTCACACGGGGGGAGGCAGGGATCTGGGGGTCCCCTTGTTAAAGGGGCTTCCAGATTCCGAAAAGCCCCCCACCTGCAGACCCCAACAACCACCAGGCAAGGGTTGTGGAGATGAGGCCCTTGTCCCCATCAACATGGGGACAAGGTGCTTTGGGGGGGCTATCCCAAAGCAACCTACCCATGTTGAGGGCATGTGGCCTGGTACGGTTCAGGAGGGGGGGGCGCTCTCTCATCCCCCCTCTTTTCCTGTGGCCTGCCAGGTTGCATGCTCTGATAAGGGTCTGGTATGGATTTTTGGGGGGACCTCCACAACATTTTTTTTTAATTTTGGCATGGGGTTCCCCTTAAAATCCATACCAGACCAGAAAGGTCTGGTATTGATTTTTATGGGGGACCCCCATGCCATTTTTTTTATTTTGGTGCGGGGTTCCCCTTAATATTCATACCAGACCTGAAGGGCCTGGTATGGAATTTGGGGAGACCCCCACGCAATTTTTTTTTTAAATTTTGGTCCGGGGTTCCCCTTAATATTCATACCAGACCCAAACTGCCTGGTAGTGGACTGGGGGGATCCCATGCCATTTTTTTCAATGACTTCTTTTATCTGTATTGCCGGGACCGACAATTCATTATAGCCGCGAGTACTTTTAAATTACTTTTTTCTTTAGAAATGTCATTTTGTGCAGGGACTGTTCTAAACATGGGAAACATGAGCCACTTTACAGGCATACTATAGACACTCCCCAGGTACTAAATTGAAAGGAATATTTCACTTTTATTGTTTCACTTTAAGGATTATTAAAATCACTGCTTCTGAAAAAACGGACGTTTTTAAAACTTTTTTGCATTGATACATATCCCCTGGGGCAACACTTTTTATGACAATAACTTGCATATTAACCCTTAAAATCAGCACTTTTGATTTTTCACGTTTGTGTCCCATAGACTTTAACGATATTCGTGTGTTCGAACAAATTTTTTGCCTGTTCACATGTTCTGCTGCAAACTGAACCGGGGGGGTGTTCGGCTCATCCCTACTTGTCAGTTGTCACGTATGTTTCTGTGAAATACAAGTAATACTGGCAGGGGAAGTATGTGTGGATGTACTATTAAAGAGGAATTAAAGGAACCTGTCAAAATAGAAATATGAGCACTACTATAGCTGACTTGTTTATGAAGATATAAGTTCAACCTGAATGAGGTTGAAGTTTTGGAAGCCAGATTGTGCACAAACACACATAACCTTGGCTCATCATATAGTCACAGAATAGCTGCATACACAGCCAAATGTGGTCATTGACATTGTACAGATTTTCAATTCTCCTTGTCTGATTTCAAAATGGATCTCAGTATAAGCCTACAAAATCTACTTTTTCAAAAATGAATAACTAGTTGGTCTAGTTTCTACTGCAACTTTTTTTGTTCATTGCTTTTTTGTTGATTGCTTTGGATGTTCAGACTCCAGCAAAATACAAATAAACTGCACATTATACTGAACCCAAACATAGCCTTATCTCAAAGCATGAAGCATGCCATTCTTTTGGATTAATTATGCTTTTTCAAATAAGAGAAGAGAATGTTGCCTTGAGCCAATACATTTTTAGATTTACCTTTGCAGGTCTTTCCATCCTCTTGTAGAATGTATCCTCGAGGACATGAACACTGGAAGCTGCCTTCTGTGTTCTTACAAATAAAATTACATGGCTTGGGGGACTGGGAACACTCATCAAGATCTACAAGGTAGAAAAAATTAACAATTAATCACCAATTTGGCTCCTTTCAGATTCATTTTGCAATTTTTACTGTTAACCCTTAATTGTTCTTTTTCTTAGTGTAAACGTTAACTCTTACTAATTTTTATGCCACAAAAAAGACCAATATAGTCTACTGGCATGGTTTCGCCAATTGTCTTTTCATTTTCAGATGCTGTCTTGGATTGTGAAGATACACTTAGATGTGACTCCTATAAAACATGGCATCGAAAGGGACTTATAGGTTTAAATTTTTACTATTTTAAAAGTTATTGAATAGTAGGCCTTAGGTTCTGTTTGCGCTATGGTATCACCAAATTCAGTGTGATATCATCATGTTTAGTTTGATTACATAATTTTTCCTAGAGTGATGTATACCACTGTAAGATTTTCATGGCTAGGTTCAAATGTTGTTTTCATTGCTGTGCTTTTTTTATTTGTATGTAGTATGTTTGGTTGAATAAAAAGTCATGTCAGTATGAACTCTATACCATCCATGAGTAGTAGTATATAAATGATGGAATGTTTTTACCAAATTAGCACAATGGGCACAATTCACTAAGTGATATTTACTGCATCCAAAAAAAACATGTGTAATTCACAAAAAACTCTCCTTAAAATCTTGCATGCGTTATATTTCTGAATTATGCTTTAAATACCACATGAAACCGCGTGGTAAGTTATAGTGAGAATCTCGCATGAACATCACATCCTACTATCCTCTAGTTGGGTATACAGCTCCATGATTAGTGCCTTGGATAACTGGAACTTTTGCAGGGTATCAGCATCCGTGTATTTATCCGTCAATGTGCGCTCCTTTTAAAGCATCTTTCCTTTAAAAAGACCACTCTTGATCTTCTCCTCCTCCTCTTCTGCATTACTTTAAATTCCAGAAGCCTGGATTTGAAGATCTCCATCGTCTGTGCTATGCTGTCTGCCAGCCTCCAGGGACAACTTCTGAGTGGAATCTAGCTGCCACCTGCTCCAGCTTGCACTTTCCCACCTATTTTTTTAAACCAATCACTTACCTCAAACCTGGGGTCTAACCATTGCCATACTTATCTTATAGTTATGGCAGGCTTAGACCACTACTTATTTACCGCAGGCATGTATTTATTTATTTCCGTCTGTGAATTGACTTTAATGCCTTTCTATGCAGTATTTAACAAGCGTTTTTGGTGTTTGCACTAAATACCGCATACCAGCAATAGTACATTTACATTTTCATTATCGCATGCGTTAAGTGGTCACGTGATCATCATATCACATGCGAAAACCTTTAGTGAATTGTAGCCATTGTGTGCATTTATGCAAGTTTTTTTATTATACAGTATATTATATTTTATGCAATATGTTTTACACTTTTTGTAATATTGCCATTTATTACAAATGTTTTAAATACCACTAAGGAACAAATATATGGATTTCACACAAACTAGTTTTTCTGTGTTCTTTTAATTTAATTTTCAAGCCTTTTATTTGTTATATAGTCTGTGTTCACAACTTATATTTGTGACTGGCTGTCATTAAATACATCATATTGTTGTTTCATAATGTAAAATGCATAGAGAAGGACCTGTATGCTGGACCTTTTTTTTACAAACATTCTGTAGTTTTAGCAGTCATACTTAGTACAGATCCACAGGCACCTCTGCTACTGATAACAGGGTTTTTTCAGAACTCAACCCTTCCAATGTAAGCTGTTAATCTCTAAATTTCAGCAGCATTGGTTCTCAGCTCAGGGTAAAAATTTCCAGTTTGGGCCCCATGAAATCAGTCAAAATATATTTCCACCTTAAAGCTGGAAGTAGGACACCATGATTTTGATATTGGTAGATGTATTATTAGTGGGCTGGGAAAAGAAGCACCATGCAGACAAAGTGTAGCACAGTTTAATAAGGGTTAAAATTGTAACATATATTATGTATGCACTCACAAGCGGTTAGGAGAAGGATGACAGATGGCAAAAAGGGAAGGTCCGAGTATGAGCCTGGTACTAAAGTCTCTATCCGTAGCGATATATGAAAGAAGAGGAGAGAGTGGGATGAGCCAGAGAACCGGTACAGAGGAGCCAGTGTCAGGCTGCCCTCTAAAGTTGGGAAGCGTTATCCAGTATGCGGGTACCTTCCAGGGTGTATGTCTCCAGCTGGAGTGTTGGACAAGAGCTGTCATCACCGTCCATTGTGAGGACCAATAGAGAAAGTGTTTTCGGGGGCTAGCCACACCTCCTTTATCAGAGGCATTCCCATTTGACAGAAGTCTATCTAATGATCCAATTCTATTGAACGGCTAGTTGGAAACATTTTCTTGATCAGTGGCACTGGTCTGTGTATTCTGACAGTAGAGAGTACCCACTGTCAGAATACAATTCCTCAGTGGGAGGGATTAGTCTATCCACCTTGATTGTGTGGATGGAGGAATCTGTTTTTTTTTTGTTCAGCCTGCTAGCTCAACAAAAATTGAATGATCTGTCCTTAGCCTCAATGCTGATAGGAGAAGAAAAAGTTGCTACACTGACAAGATAAGGAGCAGGGGTTCAGCTTTAAAAAGACATTAATAATAATTTTTATTTTTTTCATGACATGATAACTTAGAACAGTAGTGTAAAAAAAATCTTACCAACACAGGATGTACCCCCAATGTCGGTTGTGTAGCCATGATTACAAAAGCATTTATAAGAGCCAATATTGTTGACACATTGTCCATTCTGACAAAGGTTGGGCATCACTTTACATTCATCTATGTCTGTGTAAAAGAAAACAAATCAGGATTTAACAGGTTGACAAGCATTGCAGCTTTCATCATACCAAATGTAGGTGCTGTTAAATTAATTACTAATGCCATGTACACACGGTCGGACACTGATCAGACATTCCGACAACAAAATCCATGGATTTTTCCGACGGATGTTGGCTCAAACTTGTCTTGCATACACACGGTCACACAAAGTTGTCAGAAAATCCGATCATTCTGAACGCGGTGACGTAAAACACGTACGTCGGGACTATAAACGGGGCAGTAGCCAATAGCTTTCGTCTCTTAATTTATTCTGAGCATGCGTGGCACTTTGTGCGTCGGATTTGTGTACACACGATCGGAATTTCCGACAACGGATTTTGTTGTCGGAAAATTTTATAGAAAACTCTCACTTTGTGTGTCAGAAATTCCTATGGAAAATGTGTGATGGAGCCTACACACGGTCGGAATTTCCGACAACAAGGTCCTATCACACATTTTCGTGTGTACAGGGCAAGAGGGGCTTTTCAGCCAGACTAACTGTGAAATCATTTTTTTTAATTTACCTAACTGTTTGTAGCAGCAATGGAAGCTGTATTTTTTGTCAGGAATACACCAAGTCTGCAGGAGTAGCAGTTGCAAAGTCCTTTGTAGTTAAAAAAAGATCTGAAGTTTCTTTTGACAATATTTTGACAGTATTGTCTCTTAATACACACTGATTGTTAACTTTCATAAATGTCTGTTATTAGTCCAACCCTCCTTACTTTTTTTAATTTTTGTTTAGTAAAGTGGGATAGGAATGGTTAGCAGGCAACAACATTCAACAATACTGTAAATTATCTTTCAGTTTTGACTCCTGTTATCATTTCATCAAACTGTGCTTAACCAATAATACAGCTCTTATAACATTTCCTAATATACAAATATATACCCACCCCTGCCATCAGTTGTGTATCCTGGTCCATGTGGGCAGAGCTTCTTATACTGAGTTGTTCCTGGCAGTGGGCAAATCTCACACTGGTTGCCCCAACCTCTGCCTGCATTGCAGCAACATTCAGACTTAGTGACATGGTTTTGACTGCTGGATGACATCTGACACATGGTTTGCAGAACTTCAGAGAAACAGAATCCCTGGCGGGTATCTGTGGCATAAAGACATGAAGGAATTACATTGTGTAAATTTCAATATTTCCACCGCATTCTCTTCTGCACCATAATGCTTACCACAATGTTTGATCATTCACACGGGCATTTGTAAGATTCCCTGTCACACCAGCAGGCGCATGGCTGAGGAATTTTGTAGTAGAGGTGGATGAAGCCTGATGGGGAACTGAGAGACCAGGCAGATCTATAGCCTCTCTTCAGTCCAATAGTGGCTTTTGAATCCACCTACAGCCGTGGACTGTCAATGACTCAGTGACTGTTTTTCCCAAACATGGGCAGTTCCATGTTTGGGTAATGACATCACCACTATCTCCAGCACATTTACATTTAGCTTTCCACCAGGGAATTTCCTGGCTGACAGCTGAATGGGGCCAGAGATACAGCATTCCCTGGGGGGGCTGTCAAATAAATAACAGCTTCCCTGCACAGACATGCCCCACTCTAAGTACTGACATACCTCTGTATGCCAGCTCTGAACTGGTCTTAATTACTGCCAGCTTCCTAATCTGCCCACTGGCAGTATTGCTTTAAGAATCTGTCATTGCTGCAGCGACAGATTTTTTAAGTGCCAGTAGGTATAACTAATTGAATTTGTCACCCATGTTGGTAATGATACCAAAACTGGAGCAAAAGCTTGCCTGAATTAGGAGCTGGTGATTCTAAAGGTACCTACAACCACAATAGTGTCCTCAACACTTCATTGATTTCCCCTGACCTGTGCTTTCAACGTCAGTATTATAGGAGTAGAAAAAGAAGTGCTTGCTCTTGAGTAGGACAAGGCTAAAAATCCTACATGATAAAATAGAAAGTGCAATTACATTTTTTGCAGTGAAATGCTCCTTGGTTTGTTTATGATGTTTGACCTTTATCTTAAGCCCAAATTACTGTACCATCTTCACTCGTAATTCAACTTAAAAATATTATGCAAATTTAAATGATCATTTGGCTTGATTCCATGCCAAGGCATGCTTTAAAGAGGCTATTGTTATGATGCTCAGTGAGAAAATTACAGTTTTATTCCTATGAACCCTGGAAAATATAATGATCATGCCTTTTGCATAACAAGGAAATTCAAGTGAACTAGAAAGGAATAGAATAGATTTCAGTCTATATTTTCTGCATTGTGGAAAGGTTAAGGTGCCTTCACAGTACCTGGGCATTAGACCTTAAAGCCCTCTCCCCTGCAGCCACCGCTGGCTGACACAAATAAGTAAGTATATACATCTTTCTTACATAGTTTTTTTCAGATATGGGTGGAAGGGAGCATTCATAAGGCTAATAAGGTTTAGTCTGGAATTCTATTTCAAGGGAGATTTTATCTAACATCCTGCTGCATCTCAAGGACAGAAAGTAATGAGAAATCTCCCTGTTATGACACTCTTTCCAACTCTTTGTGAACCAAAAAAGAAAAAATTGGCTATATATTGACTTTAATATCTATATGTATTTACTAAATTAGTAATAGCAATGACTTGCTGTGAATGAAAGCTGGGTAATTGATTTCATATAATTTTTCATAATCCTAAATTTCTCATGCACAAATATTAGACCATTTTTTTTCTGATTACTCACCAAGACATTCAGTTCCAGTGACAGATGTCTGAAACCCTTCATTACAGTCACAGCGGTAGCTTCCAATAGTGTTGACACAGCGACCATTCTCACAGATACCAGGCTTGCTGCGACATTCATTTTCATCTGTACCAAACCAATGGGAAATTGCAAAAGATGGATAAAAGTGGCTGTGTTACCACAAGAACCACAAAAGCTTGTGTACATTTGGTTAAGTCTCTAAACCACTGTGTGTAGTCTCAATATTATAAGTTATTGCATAAGTGGTTGAGGTCATCCATGGTTTTCCCAATTTTTTTTTCCTCTTGAAAAACAAGTTGGCAGATGACGCCTAAAACTATGAAGACCTTAAAGCAATATTTATACAACAAATGAGTTTTAAATGTAGAAGAGAAAATAACATCTCTTCTTTTTTTTATCCATGTTAATGATCAGTTTCTACAAGCAGTGTATGACTAGCTTTATAAGACTATTAGAAACTGAGATGTATTTATTAGGCCTAGTAAATAAGATGAAACTATGTTAAAGCCTATGTGCAGCCAAAAATGCAAAAATCAGCACAAGGGGCATAACTTTCAGTCAGTAGGATGTGTCCCTTGTGCTAATGCTTCTTCTACTCGGTGAAATCCTCCTCGCGGAGGTTAATAGAAACTGCAGTATGGCGATGGATGGTGGGGCTGGGCGTTAAAAAGCTGGCATATTCTTTTAAACCCACAGCACCAGAAGATTTCAACTATACCCGTCCTTTCCGCCCAGCTCCGCCATTCATAAAGCCATGCTATAGCTTCTTTTAACTCTCATTTTGGGAGGCATGGGTGGAGGAGGATTTCATCAGCACAGGGACACACCCTATCCACTGAAGTTATGTTCCTTTTACTAATTTTTGTGCTTTTAATCTTTGCTGCACTTTGGCTTTAAATACTTAATTAGAGGATCTTTGGTCGTTTTTTTTAAAAAGTCAGCAGCTATGAATACTGTAGCTGCTAAGTTTTAATAAAGTGAAAATCCAGTGTTTTCCCAGGGGTGGGTTAAATTTTAATAACAGCTGACTTAAAGGAAAAGTATGGCCAAAGCTTTTTTAGCTATACTTCTTATATGAATCTATGAATCACAAAAGTACAGTTCCTTCTCCACGCCTGTGACCTGTTTTCAGCTGACAGCGGGCTAAAGCCCATTGTCAGCTGATGTCAATCAGCTGGTCCAGACTAGGGAGAAATCCTGA